>CM075673.1:20990000-22240000 GCA_037962975.1 Clitoria ternatea | reverse complement strand
TCTGGAGAAGTACTTTCCCGATACCGTGAGGAGTAGGAAAGAGTTGGAATTCATGGAACTGAAACAAGGTGCTATGACTGTGGAAGAGTACGGTGCTAAGTTTGAGGAGCTATGCCTATTTTACCCTCCCTTTCAGCAGCCGGGAACCGAGGGTTCCAAATGCATAAAGTTTAAAAGTGGTTTAAGGCTTGAGATCAAGAAGGCATTCAGGCATCAAGAGATCCGGAGTTTTCCGGTACTGGTGGACAAGTGTCGGATTTTTGAAGAAGACGACAAGGCTTACCCGGGCCCAAGTAGCAAGACCGATACTTCCTTGAAGCCCCAGCAACCTAGCTTCAAGAAGCAGAGCAATTCTGGTATAGGTGGACCCTCCTCCAGATTCAGAGGTCGGGGTGCACGTGGTGGTCGTTCAGTCGGTCATCCAAGGGACGGCAAATGCTTTAAATATGGTGGTGATCACTTTGCTCGGGACTGTGATAATGAAGATAATGTTGTGTGCTATCACTGTAATGAAAAAGGGCATATTCGCCTTGACTGCCCTCAATTACAGCAAGCCAATGCTAATGCAAACCATGGAGGCTTCCGGGGGAGAGGCCGTGGAAACGGTAATCATGGTGGTCGAGGGAATGGTGGCTGAGGAAATAGTGCTCGGGGTAACATGATGTTTGCTCGGAATGGTCGTGGAGGAAACGCTAACCAACCAGCTACAGGAAGGGTCTATGCTATTAATGCCGAGGATGCTGCTTAGGCAAACGACTTGGTGCAAAATAAGTGTTCACTCAGTAGATACACACTTGATATCATTTTTGATTCTGGAGCTACACACTCCTTTATAGCTGATGATTATGTAAGGCATCTGAGATTGCCTGCTGTTGACATGGATCGGACTTTGGATGTATCCAATCCGACCGGTATTAAACTATGGACATCGATGATGTGCAAAGATGTGTCCTTCGCGTTGGGGATAGGAGTTTTACTGCTGACTTGATATGCTTACCCTTGAAGGGCCTTGACATTGTGCTTGGCATGGATTGGCTATTAGCCAATAAAGTGATGGTCGATTGTCAAAACCAAGGTTGATTTTTCCAAGGCAGACTGCCAACGACTACACGGTCCAAGGTATAACCCAATTACTTGTGATGATTTGTTTGGCTGATGGAGAGGGTAGATCCCGAGTGCACGATATTCCGATTGTTTGTGATTTTCCTGAGGTATTTCTGGAGGATGTACCGGGTGTCCCTCCTAATAGAGAGATTAAGTTCTCTATTGATCTGATCCCTAGAGCCGAACCGATCTCTAGTGATCCCTATAGGATGTCCCCTACCGAGCTAACAGAGTTAAAGAAATAAGTCGATGAGTTGCTCAGAAAAAAATTTATCCGACCGAGTATATCATCGTGGGGTGCTCCGGTGTTACTCGTCAAGAAGAAAGATGGCAGCATAAGGTTGTGTGTTGATTATCGCCAGCTGAACAAACTTACGATAAACAATAGGTATCCATTACCTAGGATTGACGACCTAATTGATCAGTTACGTGGTGCATCAATCTTTTCTAAGATTGACTTACGATCGAGATACCATCAGATCCGAGTTAAGGCTTCTGATATTCCTAAAACGGTATTCAGGACCCGGTATGGTCACTATGAGTACGTAGTAATGTCGTTCGGTGTAACCAATGCCCTTGCTGTATTCATGAATTATATGAATAGTATCTTTCACCCATACTTAGACCGATTCGTGGTCGTCTTTATCGATGACATCTTGATTTATTCCAAATCTTCCGAGGAGCATGAGGAACATCTTCGCTCGGTGCTCCAAGTACTGAGGGAAAAGCAATTGTTTGCTAAGCTTTCTAAGTGCGACTTCTGGATGGATAGAATCCATTTTCTGGGGCATGTGATCTCCTGGAAGGTGTCTCGGTTGATCCTTCCAAAGTGGAAGCTGTTATGGCATGGGAGAGACCTAAGTCGGTCTCGGAGATCAGGAGTTTTATGGGTTTAGTCAGTTATTATCAGAGATTCATTGAAGGATTCTCTAAGATTGCATTGCCGATGACTAAGTTGACTCGGAAGAATGTTCTTTTTGTGTGGAATTCCGAGTGTGAGAGGAGTTTTCAAGAGTTGAAGACTAAGCTGGCTACAACTCCTGTGTTGGCATTGCCGAACCTGCAGGAAAGCTTTGTAGTTTATTGTGATGCACTCGGACTCGGTCTAGGATGTGTGTTGATGCAGAATGGCTGAGTGATTGTTTATGCCTCACATCAATTGCGACCACACGAACAAAACTATCCGACTCATGATTTGGAGTTAGCAGTTGTGATCTTTGCACTAAAGATTTGGAGACATTACCTGTAGGGATCTAAATTTGAGGTGTATAGCGATCATAAAAGTTTGAAGTATTTATTTGATCAGAAGGAGCTGAATATGAGGCAAAGGCGAAAAGATTATGACTTTGAGTTGAGATATCACCCGGGAAAGGCGAATGTCGTGGCCGATGCCTTGAGTCAGAAATCCATACATGTGGCAGTGATGATGGTTAAAGAGATGGAGTTACTTGAGCAATTCCGAGACATGAACCTGCATGTGGATGTTTCTTCATCTCGGAAAGTAACTCTTGGTATTTTGAAAATAGCCAATGAGTTCTTGAAGCTGGTGTATGAGCAGCAGATGTCAGATTCTTATTTAGCCGAGATGAAGGAAACTCAAGCTAAAGGCAAGGATCTATTCTTAACTGAGGGATCGGATGGCATTTACCGAGTGAAAGGCAGAATTTATATGCCCAGTTCTGGTGAATTGAGAAGAATGGTGCTTGATGAAGCTTATAGAAGTATGTTGAGCATCCATCCGGGCACTACAAAAATGTATCATGATTTAAAATTGCACTTTTGGTGGCCCGGATTGAAGAAAGATGTAGTTGATTATGTGGCTCGGTGTATTATTTGTCAAAAGGCGAAGGTTAAGCACCAAAAACCGTTCGGTGGCTTACAATCTCTCGAAATTCCCGTGTGGAAATGGGATGCAATCGCTATGGATTTTGTGATGGGGTTACCCAGGACCCGAGCGGGTCATGATGCCATCTGGGTCATTGTGGATATATTGACGAAGTCTGCACATTTCTTGCCAATCAATATGAGATATTCATTGCCAAGACTAGCACAGATTTATATCCAAGAGATCGTTCTACTACACGGTGTTCCATCTAGTATTGTGTCGGACAGGGATCCGAGGTTTACCTCTCAGTTTTGGGGAAGCTTGCACCGTGAGTTAGGCTCAAAACTCCGGTTGAGTTCAGCATATCATCCCTAGTCGGATGGGCAGTCCGATCGCACTATACAGAGTTTGGAAGACTTGTTGAGGTCCTGTGTGCTAGAACATGGTGGTAGCTGGGAGCAGTACCTCCCTCTGATTGAGTTTACATATAATAATAGCTACCATAGCAGCATCGGTATGGCCCCGTATGAGACTTTATATGGCAGGAAGTGTCGAACACCACTATATTGGTTGGAGACCGGTGAGAGTTTGATGTTGGGGCCGGAAATTATGCAACAAACTTCCAAGCAGATCCAGATGATCAGGGAAAATATAAAGGCATCTCAAGATCGACAGAAGAGCTACCATGATAAGCGGACGAAACCGCTTGAATTTCAGGTCAGTGATAGGGTGTTCCTGAAGGTTTCTCCTAATAAGGGTGTCGGACGAGCCTTAAAGAGTGGAAAATTGAACCCCAGATAAATTGGGCCCTATGAAGTGTTGGAACGGGTCGGTCCTGTAGCCTATCGGATTGTATTGCCGACTCATCTGTAAAATCTACACAGTGTATTCCATGTGTCTCAGCTGAGGAAATACTTACCCGACTCCATTCATGAGATGCCTGATGATGAGGTTGAGATCAGAGAGAATCTGACTATAGTGGCTGTGCCGACTGGAATTATGGATCGGTCGGTGAAACATTTAAGAAGCAAAGATGTGCAATTAGTTAAGGTGGGATAGCAGCAGAATCAACGTACTTCTTACACGTGGGAGCGTGAAGATGCCATGAGGCAACAATATCCCGAGCTGTTTTATTGAGGTAAGCTTATATTTGAATTTCGAGGACTGAATTCTTTGATGGAAGGGAGAATTGTAACATCCTGATTGTGCATTACTGGGCAGATTAAAGCTAATTGTTGACTAATTGGGAGTGGCAAGGAAGTTACACATGTGCCCTCTGGACAGGTATAAGTGACTTCCGTATCATTCTCCCACTCACACTGAGCTGGGAAAAGAAAGTGAGAGTTGAACCATTTCTCCTTCATGCATGCAGAGGTGTCATTCCCGTTTCTTCTGAAGTCAATCGAGCTTCTTCTTCTTCTTCTTCGTCTTCTTCTTCTTCATCAGCAACGTTGTGGTGTCTTGGAGGCTCGAAATCCTCCACTGTTGGTGAGGTAGAGCTGTTCGAGAGAGAGAACGGCTCGGGGTTTCTCCAAAGTTGAGTGTAGAGTTTGACGATTGGAATCGAAGGTCATTTAGTTGAGAATGAGTGACCAAAGGGCGATCGGTCAGCGTTTGAAAGTTTAAGGGACTTTATTGTAAGTAGGGGGTGCTTTACATTTCAAATGAATGGTTTATGGATGGGTTTCGGGTGAAATTGTTATGTTGTGTGTTGTGTTGATTTCCGTCCATGATTGTATGTTGAATTGCATGAGATGCATGTTGATGATATTATGAATGCCGAGTGCATGTGGTGTGAGATTGTTATGTTAATTCCCGTTTGTAATTTTATATGGGATTGCATGAGATGCATGTTGCTGATGATGAGGATGCCGAGTGCATGTGCTGTAAGACAGTTGGGTTGATTTCCGTTTGTGATTTTACATTGAATTGCATGAGATGCATGTTGATGATAATGTGAATGCCGAGTGCCTGTGTTGTGAGATTGTTATGCTGATTCCCGTTTGTGATTTTATAAGGAATTGCATGAGATGCATGTGACGATATGAGAATACCGAGTGCATGTGTTGTGAAATGCTTGATGATTGAAATGGCACTGTTGTACTAATGATAATAAAATATGCATGGGATGCACCATTGAAAATGCTGAGAGCATTTAGCGTGAGACGCTTATTATTGAATCAGTAATTAAATGTATATGCATGAGATACTATTAAAGACCTTGGGTGGGACTCAAGGCAAGCCGACTGAGTGGGACTCAGGGCTGCCCGTAACACTGCCGTTGTCGTTGAGAGTGACTGTGTTACATGAGAGGGCAAACGGTTTGGTACCAGTAAAATGGCCGGATCAGCTGAGAGCTGAGTAAAAGGCTGAGAGCCTATGTTGCAACACAAAATTTAATAACGAGTAAATGGATCTGATTGACTAAATGTGTGTACACTGATACTGTTGCCGAGTGCAATGTGATTTGTATAGTTATGTGTATATGTTATTGAGAATAATGTGAATTATATAGCCTTGAATGAGTTAAGTAACTCCATTTTTGGATGATGTTATATGAGTAATCATATTGAATGGCAGTGTATGTTATTGTTTATTTGAAACATGATATTGTATAGATGAGAATTGGTGGATTAATCTGAGTCAATAACTGTCATTTAATATGTAAAATGCTCACCCCTACTTGTGGCTATATTTTCAGTGGATATAGGTCAGGATGGAGAATGACGAGTGAACATCAGTCCATGTGGGGAGTATTTGTACCGATGTAATGTACATATTGTACATATTGTGTATAGTTTTGATGTAGCCTTGGCCGGCTCTTATGAACACCATTTTGTTTAAACATATTTATATATATATATGGATTGAACTATCTGGGTTGTGGACAAGTATATATATATATTTACATTGTTATGATGTTACCTGAATTGTCTAGGAGGTGGTGTTGTAAGAATAATGTTAAAGACAATAAGTTTCCGAGTGGGATATAGTTGAGAGAGCCTTTTCCGAGTGAAGAAAGCTTAAAATAGTTCCGAGAGAGATGTATTTTCAAGAGGACTACTTCCGAGGGGAGAATAGTGAAGACGTATCCGAGTGAGACGTAGCTGGGAGAACCTCTCCTGAGGGAAGAAAGGTTTAAATACTCCCGGGTGAGAATTGACCGAGAGAATCACTTCCGAGGGAAGAGTGGTGAAAATGTTTCTAAGTGAAACCCATCCTAGAAAACCTCTCCCGAGGGGATAAGGTTTAAATATTTCCGAGTAAGACTTAACCAGGAAACCTTCCGAGTGATGAAAGGTTAGTGTATTTCCGAGTGAAACTTGACCAAGGGGATCTCTTCCGAGGGAGGAAAGGTCAAAGTGTTTTCTGAGCGAGATACAACCGATAGAACCTCTTCCGAGTGAAAAAAGATTAAAATATTCCCGAGTGAAGAAAGGGTAAAACACTTCCGAGTAAGATATGACCGAGGGAACTACTTCCGAGTGAATCGAGGTTGAAGAGCCTCCGAGTGAAGTATGACTGAGGGAATCATTTCCAGGTGAAGGTTAAAATGCCTCCGAGTGACTCATGCCTGAGATGAGATCTTCCAGGCGAAGAATAAGGATCTGAGTAAGAACTTTTCGAATGAGGCATGACCTGAGGGGACCATTTCCGAGTGAAAGGTGGTACCGATTCCGAGTGAGGGAACACACCGAGTGTGGGATTCGCTCTAGCGAGTAGGAGCTCGCTCAAGCGACTTTTATTGGTTTCGCTTAACCAAATCAGGATCTTGCCAAGCGAGTGGCACCCTGACCCCCATTTTCTATTTCCGACTCCGATTTGTACGTAAAAAAAAAAATCCCCGGTTTTCGGGTTGTCCTTATTATTGAGTCGGGACGTTTCAATAATAATAGAAATAAATAAAACAAACAAATAAATTGATATTTAAATAAATCAATAAATAAATCAACATTTAAATAAGTAAATGAATAAGTAAATAAATACATAAATAAATAAAAATAATAAATAAATAAACAGTAAATAAAACAAATATATATAAATTAATTAATTAAAAATAGAATTAATAATAATAATAAAACAATAGAATAAATAATAATATAGAATAATAAAAAATAAAAAAGTAAATAAATGAGAAAAATAAATAAATAAATAAATAAAAATAGTTAAACAATTAATTAAACAATTAACAATTAAGTAAAGAATTAAATAATTAATGAAATAAATAATTAAACAATGAAATAAACAAGTAAATAAATAACTAATTAAATAAACAAGTAAAGACCTAAATGAATGAATAATTAAATAAACAATTAAACAATTAATTAATAAATTAACTAAACAAATAAATAAATAAACAATTATCTAAACAAATGATTAAATAAATAAACAAATTAAATAAACAAAAATTAAAAAAACTAAATATTATTATATATATATATAACATTCAACAACGTTATATTATAATAAAAAAACATAATAAAGGAATAATTAACAAATTAAACAAATGACATTAAATAAAAAATAAAATAAAATAAAAATTGAAAGAAGCTAATTGAAGGAAAGAAACGTGTAACTGATGCAGAGTGAAAATGATAGTGAAGTTTGAAAGTGAGAGTTAGAGGTCACTTATATATATAGGAGAAAAAAATCATTTTTGATTTAAACTTTAATAATAAATTGTTGAGTATTTTTATGAGATAAATTTATATTTAAAATTTTATTATAAATCCTCATAATTTACTTAATAAAATAAATATAACTTTTTAATAAATTTCTTTTACCTTAAATATCTCAATTACTAAATCCGTTTTTATAAGTTCATCGGTTTATTTTTCTAATCAAACGATCTCTAAACTTTATGAAATTTTAAACTTAAGCTCACATGCATGAATCTAAACTCCCTATGAAGTTTCATAATTTTTTAATAACATTTTCTATACTGCTTTAGACCTAAACGACTCTATTTTGGACTATTTTCACTTATCTCTAAAAATATCCATAAATTCTCATAAAATCCTATAAATTACAACGATCAATGAATTCTAAAGAACCTTAAGCTAATTTTTCCAAAATTTTAAATTATAATTTTCTTTACAATTTTATCCTATTATATATAAAAAGTATAGTAAAACTATAGGATGTTACATACATCTTCCTCTTTACAAGTCAGCAACACTCCCTTCCTTCCCGCCAGTTTTCTCCTCCACTCTGTGCATGTATGCCCTTCTCCATCCTCCATCCCTTTCACCGTGTCATGTCCCTCTCATCTAATTCCTCCCCTTTATTTTTCCCTTTCAAGGTATGCCCATGCAAGCTTCATTCTCCTTCCTTTTCTTCTTCGTTAAAAGTCATGGGTTCCCTTGTGCATGCATGCTCACACTTTTTCCTCTTCTTTTAAGGTCAAAGATGCGGGCACCCAAAGCCATTGTTGGGGTTTGTTAAGCTTGGGTGTTGGTTCTTGAAATCTAAAAAAGGTAAGCACCATGATCCCCTATCTTCCTCATATGCGGTTCATTAAGGACATTGCCAATGGTCCAGACATTTCTACATTTCTTATGAATTCATTATGGCACTAACTAAGAGTGACGTGTGGAGTTATTATGGTTCAATCTCTAGGTGTCGAAAGTGTCAGGTTCAAACCGGGAGGTGTATCGCCATTTCAGAATTGCTATCGGTTGTCGTTTGGAAGCATAAATTTAGTCGACGTGCTTTCAGGTACGTTCTAAACATACGACGGGTTTAGCATTTGAATGATAGGAAGAAATTAGGTCCCCGCTTATATCTCGTATGGTTTTGGAAAATTCAATCATGTGAGGAAAATGATTTAAACTATATTTTATGTTGTGAGATTGGTAAGCCTAGTGCATTGGAAATATATATATATACACACACACACATTGTGTTGTATTGCTAGTGGTTGATAAGTCTTGATCGCACATGAATTGATTATTGCTTGTCTTGAATGTGTCTTATGATGTTTTCATAGTGATGTATAGTTATTCTTGCTGGACTGCTTATGGTGGTAATGTGATTATGAAATATATTGAGACTGTTCTCTCTTGCGCTTTGGTTTGTATTTCCAGCATAGACACAGTTCATGATATTATGTGAATTTCCAACACTTTGGTTTTTCGAGAAGACTGTCACATTATAGTACTATAGTTCACCGTGTAGTCTGTAGCATATTGCTTTTGAGGCTACCAATTATAGTGCTATGGTTCACTAGTAGTCCTCAGGTACCACCGCTTATAGTGCTTTGGTTCACTGTGTGGTTACCCAGATGTCCCTCGATTTTAGAGCTTTGGTTCACAATGTGGGTTATCTTCTTACTTGTTCTATGTTGATAAGTCGGATCTGCATAGCATGATTTCATGCATAAAAGAAAAATGATATTTTATGAGTCATGGCATATCATGCTACATTGATGAATTTATTGTGTGGTTGATGATTGTAATTGGACCTCTTAAATTATCTAGATGGTCATATGGATACTTCCATAATTGATTGTGGTATGCATTAATTATGGATTATAATTCCTTGCTTATTATTCAATTGGTACTCACCCTCTTAACTTATGGACTTTCAGTAAGCACACAAGGAGATGAGTATGCTAGTTGATTCAACATAAAGTTGCATTGCAGGCCATGGTGGACGCGGCTACTTGTTAGTCCTCAAATTTTCAATAAAAGCTTAAATAAAAATTTCATAAAAATCATAAAAATTAGTTTAATTTGTTAGAAAATTAGGATTTAAATTCAATAAATGGGTGTTGTTAGAAATAATCTGCCCTTGATCAATTTTCTCTAGTTTTGCAGTGAAAAAGTTAAGAAATCAAGAGAAAATTACACTGGAGGAGCTGACGCGTAGCCTCACCCCACGCTTAGCATCAACAGCTATTTTTGATGCTGACGCTACGCATCACAGCCACGCGTAGCGTCAGTGCTGCGTGGTCTCCACCTCCACTTTGACCAACCACTCCACTTGGACCCAATAATGGGCACTCCACTCAGCCACAAGGGTCACCCCACTCAGCACAAATGGCCAAAACACAGTGGAGACACATCCAAGTGGCCAAGCATGATTGATTTTTATAATTTGTAGTGGCCATTATCAGCTGTTTAATGGAAGCTGAGTCATGGGCCTGACGCGTAGCGTCACAGGGACGCGTAGCGTCAGCATCCTTGCTCAGCCCTATAAATAGGGCCATCCAACACCATTCATCCCATCCCATACACAACATTTCATTCTTTTCTCTTCTCTCTTGTGCTCGACTTTGAGTACTTCTTTTGTGAGTTGTAGTTCTAGAATAGTTTTCTAGATACTTGAGTGTGTTTCGGTGTATTGTGATCGTTGTATCGTGAAGTTTCCATCGTCTTCGTAATGTCAAACTCTGTAAGTGTTGTTTTTACTTTTACCATGTGTAACTAATTTGTTTATGTTGGAATTGGTGAACTAATCTATTGAGTATAATGCTGTGAATTCGACCTCTGCATGTTTATGATTCAAGTCCATGTTAGTATCTCAACCTTTTATTAATATGAACGTCAAACGGGAGAATGATTTTCATGTGTATCGAAATTGGTTTTATTAGTATAAATGTCAAACGGGAGAATGATTATTTATGCCGTATTGAAACTTGTTTTGACGAAAGTAAAAAGTTAGAATACCCTTGGTATCTCAATTCTATAGGGGTTGTTAACCATTGTTGCCATAAGGCCAGGTCTTAATGCAAGTTTTTACTGAGAAAGCTCACGAGGGATCGGACTTTACGGTGAATTCTTAGAATTTATATCACGAGGGATCGGTTATAATGATTTTAAGCTGCAATGACATGAAACTTGATGATTAAATATGCATGTCTTGAGTTCCTCATTGTTATTCTAGATTAGGGATCCAATTTCCAACATAATTTATTTATCTGTGTTTATCTCAAGTATCTTACCTATTTTAGATTACAACTCGTCTTTTTAGATAGATTTTATTTTCTTTTATCTTATGAATCACTCAATCATGCTATCTTGTGAATATTGTATAAACAGTATATAAATCATTCTTTTGTTTATAATTTCCTTCACATTTACCATAGTAAATAGAAAATTACTGTTGTTATTGGACTTTCAATCCCAGTGGAATGATATCTAAATTTTGAAAACTACAAACGATTGGTGCGCTTGCCAATTAACAAACCCGGTGGTAGAAACGAACCGTTGAGACGCCGTCACCGGGTTAACACTACTATTAATTTTATATGTGCATAGTGTAAATATGGTGGTTTGATATTTTGGGAGTCTTTAATATGGTTATGTGACTTGTTGGTTGATGATGGACTCAAGTTGTGCGTGTACAATATAGACGCTAGAACTTGAACCTTATGGTTTTTATATTGAAAGGATATTAGACCAAGTGACCTATATGTATGTTTATGTTGGAGATATTATATGTGTGTGTTTAGGTGAAAACTTTATTTAGTAGACTTTGGCACTGAGCCACTATTACTCTTACATTGTGATTTGGACATTGGCAAGTGATTGTATAATATAGTTGTAATATAAATGAGTCTGTGTGCCAAGGTCATAGAAGGAAGCTAGTGTGTATGGATTATGAGGTGGTAAAGTTATTGACTAGGAGAATACTTGAGCCTGCACATTTGTAAGGTGGTTGCATGGGATTGGATACACCATATTGTGTATACGTAGGAATTAGACTCCCTAAATGACCTCTACAGGTTAAGATGTATCTATTGAATATGTATTTATGTCTATTGCATGATTGGTATTGCATTTGGACACCTTCATACCCTTAGTTAAGCATACAAAGCCTATACTACATTATATTGCATATCTTGCCCATATGACCAAATCTTGGCGAACAGACTTCACCAGCTACTCTCAAAATGATGAAAACATGTTGCTTATGAAATTTGGCATCAATCGAAGCCTAAACGGAAAAGTTAGGTGTCTTGTAAAATTCTAATTTTGCCAAATTTGCATTTCTCGCTTGAGCGAGTGTGCCTTCGCTCAAGCGAGCCCCGACCATAGGTGAAATGTTGGTTTTGTGTGTTTCTCACTTGAGCAAGATAAGTCTTGCTTAAGCGAGATAGGTCCTGCTTGAGCGAGTTGTTAGGCTCTGCATGGATTTTGCTTAGGCGGGTATCACCTCGCTTAAGTGGGTTAGCTTGAATTGCCATTGTGGGATTCTCGCTCAAGCAAGGAGGACCTCGCTTGAGCGAAGATGAACATTTTGATACTGTGAGTTTCTCGTCCGAGCGAGTGTAGCTTCACTTGAGCGAGATTGGAGTGGTGCTCTCTGTCTCTTATTCGCCCAAGTGGGTATGACGTCGCTTGAGCGAATGAACTACCTCTACTCCCTGTGAAACATTCGCTTAAGCCAGTGAGACTCGCTTGAGCGAGATGTCTCATATGATTCCCCTATTGTTTTCTTGCTTGAGTGAGTAGTGTCTCGTTTAGGCGAGAGTAGCCTATCTGATTCTGTCCATTGCTCACTCAAGCGAGGGCGGTTTCGTTTGAGCGAAACATTGATACCTGATACAGTTGTTGGCTTGCTCAAGTGAGTTTGACCTTTCTTAAGCGAAATTATGCCTGACTTGGTTTTCTTGCATTTTTAGCTCATTGTATGTTGGTTTTGGGGCCCTTGGGCTTCTCTTCTCTATTTTCCCTCCTTGTACATGATTGTTGTATCTCTTCCGCTTGTGTTTTGTGTTATTATTTTTGGCACCGCCTTGGGTTTTAATGGTTCGCTATCGAGACGACGAACGTGAAATATTCACTCCTACTTTTATTCGACCCCAAGGTGAGTCATGGAAGCTACCAAGGGGATGCCACAGGCAGCCGCTCCCCCATCATTAGCTTGCATTTTTATTGATTGCTTCCAACTTCACCATGTTTAGGCTAAGGTTATAATAGTATCTTGTCATCTCTTGATCACCCCGAACTAAAGACACTTTGTTATTCTTATCAATGAACTTGATAAGGAGGTATAAGGTCGAGACAATAGCCTCTATGGCATTCAAGGTGGGACGATCTATGATGTCGTTATATGGAGACTAAACATCAATGACCAGGATCCTCGACTTGACCGTTCTGGCCCCAGGTTCGCCATCGAACGTGGTACAAGTATCAAGATAACCCTTATTATACATAAGATCTTAAAAAGACAATAATACTTTAAGAAATTTTTCTTTTCAAAAGCCTAAAATTAGTCTCTTTAACTAAATAAACTTTTCAAAAAAGCTTTAGCCTCATCTTTTTATTAAATAAGCCAAGTCAAATAAGTCCTTAAGTAGGCTGGGCCATAGCCCGTTAATGAGTCATCCGATCGATTCTCATCCCTAATTGTATTATACAGAAATTTTTAATTTTAGTGTAATTATGATACAAATATTTGGGAAGTGAAATTTTAAATTTTTTAAACATTGTTTGACTATTAGTGAAGAATTAAATTAAACTTAATCCAGTGTTAAACATTAAAAAACATGGGGAAAGATTATGGTGTTATTGTTAATTTTCAAATTTTAAATTCATTACTTAAATTATAATTCTTTATTTGACAATAAAAAGTACTTATTTATTTTATAAGCCCTTTATAGTTATACTCGTTATGTTCTATGTCTCAAAAAAATTAGGAATGGTCATACCTAAATTTCCTAAACTCAAATTTCCTAAACTCATCTTAGTTTGGTTAAGGAAAAAAATCCGTACATATATTTTAACCCAACTTAGGTTTTACAAAGCCATTTTATAATATCATTCCCAATTTTTAACCAAACACAGTAAAAATTAAGTATCAAATCTTAACCTTTATTTTATACAAAAAGTAAATCTAAAGTTTAAAAAATTTAAAGAGACTAAACTAATAATATTGATATAGTAATGAGAGGAGAGTGAGAGAGAATTTAATATAAATCTGTGGGAATAATAGAGATTGTGTAGAAGGATGAATTTTGATTTTGGCGATGGTTAAAGTAACAGGAAGAAGAAGGAAATGCTTAAGAGTTAAAAGCATAAATAAAAAGTCCCCAGTGAGCAACGATCATGTGAGTAAGTTTGATGCTGACGCCTAAAGATACTTTCTTTTGAGACAATTGCCAACCATTTCCCTTTATTTCAATCTCCCTCTTCCTCTTAAATCCCACTTCTTTTTCAATGCATGTTTCCCCTGTGATTCTTCATAATTATATACTCTCAAATTTGAATCTCAAAAAATATAATAACATTAAATCTCCATAAAAAAAAGTTTTATTGTCTCAACTCCAAATAAATATATATATATATATATATATATATATATATATATATATATATATATAATGAACTATGCTTAAACATAATTCTATTTTAAATTATTGTTTAACTAAAAATACCGATATCATAAATTAGTTTATCAACTACCAGTTTTAAGCTTTCAATCAACTTATAAATTTTCAGTTACCTTATTAATATTCAGCTAGTTTATTGACTCAATTCGCATATATTTTGAAAATTATTCTCAAAACAATTTATATAATTTTTTTGACTTCTTTAAAAATGAAACATAAACATGATTCGTAAAAATCTCTTGGCCAAAGTACATTTTCTACCTCTGATATATGGTATTTTTATAATTTTAATACTTCAAACTTTTAATTACATAATTTTAACTATTTAATTTTTAGAAATATGTGATTTTAGACCCAGGAATTTTACCCATCCAACTTCCGAAAATTTTTAAAATTTTGATCAACTGAGATTTTTATTAATAATAATTAAATAAAGGAACCAAAATGGGACAGTTTGTTTAAAGTGGAAAATTAAAAATTGTAGCATTTAAAGTTGGGAGAGTGAAATGACGTAATTTTATTGAAAATATTTAGAAAAGTTGTTTAATTAATTATAATTTTAAAAGAGATATAGAAAAGTTTTGTCGCCGAATTTTTGCAAACCCCACAATTGACAAATGAGTAGATCCCGAATAATATATTATTTTGTCAAGATAGAGTCACCCGATTATTTTGTGTTCAATCACTATCATCATCATTTTTCCTTAACTCACTTTTCATCCCTTTTGATAAGAAGCAAAATGCATTCAATCACATCTTATCCTCATTCTATATTTAATATTTATATCAATTAGAAACATAAGTTATTAGCTTTGATTGCTGAAATTTATTTATTAACTCAAATTTAAAGTTAATTTTGATTATTTAAATGGTTCAATGTCAAGCTTTACATTACAATAATGGCATTAGAAACCAAACGTGTGTATCAAACTAAAAATATACCTAGAAATTTATGAAACATTGTCAATAAAAAATAATATGAATGATGAATAAGTTTAGGTTAGGCAATAAGGAAAATATAAAGCTATAAATTTGTTTTAAAATAAATGATAAATAGGAAATAATAGAGTAAAAGATTCTCAGCACTTATTTTTGAATTCAAAAACAAAATTCCCTGGTTATTGAGAGCATTAAAATTAGTTTTGAAAAGATTTTTTGGTAGCAGTCAAAATTAGAAAGGGCTTAGATACGTGGGTTAGTACCAAATGAGAATTAAAGATAGTTGAAATAGTAAAGCAATCCATATTGTAAGAATAACATGAATATATAATTTATTAAAAGAAATATCAAGAGTAACTAGCATTTTGATAGTTTTGAGTTATTTATTATTATTATGCACCTAAGTCTCATGAGAGTCGAAGCATTATTTTATAGTTAGATTTTCATCTTTAATTGGACCTGGGTTAATATTTGATGATTGGTCCTAAATGGCAAGTGGAAACATTTTTTTTTTTTGTGTGGATTTTGATAGGAAAAATCCTACTTAAATATTTACAACAAAATCTGTATGTAATTTATTTGTTAACTTTTCTTGCATACACAGTAACTATAGCACACTTCGAGGACTCCTTTCTCATGCGCTTCTATGAGGAGCTAACTCACTCGTTTTATTTTTGTGCATTTGAAAAAATGAGTTTTTCTTTTTTTGAAAAATCAAACCGCCTTTATTTGTATAAACTTTAAAGCAATTGAGTATAAGATATACTCAATAAAATCATACATCATGAAACACTTGTGTCAATATTTAACACGATTTAATACACATTACTGGGTTTTTTAACCAACAGAACATAAAAAAAAAACAAAACGAATATTTACATGCTTTTAACCATGACTAGACTCTAACTTGGATAAGATCAAACATCTTCTTTAGATCTAACTTATGATCATCAAAGACAACTTTGTTTCTTTCTAGTCATAATGACCATATCACAACAACCCAAATAACACTTCATATTTCTTGTTGTGCCTTATTACAAAGAAACAATCCAATGAAACTCAACAAGTGACTTCCATCATCATTAGTTAATGCACCCAACACACCACACCATTGTAAACATTTAGCCCATATTCTATAAGCTTTATCGCAAGAGAATAGTAAGTGATATACTGTTTCGTCTAAGCTTTGACACATTAGGCATATCTTCGATACTGCCACTCCTCGCTTCAACAATTCATTTCACAACGGTATCCTCTCCTTCAATGTTTGCCATGTAAAACATATAACTTTAAGAGGTACAAATTTGTTCCACACACTTTTATATAAACTGTTTGGAACCTCATTAGACTCATATAAAAGCTTATAAACACTCTTAACCGAAAACCCTTCATCCATTTCCCCTAACCACACCCACATATCCACTACCCTTTCTTTTAACTTTACCCTCCTCAACTCATCTCCCATCTCCCGCACCAAGCTTTCCTCCCAATCAAATAATTTTCTCCTCCACCTCCAATTAACCCCACCTCCCTCACTCCTTACCACACTAGCCACCGAATCCGTCTCATTCGTGGTTATAGAATACAACTGTGAAAACTGTTCCTAGAATGACATCCCTTCCCACTAATTATCATTCCAAAAACCCGTACTTGTACCATCCCCCACCACCTTTTTTATCATTCTTGATCACCAAAAAACACATGAACCCCACCACCACCCTCTCTTTTATCTATAGTACATATATTTTTCCACCATGAGGATGGATTTCTATCATATTCCCCCTCATAACCATTGTCCCCCCATATTTTTTCATCAACATCCTCACATATAAACGTTGACTATCTTCTAATAAACGCCACCTTCATTTCGATAAAAAGAGCAATGTTAAAAAATGCTAAATTTTTCAACCCCAACCCACTTTCTTCCTTTGAACAACACACATCCTTCCAAGCAACCCAATGTATTTTCCTCTTCCCCTCCACCTTACCCATAAAAAATTAGACATTATAGAGTGCAATAAAGAGACAATACCTATAGAAGCTTTGAAGAAAGACAGGAAATAAATTGGCACAAAGGACAAAACAGACTTAATTAGCACGATACGCACTATAAATGATAAATTCCTACACTTTCACCCAACTAGTTTCCTTTTTGCCTTCAACACCATCAATTCCCATAACTTTTTCCTTCTAGGCGAATCCCCAATAGGCAACCCCAGATATTTAAATGGCAAACCTTCGACCTTACATTGCATTATATTTACAGCTACCTGTAATCAATCTGATGGAACATTAACCCCCACCATGTAGCTCTTGGTATAATTAACTTTCAAACCCGAGCATATCTGAAACACCTGCATCACTCTTCTAATAGTCAACACATTTGCTAAATCCGTCATACCAAACACCAATGTGCCATTTGCATAGTGTAAGTGAGACACCACACACTCCCCTTCCCCCACCTTCATCCCCTTAAACTCTCCCATCTTCATTGCTTTCTGAAATAATAAACTCAACCCCTTGCCACAAATACAAATAAGAAAGGAGACAATGGATCTCCTTGTCGTAACCTTCTTCCTAGTATAAACTCCTCATTAGAACTTTCATTAACCAAAATAGAAATAAAAGCAGATCTTAAACATTCCTCAATCCATTTTCTCCATAACAATGGAAAATCCATCCGCTCCATCACATAATCCAAGAAGCCCCAATTCACCGAATCATATGCCTTCTCTGTATCTGCTTTAATGAGAAAACATTTTGTTCCTCTTCTCCTTGCATCGTCCACTGTCTCGTTAGCAATAAAAATATTATCAAGTATTTGTATCCCACGAATAAAGGCAAATTGATTATAGGAAACCACCTCATCTAACACAAGCCTTAGCCGGTTCGATTACAACTTTGACAAAACATTATACAAACACCTAACCAACTGAATTAGTAGAAATTCCCCAATCTCCTATGGATTCTCATTCTTCAGAATTAACATTGAAAATGAGCTATTGACCCCTTTTACAATACAACTATAAGAGTGGAATTCATCTATGAATCTATAAAAATATGGTTTAACCACTTCCCAAAATTGTTTAATGAAGCTAAAATTATAACCATCAGGTCCTGGACTCTTATTCCCCGCACAATCCCACATCGTGTCCTTCACATCCTCTTCAGTAAAAGGTCTAATCAACCTTTCAGCTTCACCCCCTTCTAACCTTCTAAACAGAACCCCTTTCATTCTTGGTCTACCACTCTGCGCCTCCCCTAGAAAGGAAGCAAAATACTCCTTGATCCCCCTTTTTACCTCCTCAACCTCTTCACATATCCTCCCTCCGATCACTATGCTATGTATTTGATTCCTTTTCTTCTACATAGTTATCCATGAATGAAAAAAGGATGAGTTCTCATCACCTTCATGAAGCCATTGTATTTTTTTATTGTTGTTACAACATACTCGCTCTCAACCTACTCCAACCCCCAATATATTCCCGCATAATCCTTCTCTTTCGCACCTCCTCCTCATCAAGACTTGACAACTCTACCTTCAAGTCTAGCTCCTGAAGTGCTCTCTTCTCCTCTGCTATTCGAGCCACTAAATTTTGGCTATATGACTCATGCCACCCTCTCAATTTTTTCTTTAAGTTATGAAATTTTTCAAGAAGTTGGGAAACAAAGTTATATTTTTTTAATAGTTTATGTCTTATATTTTTTTAATAAATTTATTTAAATAGACCTGTTTGGTAAAACTAACTTAAATTGTATTAAATAACTTTAAATGACATGTATAATGTTTAATTATGTAAGAGACAAAAATTATCATGTTTTAAAAAAAATATAAGGATAAAAATGATAATATAAGAGAGTTTATAATTTTTGAAAAATCTTAAGTTATCTCATGTGGTTTTTAAAAAAATAAAAGTTTATAACTTTTGAAAAGTTATCAACTACTTATTTTTTATGTTCAATAAATAGTTCTAATAAGTTTTAGAAAATTATAAACTTAATATACCAAATAAACACTTCTTAATCTTCTTTGCTCTCCTTTCCACTTGTGCCACCCATCAGACACCGTTTTAAGCTCTTAGCTTCTTTGCCTGGTGGCTTTGCCTTTGATTTGTATGTTAACATATACCACTAGTATCAATATGTATGTGAAATGTGTACGAGCAAAATGTTCCATTGTGCTTATTTGGTAACCAAGACATTAAGTTTTAAAAATAAAAAAAAATTAATAGTTAATATTAATCATTTACATCATTAGACCAACCAAACGAAGGGAATGTGATTTTGTGAACTGGGTTCATTGTTTCATACACGAAGAGAGGAAACATGGAATTCCTAGAGGAGTTGTTTGATAGATTGCTTGCGAAGGATACAGTGGTTTAGGTGCTATGTTTACTAGGTATGAAAAAAGATATATAATAAATAAATTATCTATGGTTTTTCTTACGAATTTTGTTGTAAATATAGTATTTTGTAGGATGTTTGTAACCTTCGAAATATTTTTAGTCGTCGATAATGTTGATATTATAACTTAACCTAACATGTAATAAAAAATTTACATTATCAAAGGTCCAATTAATGACAACACCTATACATGATGAAGATGATGCTAGATTAGTGTGATAATTTTCAAAAGTGAATGATTTAAACTAATTTGTTTTAAATGTTGAATGATTTATAGACTAGTTTAAGATATAAGAAAAATATGTTAAAATACATCAATTAAAATATGATAAATTAGATTTATCATTTTCTAATAATCAATATGTTGTTCACACCTTATCAATTTAGAAAATGTAAACCTTTTAAAATTAGAGAAAAAATATTAACTTTTAAATAATAGGAAAACATTCTAATTGACCACTTAATAAATATGTAAGTTAGTATGCTAAAAGAGAAAACAAAATAGCTTTGATAGAATTCCATGAGGTATGCTTTTGGAGGGTTTCAACTAAATTCTTTCAAATGAATGGGGTAATCAAGAGATTTAGAGTTTGTTTGATATTCAGTTAGAAACAAAGTTATAAAAATAAACAAATTTAATGGTTAATATTGATTATTTACGCTGTTCGAAACAGTCAAAACTTTGTTGAATCAACAAAAATTTTTTCATTGATCAAACCTCGGTTTGATTGACCTAACGATCAACCAAACGACCCTTTTATTGTTGAAAGCGAAGGTGTCACTTGCCATAAGGTTAAGTAACTCAAGCATTGATTTATACACTAGTTGACTTAAGTTTTTTCAAGAGTAAAATTATAATCACACCTCATCTCCAAACTTTTTTTTCCCTCGTGTCTTTCCAAATTTCAAACTAGTCACAATTTCAATGTGTTATCTCTTGCTTTTGTTACGCCACCCATATTGTTTTTAAAAAATGAAAAAAATGAAAAAAAAGGAATATTATGAAAGATAAAAATGAAATAAAAAAAGTGTTGCATGAATGGATGGTAAACATAAAGAATGAATTGAAATTATATTCTTCTCTTATTTAGATAAAAGGAAAAATAAGTGAATTGAAATAAATAAATGAGAAATTTTTTTGCAAAACTTAAAAAATTGAAATTTTTATAATTTCTTATAAACAAAATTTTTATATTATTTATTACCATATTTATTTATTTTTATTATCAATATATCATCCTTATAACTACAATCAGTCATATTTAAAACCTAATTATAGTTAAAGTTTCTCACCCCTTCTAAATAGTATATACAAAAATTTTTAGTATTTATTATCAATAAAAATATATTTTTAGTCCATTGAATTTTTAATTTCTATTTTGGTTATTTATCTTATTTTTTTGTCAATTTAATCCTTTATCCTTTTTTCACAATGCTTCTTTTTTTTATTAAATTTCTTAACAATGTTAACTTTTTCACCATCATCTTATCTCCTTCCTCTTATTGTAATCAACCTCCCTTTCAACCTTATCCTCACTTTTTTTTCCTCTCATTTTACCTTAATCTCTTTCTCTGGTACAATGAAGACATCCTTTGGAGGTTTGCTGTTCTAACTTGAAGAATTTGATGAGATTATTATGAAAGTTTGTGATTATGGATGTTGACTTGTGGTTGATGTAGATGATGGTTTAGTATGTAGTTTTAGGAAGAGCATGAGGAGATGTTGGCACCTGGGATGGCTATAGGAAAAAACAATGGAAAAATTAATAGCATTAATAAAATCAAGAGTTTTAATTTACATAGACAAAATAAAATATTAAAGTTGTCAAAAGAGGAAATTTTTTAAAAAAGTTAATCAGATAAAGAACTAAATTGACATAAACAAAATAAAGGATAAAATCAAAAAATTTTAAAGAAAATTGTAAATACTGAAAATATTATTTTACCTTTATTATTATTTATTTAATGTTAAAGTGTTTTTCACATCCTGTTTTGCGCCCCTCGGTAATTTATACCATTTTGTTGAAGGTTCTTATTTATTTTTTCATTATTCGTATTTTTAACTCACATAAATAAGTGAAGACTAAATTTTTCGTTCATAGTTATTTTTCTGTATTTCATTTCATCTAGGTAACTTTAAGTTAACCATGGCAATTAAAAAAAAAACATAAGCAACTCAAATTAATAAGAGTAAATTCAAAGGCTAAACTCGGAACCCACATAAAAAAAGGGACAAGTCACTTTGCTTGTCTTGAAGTTGGACAAAGAAGCATTTTCCTTTTCATACTAAAAAAAAGCATATTTCTCGTTGACTTCTGATTCGATCATTTGTTCTTTTCAATGTATTGTTATCATTTGATTAAATAACGCTTCTTTTTAATCGAGAAACGAAATCTGACAAAGAAATAAATTCATGAGAAATAGATTGAAAATAAAATAAAAAATTACGTTATTTGGATTAATACAAATAAATACAAAAATAAGTGAAAAAACTAGTATCTTTTATTTATTCGAATGGATGAAAAAGGAAGGTGAACAAAGATGAATAGATTATCTAATAAATAATTTAATTTTGTAAATAGAATATAATTTTTTATCTCAATAAATTGTATTATATAAAATCTAGTTTATATTTCAGTAATATATATTAACTATTAAGATAAATGTGAAAAATTTAAGGCTAGTTTGGATTGTGAAAGCATTTTTTATTTTCCTTATTTTTTGTTTTAATTATAAAATTATCATTATATTTTTTGTTTTTAAAATTTTATACAGGAAACACTAAAAACAACTTTTTTCTATTTCTTATTTTTATTCCTAATTTTTAGTACAAACTTTTAAAAATAGAAAATATGCTGATAATTTTGTAATTAAAACTAGAAACAAAAAATGAAAACAGTAAACATTTTCAGAATCCAAATGGACTCTTGAGGTTTTAAAAAAATCCTTGTAAAAAATGACTATTTTTAGTTTCTAGAACTTTTTAGTTGACCAAAAAATCCTGTACCGTTAATGAAATCTATTAAATATTGAGATGACTAATGTTGATACCATTGTCACAAATTTTTTTAAGTATAAAAAATTAAAATTCCACACTAACATCCATGGCTCCACGTCCTTAAGATGGCCTATAAGTGTAAATTCCGTTACTTTTATTATATAGCATCCATCTGTATGTAGTTGGGGAAACAAAATTATGAAAATAAAAAAATTTAAAGGTTAATATTGATCTTTCACACCGTTTAAGATAATATCTTTTTTCTTAAGTTAATCAAATTGATTTCAACACCAATATTTAAACAAATTTTCCCATAAAAAAATAGCACAACTAGATTACCACTCTTTACATTGGAGGTGTGAAACCAGAGAAATACTCATTCATAAGACTAGTATGTGATCCACGCAAACTCGCCCTAAAATACAAGCAAAAGATTTTGTCATCAATTTGTAAGATAATTTACAAATCTTTTATATTTTACTCTTAATTGATTCCACATTCTCACTATAATAAAAATAGTGTTTTTTAAATGCCTATTTATTATTGATTAAAAGTAGATTTGTTAAGAAAGACTTATTCTTTGTGGTTGTGTGTTAAACTGTTAAAAAAATCAACATTTTAGTAATTTTTTTATCCTAGCTAAGTTAATTAGATTAGATTCAATTTTATTATCCATTGAATTTTCAATTACTTCATTCAATTCGTAATCTATTTTTAATTCTTTTAATTTATCATTTAATTTTATTATCCATCTACTTTTCATTTATTTCATCAAATCCTTAATCTTTATATTTTAAACCTTTCAATTATTATATATTCTTCGTTATTTTTATATCTTTATAAAATAACCCCAATGAAATATATCATAAATGTTTAAATATTCAAAAGTAATTATATATATGTAAATTAATTAAATAAGATGGAACAATTTTTTTTTTGCTACGGGTAAAAAACTACAATATTATAATATAAGTATATATTTTATGTTAAATCTAAAGTATTCAAAGTAAATATATTTCCTAGTATAATGTGCAAGGAATTTTTGTTTACTTTTCAATAATAAATTATGTTAAACAAAAAATAATATAAAACTTAATAAAACTATTGAAAATAAAGTACACAATTTTTAATATAAAAAGTTTATTAAACTATCAATTGTATTGTAGTATATTTCAAAAAATTAAAGATAAATTTTTAAAATAGTTACTGTTATAATATTGTAAAGAATATATGTAAACCCAATATAAATTTAAATTATGTTGGCTTTTGACTTGATTTTAATAAATAAGTTATTTTAATATTTCTCTATTTGATGAAATTATAATTATACACTTAAACTCAATAAGTTCAACTATTTTTTTAAATATCATATTCACAATAATCACTTTTAAGAATATTGAAATAATTATAATTATACTTTATTCTTAATTGATTCCACACTCTCACTATAACAAAAATAGTGTTTCTTAAATACCTATTTATTATTGATTAAAAGTAGATTTGTTAAAAAAAACTTATTCTTCGTGGTTGCCTGTTAAACTGTTAAGAAAAATTAACCTTTTAATGAAAAGAAATTAGATCCGAGCAAAGCTAATTGAATTGGACCGGATTGAAATTGCGTTATTTTTTAAATATTCAATTTGATCTATGTTAATTTGGTTAGAATTGGACAATTGGATATTTAATTAATTTATAACTTATTGTAAATTTTAAGAAAATAGAAATATAAAATGAATCAAGATCACAATTGCTAAAATGCAAAATCAAACATTTAACAGCTAGATATGCTTTTTTTTTTCAATGTAAAGTTAGCAAGTTTCAATTTTTGTCCCTACAAAAAGTTTGTTACACCTTTTCCCTATTAAACTACAATATTTCAAAAATGATCCTAGTTATTAAAGGATCACTGTCAATAATTGATTAAGGTAATTTATATTTGAAATAAAAACATTCAACTTCTCAAAGTATTTATAATTAAGGTAATCTATGCATTTAAATTACATATTATTATATTTATTACATTTTTATCAATAATTTTTAAATTATATGATACATAGGATAACCGGACAAAATATTAGACAATGACATTAGAATATACTAAAAAACTTGCTATTAACAAAAAAAAGAGGAACTAAATACAACATAATTAAGTTATAAGAGACTGTTTTTAAATATCTTATATTTATAGGGGGTAAGAAGCTTAGCAAAACTATTAATGAGGATAAAAAAACATAACAAATTTTTTATAGGGATGAAAACTAAAATTTAGTAAATTTATAGGGATAAAAAACATATTTAACATAACATTTAGATTTAAAATTTAAATCATGATCAATCAATATTACAAAGGTAAAACTAAATTCTTGAAATCATAGATTTAACTTTTAAAAATAAGTGAGTTTCCTTAACCTTTCACGTGGACTTCCTCTATAGTTAAGGTTAAATTAGAGTGAAAAATAAAAATAATAAATAATAAATAATATAAACTTAGGTTGTATGGTAATAAAGTACTCACATATATAAACTTAAAATTTAATATTTGATCTAATAATAATCGGGTTTTAATTATATTTAATCGATTATAATCTGATTAAGATAAAAATATAATCAAACTTGGTTAATTTATTTTAGATAATTAAATTAAACAATGTAAATCCAATTTATTCTTTAACCCTACTCATGAGTTTAACAAAACCCTTTAAATCTTTTATTTTTAGTGATAATAAAATTAAAAATAATCACGTCAAACAAAGCCCAACTGATTTTTTCCACACGATCGTTTTTTCCCCTCATATAAATTATTTATAATTTACAATATGTATTTAATGTTTTTTCAACGCCCATACTTATCAATTAAACTCTCTCTTTTAATATAATATAAATGCAATATAAAAAATTAACTTGTTTTTCTATACTAATATTAAGAATATTTAATTAAATTACTAAATTTATTAATCATAATTAAGTATTGTCAAAAAGACTAAAGAGGGTATATTTTTTTAGTTTTTCCCCTTTAAAAAGAAAAGTGGCAACATTAACTAAGCCATAAATGAAATTCAGAAGACTAAAATAGAAAACGGTAACTGTCTTTTTTATAGAGCTTTTTAGTAACTAGCTTCCTTTTGAACACTCTCACACACACTTTCTCTCTCTTCATTTGAAACCCCACCCAAACCATTATTTTTCCTTCCCTTTTTTTTAACTTTCTCTCTTTGCTTTCCCAGAAATTCCTCTCCCTCTCTCTCTCTCCACATCATATACACAACAAGAATATCTTATATTAAAATCAAAATTATCATAATCAACATCACCATTATTATTATTATTATTATTATTATTATTATTATTATTATTATTATTTATCTGTATGAATGGTCCCGTGGGGTTAATCTGAGAGTGTGAGATCTACTTCGCAGAAGTGAATAGAGAAGTGGCAGATGATGAAGAAAAGAGAAACAGCTGAGAGGGTAACAGTTTCAGAACCCTAACTGTACGGTTATCTTCTTCCTTGATTTCCGTGCAAATGTTCCCTCCTTCTTCCTCTGCATCTGATCTTCACTTCACTTTTTTCTCTCAGGGTTAAGGGTTTTACCTTTTTTTTCGTTCATTCTGTTTCGCTTCGCCACCTGGCTTATCTTGCTTCCCCGATTCTCTGCTAACATTTATTTTCTGTTTCCACTGTCGGATGCTGAAATTTTTCTTCCTCTGATTCTCGGGATTGCAGACGATAGTCTATTGTGTGTACTCTTACTATTTTGAGGGAAATTTTTCATCTGGATTTTGTTACGTGTAGTTTGTTTTTACTTTTGAGGTTTATTTAGTAGTATTGAAGACTTTGTTGAATGATGACAAAAAAGCATGACGTTATTTTCTTTTTTTTTATTATTATTTTGGTGCTTATGTTGTTATATTGATCAATTTGATGATGCAGGATTTGAGGAGTCTGAGGGGGAAGTGATAATGGATTTGTTTTGGATTGCGATTACGAATACTGGGGGCTTGTTATGAAGTTTGGTATCAGTTGGATTGATTTTTAGTCGTGTTCGCTACTGTCGTAACCTGTTAAAAGATTTTGTGATAATAAACTGACTAGTCTGGTTGACTTGATTGGAAATGCGAACTTTGCATCTGATGATCACGGTTGATGGTTGAATATTATCACCTGGCTGCTGGCATACACGGATATGCTATATGTTAAACTTGTTGCAAGTTGCAAGTGCTTTTATCAGCTTTGTTTGTATTTGAAGCTGCTAAAATGTGTATGATTGACATGTGATATGTAGAATGTTTCCTTAGAAATACAGTTGAGTTGTAGTAATGCAAATTTCTTCAGGTCATTGAGAGTTTTTGTTACTTCAAAGTGTTTGTCCTGAGTGCCATACTTTTTCAATATCCTTATTGCTGGTGGTATGGTATCAAAGAGTAAAATGGAAGCAGAGACATTTAGTACCAATCACCCACCGAGCTTTCTTCATCAGTCACTTCCTGCTGTTGTACCTATGCTTTTGATTTCAATAGGGTATGTTGACCCTGGAAAGTGGGTCGCAAATGTTGAAGGTGGTACAAGGTTTGGGTTTGATCTGGCGGTTTTCATGCTAATTTTCAATTTTGCGGCTATCTTCTGTCAATACATAGCTGCAAGGGTCGGTGTAGTTACAGGAAAAAATCTTGCTCAGGTATTTTGCTCCGATTTGGGTATCTATTCAATTATTCTGTTGAGGTAGTAAAACTGTATTATTTGAAAAGCTTCCCCACCAAACTGCTTTTTGTGTGCCCATCACCACACCCCATTAGAATAAGCTGTTCTGTTTGATCTTCAAATAATTTGTTGGTTATCTTTTGCACCTTTTTGGTGCAACTTGCCATTTACACCTTGTTAAATAAGTTGTTGCACATCAGGAAGGGGAAGGCTATTGAGAAGATATGAGTTACCATGGGGAAATGAACCAAAAGGAAGTTTACTAATTTTTTTCTGTGCTGTATGTGTGTCCTCCACTTGCTGCAAAATGAACCTTGTTATTTGAATTTAACAATTGATGATCATTTCAATCTTTTGCTGGTGCATCTTGCTAATCTAATCTCCTTTTAGTTTTGGGTTTTGACAGATTGTTAGAACATAGTATTAGTAAAGCGCTTAGTTATATTTTTGGCTTCTTTAGTTTGGATGATGTGCAATTTTGGTCTACTTTTAAAATTATTCAGATTTGGTCCTATTGCCAATTCTTTTCTATCTAAACCCCTCAAAATACAATTTTCTAATCAAAATTTTTACAAATTGAATTAATTAAATTGTTTTAATTTAAGCCTTCTTTTGCACTAAAGTCATCAACCAAAATATCAAATTCAACGGAAAATGAAAGTGGCAAAATTTACTGGGTTCGTAGTTGGTTTATGTATTTCTGCATTGAAGCACTCACACATACTAGCTTACGTGAGCAAGTTCAGATAAGACTTCGTGCATATACAATTAGACATAAATGGTGTTTTTGCTTATAGGCTAACGATACCTTACTTCTCCAAAGATTTGCAGTGATGAGTATGATACATGGACATGTATGCTCCTTGGAATTCAAACAGAACTTTCAGTGATAATACTAGACCTTAACATGGTAATAGTAATGCTCTTACTCTTGATTGATTTTAAAGATTCGGCTGGCTCTTTAGCAATGAATTTGATTTACACATGTTCATTTGTTATATTCATTATCAAGCTTGTTTTGACATGAAGCTATGATTTTACTTGTTTTGCAAGATATTGGGCATGGCACAAGGATTAAATCTTATTTTTGGATGGGACTTGTTCACTTGTGTCTTTTTAACTGCTACTGGTGCCATTTTTCATATACTTCTTTCTGTCCTTCTTGTAAGTAACTTTCATCATTATTCATCAACCTCTGTTAACCTCTGTTGAAGGACACTGTACTTATCACATCGCTTTGTATAGGACATTGAAAAGGCAAAAATTCTAGGCCAGTTTGTGGCAGGCTTTGTGTTGCTTTCCTTTATACTTGGGCTACTCATCAGTCAAGCAGAAATTCCATTTTCCATGAATGGAATACTAACAAGGTTTACTGGGGAGAGTGCATTTGTGCTAATGAGTCTTTTAGGAGCAAATCTTGTGCCTCACAACTTTTACCTTCATTCCTCCATCATACAGGTATTTTTTTTTTTTTCCATTTTCAATTTTTGTCTATGCATGTGCAATGAAATATCTGCATCCTTGGTATGCTGCCATGAAAATATCTTCAATGTGCATGTGTATATATTTGTACCCCATGTTTTGCTTGTTCATAAGGATGAAACCTTTGCCTCTTGTATTATGGTAGTAGGCTTGCAATTGCAGAGACAGTTGCCCTGCTACTGGAGATTTATTATCTTCAATAAATCTCATGCTCAAATTGTCAAGGACTTTGAGCAGTACTGATATTTAAGTTGTTTTATATTTCTAGAATTAAAATAATAGACTTATAAATTAATCATTCTTCTTATTGATTTTGTATACGGTCACCGTGTCAAAACCCTTGTATTGTGAGTGGTTTTCTTGATCATGTGTTGAGTGTTGACAGTGTTGTTGTTTCATCATCAGATTATTGTATTTTCTAATGAAGTCATGAATAATATATAGTCAATGTTTGAACACTGGGTGATTCCTATCATGCTTTGAGTTCTCTTGCTTCAAAATGTACAAAAGTAAATTGTCATGTCCTTTTGGCTGTCTCTTATATGGTTTCATTAATTATATATACCTTGTCTGAAGCTCCTGCAGTTTAAAGTTTTTCATGGAAGTGTCATTAAGAAAGGAAATAAGGGCATTTTTACTAGTGCTTTGGACTGGTAATATGATCTTATGTGCTTGGAAGTTGGCTCAATGAATGGCATGAAGTGGGAATTGTTTTATAATGGGATTTTTTTGAGAATATAAAATTAGCATTTTTTATTACTAGATATTGTTGTTGAGGGAAATGTATCATTCACTAATAGGCTACTGATTGTTTTAGGAGTAGTACCAAGTACCACCTATCTTTTTCTAGATCAGCAGGCCAAGCCTAATTCTGACTGAAGGCCCCGTAACTGATAGTTTCTCTTTGATAATATGGTTGTCTGGGCTAGTGCTTCATCCCGCTATGATACCTGCATAGGAGACTTGGTTTCAGTGGGTTTTATGTAGATATTTTTATTGAATATATTGATATGTCGATCCATATTATCAGTACTTTTACTATTAGGATGTTCATCAGCAGTGTCTTAGAAAGTATAAATTGATATTATTACATGGTAATGGTATATTTTTAATGGGAAGGAAAAAACACCGTGCTACAAATTCTCAAGCCGGTAGTCCTTTACATATATTGTTTATGGATACCAAATTTAATGCCCTAGCCTCCTGATAAATGTAGAGCTTTCTTAGTGTTGTATTTAATTTATGATTTAATGGGTTGATCACTTCCATACAAACCTTTAATCATTTGTGCAGCTAGGTGGAAAGGATTGCATCTCATGTTCGATGTCATGTTGGGTGAAGCTTTGAGTTTTACTAATGTGAATTTTCATTTCCTTTTTTGCAGTGGCATCAGGGACCAACAAGCATTTCTAAGCAGGCTTTGTGTCATAACCATTTTTTGGCCATCCTGTGTGTTTTCAGTGGTCTTTATTTGGTAAATAATATGCTGATGACTGCCGCGGTGAATGAGTTCTACAGTATGGGTCCTGTTCAGCTTACTTTTCAGGATGCATTGTCACTAATGGAACAGGTCTTCTTTTCCTCTATAATTAATTTACTTCTGAATTCTTACACCATTCTCATACATTCTTAAGTCTAATAAGGTTCTTGTTGCAGGCGTTGCATAGCCCAATAGCTATGCTTGGTTTTTTACTCATTTTGTTTCTTGCAAATCAAACCACAGCATTAACATGGAGTTTAGGTGGAGAAGTAGTAGTGCATGGTTTCTTAAAATTGGATATCCCGGGTTGGCTCCATTATGGCACAATTCGAGTGATTGCTGTTTTGCCCGCCCTATATTGTGTTTGGAGTTCAGGAGCTGAAGGGTTGTATCAGCTACTTATATTCACTCAAGTTTTGGTAGCTCTACAACTTCCCTCTTCTGTGATCCCTCTTTTTCGAGTTGCTACATCTAGATCAATAATGGGTGTACATAAGATTTCCCAGTTTCTGGAACTTTTGGCATTGGTCACATTTATTGGGATGCTTGGCCTGAATATTATCTTTGTGGTAGAAATGATATTTGGCAATAGTGATTGGGTGGGTGATTTGAGATGGAATGCGGGAAGTGGCATGTCTGTCTCATATTTTGTTCTTCTTATTGCTGCTTTTACATCGTTATCTTTCATGCTTTGGTTAGCTGCCACACCTTTAAGGTCTGCGAATGTCCAATTAGAGGCTCAAGCATGGAACTGGGATATGCCAGAGACTTTGCCAAATCCACCAGTTGATGGCAAGGAGTCGTGTTTCACTGAAACAAGGTGTCATGATGATGCATCTGCTCTGGTGGAGGAACCTGCTCCTACACCAGCTCAGCCAAGAACCATGGAGTACCTGGATGTATCACTTAAAAGTTCTCATCCTGATCTACCTGAAACTGTAACGGAATCTAATCCCCATGTGAATGCTGTAAGGGAGAATAATTCTATCACATCATCTGCTTTCACATCAGAGCTGAAGGCAGCATCAACTGTAGTTACCAAGATTTCCGATTCTCAAGTGGAAGACACCAAAACTATTAAAATGGAAACAGGTATCCCAATTGAGAAAACTATGGAAGTTGATGGAGATTCAAACACTGAAAAGGAAGATGATGATGGAGATTTATGGGAAACTGAAGAATCTTCCAGAGTGGTATCGGCAAGTGTCCCCTCTTCAACACCGGATGGCCCTCCGTCTTTCAGGAGTCTTAGTGGGAAAAGTGATGAAGGTGGGAATAGCTTTGGAAGTCTTTCAAGATTAGAAGGTTTGGGACGTGCTGCAAGGCGTCAACTTGCTGCAGTTCTTGATGAATTCTGGGGACAACTCTTTGATTTCCATGGGCAAACAACCCAGCAAGCCAAGGCTAAGAAAATTGATCTTCTGCTGGGATTGGGTGTGGATTCAAGAGTTGGCAGTTCCTTGCAGAAAGTGGATGCATGTGGAAAGGGTTGTTCTGAATACTTGCTATCCGAGGGAGGTAGACCCTTGGACACTTTAACGAGCTGTACTTCATATGACTCTTCCAAGCAGCCTAGGATGCAAAGTAATTCAGAGTCTTCATATGGTCTCCAGAGGACTTCTTCCTCAGTGCGGGCAATTCCCATCCAATTATCAGATGCATATATACCAAACTCCAGCCGCAGTCTAGTTGATTCTGGTGAAAGGCGATATTCCAGTGTGCGCAATCTGCATTCAACTGAGCCTCGGGATTATCAGCCAGCTACAATACATGGTTATCAGACTGCATCTTACCTTAGCCGAGATAGTAAGGACCGAAATTCTGGTAACTTAAATACTCCCTTGGACCTGTCATCACTAAAATCCCCTTACATGGGTACTGCAAACTACAGGGATTCACTTGCATTCGCTTTGGGGAAAAAATTGCATGGTGGTTCAGGTTTAGGCCAACCCCCAGGTTTCCCAAACAGAGCTGTCACTAGAAATTCCCAATTGCAATCTGAGAATTCCTATTATGATGTTTGCTCTTCTGGCCCTGCCGATAGTACAGTTGATACTAAGAGGTACCGCAGTTTGCCGGACATTTCAGTATGCTCCGTCCCCCTCAGGGCTGGTTATGTGTTTGATAAAAATACTCCATGGAATGGTTCTGTTGGATATGGATCCTTTGCTAGTGGGGCAAGTTACGAACAATCATTATACTCAAATTCTGGATCAAGAGCAGGAGCTCATTTGGCCTTTGATGAACTCTCTCCTTCTAAAGTTTACACAGAGGCACTCTCTTCACAGTTGAGTTCTGGTTTTGAAACTGGATCCCTTTGGTCCAGACAGCCTTTTGAGCAGTTTGGTGTAGCCGATAAGATTCATAATGCTAGGCCTAATGTAATTGCTCAAGAAACCACTTCATTTGTGGATATAGAGGGGAAACTTCTTCAGGCTGTTAGATGTTGCATTATGAAGCTCTTAAAACTGGAGGGGTCTGATTGGTTGTTTAGACAGAATGGTGGAGCAGATGAGGATCTTATTGATCGTGTAGCTGCCAGGGAGAAGTTTGTTTATGAAATTGAAACCAGGGAGATGAGTGAGGTCACTCAAACAGGCGAAGCTCATCATTTTTCTACAGATAGGAAATCTGGTTCTTCAACTAAGAATAACGAGGCAAATTCCTCAACTTTGTTGGTGTCCTCGGTTCCCAATTGCGGGGAGGGATGTATATGGAGATCAGACTTGATAATAAGCTTTGGTGTGTGGTGTATCCACCGGATTCTTAACCTGTCACTTGTGGAAAGCCGACCAGAGCTTTGGGGGAAATACACCTATGTGCTCAATCGCCTCCAGGTAAATCATCTAAGTTGTTTGCTGTCTTTCTTAATCAGAATGTTTATATTTCAGCTCTCTCTTCATTTACGTTAAGACTGGATGCTAGTTGTGGGGCTGTTGGCTGTTTCATATCTCCAAAAATGCAAACATAGGTAGTTTATACACTTGTATTTTTAACTCTTAAGTGGTTTACACGGCCCCAAAAGTGTTATTCAGCTGTGGATAAATCACTTGGAGAAATGGCTCCAACAAGTTATACCTAATACATTCATCACTCCTCTATGTAGATCCTACCCTTTGCAGTCAATATAATGAGTGTGTGTTAAATGTTCTTTTAACAATGTTATTGACCCACACTACAACACTGTCGAAGTCTTATTTCTTTTTGTCTTCATTTGCAACCGTAGTTTTGTTTTCTCCAGTATGTGGCCCTCGTACTTATTTTACTTTATGAGCAGGGAATCATTGATCCAGCTTTTTTTAAGCTTCATAGTCCCTCGAGCCCGTGCTTTTGCCTTCAAGTTCCAATGACACATCAGCAAAAGTTAAACCCTCATTCCAATGGGATGCTACCCCCAACTGCAAGACCAGGCCGTGGCAAATACACAACTGCATCGTCGTTGCTTGAACTAATCAAGGACGTGGAGCTTGCCATCTCTAGCAGAAAAGGACGTACAGGAACTGCAGCTGGTGATGTGGCTTTTCCAAAGGGGAAGGAAAATCTGGCATCTGTTCTCAAACGCTACAAACGCAGATTATCCAACAAGCCCGTTGGCACTAATGAAGTGACCGGTTCACGCAAGATTCCCACATCAGCACCATACAATCAATAGCATTTTCCATTAACTTAATCAGTTTATATTGGGCTGTTTTGTAATTTACTCTATGAAGCAGCTCATATTCTAGATCAAGGAGTGGTCTGCCTGTGTATCAAATTCCTTGTCTTGCACCAGATTTTATCAATGTATGTGATAGCAAGTAGGGCAATAAGTACTGTATTCAAGGGTGCAAAATCAAAGTGAAAAAATGATTAGATGAAATATTAGTTTTACAGTTTTTGTTGCTTTTCCGTTAATAATCTATCTAGCCTTTGGATGGAAAAGACAAGGAAACAGAGGTTTTGAAACAATTATCACAACAACAATCGGGTTTTTCTTTCATTAGATCAAGGTTTTATCGGCAAATTCTTTTTATTGGCTTTGTCTGTAATACTTTTTTTGGGATACATTTTTGTGATTTCCTTTTTGTATCTCTTTTACCTCTGAAGAATGTGATTTTCTTTTTGTATCTTGTTTACATCTGGGGAAAAAGTTACTTTCTTATATCTTATATGTACTCTTGTAACCAGGTTTTCCACCCATCTTTTAACATTTTAAAATCGTTTAAAATTTTATCTCTGATTCTTGTAGAAGTTCTGCTATGGTTTTTTTTTATTCCCATTTTACCTTGTGTGCTTTGACCGAAGGGTTAAAGATACCACTCTTTTAGCTATGGATTTTATAAGTATTTAATGCGGATTATTATTCAATTTCTTTCAAACTCTAGATTTATGTTAGGTTGAGAACTTCTATGAAAATATTATGCATATTAACAATTCATTTATAAGTTTCAACTACATGTAGGTACAACTTTAGTTTGATGTGTGGTAAAAGTGAAAAAAATCTAGTCTAGCTTAAATATTTAGTTTTATATTTTCATCACATCTGGTCCCTTAAATTTGGACGACAGATAAATCTGGTCTTTTGAATTCTTGCAAGTCAATTAAATTATTTTATTTTTAAAATTAAGTATATTTAGTTCTTTCATTGGTTTTTTTGATTTCTCTATCTAAATTTGTCAAATTCTCATTTTTTTATTTAAAATATTTTGGATGTGCAGTATAAGACGTTATTTGAAGTCGTTACATTTATTAAATTCATACTATTTTATAAAAAAATTAAATAAAATATCTTTAAAAATTTAAAGTGATTTTTAGAATAAGTTAAACCATTCTCTTTTTTTTTTTTTTAAAAAAAATTCTCTATACATACATATACTGTGAGTAGTGACTTATTGACACCTAAAAAAAGTATAGCACTGGTTATCTCTTTTTTGGGTGAATACTTCCATTATAACTTTCTTATTGTTACATCACATAAGTTAAAAGATGGATCACTTGTTACTTCTCTATTCCTATCTTTCTCTAATATGGAGATATACACCCAATGAGTATCTACCCAACATTATCCTCTTTATATGTTTTGACAGAAAAGTGCCAACATCAACCAAGTTATTATAGGTGAAATTTAAAAGACTTAGAAAACGGTAACTGAGTTTTGGTAGAGTTTTCTGGTTACTAGTTACTGCCCTCCTTTTGAACACTCACACGCACTTTCTCTCTCTTCAAAACCTGCAAGTTGCAACCCAACCCATACCATAATTTATCTTTTTTTTTTTTTTAGTTTTCTGTTTTACTTTCGCAGAAGAAGTTCCCTCTCTCTCTTTCTCTCGGTATCATATCATACGTACAACAAAATAGCTATTATATTAATAAAAATAAAATTATTAGTGTGTTATTTATCTCTATGAATAGTACCGTAGGGTTAATCTGAGATCTACTTAGCAGGAGTGAACAGAGAATAGTGGCAGATGATGAAGAGAAGAGAAACAGCAGAGTAGGTATCAATTTCAGAACCCTTACTGTACTGTTATCATCTTCCTTGATTTCTGTGCAACTGTTCCTTCCTTTTTCCTCTGCATCAGATCCTGTACTTCAGCTTCTTTTTTTTTTCCGTTCATTCTGTTTCGCTTCGCCACCTAGCTTATCTTGCCTCTCCCTGATTCTCTGCTAACATTTATTTTCTGTTTCCACTGTCGGATGCTGAAATTTTTCTTTGTCCGATTCCCGGGATTGCAGAGGATAGTCTATTGCGTGTACTTTTGCTATTTTGAGGGAAATTTTTCATTTGGATTTTGTTGACTGCAATTTGTTTCCACTTTTGAGGTTTATTTATTTAGTAGTATTGAAGAATTTGTTGAATGATGACAAAATATCATTACGTTATTTTCTTGTTCTGTTTTATTTTATTGTGGTGCTTATGTTGTCACATTGATCAGTCTGATGATGCAGGATTCAAGGAGTCTGAGGGGGAGGTGATAATGAATTTGTTTCGGATTTCAATTGAGAATCGTCGGAGCTTGTCAAGAAGTTCGGTATCAGTTGGATTGATTTTCTGTCATGTTCGCTAGTGTTGTAAAAAAGATTTTGTGATGATAAACCAGTGTGGTTGACTTGATCAAAGATGCAAATTTTGCATCTGATGATCTCAGTTGATGGTTGAATATTATCAGCTGGTGGCTTGTATACACGGATATGCTAATATGTTAAACTTTTTGCAAGTTGCAAGTGCTTTTATCAGCTTTTTTTGTATTTGAAGCTGCTAAAATGTATGTAATTGACATGTAATATGTAGAATATTTCAATAGAAATACAGTTAAGTTGTAGTAATGCAATTTTCTAAATACAGTTAAGTTGTAGTAACGCAATTTTCTATTGGTCATTGAGAGTTTTAGATACTTCAAAGTGTTTGTCCTGAGTATCATATTTTTTCCAGTAGCCTTATTGGTGGTGGTATGGTATCAAAGAGTAAAATGGAATCAGAGACATTGAGTACCAACCACTCCCCTAGACTTCTTCATGGGTCACTTTCTGCTGTTGTACCTGTGCTTTTGATTTCAATAGGATATGTGGACCCTGGAAAGTGGGTAGCAACTGTTGAAGGTGGTGAACGGTTTGGGTTTGATCTGATGGCTTTCATGCTTCTTTTCAATTTTGCTGCTATCTTCTGTCACTACATATCTGCAACGATTGGTGTAATTACAGGAAAAAATCTTGCTCAGGTATTTAGTCTTCCTCTCACAGTATTTATACAATTATATTGTTGAGGTAGTAAGACTATTACTTGAAAAGGTTCCACACTCTGAAGTGCTTTTATGTGCCCCACTCAAAAGAAAAACTGTTCTGTTTAAGCTTCAAATAAATTTTTAGTTACCTTTCGTGTTTTATGTGTAGCACCTTGCCATTCACATGCTGTTAAATAAGTTGCTGGCCATTAGGAAGGCTATTTTTTTATCCTTTGAAATGGCGGTAAAAGGGTGGAGGATAAGTATAAGAACGAGGTTTGAACCCAGGTCCTGACACTTTATATTTATATCATGCACCAACTGTGATGGCCTTAGTGGGCCCATTAGGAAGGCTATTGAGAAAGGATCACTTATCAAATGGAAATGAACCCCAAAGCAATTTACCAATCTTTTTTGTCTGTATAATGTATATATGCCTCCTTCACTTGCTGGAAAATGAAACTCATCTTGCTAATCTAATCTTCTTTTAGTTTTGAATTTTGACTGGTTGTTAGAAATTAATAAATGACTTATTGTGCTTTTGGTCCCTTTAGTTTGGGCAATGTGCAATTTTGGTTGCCCACATATTTTATTTCTTCTGATCTAATTAAATTTCTTTACTTCTAAAATTGTTCAAAGTTGGTCCTCTTGCCAATTTTTTTCTACCTAAATTCCTCTAATTACCATTTTCTAATAAAAATATTTAGAAATTGAATCAAATAAGTTGTTTTAAGACTTCTTTTGCTCAAAACTTATCGGCCAAAATATCAAAATTAATCGAAGATGAAAATGTGTCATAATTTTCCCTCTTCAAACCATAATCTCACATTCTGTAGATATCCTTCAAATTTTGACTAACTTTTGAATGTATACAATTATGCCATATCAATAATCCATCACAAAACCCAAATATTCAGATAGAAGATAATAAATTGAGGATTTTAAGTACAGAAAGTTGAGTGAGATCAAATTTCCATATCTTTGGAAGTAGGGGGACTTAATTGGGTCAAAAAAAAAACTTGGAGTGTCAAGATTTCACATAGTCCAAAATAAAAGGACCACAAATGTGAGCCTTTCAAAAAGAACAAAGATAGCCAATGTTTTTTTTTTTCTGTACTCCTTTTTGGCAATCTTGGAAGTTGGAAGTATGGAAAATATGTTTACTTCTGGATCTTATTTGTTTGTTCCATTTTAGAAGAATAATCAAGTAAAAGGAATGAATTACCCCTTCCTTCCCAAAGCTTATTTCTTGTCCTCCTGTTTTATCCTTCAGAAAATCCTGGAGATGTGTAATTTTTTTCTAATGCCAGCATGGGCCAGGCTGAATACATTCTCTTTAATCTGTTTGTTGAGTTTTTTACTGGGTTTATTAGTTTTTGTTTTCTTTTTGTATTTCTTCCTCAAAGCAGACACAGGCTAACACATGCTAACTTACATAGCAAGCCAAGATAAGATTTCGTAATGCTGTTTGCTTATAGGCTAACAATACTTTCTTTCTCCGAAGATTTGCTGTGATGAGTATGATACATGGACATGCATGCTCCTTGGAATTCAAACAGAACTTTCAGTGATAATGCTAGACCTTAACATGGTAATACTCTTACTCTTGGTTGATCTTAAAGATTCAGCTGGCTCTTTAGCAATGAATTTGATTCGTATGTGTTCACCTGTTGTGTTCATTTTTATAAAACTTGGGTTTGACTTGAAGCTATTATGGTCTTACCTATTTTGCAAGATCTTGGGCATGGCAGAAGGATTAAATCTTATCTTTGGTTGGGACTTGTTCACATGTGTCTTTTTCACTGCTACTGGTGCCATTTTTCATATACTTGTCGCTGTCCTTCTTGTAAGTATCATTTGTTTCTTATTCATTAATCTCTGTTGAAGGGCAGTATACTTATCATGTTGCTTTGTCTAGGACATTGAGAAGGCAAAAATTCTAGGCCAGTTTGTGGCAGGCTTTGTATTGATCTCCTTTATTCTTGGACTACTCATCAATCAACCACAAATTCCATTTTCCATGAACGGAATACTAACAAGGTTTAGTGGGGAGAGTTCATTTATGCTAATGAGTCTTCTTGGAGCAAATATTGTACCTCACAACTTTTACCTTCATTCCTCTATTGTACAGGTATTATTTCCTCAGTTTCAATTCTCATCTATGCATGTTCAATGGTATTTTTGCATCTTTGTATGCTGTGAAAGTGTGAATAAAATATCTTTGATGTGCATGTGGATATATTTGGATCCCACATTTTTCCTGTTCATAAAGATGAAACCTTTGCCCTCTTGCAATGTGATAGCATAGTAGTCAATCCCAAATAGCGGAGCATAGACCCCAAAACTGGGATCTCGGTGACACGGAGCAAATCACAGACTCTATTTGATTCTGTCGCGGGGTGAAACACATACACACAGACACGCATACATGTATATGTGTAGAAAACATAAAAAAAAGAGAAAATAACTAAAAACACTTGAAATGTAATAATAGAGGATTCAAAACATGGTCTAATGTGCATAAATCCATAATCAAAACATTCTAAAACCCAGAATTCAAGTCTCATAAATCGGTTTGTGCAGTTGAGTGAGGGGTCCTGGATGTGTTTACAGGCTGCTGTCCACTGGTTGCCATTGACGGAGTTATCTGAGTGCAGTCAGAGATGGCTTACAAAAACAAAGATGAAGAAACAGAAGGTACAGTCACTGTAGGGGCTGTTGGAGGTCACTGGAGTGTGTAGTGGTGGCTCTCGGAGGTCACCAGAGTGTGCAGTGGTGACTGGGGGGCCACCAGAGTGTACAGAGGTGGCTGGGGAGTCACCGGAGTGTGGCAGTCACTGCAGTGGCTTTCGGAGGTCTTGACGAATCTCGACGGAGTTGCAGACGCAGGGGAGACCTCACAGCCAAGGTGGTTAAAATCGGGATTCAAGGTTGAATCGTAGAGGGTCCTGAAAATCATAAATCATATCGTAAGATTTTAAAAATTCATATATATACAAATAAATTCCCATATATATATATATAAAAATTCCTATAAATACATGTAAATTCATAATTTATATTGTAAAAACACTTCCATAAACATCCATAATAAAACATAAACATCATCCATAAAACATAAAACAGAGTCACAAAGAAGGAAGAACAGAGGCATGGCCAGAACCACCAGTGCCTGCAGCAGGTCCACTGTTAGCCCCACATGAGCTACTTCCAGTACCAGCACGCACCATTGTTGAAGAGCAGAGTAGAAAACGGAAAACAAAGTCGCGCAGAAGGAAGAATAGAGGCATGAAGAAGGAAAAACAGAGAAAGTGGCGCGGCTGTTCTAAGGAGGCACGAAGAAGGAAGAAGATGTGAACATAGACGTGTCTTTGAGGCTGCGCACGATTTTTAGGTCTCACCAAACCGGATTAGGTCTTTGAAATGGGCTTTTGAAAAAATCGTTTGGAATCTAGATTCTAACGATTTTAGTAAAAAAAAGTCGCGATTTAAATGGGATTTTAAGCAAAAAACGGTTCATATTGGAAGCCTCTTACAAAATTGTAAAATATCGGGATTTTTCCATTCAAATTGGGATTTTAACTGCCATGTTCACAGCAGACGCAGGGACCACCATTGGAGATGATGGGCTTGTCACCGGTGATAGAGTAGTTATTGCCGGTGACAGAGGGGCTTGACGAATAAGGAGGAAGAGGAAATGGCGCAAGAGAGAGGGGGGAAGAAGCCTTTGAATGAGGGAGAAGAAGTGGGGTAGGCATATTATTAAATTTGGGTATTGGGTCTAACTCAATCCTAAAAGCTAACTCATGAGTTAAGGGTTGCCTCAAACTTTATATGGAGTACTAACCATATTCCTAATTGATGTGAGACTTATCTTAAGATCTTAACACACCTTCCTTATGCCTAGGACTGGATACCTGAAGTGCAAAGTTTGTTGGATTGATATCTTCGGGTGGCCTAACATTCAGACTAAGCAGACTATGGTACCGTATTGGGAAATGGCGAACCTAACTCTACCTAACTTTTGGGTTGAGTTAGGCTCGTTATTTTCTTTAATGGTATTAGAGCTTGACCCGCTTTGAATGTTGGGTCACCCGTAGATGTCGAGTCTTGCTAACTTCACGCACCAGATGTCCAGTCCTGAACGTAAGGGAAGAGAGAAATTATCTGATTGCCCTTCATTAACTATGAAATGACTGTTTTGAGACCCAATTCAAATATTGGCCGCGATGTGCTCCGGTGCGACTGCGCTTGTTGCGCCGCAATGGAAAGGTGTCCCGCATTTTGAAGGGGGATTGCAGTAGCAGGCCGTGATGTGATATTGCGGCCACTCGGCCACAATTTGACAACTATGTGTGGTAGTTGGCTTGCTTAGACAGTTGCGTTGCCCTGCTGCTGGAGGTTTTTTTAATCTTTGATAAGTCCCATGCTCATGTTGTCTAGGACTTTGAGTGGTATTGGAATTTAAGATCTTATTTTTCTTTTTTTCTATAATTAGAATAATAAACTCAAACTATTCATTACTTTTCCTCATTTTTGTACACTCATGTCAAAAACCTTGTAATATTCACAGTTTAAAGTTATTCTTGCAAAGGCCCTTAAGAAGGGAAATAAGGGCATTCATACTAGTTCTTTGGATTAATAATATGATTTTATGTGCTTGGAAGTTGGCTCATTGAATGGCATGAAGCTAGAATTATTTTAAAATGAGATTTCTTGCAGAATATAGTTAGCATTTCTTAATCTTATTATTAGATATTGTTGTTGGGGGGAATGTGTCATTCACTATTAGCCTTGTTTTGTAATAGTACCTACCTACCAACTATCTTATTCTTGATTGGCAGGCCAAGCCTAATTCTGACTGAAGGCTCAGTAGCTGTTAGTTTCTCTTTGATAATATGGTTGTCTGGGTTCATTCATTCTAATTTCTTAGATACTTGTGTGGGAAGACTTTAGATTTCAGGGGTTTTCCAGTAGCTATTTCTATAGAATATTTTGATCTACGCTTTGCAATATTCTTTGTAAGGATGTACATCTGCAGTGTCTTAGAAGATATAAAATCAAATTAATGGTACACTTTAAACGGAATGAAAAAGCTTTGCTTCATATTCTCAAAGTGGTAGTTTTTTACAGACATTGATTATGGATAATGCCTCCTGATAAATGTTGAGCTTTCTAAATGTTGATATTAATGGTTTTAGGGTTGCCCATGGTCATCACCTCCCATACAAACCTTTCATCGTTTGTGCAGCTAGGTGGAAAAGATTGCACATGATGTTTGATATCTTATTGGGTGAAGCTTTGAGTTTTGCTGATCTGAATTTATTTATTTATTTGTTTTGCAGTGGCATCGGGGACCAACAAGCATTTCTAAAAGTGCTTTGTGTCATAACCATTTTTTGGCCATCCTTTGTGTTTTCAGTGGTCTCTATTTGGTAAATAGTATGCTGATGACAGCCTCAGCAAATGAATTCTACAGTATGGGCCCTGTTCTGCGTACATTTCAGGATGCATTGTCACCAATGGAAAAGGTTTGTTAAATTTGAATATCGAGTCTAACTTAATCCTTGAAGCTAGCTGATAAGATGAGGACTACCCTCGTTTTTATATACTTTTAATTAACCATATCTCTAGACAATATGAGATTTTCAACATACCCTCTCACTCAAGCTTAAGAATGAAGCGTGGACAAATACGGGCGGGGCCCGTGGGACTTATAGAACACCCCCGCATTCAGGAATGGAGCATGGACCTAATAACAGATCTAGGATAGACTTTGATACGATGTTAAATTTGGATATCGGGTCTAACTCAATCCTAAAAGCTAGCTCATAGGATAAGGACTATCTTCGCGGTTTTATATTTTTAATTAGTCATATCTTTTGACAATATGAGACTTTCAATATACCCCTTCACGCTTAGGAATGAAGCATGGACAAATACGGGTGAGGCCCGTGGGACTTATAGAACACCCTCATGCTCAGGAATGCAGCATATACCTAATAATGGATCTATAATAGGCTTTGATACCATGTTAAATTTGAATATCTGGCTTAACTCAATTAGCTCATAGGATGAGGATTACCCTTGCCGTATATACTTTTAAATTGGCCATATCTCTAGACAATATGGGACTCTCAACGGTTTTCTTTTCCTCTATAATTAATTTACTTCTGAATTCTTACACCATTCTCATACATTCTAAAGTTTGATAAGGTTCTTGTTACAGGTGTTGCATAGCCCAATAGCTCTGCTTGGTTTTCTACTCGTTTTGTTTCTTGCAAATCAAACAACAGCATTAACATGGAGTTTAGGTGGAGAAGTAGTAGTGCATGGTTTCTTAAAATTGGATATCCCAGGTTGGCTCCATTATGGTACAATTCGAGTGATTGCTGTTTTACCTGCCCTATATTGTGTTTGGAGTTCAGGATCTGAAGGGTTGTATCAGCTGCTTATATTCACTCAAGTTTTGGTGGCTCTACAACTTCCATCTTCTGTGATTCCTCTTTTTCGAATTGCTATATCTAGATCAATAATGGGTGTACACAAGATTTCCCAGTTTCTGGAACTTTTGGCATTTATCACATTTATTGGGATGCTTGGCTTGAATATTATCTTTGTGGTAGAAATGATATTTGGCAATAGTGATTGGGTGGGTGATTTGAGATGGAACATGGGAAGTGGTGTGTCTGTCTCATATTTTGTTCTTCTTATTGCTGCTTTTACATCGTTATCTTTCATGCTTTGGTTAGCTGCCACACCTTTAAGGTCTGCAAGTATACAATTAGAGGCTCAAGCATGGAACTGGGATATGCCAGAGACTTTGCCAAATCCACCAGTTGATGACAAGGAATCGCATTTATCAGAAACAAGGTGTCATGATGATGCATCTGTGCTGGTGGAGGGACCTACACCGACTCAGCCAAGAACCTTGGAGTACCTGGATGTATCACTTACGAGTTCTCATCCTGATCTACTTGAAACTATAATGGAATCTAATCCCCATGTGAATGCTGTAAGGGAGAATCATTCTATCACATCATCTGCTTTCCCATCAGAGTTGCAGGCAGCATCAACTGTAGTTACCAAGACTTCTGATTCTCCAGTGGAAGACACTAAAACTATAAAAATGGAAACAGGTAGCCCAATTGAGAAAACTATGGAAGTTGATGGAGATTCAAACACTGAAAAGGATGATGATGATGGAGATTTATGGGAAACTGAAGAATCATCTACAGTGGTATCGGCAAGTGTCCCCTCTTCAACACCGGATGGCCCTCCATCTTTCAGGAGTCTTAGTGGGAAAAGTGATGAAGGTGGGAATAGCTTTGGAAGTCTTTCAAGATTAGTAGGGTTGGGGCGTGCAGCAAGGCGTCAGCTTGCTGTAGTGCTAGATGAATTCTGGGGACAACTATATGATTTTCACGGACAAGCAACTCAAGAAGCAAAGGCTAAGAAAATTGATCTTTTACTGGGATTGGGTGTGGATTCAAGACCCACCAGTTCCTTGCAGAAAGTGGATGCATGTGGAAAGGATTATTCTGAATACTTAGTATCTGTAGGAAGTAGAGCATCTGACTCTTCAGTGTACTCTACTTTGTATGACTCTCCCACGCAGCATAGGATGCAAAGCAATTCAGAGTCTTCTTATGGTCTCCAGAGGAGTTCTACATCAATGCAAGCGAATCCCATACAATTGTTGGATGCTTATGTACAGAACTCTAGCCGCAGTCTTGTTGATTCTGGGGAGAGGCACTATTACAGTGTGCGCAATCTGCATTCATCCAAGGGTTGGGATTATCAGTCTACCCCAATACATGGTTATCAAATTGCATCCTCTCTTCACCAAGGCGGTAGAGACAGAAGTTCTGATAACTTAAATGGTCTGATGGACTTTTCATCACTAAAATCTCCTTCTATGGGTAGTACAACCTACAGGGAATCACTTGCTTTTGTGTTGGGGAAAAAGTTGCAAAGTGGTTCAGGTATAGGCCAACCACCAGGGTTCCAAAACAGAGTTGTCCCTAGAAATTGCCAATTGCAATCTGAGAATTCTTATGATTTTAGCTCTTATGGCCCTGCGGATAGTACTGTTAATACTAAGAAATACCACAGTTTGCCAGACATTTCAGGATACTCCATGCAGCACAGGGCTGGTTATGTGACTGATAAAAATGCTGCGTGGTATGGTTCTGTTGGATATGGATCTTTTGCGAGTAGGCCGAGTTATGAGCAATCATTTTACTCAAATTCTGGATCAAGAGCCGGGGCTCATTTGGCCTTTGATGAACTCTCTCCATCTAAAGGTTACACTGAGGCACTCACTTCACAGCTGAGTTCTGGTTTCAATACTAGATCCCTTTGGTCTAGACAGCCTTCTGAGCAGTTTGGTGTGGCCAATAAGGTTCATAAGGCGGCAATGGAAGGTGTCGGAAGTAGGCCTAATGTAATTCAAGAAACTTCTACTTTAGTGGATATAGAGGCAAAACTTCTTCAGAATGTTAGACTTTGCATCGTGAAGCTCTTAAAGCTGGAGGGGTCTGATTGGTTGTTTAGACAGAATGGTGGAACTGATGAGGATCTGATTGATCACATTGCTGGAAGGGAGAAGTTTGTTTATGAAATTGAAACCAAGGAGATGAATGAGGTCACCCATCTAGGTGAAGCTCATGATTTTTATCTCAATAGGAAATCCGGTTCTTCGATGAAGAATAACGAGGCAAATTCTTCTGGCTTTTTGGTATTCTCAGTTCCCAATTGCGGGGAGGGATGCATATGGAGATCAGACTTGATTATAAGCTTTGGTGTGTGGTGTATCCACCGTATTCTTAACCTCTTACTTGTGGAAAGCCGGCCTGAGTTTTGGGGAAAATACACCTATGTGCTCAATCGCCTCCAGGTAAATTATCTAAATTGTTTGCTATTTTTCTTAACTAATCAGAATATTTTATGCTTTCGCTTCTCTCTTCATTTACGAACAAGAGGGGATGCTAGTTGTGGGGCTGCTGGCTCTTTCATGTCTCCAAAAATGAAGATATACATAGTTTATACACTTTTATTCTTTACTCTTTAAGTGGTATGCTATCATAAAAAGGTGCTATTCGGCTGTTGATAAATCACTTGGAAAAATTGCTCCAACTCTGTAGAGTCTACCCTTTGCAGACAATATAATATGGGTGCTTCCTGCATGCTCTTCCGACAATGCTACTGGCCACAACATAGTCTTATTTTTTCATCTTCAGTTGCATCTGTTGTTTTTCTTTCTCGAATACATCTGGCTTATTTATTTTGTTTTACTTTAATGAGCAGGGCATCATTGATCCAGCTTTTTTAAAGCCTCGTAGTTCCTTGGCCCCATGCTTCTGCCTTCAAGTTCCAGTGACCCATCAGCAAAAGTTAAGCCCTCCATCCAATGGGATGCTGCCCCCAACTGCAAGACCAGGCCGTGGCAAACGCACGACTGCATCATCGTTGCTTGAACTGATCAAGGACGTGGAGCTTGCTATCTCTAGCAGAAAAGGACGTACAGGAACTGCAGCTGGTGATGTGGCTTTCCCGAAAGGGAAGGAGAACTTGGCATCTGTTCTCAAACGCTACAAACGCAGATTATCCAACAAGCCCGTTGGCACTAATGAAGTGACCGGTTCACGCAAGATTCCCACGTCAGCACCATACTCCTGCTGACAAGTTCATACTCCTGTAATTTACTGTGAAGCAGCTCATACTCCTGCTGAAGGAGTGCTCTGCCTCCGTGTATCAAATTCCCCCTGCAGCAAATTTTATCCATGTATATTACATACGCGCAGGGCAATAATACTGTATGAAAGTGGTGCGAAATCAAAGTGAAAAATGGTTAGATGAAAAGTTTTCCACCTTTTTGTTTTTGCTTTTCGTTCATAATCTAGCCTGTGGATTCAACTTAGAAGGCAGGGTGACAAAAGTTTTGAAACAATTTTACAGCGACAATCAATTTTTTCTTCCATTAGGTGAGGTCGATAAGCTTTTTTTTTTTTTTATGGTGAATGTTAGGGTATACTTTGGCATGACGGGTGTATGGTAAACCCAGTTAAGATGACCTGTTGTAGTAAGTTTTACTTTTTTTTTACAAATTAAAAATTTGGCATATAAATTTTTTATATTAGAGTTAGGCACATTTTTTGGTCAATTTTATAATATTAAAAAATTAAATTAAAGAAATTTTATAACCTAATCTAAAACTAAAATCTGCACAAAGTGAGATTAGTAAAGATTCCAAACCCTTCTCGCTCTCGCTCTCAGCTCGCTTTTCTTCTTTATCGCATGTCATGCGGTGGCTGGCAAAGAACACCGGCCTGAGGGTAGCCACCATGTCCTACATAACTTGCTACACAAAACCAACGGGGTTGTGCACAGAATCCAACATCTCCACCAACGACAACCTCTTCTTCCCTCTCCGCAACAAAGGGTTTTCGGATCTATCTGGATCCCACTGGTAACCTTCACGTTGGTGGTGTTAGCAACCCTTTTAATTACTTGTTTGCAAGGTTCCCTTTTTACCCAAAAATATGATTTTTGCATCTGCATTTTACTTCGTTTTGAGTTTTGTGTTGTGGGTATGAAAATTTCAAGTCCGAAGGTGGGAATTTTGTGTTGAATTGAGGCCTTAGCAGAGACGACGAAGACATCTCAAACCCTAGCAGCGGTGACAGCGACAAAGGAACGAGGAAAAGGTTCAGAACGAAGTTCACGCCGGAACAGAAGGATAAGATACTTGCATTTGCGGAACGACTCGAGTGGAGAATCCAGAAGCACGATGAACCTTCTATGGAACAGTTCTGTGCTGAGAACAATGTGAAACCCTAATTAATTTATTGCCAAAGTAATTTCATATCTTAGTTCTCTCTCTCAAAGTTTGGTTTACTGTTTTAAGTTAATTAGTTTCAGTTTGTTGTTTTATGGGGGTGATGCAGGTTCTATCGGCAGTGTTACAGTTTGTTCTTGTCTGAGAGCTTTGCAGGCTTGGGTCCGGTGCTCAAAAATCAGGTTGTTTCTGGTGCTCTCCGGGGAAGAAGAGTAAGAAGAAAAACAAGGAGATTTTGGGTGTGATGAATGATTTTGGAAGTGATGAGTTGTTATTGGATTTGGGAAACTCAGATGATTGATATAGATTAAATTTAAGGGACTACTACATTCAAACAAACCCTGTCTTTATGTTCTTTGTAATCTTGGGGAAAGAACTCGATGTTTGCTATATGAAGGATGGAACTTGGGATGGTGGCTGGCGATGGTGAGAGGTAGAATGTTAATCAAAGGCGTTGTTTGGTGACAGTAGTAAACGGAGAAAACCTCCGTTGACTTGTGGGAGATTTTTGATCCTACGGGTCAACGAAGTTTTGATTGTCTCGAACGACGTAAAGAATTAATATCAACCTTTAAATTTTTTACTTCAACTAAACTCTGTTTCCCCAACTACAAACTAAACACCCCAAAATGTTCTTTGTAATCGAATGTTAATCACATATTAAAACATGACACATTTAGAATTTAATAGATTTCAGGGGAAAAAAATGAAAATATTACAAAGTTTAAATGGTGATCTGTTAAATAGGTTACCATCAATAAATCAAGATCGTTAATTAACATCCAATGGTTGATATTTTTTGGTCTACCGTAGACCTACCAAGCCAAAGTCCACCATAGAATTCACCTTTTTATTGGTAAGAAGGTCGATAAGCTTTTATCTCAATTATTTTTAATGAGTTTGTCTGTTTATTTGGGTTACATGTTTGTAAGGTTTTTTTTAAGAAAGGTTACTTCTAAAGCTTTTCATCCATCTCACACTTTTTAAAGTCGTTTAAAATTTTCTGTAACTTTTTTAGTAGTTTGTAAGTAGCTTCTATTTCTTTCATTTGTGTTTTAGTTACTTTTCTTTCCTTAACATCAATTGGATTTAAAAATGTCTATTCACACTTACATAAGTTATAAATAGAGCAATACAATAGTGCATATCAAGATAAAACCTATGCTTCCTCAAAAAGCATGTATGTAACTAAGGTAGGAAAAAAAGAAACATATATGTAAATGGATCCTAAAGCCCTATTTCAATTATGAAAATATTTTTTTTTTAAGTTTTAATTATAAAATTGTCATCATGATTTTTGTTTTTAAAAATTTATACTAAAAAAATAAAAATAAGAAACAGATAAAAAATTATTTTCAATATTTTCTTAAACTGAAAAATAAAAACAAAAAAATCCTAATATTTTCATTCTTATTTTCTTTTGCGTTTCCTTCAGTTTAGCAGCCACTTTTTTGACCAACAAACATTCATTTAGAGAACATAAAGTTAACAACTCAATTTGGTCTTTATGACAAATGGTGATAATACTCGGACTGCTAGAGGAAGTGAGAGAGTGCGGGTCTGAAAAGAGGTGGAGGTAGGTAAAGGTTAAGGGAAGGAGAAAATAAAGGGATGTGAAGGGGAAAACTACTAAAATGATAACATCTCTCACAATTGAGAATACAAACCCTTCCTTAAGAAACACTCTACAGTACTTGACAAGGTGTTTTAGTGCTTGTTGAATGAAGTCAATTAAATAGAGTCTGCTCTCATCCAATGCTCCACAACCACAACTAAGCCAACGGATTTTTTTGTCACTTTCGTAACTAGTTATGTAAATATAGTCTAACCCAATTCGCTTAACTTTGATTTGTCAATCTCGAAATAAACACTTAAAAATCAGAATATAATTGAAAGTAAACTTATGAATAATTATTTTAGTGATCATATGAAAATCAAGTTTAGAAGTGGGGTATTTTGTCTTCACAGATATTTTTATGCTTGTGCATTTTACTTTCAGTTAAAACTTAAGAAAATTTTGAATTAAATAGTTAAAATTGTATAAAATGTATTAAATGAAGACGAGCGAGTATATAGTGAAAAGTACAATTGAGTTTGAATTTATTAGGAAAAGTTTAGTATAGTAATTTTGTTTTACTTAAGTTTAAATGAAGACATATTTAGTAAAAGAAATTGTTAAATGAAGAGGTTGCGTGCTTAATTTATTTAACATAAAAGGGAAAGCTTGACAAAAATAAAAGGGAAAAGAATTGAAGTGATATTTTAGAAAAGTGAAACGCTTTTTATACCCTCTAAAAAATGGAATAACCGATTGAGTACATTGAGAGTGAATTGACATATAATTTGGCATAAAAGACTCAACCTTGCATAAATGAAGTGACGAAGATTGAGCTTACACGCTTCAATTCGTCCAACCACGCGTTTCCCCTACAATTAATTACAAACACAACAATCAGATCGCATCTTCTCCATTCTCCCGATCTCTCTTTTCTTATCCAGATCTTCTGCCGCGGAAGGTGCTTCCATCATCACTATCAGGTACGCGGTCACCAATTTCTTAATTCAATTTTGTTACTTCTTCCATTTTACATAATCATCATATTTCAATTCCATGATTTCTGAATTACTATTAACTTATGTGTAGCCAGTTCAGCGCAGTTTTCTCTTAATTCATTTTCAAGTTTTAAAAATCAAATTTAAAATAAGAAATCCGGTGGCTGTTTGATAAGTTTTCAATTTCATTGATTTTCAGTTATTTTAGATTGTTTGAGCAATTTATTCTGGTTCCGAATGGGACGTGGTTCAGAGGAATGATAACGTAGGTATAATAAATAAGGGAACGAAAATTGAAGTTGGTGGTTGAGAATGGGGTTCGTGGTGGTGATATCGTTGCCTTTAATATTGTTCATATTGATACTGGCTTTGGCATGTTACCTATTGGGTAGGGGCAGAGGTCGACAACAACGACAGCAATATGGGCCACCGGCTCCTCCACCTCAGGTCCAACCCAGACCACCAGAGCCCTAGAGTTCCCTGCAATTTCATGGACGTCTTCACCCGTTGATCACTGTAAATTTGTAGGAATTTTTATTCGGAGCAGAAAAATTAGTGTAATGTTAGTACAAATAATCTTACTAATTTTAAACTAGTCTATTACCTAGTTAATATAATGTTCTATTAAAGGACACGTCACACTTCCTTAATTATTTTATTGTTTTTTCTTTCTGTCTTTTTAAATTTTTTCATGTATTTTTAATTATTGTTTAATGTTATTTTATCGATTTCCTCTCCTCCTAACTAGTCTTTTTTTCTTTTTCTTTTTAATATATCTTTGACAGTTTCATGTTTATCTTTTTTACCAAAGGTTTTAAAAACCGGACCGAAGATCGAATCAGTGAAAGGACTGTTCATTGATTCAACCGTAGTCGAATTGGTTATAATAAAATATTTTTTAAATATAATATAATATAATTCTTGATATATTAACAATAAATTATATAAAAAATAAGTTAACTAAAGATTATATTACATGTTTTATAGGATTAAAAAATTATAATAAATAAAAATATAAGTAAATATTACATGTATAAGTTTTTTATTTATTTAAAAAATATTTTGTAATAGGTTTTTTTAAAAATAAAAAAAAATAATTTTAGAAATTTGACCGATTCAACCGGTTTCAATATCGGTTTTCAACCGGTTTTGACTGGTGCTGACCAGTTCTGAGATATCCTAGTTTTTTTCCTTGTCTGGGCTAGTACCTTGACTGGTTCCCGGTCCAACCAATAATGATTATGTGTGAAAACTAGGAAGCATCTCAATGATGAAAATCACACTAGGAAAAGAATTTTTTTTATATTTAACACTTAGTGAAACTATTTTATTGTTATTGCATATATCTTTCATTGTATAATTATTTTATTTTTTATTTTATATTAGTATGCATTAAAATATCTTTTTGTTCAGTTTTTCTCTATGTCTTTTTATTCTTTTGTTAACTTCTATTTGTATTCTTCTCAAGTGCCAATTACATAAGTTAATTTATCTGTCACTTTTAAACAGGTATCAACTTCTAATTAGCTCTCTTAAAGCCTTCATATTCTTTTTTAAAAACAGTTTATACCTTTTAACTTTCAACATAATTTTACGGTGCGGTTACAAATTTATTAATTACTTTTACAGTGTGGTTAAGAAAACAGTTAGTTATAACTTACTTGACCTAGAATTGTCAGGAATTTTCTTTTTCTTTTTTCTTTTTCCTATTGGTAATTTGTCCACCATTTTTTCATTCTTCACCTCATTATTTTTGTTACAAGATTTAAAAGTTTGAGTTGATTACATCAAAACACTTTATATAGGCAACAATTTGTTTTATGATTCCTAATTTTTTTAATTATTCTATAATGTTACAAATGAACTTCTATGATATGATTTATAGGCATTTAATGTCTGTTTTTTTGAAAAATTATACACGAGTATACACTAAATTAATTTTCACATTTGTTTTCTTATTTCTCAATGGCCTCTTTGTTAATTTCTTTTAAAAAACCTTCTGGGATGAATTTGGGGGAGTTATTTTAACTAAATTTTATACAATGATGAACAAAATATTAAATAAGAAAAATAAGCAAAAAGTATATGTAAACAATTGATGTCGGTTTGGTTAATATAATTATTATCTTCCTTTTTGAGCGATATTATATATGTTAATACAAATTTGTAGATTCGGCGTTGTTGTAAAATTTGATGTGGACTTTGTTAATACAGGACCAAAAATTTAAATTTTTAAATACAACTATAATAGTTCATAATTAATCAAGTTCAGGGCATTAAGAGAAGTGATATATGTAACATCCTCATTTTATTAATTAGGATATTTAGGGAAATCTAAATGGGTTACGATTAAAAGTTTATTGGCTCATAATTAATCAAATTAATTATTTGAGAGTCGTTAAATTATAAGTTTTAGAGCATGATCATTGAATCGAGAAATCAATTAGGTTAATTTCATTTCTCATTTGCACTCTCTTTTTTACCACACTCATTAACTCACCATACTTTCTTTTCTTTTTTACCACACTCATTAACTCACCATACTTTCTTTCTTTCTAAAACATCCTAATACTATTTCTTCTTAACCCTCACTCACCACACTTGGCCACTCCATCACCGTGCCACCTATATTACACTCATCTTCCTCTCCCTCATTCTTGTGCCACCTAACCACGCCCACACACTACACACATACACCATACATACACATACATATATATATCACCGCCACCACGCCACCTCCTTCTCTTGTGTATCCCTCTCTCTTTTCTCCATTCATGCTCACACCCTTTCTCGCGGCACCACCACCTTACGACCTCCCCCTTCCTCCACATAAGCCATCACTCTTCTATTTCTTTCTCTCCTCTATCACCTTACCACCCAAACCCGTGCCTCCCTCTATATTTCACATGGTTCCTCTCTTTCTCCCCATCACCACCAAAACCACCATTACCTTCATCATCCACCTCACGGTTTCCACCTCTAAGGCCATCACCACCGTGTCGTGATTCTCTCACTCACCATCACCATCTCGTGTTTCTCTTCCCTTTTCAGACGCCTTTGCATGCAAGTCGCCCGTCGTCACGGAGCTCGAAGGTTCGTTGGGGGTTAACCGAACTTTCAATCTGAAGGCAGAACGAGCAGTCTCGGTCGCCGATCGGAGCGAAATCAATGACGGTAAGTTAAACTCTCTATTTCCCTTACATGCATGGCCATTCTTTCCCTTTTTTGTTGCATGTTGAAATAAGATTTCTATGGTTTCTGAATCTGCTTGCATGAGGCACTTCTGCCTTGTTTTTGGAAAAATAATCAACACGAAAGTTGTTTCTCTTTTTTTTCTCATTCCAACGAGCTATAGAATGCCCAAATCTAATGTCTAGAGTGAAACTTATGCCCAAAAAATGAACACTATCTCAGCTAGAATTTTAGCTACAGGTTAGCAAATTTTTTTCAAAATTTAGGACTGTTTGGATTGGAATTGGCTTTTAGTATCTTCATAAAAGTTGTAGTAAATTTCGTTACAAGAATTTTAAGACCAATATCATTGAAATCAGACACCCGTAGCTTAAGTTGTGATTAAAATCGTGAAGCATGCACATGTTACCCTTTTCAATTGCATGCATGTTTTTTTTTTGACGTTACATGCAATGTTTTTGACGTTTCCATTCCCTTTCTCTAGCTTGGTCACATACAATCAGAAAGGCCTCAGTAGGATTTCGAAGCTCTGAGACAGTTTCGATACCTCGCCGACTAATTTCATATCCCTCGGTAAATTTGATTTTTATCGAAACTCTATCGATCTTGTGTTCAAGCCTCGATTTTAGTATTTTGGCGATTTAAGGGTTATGAGGTTATTTTTATTAATTTTTTAAAATATTTTAAATATAGGATATTGATGTTCGGAGCTGAGTCAGAAGTTGACACTTTATTTTGGAAAGTCGGATAACACCCTAAGATATGTGTTAACGTACAAGGGGGTTTTTCACTAGAGTAACAAGTAGTGATTTTAGTTACAAGGCGGGCTTTTGAAAATTGAATTTTTTTTAAATATCAACACCCGGGAAAATATTAATTATGTCACTAAAACAAAAATGTAGTTTTTAACTGTGTTATGAATTATGGTTTATGACTGGAAGCCTATTGTTTGGTAAATATTAATGATAAGATTAGGTGAATTTTATTTGATTGAGTGCCATTGAATATATATTGTTCATTATATGCTGTTGAGACTGGCCCATAAGGGTATTGATGATAATGTGATAATTGGATTGTTATTGGTTACGCCCCGTGGTGGCGCTATATGTTTATTGAAACCTGATGTGAAGGTATCTGTTGTTGATGATTCCTGATAATACTATATATATAGTATTGATTGTGTGGATGCCAATAACTGTCTGACTAACATATGTTACGGGAATGACCTGTATGGTATTATGAATATGCTGATTAATTATGTTGATTGCGTTATTGATGGCTCTAGTTGATTGAATTGATAAATAATATAGTGATGATTAATGATTTGGAATTATATTGAGGTTAGTGGAGCTAAGCTATGATGTCGGATGGTTATATATGTGTTATGATTCGTATCTATGCATTTTGCATTATCATGACATTATATGCATTGATAAATCACTATGATTCACTCAACATTACGATTTGCTGTTTGAGATTGCCGATGATAGCACTATGATTTGTTGTGTAGTTTTTATGAAGTCATCGATTATCGCACTATGATTTGGTGTGCAGTTCTCGAGGTACCACCGATTACAACACTACAATTTGTTATGCGGTTACCTGAATATGCACCACTTTATAGCACTATGATTTGTTGTGTAGATTATCCTTTGGCACTATAATTTGCCTTATTGTGAAGTCAGATCCGCATTGCATGCTTTTATGCATTTTTAAAAAATATAATTCAAAGTTCATGACATTCAGATATTGCATTTGAGAGTATTGGAGTATTAACATATAATTAGTTGATGGAAGTTTGGAGATATTATGGTGAGGTTTGATATTGAAATTATGAATTGATGATTAATAAATACATTTGGTGTTGTACAAAATTGAATGATGTTTGACTTATGGTTCTAATGATTTCTATGTCATTGTGATATGATTTTGATATCTTGAAATATATATAACCTGATGGGTAAATCTTCTGTATGTGTATGATTACTATTTACTACTTGAGCGCTACTTACCTCTCAAAATTCATTTTAGTGAGTTTTTAGGGTGATAGTGCCGCTTAGTGAGCTCAGAGCTGGGGAAAATGCAATGCCAAAGTGAAAGAATTATAAATTAATTATCTTGTGGTGTTGTTTGAGATGGGTATATATTATCCATGGTTTTGTTCATATTTAAAGTTTATGTAAAGCCTTTTAATTGACTTAATTTGGCAAACGCACGTATGTGATGTCAAATATTAAGTTTAATATATGTGTGTATATATATATATATGTGTGCGTGTGTGATGATATCTAAAATATATTTGTCTGATTGATAGTGGATAGGTAGCTGACACTTCATTGGAGATTTAGTTTAAATCTTGTCATGCTATGATATTGAGGAATTAATCCTCTCTATGTCCAGGAACTGTTTGAACTTTAATGATCGTGATTTTTGACATCGTTGTTATGTTGTGTGTGATGCCCTGAAATGGGTATTCATTGGTTCTTGCTCGTATAGTCATATATAGGCAAAGACGAATACCCTGTTAATTATGGACCTATAGCTAGGGCTTATAGTATATACTTTCGTTGTGTGTATTGTTAAATCATGTGTCGTCAGGTTCTGGGACTAACCCGTCGGAGTGTTGTGTTGTTCACAAAAAAATTTCTCTAATTTTAATTTCATCATAAGGATTAATTCTAAGAATTTAGGTGAAACACCGCAATATAGTTTTTAAAATATGTTTTAATTAATTATATTTAAAAAGATTTTATTATATTATATACTCATTGTTCATTTCTTCTATCATTTCTTGACACAAATTATTTAATTTTACTTTCTTTTTCATTAAGCATCTGATTTCTATAGATTGACATGTTATAATTGATATATATATATATAATATTGACTTATAATTTACATGTTATCCAAAATATTTTTAATGACCACTTTAATATTTTAATTTAAAATTTAAATTTAAAATGGAATATATAAAATATAAAATATAAAAAGAAATAAAAAAGTGTCGGTATAAAAAGTTGGCTTATAGCAATTTTATTAATAACCACTTTAAAATTTAGAATAAAAAATTTAACTTTGGATTTTTCTATTTTTAATTATTTACTCAATATTTTAAATATATATTTGGAATTCTATATTTGAATTTCAAATTATAACCCTATTTTAAATTTAATTTTCAAATATAAGTCTATATAAATTGAATTTGAAATGAGAAATCTATATGAGCAACATGGTAGTTACCTTCTCATATTTCTTTCGAATCTCAAATTGAATTCCCTTTTCTTGAATTACTATTTGTTGAATTACTCTTAAAGTAATTTGATAGATGAGAGTTAGACTTAGAAGGAGAGTTGAATAAGTCTTAGACTCTCTTTGTAGAAATTGAACTTTTAAAGCGTAGGCAATCAGACTTGATAAAAGTTAAGAAGGAGAATAATAAACACCAGAGATTTATACTGGTTTACTTCCAACACAGAAGCTACATCTAGTCTCTTCTATCTTGAAGGATTTCCACTATTGTAAAATTTTCTTTACAATAACAGCACCAGACTCGTGCCCCAAGTTTTCTTGACTCTAGCCACTCCTGGCTTAAACCCAAGTATTCTTTCAACAAGCCATTCAACCCAAGTATTCTTTCAAAAGCCTCTTTAAGCCACAACTATTTTCCAATGAAACTAAGGCTGGTAATACACCAGACTTTTACACAATAACTGATTTGTAAGAATTACGCATAAGAGTGTTTCACAGAACTTAGTGTATGAAGGATGTACAAATATGAATAAATACACTAAGTTAAGAAAGACAAAAGACCAAGGTCTGCTAGAGGCGGAACAATAAAGAAGGCATTTGTCTAAGAGCAGCTAAGATAAGATTGAGAGGACTTTGATCATAGAGAATGATTCTTCTTGATGGGCTTGTCTCTATATCTGAAAACTGAATCTCTTCAAATATATATAGGTCACTCAAGATGACCGTTTAAGAATTCGGTGAAGAGATGTAGCCGTTGGAAATCCTTTGAAGGAGTTTTCCTTGTTTGTAAGAAACTTTGACATTTTGCAAGAATATGGTGTTCCTTGAAATTTTCAGAGCATAAAGCTAATTGTTGGCTTTTTGTCTTCTTGCAAACGCACAAATAGCCATGATGTAATTCTTCTGAAATATTCTGACACATAAGTTGACTTGATTTAGCTTTTTCTGAATTACACAGAGTAGTTACGTTGATTTCTTCAAAAACTACTTTGGTTAATCCATTGATTTATCTCATACCCTTTCTGATGATAAACACATATTTCTTGATAAGGGCTTGACTTTCAGAGCATCACCAAAAAAGTTTTTAGAACGTTATATGATTGAAGCTTTCAAGTAACGTACATGTTGCATGTTCTTGTTGCATCAAAAGTATAAGGTCTGATTTGTTGGTCCATAAGTTTGGAAGATCTTAAATCAAACTTTTTTGGGTAAAGTTTAGAATCAAACTTTTGATATATCGGTCTTTTGATTTTATGGACTCCCTATTTCTTTTGTAACCTGTGTACTTTGTATCTGTTTCCTAGAACACTTAAATAAACAGGTTAGATTACACATGGATATACTTCATTTAACTCAAATGCATTGATGTGAGCTATTAACAAATCCTTGGGTTTGGTTATAATGACGCAGCTTCGGGTCTGGTCAACGAAGATTTTCAACTTTTTTTTTCAAACCAGACTTGATCTTAACAATCTCCCATATTTGTTGATAGCAAATATCTAGTCTTTTTCTTAAATAAAGTCCAAGATAGTTTTAAGCACAGAGGAGGATAATTCAGATATCATCAGAAACACCAAAAACTTATGTCAAAGCATTTGTTCATATGACATTGCACATCAGAGCATATATTAATGAGATTATGTAATATGTGTATCAAAGTAGAGTATTCTGAAATAACATTGCTTGATGATATTTAGAAAGATCAGAGCTTTGAAAGACTTTCTAATCACTGGTATTAATTCATTTTCATATCAGAGTAAGATCTTTTTAGATAAGAAAAATAAGATTAGAGCGAGCAAACTTAGAGCATAAATGATATCATAGAAACTCAAAATATTAAAACAATAACAGGCTTCATTGATATACCAAAAGAAGGTCAGTATAGAGCAATACAAAAGATTGATACTATTAAATATACTAATACTCTACTGATACTCCCCTTAAGACTGAGCCCAAAAATTAAAAAGACTTTCTATGTTACTCCCATTTTTGTTATCAACAAAGAGGAGGGACATCATAGAGGTTAAAATGTTAAACCATGGGCTGGGTAGATAAAATAAAAAGGGATGCAGTGGTAAAAACAAGGATAAAGAAACGAGTTTGAAGGATGAAGATTTTAGAGAAGTAGAAGAAAATAACATAGGGGCGATAAAATAAAATAGGCTGATTGTGAGGTTCGGAGCAACAGCCTTCATCTTTTATCGTTCACAGATAGTAGCTCCATAGAGCATCTGCATGTTCTTCTATTGGATTTAGGGCTAAAAGAAAAGTCCTGATAGAATCTTCAAAGAGCTCTCGGGGTCTGAGATTACCCTTGTAAAGAAGCTGAGACTTAGGTGGCATAGGTTGCTTGATTCTACCCAGTTGAATTTTGACAGCTTTGGGAAGCAGACAATTTGGAGCAAACAACAATTTGTTGCTAGGGGTAACCACTCCATGGAACTTATGATACTGTTTGGTTTGCTGAATATTTATCTAAACACAAGTCTCTTATGCTTTCAAAGCAGGATACATAACAACGTCTGATGCTAAGATGAGGTTGGGGTGTTACATAAACTGGTCAAAAAGGCATGGAAGGAACAAAACAAAGAGCAGAGGAAAGGATATAAACTTTTCTCTTGTCAAACCTAGGGGCCTTAACAATGGGAAGATTGGCAGGGTGAAGATATCCTAAGTCATCCTCCTCTAAGGTTGGTTTGAAATATTTAAGAAGATGGACACTAGGGGTGATGACAGTAAGAGAATAATGACTAGAAGGTTTGGTATGAGGTCTAGGTGGGAAGATTCAAAGATACCTAGGAGGAGAAGGTTGGGAAGTTGAGGTTGAAAGGGAAAACTCAAGTTGAGGTTCAGAGATGGTCTGGTCAGGTGTGGAAGTCTGGTTTGGTTGGGAGGTTTGGTTAGGTTAGAGTAAAGAGGTGAACACTGGTTGGGAGAGGCTACTTACAATATTAGACCATGTATTCTTTTGACTTGATTGAGACTCAAACTCATTCCTTTTTCTTTTCTTAGCAACATTTTTCCTGAAGCTAGCTTGGTCACTCTAAAATCCTTCCACAACTTTATAGAACCTGTTAATCCAATCAATATGGTTCTATTTCAGAACTTTATACTCAGGAAACGGCTTGAGATGACCTGTAATGAATTTGATGTACTACATATAGCTGGGATAACTACCACACTTTATCAATTCTTCTTTATAGGCTCTCATATCATTGAGATAAGCAGTCCTTATTTCATGGTACTTATGTTGCCAGACCTGTCCTGACTAGCCATTAACAGATACCTCTGGATGTAATGCAAGAAAGACTTGCATAAATTGCTAACTCTCTTTAAGGGTGAGAGTGATTGAACTCTTTTGCTGCTATTGCTGAAGAGGAGGATAAGGAACTTGCTTGGAGCAACAACTTTTCTCTACAGCTGACTAATAGGGATATTATCATTAGAATTTGATGATTTTTCAGCATCCTTTATGCCTTTAGGAACTGGCACAGACTTCTAATCAGGTGAATAGGGAGGAGAAACAGAATCTGGTTTGACCTTCAGGGGTGAATCTGAACAATCAGACTTATTAGAATCATCCAGAACTAGTCTTCTGGTCTTCTTAGCAGGCAACTTAACTCTATTGGGGCAGACCTTTTCTTCTGAGGTGATGCTGGAATGGTCATTTCCAAGGTCTGATCTAGTAAAGGTGAGAAGGTTGGAAGCTTACTCACTAGGGATGAGGACTGAATCAGATCACTTATGTAACATCTCGTGTTTTCATATTTAGAAAGAATGAATAAATGTGGAAATGAATTAAAATTATGAAAATTTGAGAATTTATGGCATTTGTGTAAGTTCATAATGGAATAAAAGGAGAAATTGAGGTTTTTACCTAACGCTACGCGTCAGGTTAACGCGTAGCGTCAAGATGAGGAACCTAGCGTGTAGTGTCAGAGTGGCGCATAGCGTCGGGGTGAAATTTTGAACCTGACATGTAGCGTCAGCTTCGTGACTAAAATATAAAGTTCTAGAAACAGCTACGTGAGACAATGAAAAAGAGAGGTTAAGTCAGTCCTTCTTTCTTTTTATTCTCTAAAGCTTAAAACCATGATTCAAGCTTAAATTAGCATTGGAATTTGAAATTAAGAGTGGATTGGAAGTGGAAAACAAGAGTTAAACATTTGAATTCCTTCAATTTTTAGATTTGGTGAAAGATTCTTTCTATTCTTAGTTTTCTTTGAAATATGAAGAAGCTTTGAAATTTAAGATTCTAAACCGATTAAAGGGTCTTTTAAGGTTCTTAAATAAAAGATTAAGGGATGGAGTTAAATTTTACTTTGTGTAAGTTACGAATGAGGTGTTGGAAACCTAGTAGAGTTAGAGATTTCTTAAGGTAACTAATGGTTTTGAATATAATAGACCTATGAAGCTTTGGGGATTGATTTTCAAGTGTTTTCTTAAGTGAAGTTAAGGTTTTAATGGACAATTCCTAAAATCCTCTTTCATAATTTTGCATATTTAGTGTTTTGACGCATCGGTGCTTGCAGGATAATTAAAGAGCATTAGAATTGAGGTAAGAGGGGTGTGTAATATGTTTTTAGTTAAAGTTTGATGAAGTTTTATATTGTGAAATGAAATTGTTATATTTATGTGAATGGTTTACTCAAGAATATGTGGTTTGAGATATATGTATCCAGAGTATTTATGAGTAATGGATGATAATTATTGTGTTAATTGTAAATTGAAATTGGATTTGTGAATGTGAGATTTAGTGTATGATAGTGACTATGAGAAAGTATTGATTGTTGATGAGAAATGAGGTTTATAAGATTTATATATTGCATTTATAAGAAAGCAATGAGTTATAATTATGTGATATGTGATTATGGTGAAATGAAATTGTTGTTATTCGTATGTGATGAAAATGGGGAAGTGAAGAGAGTGGATGAGTATGTTATGTTTATAATGGGTTATGTGTTGTGATGACATGAAATTTATGCTTTGTTATGGCTTTGAGTATGATATTTAAAGGCGATGGCTTTTATGCTGAGAGATAGCTTTTGTGCCAGGAATTATGTATATATTGATGAGATTAATGGTCATATGATGTATATACATGTTATGTGGTGTGGACAGCCATTCGGTATGTATTACCCCTCGCTTTTGGCTCTAGTGGTCCAGGTAGAGATCCAGTTGAGCTATCAGTGGTCCAGGTAGAGACCCAGTGGTTGAGGTGGGGAGCCAGTGTGTGGCTCAGTGGACCAGGTAGAGTTCACAGGATGTCGGTGCGACTCCCAATTGGTGGCTACTCCGTTAGTATCCGGATACTAGGTGTCATTATATATATGATTTGACCATGAGAGTCAATTATGAATGATTTGATATTGACATTAAACTGTGATAAGTATACAATATTTAAAATTGATTGAGACTTATGATGATCATGAGTATTGAAATTTGATTGTGATTGATTGATGATATCGTGATTGGTCCATGATGATGATGAGTAATTTATGAAATTGTAGTTAATTTGCAATGATGATATTAAATGGTATGATGAGTATATTGTGAAAGTATGAATGATGATGATTTTGATGAGATATGAGTATATTCGAAAGTGGTTAGAAAAGGATCATGGGATTAACAGGCTTGTAGGGTGTGTAAGCTCCTCCAGGTGATATCGTTCATGTTTTCATTATTTGCATTATATTATAATGCTAGATACTCACCCTTACTTTTATTCTTATAGAGATGGATGAAGGGATATTGCGGATGCCGCGAGGACTAGCATGAGTGAGAAGTGAAGCAATGCCCAGACATTTATAATTATATAACATATAATTTTATGGTATTATATGCATTGCCGATGGATATGTATATATTTATGTGTGGAGTGGCTATATCATGTGCTACAATGCTATGTATGCATGTGTGATACTTGCATGATTATGTGGTGGACCGTGGTTGATAGCGCTAATGATATTGAGTCATTAGCATTTAACTCTGTCATACAATTAGGCTTAATTTACGATGGATGTGATGTGGTATTAAGTCATTAGATAGTTGACCATGCATAATAAACAGGAATTGTTCACATAAATATGATTATGACACGAATCCATTTAGTATTTGAGAACGTGCATTATTGGCAGGGATTATATAGTTGGAATATGGTATGACTGTGTTAAAATCATGATATGAATGAGTTAGGAAATTTGGATGTTGGGATATTGACTTTACAAGTGAAAATGAGGAACTGGATAGGGGAGATGGAGATATGATGGGATTCAGTATCCTTGGAATTGCTTGATAAGTCCATATGGATATTTAGAATTGGTTTGTGTATTCATTTTGTGTTTTATATGAGTTTAAGTTGATTGGTGTGATGAAATGGCCATAAGTTGGCCTAAATGCATCTTTATGCATAACGCATTACTGGATAGGAATTTTGGTGAACGGACTACGCCAACAGCTCCAGAATAAGGGAAATATGGTGCTTTTAAAGTTTGGTGAGGTTTGGAACTAAATTGGGTAAGATACACCGCTAGGAAATTGGCCAAATGGCCTAGAGTGCCATGACAGCTATGGCACCCTTAATCCAATAAATAAGATATAAATGTTAATAATTAAGATAATAAAAGTGAAGGTAACTTTTTCACGTTTTAAAAACATGAACAGTGGATGAAGAACACCACAAATATATTCTTAAATGACTAACCCCGGACCTATACAAAACCCTAACTCATATATGAATATATGAGAAGGTATATGGTTTAATGAATAGCGGAGTGTGTATTTTAATTCAAGGATATGAATTAATCAAAGAAAAGTGTCAAAGATGCATAAAAGAGTGCTAAGTTATGTTGGGAAAGTATTTAAAGTAATTGCATAAAGGTACCATGCCACATTGATGCCCAACAGCATCCAAAAATATAAATTTTTCATGGAAACAAGGGTATGAATCGATTCAAACGCCCCATGAATTGATTCAAACGCTTCTGGAACCCAAACAATGAAAATAGGACCCTTTAAATCGATTCAAGATCGCATGAATCGATTCAAATGATCCTGGACATCATGAACAGTAAAAACAGAGAGCTTTGAATCGATTCATGCGAGGGCTTGAATCGATTCAAAGTGTTTTGGAAGTGTGAACAGTAAAACAGTGATGATTAAATCGATTCATGCACTATTCTGAATCGATTCACATCAGTAATTATGTAGAAAAATCCAATTTTTCAACTTCCAAACCCCCTAACTTTCTCATATGAAGTCCAATCACTACCAAATTTTAACACCAATTAAAATACACCATTTATGACGCGTAGCAACTGGTCGTACTCAAAAATTCCTTAAAATGATGGACTTATGTGCATAAATGCGACTAGCCTATTTTGAGGCATTTTTGTGCAATTCAACGGTCAATTCTTAATGGAATTGACCCCTTCCAGTTTCTAGAAGACACAAATCATGCATTGGTGCCATTCAAATTGTCTCAGGCAATCCAAACCTCATAAATCTCTACTTGACCCTATCAATTCGTCATTCAAGCATGAAAATCACATAAATTTCAACCTATTTAGATTTCATCATCTAACCAATCCTTCTAACACATAATTTGACTCACTCATCATGCGCTATTCATCAAATGGAAACTCAATAAAGGTCATAATTCATTAACCATGCATCATTTTTCAATATAGACATCAAAATCAATACCATGGGTTACAAAATGGTTGTCTACTAAATCCAAAAGATTCCACGGCATTCATTTCCATTCTAGCATCTCAAATATCAACAAGCCATCATCAATACTCATTTGTCATTATCCACACAAGTTACTCAAATTGTATTATGGCTATACAAGGTAATAATATATATACGTCTCAAAAGAATATACAAAGCCATAAGCACAAAACTATGCTGGCTAAGGCATCTTTACCAAAAAGAACCTTCTTCACACAACTTCTCCTCACATAAAGTGTCTCACTCCATGGTCATACCCTGCAACACAAAGGCTAAAATGATAGACCACATAGAGAGTGAGTATACTTTCTCAATGATGAAAATCCAATAATTATGATAATATAAATATGAATGCAAATTAGTATCTTCTCCTATCAAGGAGTTTAATTTACAATGAAACCAACCAATCCATAGAATCCATTGAACACACATGTTCACATACAAATATATGGTAAGTCCATCATCAAGGACATACAAATAAGACCACATCATCAATTTATGATTTCATAGGGGTCACACCAATCAACAACATAAGCATAGTTAGTGACCAAAGTAGATTTCACATTTAACTCATAATAATCCCAATAAGGTATCTCTTTCTCGATTCACTTCTCTCAAATGTCATGTTCCTATGGCTAATGCACATGTCGTGTTTAAAATGCATATACAACGGATCCGATTTTCATTTCATCAAGTGATCGCAACCACTATAATTATTCAATTTATATTGGTTTCCCGCCACGCATGGGGTATTCCCTTCTCATAACCCCGCAAGGCTTATTCGTGATCACAACCATGTTTCATTTCAATTCATATTGGTTTCCCGCCACGCATGAGGTACTCCCTTCTCATAGATTCCCGCAGGATTTTCTCTCGGTGATCGCAACCACACTGGCTCAAGTTCACATAAACCCGCAGGTTTTTTCATTTCCAAGTACCAAGTGATCGCAACCACTTGTCAATTTCATCATATTAGTCCCGCAAGACTTTTCTTTGTGATCGCAACCACATTCAAATGATATGCTATGCATGCTATGTATGCAATATTGCTCATGCAAGCTTTAACCTCGCAAGGAATACCTCACCCTCTCATTTAGGGGTATAATTCACACTCTACATCATAGTTAGTGACACATAATCACACATATATATTATCCTCCAAGGCATACCATTTACAATACTCATGAACTTTTCTAGCCAAGGATTCCATATAATTATTCATCCACACATGGAAGCAACATCATGTCATCACATATTCTACAATCAATTATCACCAGAGCCATGCTCAATTTCATATCAGACATATAAGATACCACATCTATTCAAGAAAGAACATGTAAGTATGCATAAATACATACATTATCATCACACAAGGCATCATACATTTAGAAAATACACTCCTTTCCTACCTTAATAGAAGTATTCTCCTGAATTCGATGATCCCACCTCACAAGTGTTATCAAATCCTACATCAATCAATTACAGGACCACATCAATCATCCACTCAAGCATTATTCTTAATTCTTATAATACAAATACATGTATATACACACATGACTCTTATCTTATAGTAATTATTTCTAGACTTCATTCTTTTACTTTATTAGGCTTCGGGAATTCCTTCCTTTAAATCAAGACTCATTATGAATAAAAGGGGTCATAACATATATTTCCCATACATATCACTTCTACACCCAACTCTTCAAGTGGGTTTTTCTTATTAATGTTTCCCAACCACCTTCATAAATCATCATCTATGACAATCTCTCATCATTAATGACATTCTCATCATCATTTAATGCCTTTCCTATTCACATTACATATTTCCCCCAAAATCATAGGTTAGGGTTTTATTAAAACCTAACAAACATCATAAATGCATATGGTTCATCACCTTCCCATCCATATTTTCGTGTACCCTCCTCAAGGCTCATAAAAACTCACATCCACTTCACCCTATCTTAGGGTTTTCATATCTCAAAGCTTCTCCTAATAACCCATATACAATTAATACTCTCCCAAGCATTAATAACCCATAACCTAGGGTTCAAACACCATTAAAATGATAGAGATATTACCTTAGAAAAGAATGAAAATGGGAGCCAAGGGAAAGAAATGGGTGACAAAAATAGAGAAGAAAGGGAAGAGCTTCAAGCTTTCATGGTCTCCTCCATGCCTCAATGAAGAAAATGAAGATTGAAGGGAGAAGGTGAGTTCACCAATTATTTAGGTTTTTGGGAGAGGAAGAAGAAGAAATGAAGAAGAGGAGAATGAGAGAAGTGCTTGCCAAAAGGGGTATAAACCAACATGAAAAGAGAGTGAAGAGTGGGAGTTTTTATTTTGTTTTTAACCTTCTTCATTAAAATCTACCGTCTTACAATAAACAAGATCTCTGTCCGGGCTCAATACTTTATTTAAAAAATTATTCTGAATATATATATTCGAATTCTTAGTAATATTCTCTACAGCCCTGACTAACAGCATCTCAATCAGAGATACTTGGTCCGACACCCATATTTTAACCGGGTATAAATTTTAGCTCATAAAGCTTAGTAATTTATGAAAAATCATATTAAACTCAAATTACTTTATTTCTATATTTTTGGGGTATTAATCTTACCATATATAAATAATTGTCATTTATTTTCCTTAATTGGACATTTATGTAAAAATTGGGATGTTACAACAGCAACATTGTTGCTATTGTCATGCTGGCGCGTAGCTCTAACCCAACGCGTAGCGTCAAGGCAACGATGGTGCTCACGTGTAGCGCAGGGCTGGCGCGTAGCGCCAGACCCCTGTTTCCTTGAAACCTGGTTTCTTAGATTTTGATTGGAATTTAGGCTTTATAAACACTATATAGAAACTATTTAAGATCTTTTAGGCTAAGTGAATATATTGATGATGGAGGAATTGTTAATTAATTATTTTTGTAAAAAATTTATTGAGATTTTCTTTTAAATACTAAAAATAAAAGAGAAAAATTAGGTGCAGGATGTTACAACTTACAGTCTAAGTTTGCATATTCTCCAATGTAAATACTTTTATCAGAATAGCTGGATAGGGGATTTTATTTTGTTTCTTCCCAACAAATAAAATAAGTATCATGATGACATTTGGCAAACTTACTTTTTCCTTCATGAACATGTGATACATGCAAAATCTATCAAGCTTTGTAATAGTATCCTTGACACTCTTCTTGGGATAGAATACTTGCTTCATGAGAAGGTGAAGCATCTTGACTTTGGGAAGGAGGTCTCCAGAAACTGACTTGGCTGGGTGAGTAGAACCATACAGTAACTTGTTGATGTCCAGAGAGGTGACCACTTTGTACTCGAAGTTATCAGTGTATGCATTGCTAATGGAGGGGCATCTGGTAATAGTTACAATGACGTCCTCTAAAATTTCAATGTTCTTCCCTTTGAGTTTCCCCAAAATAATACACTTGGACTTGTCCACTGAGATGTTTTCTCAAAGTCTAACACCAGGGAAGGAGAGTAGGGTTCCCTATCCAAGTAGAAACGAGTCCATCCAATTCCATTTAACTCAATAGTAATATCTCTTCCATCAAGTTTGTGCTACGCTGGGTGAAAGAAGGAAGACTCTATGTCTCCAATACTAAGCTTGAAAGCCATAACAGATGCTCATGGAAGAAAGAGAGATGAAAAGTTTAGGATTTAAAGAAATGAAAGGGTTTAGAGAGAGATAACTTTTAGAAAAAGAAAGGCTCAAAGGGTTTTTGCAAGGTGAGAAATGAAGTGAAGAGTCACATATTTAAAAAGGTAACCATTGCCCACTAGTGAGGAGAGAGAGAGAAACAGTTCAGGTAGAAGTTATACAAAAAGGTATTAACTGCTATCACATAGTACGTTTTAAAGTTAATGACAATAAAACGTGACACTTTTTCAGTTAACACGAATCCCAGAAGATTTTAACCTTTTTCCTCTCAACATAAAATAGAAGTAAATAATTATGGGTTCAGACATATCAAGTAACTAAGCAAACAACATCAAACCTAGACCTTTCATACATGCACTTCAGACTTTTTTTAGGTAAAACAACATTTAGAACAGACATATTCAAGTAATATTTCTTAAATTTAAATTATACTTAATAAAAGCAAACCTGGACTCAACCAAAAGCTTTGTAAAAATGTCTGCGCATTGATGGTTTGTGTCCATGAACGTCATGTCTAGAATCCCTTTTTGTACACAGTCTCTGATAAAGTGATACTTCACCTTTATGTGTTTTGCTTTGGAATGTTGAATAAGATTCTTGGAGAGATTTTTTGCACTTGTATTGTCACTCAATACTGGAATCTCTTCTTCTTTGATTGAAAAATCTTCAAGTTGATATTTTATCCAAAGAAGTAGAGACAACAGCTTGCTGTAAACATATACTTAGCCTCTGCTATTGAAAGTGCAATTGAATTATGATTTTTGCTTCCCCAAGATATCAGACTTTTGCCAAGAAAATGGCATCCACTACTTGTGTATTTTCTAGTCTACTCTATCTCTTGCAAAATCTATATTATAATATCCTGATAAAGAGAAGGAGTCTGTTCTTTTGTAGAACAACCCAAGGTTAGTGGTTTCAACAAGATATCTCAAAATTCTCTTCATTGTAGAGAAGTGTGATTCCTTGGGATTTGACTGATATCTTGCATACATGCAAACACTAAACATTATATTTGGTCTGCTAGATGTAAGATACAGAAGTCAACCTATCATTCCTCTATATAAGGTTTGATCCACTGGTGTACCATAATCATCTTTATTAATTATGCAGTTAGGATGCATAGGAGTGCTTATGGGCTTAGCATAAACCATTTTAAACTTTTGAGCAACTCCGTAGTGTACTTTTGTTGATGGATGAAAATACCATCATCAGTCTATTTGATCTGTAAACCTAGGAAGAATTTGAGTTCTCCCATCATACTCATTTCAAATTCAGCTTGCATTATTTCAAAAAATTCTTTACATAGACTTACATCTGTAGCACTAAAAATAATATCATCCATATAAATTTGCACAATTATAAAGTTCTTATGAAAGCTTTTTCTGAACAAAGTTGTATATACTTTTCCTCTAACAAAGCCTTTTGAAATAAAAAAGGTATCAAGTCTATCGTACCAAGCTCTAAGGGCTTGTTTTAGACTATATAGTGCTTTACTAAGTTTAAAAAATGGTTTGGAAAAGATATATCTTTAAAATCAGAGGGATGTTTCACATATACTTCTTCTTCAATAAACCTATTCAGAAAAGCATTCTTAACATCTATATGATATAATGTAATTCTTTTAAAAGAAGTAAATACAAGAAGTATCCTTATAGTCTCAAGTCTGGCTATAGGGGCAAAAATTTCAGTGAAATCAATACCTTCTTGCTGGTTGTAGCCTTGTGCTATAAGTATGGCTTTCTTTTTGACAACCTTTACATCCTTATCAAGCTTATTTCTATAGACCTACTTGGTTCCAATGATCCCTTTATTTTTGGGTCTTGGTACAAGGCTCCAGACCTTTTTTCTCTTAAACTAATTCAGTTCCTCTTATATGGCAATAATCTAATCAGTATCCTCTAAAGCTTCTACAATATATTTGGGTTCCAATTCTAATACAAAAGTTGTAGTGGATTGATTGAGAAGTTTGGATCTGGTCCTGACTCCAGTAGCTTGATCTCCAATTATGAGGTCTGAATGGTGATAGGTGTTGTTTAGATTCTTTATCTCCATCTTTAGTAGGTTTAGATTGAGCAGGATCTGATCTTTGCTAATCTTGTTCAACTTCCTACTGCTACACACCTACATCATCAAGGTCTAGATCTGTCAATCTCTTGTCAGTCTCTTGAAGATCATCAAATCTTACATGTATTGATTCCTCAATGGTCTAAGTTCTTCTATTATAAACTCTATAAGATTTTGATGTGGTTGAGTACCCCATGAATATCCTTTTGTCACACTTAGAATCAATTTTTTCAAGATGATCCTTTGTGTTAAGGATGTAGCAGGTGCACCCAAAGGGGTGAAAATATAAAATGTTAGGTCTTTTCTAAATAAAATAAGAAGTGCTCATAGGCTCTGCCCAAAAGTATCTTGGAAGATTGTTTTCACAAAGCATTGTTCTGGCTATTTCTTGTAGAGATCTATTTTTCCTTTCCACAACACCATTTTTTTAAGGTGTTCTTGGAAAAGAAAAACTATGAGTCATACCAGTCTCATTACATAATTTTTCAAAAATTTCATTTTCAAATTCTCTACCATGATCACTTTTTATTGTACCAATACATAATCCTTTCTCATTCTGGATTTTCTTACAGAAAATCTTGAATACTTTCACAGACTCATCCTTGTACGTTAGGAAGTATACCCATGTCATTCTTGTGTAATCATCAACAATGACAAATCCATACTTCTTCCCTGCTAGACTCTACACCTGTGATGGACCAAACAAGTCTAAATGTAACAGTTCTAAAGGTATGGTGGTGGAAAGAACATTTTTGTTTTTAAAGGAGGTTTTATGTTATTTCTTTCTCTGGCATACTTCACAAGACAGGGAACCGTTGAAAGAAATTTTTGGCAGTCCCTTAATAAGGCCTTTTTTGTGAAGTTTTAAAATATGCTTTATACTCACATGCCCAAGCTTTTTATGCCAAATCTATCTTTCTTCAGAATTTGAAAACAAATATGTTACATTTTGATCATTCAAATTCATTCAAATCAACCTTGTAAAGGTTGTGGTGTTTGTTTACAGTGAAAAGTATGGATCCATCATGGTTAATGATAGTACATTTTTCTTTGTCAAAGGAGACCTTGTACCTACTGTCACAAAATTGACTATTTCTCAGTAGGTTATGTCTCAGAACTTCAAACAAAAAGACATTTTCAATGACAGGTGAAGAAATTTTACCCATTTTACAAGACCCTATGATTCTGCCAGTCTGGTTTCCTCCAAAGGTGATTATTCCTCCTTAAACTACTCCAAGTCTAGGAACATAGACCTTCTTCCTGTCATGTGATGTGAACACTCACTGTCCAGATACCAGTACAGAGGCTTTATCCTTGTCTTTAAGCACATCTGCAATAGGAATGATAATGATTTTGGTACCTAAATCTTGTTGGGTCCTACATGGTTATCAACTTTTTCATTTCATTTCTTTCTTTTCCCATAATCATTTATTACATGACCATGCTTTTTGCAATAATTGCATTTGTAATGCTTTTGTTTCTTTGAAATAAATGAGGGAGATGAAGATTACTTGAAATCATTTTTCTCCACGTAGCCCAAACCTGGTTTGCTATGGTAACCATAAGATTTTCCCAAAAGTTTATTTAAATTCTCAGTGACATTAACAAACTTGCTGAGGTCTAAAGTAAGTGAATTACTTGCTTCTGTAGTTTAATGATTTCATCAGCTTGAGAATTGCAACAAAATGTTAGTGTTTTCAAAATTAGTTTTTAAAACAAGATTCTCTTGTCTAAGTTTGCTCAATTCTTCAAGGTGCATCTTTTCATTCTCTTTTATTTCTTTCTGGACATTTTGATCAAAATCTTATTCTTTTAATTTTGAAATATGATTTTCAAAATCAGTAATCATGTCAACATGCTTTACTTTTAATTTTTTTTAAAATTTTTAAAAAGCTTTGAAAAGTCATTGAATAAAAATCATAAGTTTACTTAAGTTTAGAATAACTCACTTCCTCTGATTTTGAGTCACTTGAACTATCTTTAGAGTCTGGTTCCTCGTTTGCCATGAGACAAATTTGTGCAGACTCTATCTCTTCATCAGACTCTTTAGAACTAGATAATCCTTCATCATCCCATGTGATTAACCCCTTTTGTTTCTTAAGGAATTTTCTTTTTTCTCTTTTATCCTTCTTATCTTTGTTCAAGTGAGGACATTTTGCATTCATGTGTCCTGATTTCTGTAGTTAAAATATTATAAAGAAGCCTTGTTAGTTTTAAACTTAAATTGACTTTTACCTTTGTGGTTTTTTTTCTTAAATTTCTTATGTCTGAACTTCTTTTTCTCTAGCAACTTGTGAAATCTCTTTGTTACAAGGGCCAACTCTTCATTTGTATCAGCACTTGACTCATCAAAGTCTGGTTTTAAGATGGTGGACTCTTCAGCTTTCAGGGCCTTTAATTTCTTGCCTGATTCATCAGACTTCATGGTGATGCTTTTGGAGGAGGGGGCTTGCTAACTTCTTTCTATTTTAACTTCAATTCATGCACTCTAAGTACTCTAAGGAGTTCACCCAAAGAGAAGGTACTTAGATCTTTAGCTTCCTCAAGGGCTGAACACTTGGCATCAAACCTTTCAGGTAGACTTTCAAGAAGTTTCACATTGATATCTTCTGTGGAAGGTGTTGTACCAAGAACCTTAAGTTCATTAAACAGGGTTTAGAATCTTCCAAACTTCTAGTCCACAGTTTCATGCTCCTCCATCTTGAAAGTATCATAATGTTTGGTCAACAGTATCTTCTTAGATATTTTTATATTAGAGGTACCTTCATAGTTGATTTGAAGAGCGTCCCAGAGTTCTTTAGCTGATTTATAGCTAAATACCTTATTGTACTCTGATTTGCTTAGACCACACCTAAGAGGGATTTGGCTTTAGCATTTATCTCTATTTTCTTTATTTCAAAGGTACTCCATTCATCTTCAGATTTGAACTTTCTGACTTCATCAATAAGGGCTGCATAATCACCATTTATGATGACTGCCCACAAGCTGTATTGGGTGGATTTTATGAACATCTATATTCTATCCTTCTAGTATCGGTAATCTTCACCAAAGAAGGTAGATGGCCTGTTGATAGATGAACCTTCAACAATCAACTAATTACCCTGAGAGGCTGCCATGGATCTTGTTCCTTTTCACTTGAGGGAGTGGTTAACCCAAAGGATAAACTCTGATACCAATTAATGGTTCAGAGTCAGACTTAGAAGAGGGGGTGAATAAGTCTTATACTCTCTTTACGAAAATTGAGCCTTTAAGATGCAGGCAATCAGACTTGATAAAAGTTAAGAAGGAGAAGAATAAACACTAAAGATTTATATTGGTTCACTTTCAACACAGAAGCTATATTCAGTCCCTTCTAACTTGAAGGATTTCCACTATTGTAAAATCTCTTTTACAATAACAGCGCCAGACTAATGCCACGGGTATTCTTGACTCCAACCACTCTTGGCTTAAACCCAAGTATTCTTTCAAAAGTCTCTTCAGGCCACAGCTGTTTCCTAATAAAACTAAGGCTGGTAACACACCAGACTTTTATATAATAACCGGTTTGTAAGAATTAAGTACAAGAGTGTTTCACAGAACTTAGTGTATGAAGGATGTACAAATATGAACAAATACACTAAGTTAAAACAGAAAAACGACCAAGATCTACTAGAGGTAGAACAACAAAGAAAGCCTTTGTCTAAGAGGAGCTAATAAGAGATTGAGAGGACTTGAATTACATAATGATTCTTCTTGATGGGCTTGTCTCTATATCTAAAAACTGAATCTCTTCCAATATATATAGGTCACTCAAGATGACCGTTTGACAATCTGGTGAGGAGATGTAGCCGTTGGAAATCCTTTGAAAGAGTTTTGCTTGTTTGCAAGCACCAAACTTTTGATGAACCAAAAAGATGCCAAAAAGTCTGGTACCAAGGAACTTTGACATTTTGCATGAATATGGTGTTCCTTCAGATTTTTAGAGCATAAATTTAATTGTTGGCTTTCTTTCTTCTTGCAAATGCATAGATAACAATTTTGTAATTCTTTTGAAATATTTTGACACATAGCTAACTTGATTCAGTTTTTTTTGGAATTGCGTAGAGTAGTTACGTTGATTTCTTCAAAAATTGCTTTGGTTGATGCACTAATTTGTCTCTTATCCCTTTTGATGATAAGCACTTATTTCTTGATAAGGGTCTGACTTTTAGAGCATCACCAAAAATGTTTTTAGAACTTTATATGATTAAAGCTTTCAAGTAACGTACATGTTGCATGTTCTTGTTTCATCAAAAGTCTGAGGTCTGATTTATTGGTCCATAAGTCTGGAAGATCTTAAATCAGACTCTTTTGGGTAAAGTCTAGAATCAAACTTTTGATGTATCAGACTTTTGATTTTATGGACTCCCCATTTATTTTGCAACCTGTGTACTTTATATATATTTCCTGGAACACTTAAATAAATAGGTTAGACCTCATGGACAAACTTCATTTAACTTAAATGCATTGATGTGTGTTATTAACAAATCCTTAGGCTTGGTTATAATAACGTAGCTTAGGGTCTAGTCAACGAATATTGTCAACTTTTTTTTCAAACCAGACTTGGTCTCAACATAATTTATAAAAATTTTGGTTAAAATAAATCTAAGTTGGAAAACGTAGTTAGGAGAAATTTCACTACTATATTTTATATTATTTTTGTCGCAACCGGGTTCGCGGCGAGAGGCTGACCGTAAAAGAAAAGGAAAGTTTGGAAATCCTTTCAAAAAATGGAGTCGCCACTAAGATTTATTTAAAGGTTAAATACCGGGAAAACCTTCGTTAAGGCATTGGTCTTAAAGATGAGATCTTAAATTCGAGAGTCAAATTACAGACGGGAAGGTATTAGTACCCCACGTTGCCCGTTATAAAATGGTTACCTTAAATTGACCACACATATTTTAAATAGCCCATAAATTAACTTAACCTCAAAGAAAGGAAATAAACACAAATAAGGAAAAGGGAAATTTCAAAATAAGGTTAATAGGACATCTCGTTTAGATTAATCTTAAGTTAAACATTTTAAAATAATAATAATAATAAATAAATAAATAAATAAATAAAATAAAATAAAAAGATTAACAAGACGTCTCGTCCAAATTGGCATTTTCACAAGAAAACTTATTATTCTTAATAGATGAAAAAGAGATTGAAAATACGATAAGATTAACAAGATGTCTTGTCTAAATTAACCTCATTGTAGTAAAACGACATTTTCAAATAAAATAGTAATGTAAAATTGATCGAAACAAAACAATGACACATGAAAATTACTACAAGGAAAACGAGCCGGAGATGAATCATTCTCACTCTTACGTATTCCTGAGTACGACGGGAAACCAGAGTTATGTAGTTCTTGGTCAAAAATAAAATTTGAAAATTTTTTCTTTTTCTTGTTTCTTTTTAAAAAAGGATTTTAAAGAGTCTTCAGAAGTGATTTTTCAAAACGGATATTTTTGAATTATGTATTGGGAAAAAAAGAATTTCATCATATTTTATTTAAAAAGGTTTTCATGCTGAAGGAAGAAATACAAGACAAAGTACTGTGTATATGTATCATCCTTCATGAAATTATAACATCAATGTAGGCAAAGCATTTTGCCTGACACCATCACAAAATCGTCGCATAATTTATTTAATGAAAGGAGATTTTTTTTTAATTTAATTCTAGAAGGAAACTCAAATTTTAAGGTTAAGAAAAAAAAATTAAGTAATATACAAAAATTAAATTAATAAAGAGAGAAACACCAAAAGAAAATGATTGACTTACTATTTATTTATATTTTCATCAAGTATTTAATAGAAGAGATAAGAAAAACACCTATTTCATTAGCCCATTAGTTAACAAACCAAAAATAAAAATAAATAAATAAACATAAAAAAATTATAAATAAATAAATGGGTCTCACTAAAAACAAAAGGAAGAAAGTAAGGTTTGAATACATGCTCTCTTAGTGATATAAAGAAGCCATCACCACTAAAGCAACAAGGTTTCAAACCCACCATCTTAAAACCCTTCATCCTTAATATTTTAATCATTACCACCAGAACAGTTGTGTTTCTTGCAAACAGAGCTACAAATAAAGGTTATATAAATATTGAACTACTGAATACATTTTTCTAAAAAACAATAGGCCTTAACCAATACGGGTATCATTGACCCAAAACAAAAAAAGGCAGCAAAAATCGTAATTAACTTATTGCTCTTCCCCCCTAAACACAACCACATATTCTAGAGAGGAAAAGCAATAGAGAGAGAAAGAGAGTGATGGAGAGAGACCGTGAAGGAGGAGGTAGAGACGACTTTCGTGGTGGTCTTGAATAGTGGTTTTTTTCTTCTCTCTCTTCTTTTTATCTCTTTTTTAGTTCTCTATGGGATGGGTTTGGAGGAGTTGATGATGGTTTGAAGAGGGAATGGTGTTGCTGGTGAAGAGGATGGTAGAAGTGGGTTGTTTGAAGGTGGGCCTTTGGGTAGTGTGTGGGTGGTGACCGGCAGTCCGACGAGGGTGGCAACCGATGGCGCGGCGGTGGTTGATGGTGGTGCTAAAGGTGGGTATTATATATGAAGATGGTAAGTAAGATGAAGAAGAAGAAAATAGATCTCTTTCCATTTGTTGTTTTGTTATTTTTTCTATGATTAAAACAACCTATTGTATAAATAATGAATGAAGAATGTGGGAAAATTTTTCACACAAAACACGTTACCTAGGACGACCACAACACATAAAATAACTCGTACACTACGTGATATCAGGCTCGGGATCTCATCCCAAAAGCAAACAAACCATAAAAATTAAACCATCACGGGCTTGTTCAAGCAAAAAATGTTTTACTTGAGCAGAGGGCCATTTTCGCTTGAGCGAGACCCATTCACTTAAGCGGAAATATGACAGTAGCCCAGCATGCCCTCATCGCTCAAGTGAGATACTCCCGTTTAAGTGAAAATCAAACAGTGGCTCCCCAGAACATTCTCGCTCAAGTGAGCTCTCCTCGCCTAAGCGAAAATTAAATAGTAGCTGTTCAACATTCTGTCGCTCAAGCGAGCCTATCTCGTTTGAGCAAAAATGACACAGTGGCTTATCCTAGGCACCCTCGCTTGAACGGGACATCCCACGCTCAAGCGAGAAATTGACAGATCTCAGACTCACCCCTCTCGCTCAAGCGATGCCATCTCGCTTGAGCGAAAATCACATAGAACCAAAACTGCCCTATCTCGCTCAAGCGAGAATTCAATAGAAACCACCCAGGCCCTATAGTGGGGTCTTGCTCAAGCGAGACAAGTACTCGCTTGAGCGAAAATAGTAGAAAATGGCCCAAACCCAACTTCCACACCCTAAATTTCATTCAAACGGTATCCAATCACTGCCAAACCTTGACACTCCCCAATATGCACCGTTTTTTACGTGTAGCCATCAGCCGCATTCAAAAATACCCAAAGACGAAGGGGTTATACATGAAAATGTGTCTTGACCATTTTAATGCAAAAATATGCAACTCATGAACCATTTCTTACTACATTTGAATAATTCTGAATGCTATACACCTTAAATGATTGATATATGATATTGGAACCATCCTATGGCATCTAAACATCCTAAAATGCAATATGGTCTGTCCAGTTCCCAATTATGCATAAAACTTGCTTGAAAATACCCAATTTCAACTCATCAAACTATATTTTGAAACATAATCTATGTCAAATACAATGCAATACAATTCCTGCCATTATATTTATGCAAAGCATTAAAGGTTCCACAACTATATTTCCTGGATATAATGCTTCTTATGCATAAAGTGGAACCATCCATGGTTGCCACAACAAGATATCATATAATCCATATCATCATCAATATCATTATCTCACATATGTAATCAAAATACAATCTAGGCTTCTAGTGAAGTTGTCAGCTACCTATAATCCACTAAACAAGATATACACATCATCAAAATGACTACATACAAAAGTCGACCAAGGCTACATCACCAAAACGCTTTACAAGTATATACACAGTATGCATAAGGTGCCTCCAACACGTGGTGACAACTCACCAATCACCATCGTGATCTAGCCCTACTGAAAATAGCCATAGAATAGGGGTGAGCATGTTATATGTTAAATGACAATTACTGAATCAGATCAAACTATCTAATTCTATAGTATACATCACTATATCACGATTCATTCAACATTAATCACTTCCATTCAACAAGATCACGATCCATCAGATAATCTTATTATCAATCAAATTCATGGGCTAACACAAGCTATGTTCTCAATAACACATATCAATGCATATGTATATATTCACACGGATCCAATTACACATAATACAATATATTGTTGCAATATAAAGGCTCTTAGCCATATCAATCATATTCAGGTCTCAACTGATCTAGTCGTTTTACTGGTACCAAACTGTTTGCCCTTTCGCGCAACATAAACACTTTCAGTGACAACAATAGTATTGCGGGCGAGCCTTGAGTCTCACTCAATAAGCTCGCCTTGAGTCCTACCTATGGTCTTTTGCAAAATCCTTGAAACCACATATATAGGAATCTCATGTCATATTTAATATCAACAATAAGCATCTCATGCTATACACAATCATTCATTTGATTATTTAATTGCATCTCATGCAAAATCTCAACATAACCAATATTTATTTGCATCTCATGCATTAACAATAACATCAATTTAATTATTCTATCGTATCTAATGCATAGAAAACATGAATTCAATCAATTCATTACATCTCATGTAACATACTAATATCAATTTAATCACTTATAGCATCTCATGCCATTTAGTAATAACATCATGGACGAAATCTATCATACTTAACAATAATTCTCAATTATCATACACGGAGGGGTATATCACTATCATCTCATTATTAAATACATCAAATCATCATATTTCACAAAGTTTATAATTTATAAACAGACCAATATACCCCTAACCCGATGTACCATAATAATGCGAAAAGTATAAGAGACTAAGCAATCAAAGGGATGCAAGCAATTCAATTGTTTCGGTATAGAGGCTTAATGACAAGCATTCTCGATTGAAGCATGAAAGAGACTCTTTTCAGAGTTGAACAAGAATAAAAATAAAAAGTAGTGCTTTACTTAAATAATGGGTTAAAGTAAGAATCACAAAAGCAATGATAAATATTTTTAATCATAGTCCAAAAGTTTCCTTCCATGTGATCCTATTTAGGTTGCACCCAAGGAAGTTTGTTGACTTGCTTGTAAGAGGCAGGAAACAAACCTAGATGAATTGGGGTAGAGAACAAACAAGTGCATCAACATGGAGGAAGTAAAGAATGTCAAAAAAGTGATTAAAGAAAGAACAAAAAAAGTGAAGTATCTCAAAAAATTATTTTGAAAATATATCAATATTTTCCAACAATCCTTCCATATTTCAAAAGAATTTAAAGCATTAAATTATGGTAAAATTTACCGGGTTTACATCATCAATGCAAATGCATTAAATCTAGTGTCTTTTGAACTATGAACCAAATCCTAAACAGATAAACATAACTTACAATGAGTTAGTGAAGCAACGCTTCCATAAACTATGATCGCTTTGGTGTAAACTAGTAGTTTGCCTATCATGATGAGGATCCATAAAGTGTAGACCATTTGAATTTTATTTTAGTATTAGGCTTAAGTTTTGGATTATTTTTTATTTTTAAAAGCCCAATAGTAGTCTTAGATAGATATTTGGGTCTTGTATGGTCATATACTTGATTTGGGCCACTTTTGGGCAATGTATCTTTAGGTTTTGGGCCTTGGGTGAAGCTTTCATAAGCCCACCCAAGTTAAGTCTGAAATTACTCTTAGATTAGTGAGGAGGTCTATATATATATATATATATATATATATATATATATATATATATTTATCCTTCCCTTTGTAATTTGAAACTTTGGAATTTATTTGTTGAATTTTAGTGAGATAGAATACAAATCCTCTCTCTAGAATCCTTAGAGTACTTAACCTTTTACCTAGTTTTTATCCAATTGGAACCTCTTCAAATAGTGGTGAACCTCTTAAAAACTTATCTCTATAGCTTCTAGAGAGTAGTGTTTTCCTTATTCCCTATATTGTCTCTCCATTACTTCCATCTTCTAACTAGTTTCCTTTCCAAAATTTGAGTTCACGAACCCTAACATTGCATATACATGTTTTGGCCTACATCTATATTAAGGAGAATTACATTTGTGATTGTAAACATGTTTGAAATTACTTGTAGATCAAAGGAGGAACAAGATCTAGATCCATCTCCACATCATTTCTACATCATATCACATTACACCTTATGAATCTTTTCTTTTACATTGTTTTGCACAATAACTCATGCGCATACCTGATGATTCATGAGTGCTCTAAAAATTTTGCCATATAATTTCATAGGAGCAACCTCACTCCACACTCATATAAGTGTTTTCATTAAGTGTATACTGCACTTTATACATCACCATAAATGATATAAAAAGCATGAAAAGCCTTAAGCATGAAAAGCCTTAAGCTTAACTGTGTTTAGTGCAATCTAACACTTCTCACACGCCATACCAAGTGACAAAAATTAGTTATGCTAACATGACTAACAAAATGACTTATTATTATCCAAATGAACCTTCTTCATGAGATCTTCAATCACAAAAGTTGGGTTCCTATTACCGTTAGTTACAAATGACTTATAAGTCTCCCCCCCGAAATGTTTAATGAAACATCCAAGCAAAATTAAATAAAAACCGAAAACAAGGGAAATTCTTTTTCCAAAAATTCCGAACGATAACCAGGGAAAATCGGAACAAGAATCCGACCAAAGAAAGGAAACAAAAAGAAAAATCGGGTCATGGTCCCATTACGTTAGTAAAACTCCGCACCGCTCAAACGATGGACAGCGGAAATAAGCGCCTAAGCGAATCATGATCGCTGGAGCGAGACCTTACTCGCCCAAGCGAACAGGGCACTCGGATAATCTCGACCACTCGGGATTTAACTCAAGTCCACTCGGTATTCCACATCACTCGGTATCGGAGCTTAAGTTCACTCGGTAACCTTATCACTCAGAATCCGAACCTAAGTTCACTCAGGAATTATTCCCTCGACCATTACACTCGGAATCTATCAGTTTTCCTTATTCGGGATATTTCCACAGTCTCATATCACTCGGAATGTTTCACATAGTTTTCACTCGGCATATCTGATCCTTCTTATCTTGAAAACTCTACAAGGTCAAGTCTCGCTTAAGGATTTTAAGACTTCATTCGCTCAGAAATACTCTAGCTCCTTTCCTTTTAGGGGATTTCTAATAAGTTCATACTCGGGAAGTCTTTAAGTCAAATTCCCACTCGGAATTACATGTACCGACCAAAGGAAGGGAAAACAAAAACCGACAGCGGAAGAACCAAGCTTAAGCGAAACCAATCATCTCGCTTGAGCGAGACAGCCCATCTCGCTCGGGCGAAACACCATTCGCTTAAGCGAACCAACCCGAAACCTTCCTCCCATTCATACTCGCTGGAGCGAACCCTTATTCGCTGAAGTGAGTAACTCCACTCGGTATAATTCAACCTCAATTCACTCGGGATATATTATCCATTCTGTACTCGGGTAATACATTGACCCATTCCTACTAGGAGGAATTCACCAAGTTAAGTCACACTCAGACTTATTCAATACTTATCCACTCGGAATCGCCCAACCCTTCTTCATTCGGAAGAGGGTCTCATATCTCACATCACTCGGATTTATCCTAGCCCACACTTACTCGGTATCACACATGCATTATAGTAGAGAATTAAATGTACACAACTTAGACATTTACCCACATCATTACCCACTGAACAAGATAGAACACTTAGCATTATATATATATATTGAAGTATGTTTAGTTTTACTCTCAATACCGAGAGAATTCAAATCCTACACATTAACAATAGAATGTTAACTAAGAGCCGGCCAAGGCTATACAAAAACCATCTTTACAAATATATATATATATATATATATATATATATATATATACATGTACACCTCCACTGTACAATGCACTTCCCAGCAATCGGTGCTCTCCCATCATTCCATATTCCGAGCAATATCCACTGAAATATAGCCACAATAGGGGTAAGCTTATACATATAAAATGACAGTAATGACTCAGAAAACCTCAAGAATTCCACTACACAGCATTATCTCATCAATCAATCTATCACATGCACTGTCATTAGATATATCCATACATAGTATCATTCAATCAGAATTCATTCAAATAACACATAGCCATATTAATCATATTGATATTCCCTATACATGCGCATATAACCACATTTATTTCATCAAAAGTATAAGTGTGCACACATTAATTTTCAGTCGGATCCGATCGGTTTTATTAAGTTTTATGTTGCAACATAGGCTCCAAGCCTTTTTCTCAGCTCCAAGCTGATCCGGCCGTTTTACTGGTACCAAACCGTTTGCCCTCACACGTAACACAATCGCTCCAAACGACAACGGAAGTGTTACGGGCAGCCCTGAGTCCAACTCGGTAAGCTTGCCTTGAGTCCAACCCAAGGTCTTTAAGCGTCCAACGCTTAGTGCACTCGGCACTGCCTCGAGTCCAACCCGAGGACTTTAACCAAGCGTCCAACGCTGGTACACGAGTGTTTCACTCGGTATTGCCTTGAGTCCAACCCAAGGTCTTTTATTATCTTTTCCATGCATATTCATAAGCACAACAGAGGCATTTCACTCGGTAAAACCACATATCACATGCATCATATATATTCATGCTTTCATATATATATAAATCCACACAGGAATCAACCAACAGTCCCACAATATACACTCGGCATTAGCAATATCAATAACATATACCACATGCTGTTAAGTGTTTGATCACACACGGGACTTAGCATAACAAATCTTAACGCATGCACTCGGCCAACATAAATCCAGTACATTTTCATGCATTCACATGTTTACTAACACATATTTCATGGACGGAGAAGGAAATAACCTTACTTGACTCAGTTAACACACACACACACCCGGTATTCGAAAGTCATCATCATATGATTCACACACTCAACATATTCACAACCATAAACATAAAAGGTAGTACTTTCACCCGGGATCCGTCCATAACTATGCATTTGAGATGTAAAGCTCCCCCTACCTTCTAAAAAGACGTAAGAAACTCCTCTGTTTTCAGTGTTAACCCGTGCTCTATTTTCCAACATTGATACCGTTGCTCCCTCACTTCCATAATTGCTCTCTTCTGCTCAGTACCCGTCGAACCCAGTCGAACACCACACACGCAGCTTGGAAGACTGGAAGTTGTTCCTCTTCTACTCGAACAATCGCTCCTTCCAACAGTGGGGAACTCGAATCCTCCACACACCACAGTCGTAACTGACGAAGAAGGAGAATGAAGAAGAATGAATAAGAAGGAAAAGAATGAAGAAGAAGAATCGCAGAGGAAGAGGGAAGGTCTCGTGAGGATTTTGAGAGAATGAAGAAGTGGTTGTGAACTCTGAGCATGTACCTATGGTAATGAGGAGAGTGGGTGGAAGAACGTGCAAATGGGGCCACCATCCAATCATGTGTCATGTCTCATTACTCCCATCAGCATCAAGTTTCTTTTATTTTACATTAATTCTCAATTAACAATTATCCTATTTTACAATTAATCTTAATTTGTAATGAATTTTAATTTTAATCTGGCCATTAATTTAATTAGGATGTTACAATTCTCCCCCTCTCAAAGAATTTTGTCCTTGAAATTCAACACAAGCTTACCTCAATAAAATAGCTCAGGATACTGCTGCCTCATGGCATCCTCACGTTCCCAGGTATAAAAAATACATCCATTCTGCTGCCACGCTACTTCGACTAGTTGCACATCCTTGCTCTTCAAGCATTTTACCGACCGGTCCACAATTCTAGTCGGTACAGTCACTGTGGTCAAATCCTCCTTGATCTCTACTTCATCATTCGACATTTCATAAGTGGAATCGGGTAAATACTTCCTCAACTGAGACACGTGAAACACATTATGCAAGTTTGATAGATGAGTCGGCAATGCTAATCGGTATGCCACAGGGCCAACCCTTTCCAATATCTCATAGGGTCCAATGTAACGGGGGCTTAATTTTCCACTCTTCAAGGCTCGTTCGACCCCTTTGTTCGGCGAAACCTTCAAGAACACTCTATCGCCGACCGAAAATTCAAGCGGCTTGGTCCGTTTATCATGGTAGCTTTTCTGTCGGTCCTGCGATGCCTTCATCTTTTCTCGAATTATTTGAATCTATTCAGAAGTCTGCTTCATAATTTCCGGTCCCAACAATAGACTTTCACCGGTTTCCGACCAACATAGTGGGGTTCGACATTTCCGACCATACAATGCTTCATATGGTGCCATGCCAATGCTGCTGTGGTGGCTGTTATTATATGTAAATTCAATCAGAGGGAGATATTGATCCCAACTACCACCGTGCTCCAATACACATGACCTCAACAAGTCTTCCAAACTTTGTATTGTTCACTCGAATTGCCCATCCGACTGGGGATGGTAGGCTGAGCTCAGTCGGAGTTTAGTGCCCAATTCCTGGTGCAAGCTTCCCCAAAACTGGGAAGTAAATCTTGGGTCCCTGTCCGACACGATAGAAGATGGCACACCATGCAGTCGGACAATGTCTCGGGATATAGATCTGGGCTAACTTCTGTAAGGAATACCTCATGTTTATGGGTAAGAAATGTGCTGATTTCGTTAATCGGTCCATAATCACCCAAATGGCATCATAACCCGCTCGGGTTTTAGGCAATCCCATTACAAAGTCCATGGCAATTGAGTCCCATTTCCACACAGGGATTTCAAGAGATTGCAATCGACCATACGGTCTCTGGTGTTCAACTTTTGACTTCTGACAAATGACACACCGAGCCACATAATCGACCACGTCTCTTTTCAATCCAGGCCACCAGAAATGCATCCTCAAGTCATGGTACATCTTTGTAGTGCCCGGGTGAATGCTTAATAGACTTTTGTGGGCTTCATCGAGTACCATCCTTCTCAACTCTCCAGCACCCGACACATAGATCCTACTTTTCACTTAAAAAATTCCATCCGGGCCCTCAGTTAAGGACAGATCCTTGCCCTTAGCTTGAATCTCTTTCATCTCGGCCAAGTAGGAATCTGACTTCTGCCCCTCATACACTAGCTTCAGGAATTCATTGGCAATTTTCAACATTCCGAGCGTTACCTTCCGAGACGAAGTGACATCATTATGTAAGTTCATGTCTCGGAATTGCTCTAATAATTCCATTTCTTTCACCATCATTGTTGCCATATGAATCGACTTCCGACTCAAGGCGTCGACCACAACGTTCGCCTTACCCGGATGATACTTCAACTCGAAGTCGTAATCTTTCAAAAATTCCGTCCACCTCCTTTGCCTCATGTTCATCTCTTTCTGATCGAATAAATATTTAAGGCTTTTGTGGTCACTGTAAACCTCGAATTTGGAGCCATACAAGTAATGTCTCCATATTTTCAACGCAAATACAACAGCTGCCAACTCCAAGTCATGAGTCGAATAGTGCTGCTCATGTGGCCTCAGTTGACGAGAGGCATACGCTATCACTCGGTTCTTCTGCATTAGCACACATCCGAGACCGAGTCCTGATGCATCACAGTAGACTATGAAGCTATCTTGCAGATTTGGCAATGCCAACACTGGAGCTGTTGTCAACTTGGTCTTTAGCTCTTGGAAAATTCTTTCACACTCGGAACTCCATTCGTAAGGAACATTCTTCCGAGTCAACTTAGTCAGGGGCAAAGCAAGCTTAGAGAACCCCTCAATAAATCTTCTATAATAACCGGTCAGACCCATGAAGCTTTTGATCTCCGAGACCGACTTAGGCCTCTCCCATGCCATTACGGCTTCCACCTTGGAAGGATCTACCGAGACACCTTCCTCGGAAATTACATGTCCAAGAAAATAGATCCTATCCATCCAGAACTCACACTTCGAAAGTTTTGCAAACAATCGTTTCTCCTTTAGTACTTGGAGTACCGATCGAAGATGTTCCTCATGCTCCTCAGGGGTCTTAGAATAAACTAAGATATCATCAATAAAAATGACCACGAATCGGTCCAAGTATGGATGGAAAATGCTGTTCATGTAATTCATGAATACAGCAGGGGCATTTGTCATGCCGAATGGCATTACAACATACTTGTAATGACCATACCGAGTCCTAAATGCGGTCTTGGGAATATCCGAGTCCTTCACCCGGATCTGGTGGTATCCCGACCGTAAATCGATTTTTGAGAAGACTGAAGCACCTCTCAACTAATCTATCAGATCATCAATCCTCGGTAATGGGTACCGATTCTTTATAGTCAGCTTATTCAGCTGTCGGTAATCAATACATAGCCTCATGCTGCCATCTTTCTTTTTGACGAGTAACACCGGTGCGCCCCATGGTGACACACTCGGTCGAATGAACTCTTTACCGAGTAACTCATCAACTTGCTTCTTCAACTCGGCTAATTCAGTCGGAGACATTCTATAAGGAGCACAGGAGACTGGCTCGGCTCCTGGGATTAAGTCAATAGAGAATTCAACTTCTCTATTTGGAGGAACACCCGACACATCATCCGGAAACACCTCAAGAAAATCGCAAACAATCGGTATATCATGCACTCGGACTCTACTCTCACCCTCGGTCAAACAAAGCATCACAAATAACTAGGCTATACCTTGCACTGCATAATCATCATCGTTCTGCCTCGGGAAAATCACCTTCTGATTTTGGCAATCCACCAACACCTTGTTGGCTAAAAGCCAATCCATGCCAAGTACGATATCGAGGTCTTTCAGAGGCACACATACCAAATCGAAGGTAAAACTCCGATCGCCCAACGAGGTTACATCTTTACACATCATTGATGTCAACACTTTAACGCCGGTTGGATTGGCTACCTCCAAAGTCCGATTCATATACACAGTCGGCAATCTCAACCGTCTAACACAATCATCAGCTATAAAGGAGTGGGTAGCTCCAGAATCAAAAAATACATCAAGAGTATGAATACCGAGTGAGCACTTACTTTGCACCAAGTCGTTAGCTTATGCAGCTTGCTCAACGTTGATTGCATAAACCCGTCCAGTAGCTGGTTGCTCAGTATTTCTCTCTCGGTTATTTGGGGCAAACATCATATTACCCCGAGCTCCATTGCCTCTGCCTCCATTCCCTCGGCCGCCGTTTCTGCGACCCTTTCCTCGGAAACCTCCACGCTGTGCATTAATATTTTCCAGTCGTAGCTGAGGGCAGTCGGGGCGTACGTGCCCTTTTTCATTACAATGGAAACATACAACATCTCTTCCAATATCACACTCTCGGGCAAAATGGTCTCCACCACATCTAAAGCACTTCCCATTCCCAGGCCGACCTCCAAAACGTCCCCCACGATTTCCCCGTCCTCAGTATTTAGAGGAGGGTCCGCCTCTTCCAACATTGCCCGACTTCTTAAAGCGAGGCTGGTGCGGCTTCAAGGACGAGTCGGTCCTGCTGCTCTGTCCCGGGTGGACATTCTCATCTTCCTCAAAAATTCTGCATTTGTTCACCAACACTGGGAAATTCTGAATTTCTTGGTGTCTGAAGGCTCTCTTAATCTTGGGTCTCAATCCACTTTCGAACTTAATGCACTTGGAACCCTCGGTTCCAGGTTACTGAAATGGTGGATAGAATAGGCACAGTGCTTCAAATTTAGCAGCGTATTCCTCAACAGTCATGGAACCCTGCTTTAATTCCATGAATTCCAATTCTTTCCGACTCCTCACAATGTCAGGAAAGTATTTCTCCAAGAAACTTGCTTTAAAATTCTCCCAGATCAACTGGGTACCTGCATCAATCAATCGGGCCCTGGCGATCTTCCACCAACACTCGGCTTCAGCTCGTAGCATATATACAGCATAGTCCACTTTCTGGGCCTCAGTATATTGAAGGCCACCAAAGATTCTTTCTAACTCCTGAATCCATGCATAAGCCGATTCGGGATTGAATCCTCCTTCAAACTCACTCGGCTTCCTCTTCAGGAAGCGGTCCAACCCTTGGTCATCATCAGTTCGAGGCTGGCCTTGCCTCTCAAATATGTCAGCAAAACGTTGGAACGCTGTGGCTATGGCTTCCATGCTCTGACGGTTCTCCATGACTTATCCTGAAATTAACACCCCTTTCAAGGATAAGTTTACAGAATTACTCACTACCGATCGGACTTCAACCCAGCATTCAACAATTATAACACATTGCTATAAAATCCTGAATCATCATATAATTAATCGGACCAGGGTAGGAATAATTCTTCTACCCTCAAAGAACGCCTCATAGGCACATGGCCACTCAAATTGTGCTTAAACATGGATCAAATCCATCAGGTGCTGCACTTAATTACGACACTCGGTCATAATGCACCTAACCGCTTACTAAGAGTAAGCATACCTTGGCCTTGGACCTTTTAAGTCCGCTCTGATATCAAAATGAAACATCCAAGCAAAATTAAATAAAAACCGAAAACAAGGGAAATTTTTTTTCCAAAAATTCCGAATGACAACTAGGGAAAATCAAAACAAGAATCCGACCAAAGAAAGGAAACAAAAAGAAAAACCGGGTCATGGTCCCATTACGTTAGTAAAACTCCGCACCACTCAAACGATGGACAGTGGAAATAAGCGCCTAAGCGAATCATGATCGCTGGAGCGAGACCTTACTCACCCAAGCGAACAGGGCACTCAGATAATCTCGACCACTCGGGATTTAACTCAAGTCCACTCGGTATTCCACATCACTTGGTATCGGAGCTTAAGTTCACTCGGTAACCTTATCACTCGGAATCCAAACCTAAGTTCACTCAGGAATTATTCCCTTGGCTATTACACTCGGAATCTATCAGTTTTCCTTACTCGAGATATTTCCACAGTCTCATATCACTCAGAATGTTTCACATATTTTTCACTCGGCATATCTGATCCTTCTTATCTTGGAAACTCTACAAGGTCAAGTCTCGCTTAAGGATTTTAAGACTTCATTCGCTCAGAAATACTCTAGCTCCTTTCCATTTGGGGGATTTCTAATAAGTTCATACTCGGGAAGTATTTAAGTCAAATTCCCACTCGGAATTACATGTACCGACCAAAAGAAGGGAAAACAAAAACTGACAGCGGAAGAACCAAGCTTAAGCGAAACCAATCATCTCGCTTGAGCGAGACGGCCCATCTCGCTCAGGCGAAACACCATTCGCTTAAGCGAACCAACCCGAAACCTTCCTCCCATTCATACTCGCTGGAGCGAACCCTTATTCGCTGAAGCGAGTAACTCCACTCGGTATAATTCAACCTCAATTCACTCGGGATATATTATCCATTCTGCACTCGGGTAATACATTGACCCATTCCTACTAGGAGGAATTCACCAAGTTAAGTCACACTTGGACTTATTCAATACTTATCCACTCGGAATCGCCCAACCCTTCTTCATTCGGAAGAGGGTCTCATATCTCACGTCACTCGGATTTATCCTAGCCCACACTTACTCGGTATCACACACGCATTATACATTTAGTAGAGAATTAAATGTACACAACTTAGACATTTACCCACATCATTACCCACTGAACAAGATAGAACACTTAGCATTATATATATATATATATATATATATATATATATATATATATTGAAGTATGTTTAGTTTTACTCTCAATACCGAGAGAATTCAAATCCTACACATTAACAATAGAATGTTTAACTAAGAGCCGGCCAAGGCTATACAAAAACCATCTTTACAAAATATATATATATATATACATGTACGCCTCCACTGTACAATGCACTTCCTAGCAATTGGTGCTCTCCTATCATTCCACATTCCGAGCAACATCCACTGAAATATGGCCACAATAGGGGTAAGCTTATACATATAAAATGACAGTAATGACTCGAAAAACCTCAAGAATTCCACTACACAGCATTATCTCATCAATCAATCTATCACATGCACTGTCATTAGATATATCCACACATAGTATCATTCAATCAGAATTCATTCAAATAACACATAGCCATATTAATCATATTGATATTCCCTATACATGCGCATATAACCACATTTATTTCATCAACAGTATAAGTGTGCACACATTAATTTTCAGTCAGATCCGATCGGTTTTATTAAGTTTTATGTTGCAACATAGGCTCCAAGCCTTTTTCTCAGCTCCAAGCTGATCCGGCCGTTTTACTGGTACCAAACCGTTTGCCCTCACACGTAACACAATCGCTCCAAACGACAACGGAAGTGTTACGGGCAGCCCTGAGTCCAACTCAGTAAGCTTGCCTTGAGTCCAACCCAAGGTCTTTAAGCGTCCAACGCTTAGTGCACTCGGCACTGCCTCGAGTCCAACCCGAGGACTTTAACCAAGCGTCCAACGCTGGTACACGAGTGTTTCACTCGGTATTGCCTTGAGTCCAACCCAAGGTCTTTTATTATCTTTTCCACGCATATTCATAAGCACAACAGAGGCATTTCACTCGGTAAAACCACATATCACATGCATCATATATATTCATGCTTTCATATATATATAAATCCACACAGGAATCAACCAACAGTCCCACAATATACACTCGGCATTAGCAATATCAATAACATATACCACATGCTGTTAAGTGTTTGATCACACACGGGACTTAGCATAACAAATCTTAACGCATGCACTCGGCCAACATAAATCCAGTACATTTTCATGCATTCACATGTTTACTAACAGATATTTTATGGACGGAGAAGGAAATAACCTTACTTGACTCAGTTAACACACACACACCCGATATTTGAAAGTCATCATCATATGATTCACACACTCAACATATTCACAACCATAAACATAAAAGGTAGTACTTTCACCCGGGATCCGTCCATAACTATGCATTTGAGATGTAAAGCTCCCCCTACCTTCTAAAAAGACGTAAGAAACTCCTCTGTTTTCAGTGTTAACCCGTGCTCTATTTTCCAATGTTGATACCGTTGTTCCCTCACTTCCACAATTGCTCTCTTCTGCTCAGTACCCGTCGAACCCAGTCGAACACCACACACGCAGCTTGGAAGACTAGAAGCTGTTCCTCTTCCACTCGAACAATCGCTCCTTCCAACAGTGGGGAACTCGAATCCTCCACACACCACAGTCGTAACTGGCGAAGAAGGAGAATGAAGAAGAATGAATAAGAAGGAGAAGAACGAAGAAGAAGAATCGCAGAGGAAGAGGGAAGGTCTCGTGAGGATTTTGAGAGAATGAAGAAGTGGGGGTGAACTCTGAGCATGTACCTATGGTAATGAGGAGAGTGAGTGGAAGAACGTGCAAATGGGGTCACCATCCAATCATGTGTCATGTCTCATTACTCCCATCAGCATCAAGTTTCTTTTATTTTACATTAATTCTCAATTAACAATTACCCTATTTTGCAATTAATCTTAATTTGCAATGAATTTTAATTTTAATCTGGCCATTAATTTAATTAGGATGTTACATTTAACTCACTAGTTTTTCATTTTTTAAGTTACAGGATCAAAATAATTTTGACGCAAATTTAGTAGCTACTTTAGATTATTGCAATACATATGCATGTGTTTCAAATTTTTATTATAAGTAGTATCATTTTCTTTTGCGCATTGGCAATCACAATATATAACTTATAGAAAGAATCATTTCTTCCATAAAAGAAATATATGCTAAGAAATCTTTTAGCTAATTACCTTTATATTTTACCAAGTAAATAAATAAACTTGACATTTATTTTTAATTTAGGTTACTTAAGTCTACTTGAGATAATTCTAAGCAACTACTTCTCATTTTAAGGGTAAACTAAATTCTCATAGGAATTTATTTTATTCTCATAAATTAGTCAAAATCTGCGTGTCATTATAACACAATGGAACACTTCTTATAAATATTATCAAATTACTGATATCTTTATTTAGGAATAAAATAAGTTCACTTGTGAATTTATTCTCATGAATATTGGATTCAATCAATATCACCATATCATTAGTGTGGTGGAAATTCACTATATAAAATATCATAATACCATGGTTCATGGTATCTCAAATTCTTTATGAATCCAACAAACACAATAAAAAAACAACAAAATCCCTTATATTTTTTCTTTAATTAAGTGTTGTTATTGTAACAAATTCTCAATATATCATTCTTGCATGTGATAGTATTATACTATAACACTTTTTTACGATTGAAACTCCAAACCACTCACTCTCAGGCCATTCACAAAGGTAGCATAGTTAAAACTCAAATATCTCAAATGATATACTAAATTTTTGTGCTACTTTTTAGCAATAAATCACTAAACAAAACTTATCAAAAAAACAATGTTTATTAATGGTCCTTCATTGACAAATCATTAATTTTGGAGTGTATTTCATGAAGACCATATTTATATATGTCCATATGTCTCTCACAATAATAGCATGTTAAACTTAACTATCTCAAACAAAATTTTCAAATAAAAACTGATGTCAAACATAACACAATTATGTTCATTCTAAGTTTAAAAATGCTCATTACATCAGCATCTTTGAAATCAAAATCAAATTAATCTCTATAATTCTATCTGGCAAATCTAGTCTAAGTATATCATGCAAAATCTCTAATATGTGTAATTTAATTTACATAACTAACAAAAATGGAAAAGGTTGGAACTATGAAAATATAAAATTTGAAAATGGAACTAGAAGAGGGAATGGTACAAATTGCAACTTCCCATGAGCTTCCAATATAAAGAACAACAATCAGAAATCACAACCAGTAATTTTTAGAGATATAGAACCAAGCAATCAAAATTTGCAACCAGAATTTACAATCCTTTGAAACAAAAAAAAATAGCAACCAAGAATTTCCAAAATCATATCATCTTCTTCAACCCATTGCTAACATCACCTGTATTCTTCACCACTAACAACAACCCACCATCACGAAAAATAACCCACTACCAATATCATCTCTATTCTTCACCATTAACAACAACCCATCATCACCAACATCATCTTCCTTACCATCAACACCACCACCAAACATTGAACCACCCACACATTTCCTTCAAACCCTATCCATCATTAACCTCACACCCAAAATCGTGCCTATTTCCAAATCGTGTTACCCACACCACTCTACCTATGACTCCACTACCACCCTCCAAATCGCGCCATCCATAACCTTTTAACCTCTACATCCATTCAACCCAAAACAAGAGAAAACAAAACAGAGAGAAAGGGGAAGGAGATACGGACCATCACCATTGCCATCGAGCCACCCGCCCCTCATCGACCGTAACCCCTAAGACCACTGTCAAGCCGTCATCCGACCGCCATTGCATCACGAACCTGCCTCGAATCGTCGCCGTCAGCACTGAAGGGCTTTTTACCGCAACACCCCATCTCCGCATCACCGCAGACTCCCCGTCTTTATCACCGTGCCACAACCACCGTCGTCGTCTTCCTTCTCCCTCTCAATTTTTTCTCTCTCTACCCTCTCTTTGCCACCTCCTATTCTCCCCTTTCTAATTCTTTTTTCCTCTCTTTTAGTTTTAGGTTAAAGTGTAGGCAACCTTACATTTTTTTACTATTAGGTTATGAGCCTCATGATGAGGCTCGTTCGGCTTTTCCCTTTTTCTTTTTTTTTCTATTGTTCCTTTTTATTTATATATTCACTTATTTTTACTTTTATCTTTATTTTATTTTTTACTTATTTACTTATTTTAATTTATTTTTGGATTTTTATGTTTCTTAGTGAAAAGAATTAATAATAAGTGTCTCCTCCCCATTTTGTGTGTTTCGTTTTACTTGGTTGGTTTAATTTCATTTAACTCACTTATCTCCTAAAAGAAAAGAGCAAAGTATTTTAAAACAAGTACAAATGTTTAAAAAAAAAGCAGAACAAAGGAGTTCCCTTTTTAAAAAAATAATGAACAAATTTGGTTCATGAATATTTATTAAAGAACTACTTTTGTTAGAATTTAAAATATCTAAAAATAAAAAATTCATTTACTATGCGACGATTTTATAACGGTATCATGCAAAATATTTTACCTACACCAATGTTATTAGGTCGTGAGCGTAACATTCCTGATGTTAAAATTTAATTTATTTTGATGCATGATGTTAATTAAATATTATTGGAGAATAAATTAAATTAGTATGGATTAATTAAGAATTTCCTTATATATTAATTGAGTTATTAATAAAGTAATAAAATTAGAATAATTAATTTTTGAGGCAATTAATTATGAAATTAAAGAGTAATTAAATAGTGGTGGTAAAATATAATTTACCATAAGGTAAAAGTGAATTTTTATTAAAGGAAACAAAAGAAAATGAAAAATAAGTGGTGAAATAATGGAAGCCCCCGAGCCTTAAAACATTTTCCCTTCCTCTCTCTCTCTTTCTCACGTACACCATGGAAGAAAAGAAACAGAAACCATTTTTCAAGTTCCTTTCATGGTCATGTGACTATTAGTGCTCGATTTCTCGCTAAAACTCAAAATTGATCGCATTTTTGGATCCTTGGGAATGAGGTAAGCATATTGGTAACTCCAATTTCTGATTTCAACCATCTTCTTCTAAAACCAAAATTCATCATATTGAAGGGGAGGTTTCCATTTCAATGAGATTTTGTAATTTAAGCTTGTAAATGAGAACCTTGGATGATGGGTATTGATAAATTGCTAATGGATTTTTGTTTTGGTGCCCATAGGTTACGAAAAAAGGGTTGGTGGGGCGTTGGCCAAAGAAGAACCTGGAATCAAAAGCGTAATTAATCAAGGTAAACTTTAGAAGTCCTAAAAGTGTATTTAGAGTTGTTTCGGTAACGTGGATTTTGATTTTGGGGGTCGAAATGCTAACCCACTTCGTAAATTCCTTAAATTTTAGATATTGGGCATACCCAACTTCAAGAATAATTAGTGAAAGCATGAAATCAAGGTAAAAGAGTGTTCAAAGTATTAATTAATTTAGAAATAATTGTCGATGTCGATTGGCGTTAGAAAAAGAAATGGAAATTAATGTTAAATAGCTAATTTAATTTATTATATATGATTCATGAAATTTATTAGTGTTAAAAAGGATTAGTTTAACTACCATTTATAACTATAAGATTTTCTAGTGTGAATAATGATGAAAATAAGGAGATGTGAACTTATTAGTGTGGAGAATGAAAATTTCATCATCATTATACGTTAAATGGTGCATGAGACATACAATGTATAGATCAGAATAAGTTTTGGATTGTATGATGATGAATTTAATGTTACATGAAACCTGATAACTGGAAATATGAGTATAGGTGTGAGTGTTTATATCTGAATGAAGGTGGAATAATCAATTGAAGAATGGAGCAATGCCTGAGTGGCTGAGTTAATTAGTGTAAATAATATATGATGATGAAGTTGATATTTATAAAAATTGGGAAATGTGGCAAAAATAATGAGATATGAAAATTAACAAGGTTGAAAACACAATTATGATATTAAATATGAAAGTGGAATGTTGGTGTATGCACTATGAGCTTTTATGCTTTTTCATTTGTATCATTTTTCTGCTTATCAATAAAATAAGTATTTTAGTTTAAAATTGTTTTAAAACGTATTTATCCTTGGAGTAATAGGTCATATAAAAGTTATTCCTAAAATGTCCTTAGTTAAGTATTTACATGGGGACATGTAAATACATTGAGACTAGTGTGTGAGTGTACTGATGACCTGATCTCACAGATCATAGATATAGATGATATCAAGTCTTCACACGGATACACATTAAGAGTGATGATGTACTGGACGGACCCACCATGAGAACATTGCATGGATCGTTACATGAATGTCATAAATGATTTTCAATATGATAATGGTATATGTAGTCCTTTGACCTAAAGTCACTACGATTCCTACATGAGGAGTTTGTTGTTTTAATACAATTAAATGTTTTCTGTAACAAGAGGACTATAAAGGTTGTGATTAGGCAATGAACAAATTACGCAGAGGGATGTGAGTGATATAGATGGGATTTGTCTCTCCTATGTGACAAGAGTGATATCTATAGGCCACTTGATGGAGTAAGACTAAGGAAATACATGGCCATGCTAGAAAGAATAAATATTAGATATTTATTCGATATCAAGTAAAATAAATTGGGCCATACAAGGATGATCCGACCATGCCTTGGGCCCAATTAGGATATCGTGACAAAAGGAACAAACATATAAAATAATTATCACTTATAGGTTATGTTGATATTAAATAATATTCAGACATAATGATGCATTGCTAGATGCCGCTCTTATTTTATATTAATAATAAAATAATTTATAATTAATATGACCGGGTATTTTACCTATAGGGTCACACACATAGAGTAAGCCCATTAGAAAATGTTTTGTTTTATTTTAGTTGGACTAAAATAAAGCTATTGGGCTTAACTCATTTAGAATGAGTAAGGAGCCCACTCTTTAGAAAGAACAAATTAGGTCAAACCTAAGCCTATAAATAGAGCATAAGATGCTCATAGGCCGTACACAAAAGAGAGACACAAATTCGCAAAAGTTGTAAGAGCTACACATCGTCAAACTAGCAGTTGGCAAGTGTTGTGATTCTAGTAGGAGTGCTCGTGTGGACTCCTAAAGGACGAGGCTACGACTGCTTTGATGTTCTTCAAGAGGTAATCCTAAAACGAATTTTTGTGTGTGTGTTTGTCTTATGCTTTGAAACACGGCGCTTTGCAAATCCTATAGGAATCCTTGTATTTTCGCTGCTCATGTACTAGGGATTCCCTAACATAGAAATCATAATGTATTAAAAATGAGCATGTGATGTGTATTTGATATGTACTGATATATGTGTGTGTCGGAATTCTAAAGTAGTTTCATGATGAAATTAATCTAGTATGCAAAATTGTAATGAAATTTCATCTGAGTCTATATGGGAAATTGTATATGAGTGATTAATTAAATCTGTGATTGAAACTATATTGCTAAATGTTTGTACATGACTGGTTCTTGTGATATTGATTGAGTACTACTAGGCCTGTGTGGCTTTTGTGTGATGTGAAGCTAAATGATGATGAAAAGAGAACTGGGAGATGGTGTGTGCCTAAGTGATCGTCATTTGATTTAAATTTAAATACCTAAGTGGCTAATTAATAACTTGAATGCCTAAGTGGCTAAGTTGAGAAATTTGAATGTCTGTGGTGACTTGAGTTGTTTTATGGCCATTAGTGTTGAATTATTAAAGAGGATTAATTAATTAATCTAGTGGAATTGATTAAAATTGAAGATATGTGATTCTGTGTGGTTTGGGCGGTTGTATATGATATATTTCACCCTTCAATTTTGGCTCCAATAGTCAAGTAGGATCTCTTTGAGCTACCCAGTGGTCAAGAAGAACTTGGTGGTTAAGGTGGAGAGCCAAACAGGGCTCGGTGGACCAAGTAGGATTCACGAGGTGTTGAGTAAGGCCCCTAGTTGAAGGTCGATCCATTTTTAGTATCCGAATACTAGCGAGTTTAATTAAACCTTGAATGAGAGTCAGTGGTGCATTATGTGGTTAATGATATCGAATCATGATATGTGTGTTGTTATGTGTAGCCTGAGTGGCACGTAATATTAAAAAATGAATCACTGTGTGATGTTGTGAATAATTGAAATGATTAAGAATGAATTGATATGTAACTATATGTACACTTATCTATAGCTTGAGTGTCCATGATGTTGAGAATGCAATTATATAAGATTGATTACTAAGCATAGGTGTTGCAATTAGATTATGGTCTGAGTATGTATTATCATAAGGCTAATGTTATGCCTTTTCAAATTTAGTTTTTATATTAATTAATATGTTCGACACTCACCCTTTTCTGTTGTTGTTGTTTCTCTTTTTAGTAACTGAACTGGTCTGGACCGGGGTCTAGGATCCGGTGTGGGACCAGCCTCAAGAATGCAGGCGTTTTAGGGTTCGCACACCGGAACAGTGTATATCCGATGTATTTATCCGGTCTCTCAGTGGGAGAGGCCGGTCTTGTTGTCCTGGAGATCCTTTACACCAACGATTCGCGTTGTAGGGGAGCGAAAGGTGGTGCCACCTGCCAAGATTCTCCGACGCTCAAGTTAGAAGAGTGTATGAACTCAATGAATAATTAAGCGTAGTAACAGTAAAGCGTGAGATAGAACAACGATACCATGCATGTGTGTTGATATGGGCTTCTTATAGTTGAACGTAAGAGAAATGAGTCGTTGGATGCAAGTGGGTCCCTTAGCTCTGATTGCGTGTATATTGTGTCAATCAAAGTGGCTCGACTTTCAGAATGTGTCAGGAGGGTAGGTCAATTATCAGAGTACAATCCTCTAGGGAGAGGAGAGGATAATCACCTTTTCCGCATAATCTGCTGACATGCCCACTTACTTTCTGAAGCCATTGATGTGACGTATTTTGCTACAAACAGTGCCTTCGTTGATAAGTTATCAGGGACTCTTCTCTTACTGTGACTGAAAAGCCAACAATTATATAAACACCCTGTAAAGATGAACGTAGAACCGCTATGGAGAAAATGAATGATGTTGTCGTGGAGTGAGGGCGGACGGATATCCGGTGTGTCAACATTGAACCAGGACGCCGGTTATCCTTATATGAGGTCAGTCTGACGTCACAAGTATGGGGGCCGGTATCTAGACCGGATCATCTGTCCCCTAGCTTGTATGAGGGACTGTTAAGTTGCTCATATGAGCTACACAACTCTTAGGAGAAGTCTGGATGCCGGTAGTACATTCTTGTAAGTCTCTGGGAACTCGGTGGCGTCCGCTCTAGTAAACGAGTGACCGCCCTTCTCGCGTTGCGTACAACGGATTCAGACAGCATAAACTAAATAATGGAAATCCCAAGAGTCTTTGAAAATCGAAACCCTTGGTATTCGAAAAGTGGTTGGGAGGCATTAAATGCGCACAACATGATTAGACAATAAATGTGTTTTTTATGCAAGAGCCATCATTGCTCAAGAGTGTAACCGTCGATTGGGCTTATTGGGCCTGGATTCAAACTATGTAGGGGCCCATTTTTCCAAAACGTTTACTGAAACGTTACTTTTTCTGCGCCCGTTTGTGGTGAAACGACGGAGTCGTTTCAATTTGAAGGGTCGCGTTTTGATGCAAACCTTGTGACCTTCGATGAAGCACTGTGTTTCTTCATTACCTATAAAAAGAACTCTTAGCAGATTTTGGAATCCATACTTGTCCCCAAGCTTAGCGAAACTCTGCTCAAATTTCCTTGGAATTTCTTTGTCGTCTCCAACTTCTCAAAGATCCTCTTCCTTTAGGTAACCTCCCCTTTCCTTCACTCCTTGCAATTTTAGTCATTCTATTTCCATCATGCGCCCTAGAGCAGGCCACGCTGGTCCTTCAAATAGGGGGAGGTTTGGCTCTCGTGCCCCCCTTAGCCACCGTGGTGGGAGGATTCCAGCGAATCCTCCTGTGGCTGGGCGCCATCGTTCAGAGAGAGCCGAAGCTTCTTCCTCACGAGCGTCTTCTTCCTCTCGTCGCTCTGAGGTTCCCCTTGGTTCGAGGGCTACCAGCCGCTCTGATGAGGGGTCAAGTGCTGAAGGTTATCTCTCTGACGATGTTGCTTTTTATCACAGCACCTACGCATTCCACCGCGCCTGCACAACCATAGATCTTCCAGGACGTGGAAAAACACCGTTTCTCCGCTCTGCTGAAGGATGTGTCAATGTTGTGGCACACCGGCTTGATTGGGAGAAACTCAACAGGGAAAAACCTTATTGCTGGGTGGAAGAGGAGTTCTTAGAGATCCCTTCGCACCATGCAAGTGAGGAGGAGCGCACGGTTTCTTTCCGCTGTAAGATATATTCGGATAAGAAGTACAAAGCGCGATACGCTGTGATGGCTCCGCATCCTTCTGAAAGAATATGCCACAGCGTCCCTGACGCGAGGTCGGTCTACATGTACGACTTCGTTTTCTTAAAGCTGGGAGTACGCTTTCCCCTGACGGATTTCCAGATGGCCGTCCTGCATTTCTTAGACTGTGCCCCCTCACAACTACATCCCAACGGTTGGAGTCTTGTCCGGGCTCTGGAAGTTTTGGGGGAGCATTTTGGCTTCTCCGCCACTGTGGCCAAGCTATTTTACTATTGCCAAGTGGTCCGCCGAGCTAATAAGAAGGGCGGCCTTGGGTTCATTACTCTCCGTAGTGACTCAAGGGTTGTAAATTTCAAGTCTTATACGGAATCCGCAAAGGTAGATGGGCGCTCCTTTAAACACTACTACACGCGGGTCCAGATCCAACCAAATAAGCCGGTCTTCTGGCGGAATAAAGGGGGGTTTACCAAGTTTCCCCTTAGCTGGACGCACGAGCATTTTCTTCTCATGAGCCGTGCTTATTATACAGATGAGAGCGAACTTTCCCCTTATTCTGTTGAGGTCTTGAGCGCCCTGCAGACGGCCTCAAAGACCCTCAAAGGGTTTTCCAGCCGTCTTCTCCTGGCCGAGGATGGCATCAAAAACACCTACCTCCGTAACATCCGCTCTTATTCTCCTTGTGTTGTATGGTTATTCCGCTCTAATTATTTTTCTCCTTGTATGCTTATTCAACTTTCTTGTTTTGCAGAACAAATTGAAAAAGCCTGCCCAGAGATGTTGTCGTTAAGGACCATGATGGCTGACGATGACTCCTCTTCTGAAGAAAATGACATCCAGGCGAAGAGGAACGCCACTAAAACCCCCCTCATTCCTCTGACCTCTGCGGTAGGAGATGAGGTTCCTCTCTTCGACGAGGAGGAAACCGAAGAAGCAACTGAGGCCGCTGGAGCGGGCGGCGAGGAGGCCGTCCCAGAGAAAAAGAAGAAGAAGAGGCATCTTGTAAAGAAGACAAATCAAGAGAAGCCCTCCTCTGATGACCCTGTGAAGAAGCGTCAGAGGACGGCCGAAGAAACTGAATTAAAGAAGGACAAGGGAAAGGAACCCGTTCCTGAGTTCTCTGCACCTTCTTCTCAAAATGCTTCAGAACCGGATTCTGGGAACGGTCCTCCTCCGGCGTTCGATCCTCCGCGTGACTCCTTCCTTTCTCCTTATTTGTGGTTTCAAGGATCTATGCCTCCTACTCTCCCAAAGGCACGGTATTGCCTCCGCCCTTCCCTCGACGCTGCTGGGGTCCGAGGTGCTTGCAAGGCTGGGCGTTGGCAACTTGATGAACTGTCAGGCCTGCTTGAGTCCCTGAGCGAGAAAGCTGACTATATGGATCAGGTTGAAAAACTTGAGACCGAACTCGCGGTGAAGGAGAAATTCGCGGCTAAGCAAGCTGAAGTTCACAGAGGGGTGGAATCAGAATTGAAAAAAGCTAAAGAAACGCTCCAGAGGAAGACTGAAGAGGCAAGCCAAGTTCATTTTGCGAACAAGGCCCTAGAGCGGGAAGTTGCCGACCTCCAGAAGAAAAACAAATCCATACCCCTCCTTGAAGAAGAATTACAACTGGAGAAGAAGAGATCGGCTAAGCTTGCTGACGATCTCAAAGTTATGGAGGAGGGTCGCAACAAGGACTTTGGGGAGTGGGAGTCTATTCGGAAGGAGATGCAAGCCCAAATTGATGAACTCAAAAAGGGTGGTGCGAGTGCTGGGCCTTCAGAAGAGGATTATGCCAAGGTTCAAAGAAAACTAGCTGCTGCAAAGGCCAAGGCTGCCAAAGCCTTGGATATATGCAAAAATGTGGCGTATGAATCTTTCGGCCTGGCCCTTCGTCAAGTCTATTATCGTAACCCTGGAGTAAAGCTGAATTTATACGGATTAGATCCGTTCTTCGAGTTCCATGGGGGAAGACTTGTAGAAGTTCATAAGGACGGATCGCACCATGAACCCCATGCATCTCTGTACGAACTGCCTCCCCTCCCAGAAGGCCAAAGTATGGAGCCTACAACGTCCACTGCTGCCTCTGGAGCTGAAGCACCAGAAGATGCCCAAACTGGAGTGGAGGACCAGACGGAGAAGGCGGGAGTGCCCACTGTGGAGGATCAAGCACCGGCCTCTTAATTTTATGCTTTCATTTATAGCCGTGTTCTGGGATCGGCTCCAGCTTCAAAACATTTTGTAACCTGCATATTTCCTTATTTTTGAAAATAAGATTCATTATTACTTTTCCTCAACTGTTTGCATCGAATGTGTGAGTGCTGAATAACTTGGTGTTATACAAAACATTTTATTATTTCCAATGCTTTGCGAATCCGTTCTGCGTGGTTACCTAGTTACTTAAAGCGTACTTATCACACTGGATTAAGATAACAAATTGTAATGAATAAATGACAATTAAGTTAAAGCACGCCCTGTCCCCAAGCGTAAGTCCATTGGGAAGGGAGAGTTTATCTCAAAGATTACCTTTTAACTTCTTAAAAGATAGAAATCCTTATCTGTCCTCGAAGATGTAGAGCGGGTACGTCAGCGTTCAACCGCTCCGGGGTGGATATTCCACCACTGAGGACGGACATTGCCTTTTGAATTTTTTGGCGCTTTGATAAGGGTAAGCCTTTACGCCTTTCTTTTGAGGTTCGGTTTGGTCCTACATCTCAGGTCTTCACACGGTATTCGGTTCGATCCTACTAACCGTACTTGGAGTTCGGTGCAATCCTACAGTCCAAGCCTTCAACACGGGGTTCGGATCAGGGCTAATCCTGAACCTACTGCGCCCGTTACTCGGGGTTCAACGCGGTTTCCTGTGTGAACCGGCCTACTGCGCCCGAGCCTTCGCATGGGGTTCGGTTTGTGGCCTTGAAAAAGGACCAGCCCTACAACCCATGTAGTCTTCGAATGGGGTTTGGTTTGTGGCCTTGAAAAAGGACCAGCCCTACAACCCATGTAGTCTTTGAATGGGGTTCGGTTTGTGGCCTTGAAAAAGGACCAGCCCTACAACCCATGTAGTCTTCGAATGGGGTTCGGTTTGTGGCCTTGAAAAAGGACCAGCCCTACAACCCATGTAGTCTTCGAATGGGGTTCGGTTTGTGGCCTTGAAAAAGGACCAGCCCTACAACCCATGTAGTCTTCGAATGGGGTTCGGTTTGTGGCCTTGAAAAAGGACCAGCCCTACAACCCATGTAGTCTTCGAATGGGGTTCGGTTTGTGGCCTTGAAAAAGGACCAGCCCTACAACCCATGTCATCTCAGGGAATTACATCGTCCGTCTTGAGGAGTCTTCCTCCGTTCTTCGAGGAATTATCTTATCAACTACAGAATAGGTAGTTGCGTTCAGCCGTCCTGAGGTGTATGTGTATTGAACTACGGCTTTAAATCATAACACATAAGAAAAGTGAGAATGATAGGGCGGTGAAAGTGTATTCTTATTAAAATTGAAAATAGATTACACAAAGAGCATCGTTGGGGCCATGCCTCGTTAAAACCTTCTTGAGAAAACCCAATGGGAAAAAACTCAAGTAAGGAAAAAGAGTACACGCCGTCTTACCAACTAGCTGTAATACACTCGTAAATTCTGAGTGTTCCATTTGTTGCGGATTGGGGTTCCATCAAGTTCTTCCAACCAGTATGATCCCTTTCCAGTCACCTCCGAAACTTTATAAGGTCCTTCCCACGTCGGTGCTAGCTTTCCTTGGTGAGCGAACTTATTCCCCACACTGGCCTTTCTCAGAACGAGGTCTCCGGTGTTAAAAGCTCTGTACTGGACACGTTTATTATACCGGAGTGCAGCCTTTGCTTTTATTGCCTGATCTCTGACGAAAGCCTTTTCCCTTAACTCTTGGAGGATGTCCAGTTCTGATGCTAAGTTGGCGTTGTTATCTTCTGCTGAAAAATACTCCACACGAGCCGATCTTGTTTGTAACTCAACTGGGATCATCGCCTCAACCCCGTACACCAACCGGTATGGGGATTCGTTAGTTGAAGAATGAGGCGTAGTGCGGTATGCCCATAGAACATGACATAACTGGTCAGTCCATCCTCCCTTTGCTTCTCCCAGACGCTTCTTTAACCCCTTTAGCATCTCTCGGTTAGCTACCTCTGCTTGCCCATTGGTTTGGGGATGTTCGACAGATGAAAATATCTGGACTATCCCCAGTCCTTCAAGTAAATCCGTGAACTTTTTGTCTGTAAACTGGGTGCCGTTGTCAGTCACAATCCGCCCTGGCACTCCGAATCGAGCAATGATATTTTCGTACATGAAACGTCTTGTACGTGCAGAAGTGATATGCACTACTGGTTCTGCCTCGATCCATTTGGTGAAGTAGTCTACCCCCACAATCAAGTATTTAATACCTCCTGGCGCAGTGGGAAACGGACCCAAAATATCAAGGCCCCATTGGTAGAACGGCCAAGGCACAGCAGATGAAGATAACTCTTGGGCTGGTGTATGGTGGAGATTGGAGAATTTTTGGCAAGCGTCGCACTTCCTCACGAAGTCTGCGGAATCCTGCTTCACAGTGGGCCACCAGTATCCAGCCCTGAGGACTTTTCTCATTAGGCTTCGGCCTCCAGCGTGGTGCCCACATTGCCCCTCGTGTACCTCAGTTAAGACCGCTTGAACTTCATCTTCTCTTAAACATGAAAGATATGGGACAGAGAACCCCCTTCTGTAGATAACACCATCGACCATAGTAAAATATGGCAGCTCCCTCTTTACTCGTCTCCTTTCCTTCTCGTCAGTGGGAAGTTGACCATCAGCCAGATAACGAATATAGGGAATGACCCAAGAATCCTCATATGGATAGCTCACCATGACAGCATTCAGAGAAAGATACAGAGGTATACTGGGTGATGTCAAAGTGCTTTGAACCACCGTTGTTGTACTACCAGGCTGCTTTGTACTTGCCAATCTTGACAAGATGTCCGCTCTGGTATTTTCTTCTCTGGGCACATGCTTGAACTCTAAAACTTCAAATCTTCCCTTCAACTCATTAACACAATTCAAGTACAATTGAAGTTGTGGTTCCTTCGCCTGGTACTCCCCCTGGATTTGCGAAATCACCAGCTGGGAATCACTGCAGAGTGTAACTGCCGATGCTCCGATGTCAATCGCCGCACGGAGGCCGACCAAGCATGCTTCGTATTCAGCTTGATTGTTGGAGGTCTTAAAATTGAATCGGAGGGAAATTTCTAAGTGCACACCGTCATCACTTTCTACCACCACACCTGCTCCATAACCTTTGCTGTTCGACGAACCGTCGACGTAGATGGTCCAATGCGCTCGAGGGGTGGCCGGGTCTGCCCCAGTCATTTCCACTACAAAATCAGCCAACACTTGCGCCTTGATGGCTCCTCGAGGCTCATATGAAATCTCAAATTCAGATAGCTCAATAGACCATTTTATCATCCTTCCAGCGAGGTCTGGTGTAACACCCCTATTTTTATTTTTATATTAAAATTTTGAAGGAATTAAATTATGGTTCTTTAGAACTTTTTAATCTACGTATTATTTATAATTTTTTGGAATTTTTTTTGGAATTTTGGAATTTTTTAATAAAAATAATATTTTTTTAAAATAATTTTAAATTCATATAAGTGACTTAAATTAAAAATATTTATAAGAAAGTGAATTTAAATTATAAGAAAATTTTCTAAAATCCGTTTCAAGTAGACTTATCTAAAAATTATCGGTTTGAGAAAAATCTTGATTTTTTCCAATCGTTTAAAAATTAGAAACGTATCAATAAATTTTTATTAACAGAAAATTTTAGATTTTTAAAATTTCAGCTTTATATTACTTATTATAAAATTAGTGAGGACTGATATAATATCGCTAAATTTTAAAAAGGACTCATTTTGAATATTTAAAATATACCGAGTGAAAGGTTACTATTTGGCTTAATAATTCTGCCGACAGTTACTATGCAAAATACTGTGCATGTACGAAATTTTCAAAGAATGCATAGTAACCTAGAATAAAAAATTCAAAAATGCATAGTACTTTTATATTAAAATAATGGAATGCATAGTAAAATTTTTTCCTATAAATACCGAAGGATTTCTTCTTTAGAATTCACAATTTCAGATTAAGTTTTCTTAATACAGTAGTGCTAGTGAGATAGTGGTGGAAGTGAGAGAGAGAAGAAAAGTTTTTGGAGAGAAGGTTCTGCCAAAATCCTAAGGTAAGAATACTTCTCTTTTATTTTTTTTAGATTATTTTTATATCGTTTTTAGAAATCTGTTATTATACTGAAAATAATATTATTTTAAGTTACTATTCTGCATAGTAAACACTATTTCAATAGTAAATTACTATTTCAATAGTAAATTACTATTCAAATAGTAAATTACTATTTACTGTTACTATTTACCGTTACTATTCACGATTTACTATTTACTGTTACTATTTACCGTTACTATTCACGTTTTACTATTCACGATTCACGATTCACTATTCACTATTCACTATTCACTATTCACTATTCAAAATTTACCATTTCTGTTTTAAGTAGTAATCTTAATCTTCGTCTTATGCTTATACTGAAATAAGATTGGTATTAATATTTTTAGAAATCGGAGGCGCAAAGCAAATCCATTTTGGGTAACAATTCAAGGTAAGGGGGAGTGAGATAAGAATTATAATATGAAAAGACATAAAAATAATGGGAGGAGTCCCCTACTCCTTTTAAATTTAATAATATTATTATTTTAAAATATTAACTTTTTAACTTAACATTTTTAATAAATTTTAAATTAAATATCCGGTTTAACTAACTCTAACATACCTATGCAAAGACTTGGACCATTATGACCTATATGGACTGGATTATACCTATGCAAGGACTTGGACCATTATGACTCATATGGACTGAACTATACCTATGCAAGGACTGGATTATATGGACTTACATATACCTATGCGAGGAATTGACCAAAAGGACTAAAATTGATTATATTAATAATCATTAAATTTTGTATTATGATATGTATTAATGATATTTAATTGATTTGATTATGATTGATTGATTGATGATATTTAGTTATGATTGATATTATTTGATTTTGATTGATGATATTGTAATGTGGAGTTTGAGCATATAGCGAGCATGACGGAAAGCTAAAATTCAGTAAGAATTTCTTACCTTACTCTTTAAATTTTATTATCTTTTATTTCTTCTTAGAAATTATTTTTAACTTTATTTTCAATATTTAGAATAAAAAAAATTAGTATTTATTTTAGAAAGAAAACATTTTATGAGAATTTATTTAATTAAATTTTGAGTTAAAGAAAAAATTTTGTAATTTTAAGTATTTTTGGTTAATAATTATTCTCTTTTAATAAAACAAAATTTTTTTGAAAGAAAATTATTTTATTTTTTCCAACTTAATAATTAAAAATATTTGGAAATAATTGAGATTTCTAAATTTGACTTTGTTAAGATTTAATTTGAGAAAGATTATGTAAAGTTTTATATGAGAAAGTTTTTAAATATTTAAGGCTTAGAAACTCAAATTTCAGTGAGATTCAAAAGCTGTACCAAATTTATTTCTGTGGGACAGAAATTCAGAGAATCGAGAAAATGTACAGTTTATTGAAATAATGTTGTAAACCTTTAAGGGATTTAATAATTGAGTTTCTAAAAGCCTTAACCAACTCAATACGCGAGTAGTTCATGCATCATGAATCATTAAAGTGAAATGAAATAATATTGTCTGGGGACGGATTATAGAAACCGAGGATACATTAGAGGAGGCTTAATTACGAGCCTTGGGATGAGAGGGTGTGAAAGGGTGCTTCAGGGGACCTGGGGTAGCTCCCTAGTGTCGGGTACTTTCACAATAAAAACTTTCTCAATCTGACTAGTCTCTAAGTGTTTCCACACCAGTTGAGCTGTTTATATTATTATTATCCGGACTTATGGAACAGTGTAAACTCCTGGTTGGCCCAGTGCAAATTAAAATTTAAGGGCCCACATATATAAGTAAGTTATGATGAAGATATTGCATAACATTCATGCATTCATAATTGATTGTGTATGTGATTGTGATTGATATTATTATGTATTGGTTGTGAAAACCCTTTGTTGCTTATGTCTTATTCGGAAATATTATATTCTGTTTCTCACTCCTTTCTCCGTGTTTTTGTTTCATATATTCTAAATTGATGGTTCAGAGGGAAGGATCGAAGAATATCAGCAGTAACTATAGCACGTTCTAGAAAGGGAGCTCGGTATGAATACCGTGGTCCAATGAATAAATAATGTTAATAAGTAACTGCTTCTGGGCCATGGAGTTTCCTCTCTTTCTTATAATGTTTAATGTTTATTTTCTTCGGATGAATGTACAAATACTTTATAAAGTTTTTAATAATATTTGTGAGGTATTTCAGAAATAATGTATATAATTTATTCCGATAGTTTCTTTTTAACAATCATATCTTTAGTAAAAAAAAAATTACGAGTTTTTCTAGAATTTATTAAGGTGTAACAGAGGGTGTTACAAAGTGGTATCAGAGCAGTTAATCCAATAGGCCTGGGGAAAAGGTCTATCTTGCTTTGTCTGTAAACTCTGTATAGGTAGAATATCTGACTTGGTAGTAACTGTGATTGATGTGACAAATCTCAGTTACTGTGAAACAGGAAACTAATGGCTGGAAACGATCTTGCTGGAGTTGTAGAACGCTTAATTAATGCAATGGGAGCACGTGAAGGTCAAGGTAACGATGCTTTAAGAAGGCTGGACCTATTCGAAAAGCGCAATCCACCTCGTTTCAAGGGAGGATATAACCCTGATGGAGCACAAATCTGGATTCGAGAGATAGAGAAGATCTTTCGAGCATTGCAATGTAATGAAGCTGATAAGGTAGTCTTCGCTACTTATGCCTTATCTGAGGATGCCGAACATTGGTGGGATAGCATGCGTAAACAATTCGAAGTCAACGACGTGGAGATCACTTGGGATTATTTCAAGGATATGTTTCTGGAAAAATACTTTCCAGCTGATGTTAAAGAGAAAAGACAATTCGAATTCCTGTCGCTGACCCAAGGAAATATGACCGTTGGAGAGTACGCATCCAAGTTTGAAGAGCTATCTCGTTTTCATTCTCATTATAATGATGCTACTAATGAAAGAGATCGGTGTGCAAAGTTTGTAAATGGACTGCGGCCAGAAATTAAGGAAGCTATACGAATGCAGGAAATCCGTGAATTTTCTGTATTGGTAAATCGCTGCAGGATCTTTGAAGAAGACCATAAGGATAGAATGACCAAAAGTCGTGAGCCCATTCACAAGGCAGGAGAGATAAGAAGTGGAGGACCTCACCATCACCAAAGAAGAGATTTCAGAAGGAATAAGCCTTACCAAGCACCATTTCACCGGTTTGGAGCAGCATCTGTTTCTAACAGACCCCAAGCTTCAACTGGAAGCTATTATCCAACATCTGCACCAAATTTTAAATGTTTTATCTGTGGAGGACCCCATTTGAAAAGGGATTGTCCTAAAAACACTTATGTTTGCTTTAAGTGTAACAAACCAGGTCATCACATCAAGGATTGCCCAGAGATGAAGAGAGAAAACCCTGAAGGTGCAAGTACAAGTATAAATACTCAAGGAGGCGCGCACAGTGCAGTCGGAAGGCCGAAAGCAAAAGGAAAGGTTTTTGCAATCACTGGAGAAGAAGCATCTCATGCTGATTCCATGGTAGAAGGTAAGTGTATCATTAATAAGATTTCTTTAACTGTTATGTATGACTCAGGTGCATCACATTCCTTTATTGCCAATGACTGTGTAGAAAAACTAAAATTACCTGTGATAGAACTTCCATTTGACTTATCTGTACATACTCCTGGAAACAATCCCATTGTCACTTCTAAAGCTTGTTGGAAATGCCCTATTGTCATAGATGGTAGGGACTTTAAGGCTAATCTTTTCTGTTTACCCCTTTCTAGCTTAGAAGTTATTATTGGGCTAGATTGGTTGTCTGACAATCATGTTCTAATAGATTATCATAATAAAACCATAATGTTTAGAGAACCAGTGAATTTGAATCCTGAGGATTCGAGATTTCTAACCGCCAACCAAGTGAGTGCCTCTTTAAAAGGAGGGGCTCAAGGATTCATGCTATTGCTTTCAACGAAAGGAGAGCAAGAATCAAAAATCAAAAATCTGCCGGTTGTGTGTGAATTTCCTGACGTTTTTCCTGAAGATATCCCTGGTTTACCCCCAGAAAGAGATGTGGAATTTTCCATTGATCTAGTACCTGGAGTTGGACCCATTTCAATTGCACCATACCGAATGTCACCTCTAGAATTAGCAGAGTTGAAGAAACAACTTAAAGAGATGATAGAGAAGCAGTTTATACGACCCAGTGTATCCCCCTGGGGTGCACCAGTGTTGTTGGTTAAGAAGAAGGATGGTAGCATGAGGTTATGTGTAGATTATCGACAACTGAACAAGGTGACAATCAAGAATAGATATCCTCTACCAAGGATTGACGACTTGATGGATCAGCTGCGTGGTGCCACGGTGTTCTCCAAAATTGATTTGAGGTCTGGATACCATCAAATAAGGGTGAAGAAAGAAGATGTATCGAAAACTGCTTTTAGAACACGCTATGGCCATTACGAATATCTAGTAATGCCTTTTGGTGTAACTAATGCACCAGCCGTATTCATGGATTACATGAATAGGATTTTTCATCCATATCTAGATAAATTTGTAGTGGTGTTCATTGATGATATATTAGTGTACTCTAAAAGCAGAGAAGAACATGTTGAACACTTGAAGGTTGTGTTAGAAATCCTGAAAAAGAAACAACTGTATGCAAAGTTGTCGAAGTGTGAATTCTGGTTGGAAGAAGTAAACTTTTTAGGACATGTAATTAGTCAAGGAGGAATAGCTGTAGACCCTTCCAAGGTGGAAGCAGTTTTAAAATGGGAGAGACCAACCACGATCACTGAGATTAGAAGTTTCTTGGGCTTGGCTGGATACTATAGGAGATTCATTGAAGGCTTTTCAAAGCTAGGATACCCATTGACCAAGTTAACACGGAAAGGACAACCTTTTGTGTGGACGACACAATGTGAGAATAGTTTCCAAGAGCTGAAAGATCGACTTACTTCTGCGCCAGTGTTAGTACTCCCTGATCCACATCGAAGTTTTGAAGTTTACTGTGATGCGTCTAAACAAGGACTAGGAAGTGTACTCATGCAAGACAAGAAGGTTGTAGCCTATGCGTCACGTCAATTAAGGCAACATGAGATTAACTACCCTACCCATGACTTAGAGTTAGCCGCTGTAGTTTTTGCCTTAAAGATTTGGAGGCATTATCTATATGGTGCAACATTCGATGTGTTTAGCGATCATAAGAGTCTCAAGTATTTATTTGATCAAAAGGAGTTAAACATGAGGCAACGGAGATGGATGGAGTTCTTAAAGGACTACGACTTTGAGTTGCAATACCATCCTGGAAAAGCGAACGTAGTAGCTGATGCTTTAAGTCGAAAGTCTCTACATGCATCCACAATGATGATTAAAGAGTTGGAATTAATAGAGAACTTCAGAGATCTTAACCTAGCAGTAAAGGTTAATGCTAACAGCTACAGATTAGGAGCGTTGCAAGTTACAAGTGAATTCCTGAGACAAGTTTTAGAGGCTCAACGAGAGGATGAATTCCTGCAAGAGAAGAAAGAACTCTTGAAACAAGGAAAAGAAGTCGAGTTCAATGTGGGAAACGACCAATTATTGAGATATAAGGATCGAGTGTGTATCCCTGACAAAGAGGAGTTGAGGAAAGCAATTCTAGAAGAAGGCCATAAAAGTTATATGAGCATTCATCCCGGAGCTACTAAAATGTATCAAGATTTGAAGAAGTTATTTTGGTGGCCTGGAATGAAGAAAGCGGTGGCAGAGTATGTGGCTGCATGTCTAATTTGCCAGAAGGTTAAAGTGGAACATCAAAAACCCCCTGGAATGCTACAATCAATGGAAATACCAGAATGGAAATGCGATAGCATTACCATGGATTTTGTGACTTCTTTACCCAAAACTCCATTAGGACATGATTCGATATGGGTAATAGTTGATAGACTAACAAAGTCTGCCCACTTTATTCCCATCAACATTCGTTACTCTATGGAGAAGCTGGCAAAATTATACATCGAGGAGATTGTGAGATTGCATGGAATTCCTTCAAGTATCATTTCTGATCGGGACCCTCGTTTTACATCACAATTCTGGAAGAGCTTGCACAAGGCTTTGGGAACAAGACTACGTCTGAGTTCAGCATATCATCCTCAGACGGATGGACAATCAGAAAGAACAATCCAATCTCTAGAGGACTTATTACGAGCTTGTGTGTTAGAGCATAAAGGAAGTTGGAATCAATTCTTACCATATGTGGAGTTTACCTACAACAACAGTTTCCATGCTAGCATTGGCATGGCACCTTTTGAAGCATTATATGGAAGAAAATATAGGACCCCGCTATGTTGGTTTGAGACTGGTGAAAACTTGATGCTAGGACCAGAGTTGGTACAACAAACCACGGATAAAATCAAAATAGTTCAGGAAAAGATGAAGGCAACACAGAGCAGGCAGAAAAGTTACTATGACAAAAGAAGAAAGCCGCTCGAATTTCAAGAAGGCGATCATGTATTCTTGAAAGTCACACCTATGACTGGGGTCGGTCGGGCAATGAAATCTCGAAAACTAACTCCTAGATTTATCGGTCCATACCAAATAATTCATAAAGTTAGTCCCCTTGCCTACCAAATAGCATTACCACCTTTTCTTTCTAATATCCATAATGTTTTTCATGTGTCAAACTTGCGAAAGTATATATCTGATCCTACACATGTTATTGAACCTGATGTCATACAAGTTAAAGATAATCTTACATATGATGCACCACCTGTTAGAATAAGTGACAGAAGAATAAAACAATTAAGAGACAAGACAATTCCGCTTGTAAAGGTTATTTGGAGTGAAACGAGAGGAGAAGATGCTACATGGGAACTAGAAACTGAGATGAAAGAGTCTCATCCTCATTTGTTTTACTGATTAATGTAAATTTCGAGGACGAAATTTTCTAAGGGGAGTAGAGTTGTAACACCCCTATTTTTATTTTTATATTAAAATTTTGAAGGAATTAAATTATGGTTCTTTAGAACTTTTTAATCTACGTATTATTTATAATTTTTTGGAATTTTTTTTGGAATTTTGGAATTTTTTAATAAAAATAATATTTTTTTTAAATAATTTTAAATTCATATAAGTGACTTAAATTAAAAATATTTATAAGAAAGTGAATTTAAATTATAAGAAAATTTTCTAAAATCCGTTTCAAGTAGACTTATCTAAAAATTATCGGTTTGAGAAAAATCTTGATTTTTTCCAATCGTTTAAAAATTAGAAACGTATCAATAAATTTTTATTAACAGAAAATTTTAGATTTTTAAAATTTCAGCTTTATATTACTTATTATAAAATTAGTGAGGACTGATATAATATCGCTAAATTTTAAAAAGGACTCATTTTAAATATTTAAAATATACCGAGTGAAAGGTTACTATTTGGCTTAATAATTCTGCCGACAGTTACTATGCAAAACACTGTACATGTACGAAATTTTCAAAGAATGCATAGTAACCTAGAATAAAAAATTCAAAAATGCATAGTACTTTTATATTAAAATAATGGAATGCATAGTAAAATTTTTTCCTATAAATACCGAAGGATTTCTTCTTTAGAATTCACAATTTCAGATTAAGTTTTCTTAATACAGTAGTGCTAGTGAGATAGTGGTGGAAGTGAGAGAGAGAAGAAAAGTTTTTGGAGAGAAGGTTCTGCCAAAATCCTAAGGTAAGAATACTTCTCTTTTATATTTTTTTAGATTATTTTTATATCGTTTTTAGAAATCTGTTATTATACTGAAAATAATATTATTTTAAGTTACTATTCTGCATAGTAAACACTATTTCAATAGTAAATTACTATTTCAATAGTAAATTACTATTCAAATAGTAAATTACTATTTACTGTTACTATTTACCGTTACTATTCACGATTTACTATTTACTGTTACTATTTACCGTTACTATTCACGTTTTACTATTTACCGTTACTATTCACGATTCACTATTCACTATTCACTATTCACTATTCACTATTCAAAATTTACCATTTCTGTTTTAAGTAGTAATCTTAATCTTCGTCTTATGCTTATACTGAAATAAGATTGGTATTAATATTTTTAGAAATCGGAGGCGCAAAGCAAATCCATTTTGGGTAACAATTCAAGGTAAGGGGGAGTGAGATAAGAATTATAATATGAAAAGACATAAAAATAATGGGAGGAGTCCCCTACTCCTTTTAAATTTAATAATATTATTATTTTAAAATATTAACTTTTTAACTTAACATTTTTAATAAATTTTAAATTAAATATCCGGTTTAACTAACTCTAACATACCTATGCAAAGACTTGGACCATTATGACCTATATGGACTGGATTATACCTATGCAAGGACTTGGACCATTATGACTCATATGGACTGAACTATACCTATGCAAGGACTGGATTATATGGACTTACATATACCTATGCGAGGAATTGACCAAAAGGACTAAAATTGATTATATTAATAATCATTAAATTTTGTATTATGATATGTATTAATGATATTTAATTGATTTGATTATGATTGATTGATTGATGATATTTAGTTATGATTGATATTATTTGATTTTGATTGATGATATTGTAATGTGGAGTTTGAGCATATAGCGAGCATGACGGAAAGCTAAAATTCAGTAAGAATTTCTTACCTTACTCTTTAAATTTTATTATCTTTTATTTCTTCTTAGAAATTATTTTTAACTTTATTTTCAATATTTAGAATAAAAAAAATTAGTATTTATTTTAGAAAGAAAACATTTTATGAGAATTTATTTAATTAAATTTTGAGTTAAAGAAAAAATTTTGTAATTTTAAGTATTTTTGGTTAATAATTATTCTCTTTTAATAAAACAAAATTTTTTTGAAAGAAAATTATTTTATTTTTTCCAACTTAATAATTAAAAATATTTGGAAATAATTGAGATTTCTAAATTTGACTTTGTTAAGATTTAATTTGAGAAAGATTATGTAAAGTTTTATATGAGAAAGTTTTTAAATATTTAAGGCTTAGAAACTCAAATTTCAGTGAGATTCAAAAACTGTACCAAATTTATTTCTGTGGGACAGAAATTCAGAGAATCGAGAAAATGTACAGTTTATTGAAATAATGTTGTAAACCTTTAAGGGATTTAATAATTGAGTTTCTAAAAGCCTTAACCAACTCAATACGCGAGTAGTTCATGCATCATGAATCATTAAAGTGAAATGAAATAATATTGTCTGGGGACGGATTATAGAAACCGAGGATACATTAGAGGAGGCTTAATTACGAGCCTTGGGATGAGAGGGTGTGAAAGGGTGCTTTCAGGGGACCTGGGGTAGCTCCCTAGTGTCGGGTACTTTCACAATAAAAACTTTCTCAATCTGACTAGTCTCTAAGTGTTTCCACACCAGTTGAGCTGTTTATATTATTATTATCCGGACTTATGGAACAGTGTAAACTCCTGGTTGGCCTAGTGCAAATTAAAATTTAAGGGCCCACATATATAAGTAAGTTATGATGAAGATATTGCATAACATTCATGCATTCATAATTGATTGTGTATGTGATTGTGATTGATATTATTATGTATTGGTTGTGAAAACCCTTTGTTGCTTATGTCTTATTCGGAAATATTATATTCTGTTTCTCACTCCTTTCTCCGTGTTTTTGTTTCATATATTCTAAATTGATGGTTCAGAGGGAAGGATCGAAGAATATCAGCAGTAACTATAGCACGTTCTAGAAAGGGAGCTCGGTATGAATACCGTGGTCCAATGAATAAATAATGTTAATAAGTAACTGCTTCTGGGCCATGGAGTTTCCTCTCTTTCTTATAATGTTTAATGTTTATTTTCTTCGGATGAATGTACAAATACTTTATAAAGTTTTTAATAATATTTGTGAGGTATTTCAGAAATAATGTATATAATTTATTCCGATAGTTTCTTTTTAACAATCATATCTTTAGTAAAAAAAAAAATTACGAGTTTTTCTAGAATTTATTAAGGTGTAACAGAGGGTGTTACATCTGGCTTGCTGAGTACTGATCGGAGTGGCAAATCCGTTCTCACCAATACTGGGTGCGCATGGAAATAAGGCCTCAGCCGTCGTGACGCCCATACAACTGCCAGGGCGGCTTTCTCAATCTTCTGATACCTTCCTTCCGCCCCCTGAAACGTTTTACTAGTAAAATACACCGGTCTCTGCCCTTCAGGGGTTTCTTTCACCAGGGCTACACCTAGAGCTTCGTCGGATATTGCCAAGTATAAGATTAACGTTTCGCCCGGGTCAGGCTTAACCAGAATTGGTGGACTCGAGAGAACGGCCTTGAGCTGCTGGAAGGCTTGCTCTTGTTCCTCTCCCTATTCAAAACTCTTGTGTTTCTTCAACGCCTTATACAAGGGGAGGGACCTGTGCGCCATCTTAGGCATGAAACGAGCTAAAGCGGCCACTTTCCCATTCAATGACTGGACCTCCCTCAAACATTTGGGACTCTGCATGTCCAGGATTGCTTGACATTTCCCGGGGTTAGCCTCAATGCCTCGTTGAGTCAACATGAATCCCAAGAATTTTCCTGCTGGAACGGCGAAGGTGCACTTTAAAGGATTTAACCTCATGTTGTATTGCCGAAGCCTAGTGAAAACTTGGCGTAGATCTTCAATGTGGTCTCCTCCAGCGGGAGTTTTGGCTATAATATCATCAATATAAACTTCGACCAGCCTTGTATGCATCCCTTCAAAGACTTTGTTAATCATGCGCTGGTAGGTAGCGCCGGCGTTCTTTAGTCCAAAAGGCATGACGGTGTAGCAGAAAACACCGCGGTCATTGATAAAGGCAGTTTTCTCCTGGTCTCCCTCCCACATCGGAATCTGGTTGTACCCCGAATAGGCATCCATGAAACTGAGATATTGGTAACCAGATGAATCATCGACCATGCGATCGATGTTGGGCAGGGGATATGGATCTTTAGGGCAGCAATGGTTAAGATCCACATAATCTGTACACATCCTCCATTTGCCGTTAGCCTTCTGCACCATGACCACATTAGAAAGCCAAGATGAATAGCGTATCTCCCTTATAAAACCTGCTTTCAATAACTCCTCTGTCTGCTCGCAGGCCGCTCTCTGCTTCTCCGGTCCCAATCTCCTTTTCTTCTGGGCCACCGGTCTTGTTTCAGGGTACACTGCAAGCTTATGGCAACAGAAATCTGGATCCATCCCAGGCATATCCGCTGCTGTCCATGCGAAAAGGTCCTTGAATTCCTGCAAAAGGGCTAATAAGCGTTGCTCCATAACAGACTCCAGCTTATCGTTGATGTGCGTGACCTTCTCTGGGGAATCTCCTAATACGACATCCCTGGAACCCCCATCTGGTGTGGGCTTAGATGGATTGAGTGGATCAATCTTCAATTCCGCTCTGGGGTCTAGGTCAATAAGACTGACAGACCCTGCCGCTGTTCCTCCGTCGTTCAACTTCCTCTTCTTGTTGAATACATCCAACTTAACCATGTTGAGGCTCAGATTATAACAATATCGAGCCATCTCCTGATCTCCGCGGAGTGAGGACACACCGTTGTCCTTGTCGATAAATTTGATCAAGAGATGAGGGGTGGATACAATTGCTTCCATAGCGTTCAGTGTTGGACGGCCTATAATACCGTTATACGGGGATTCCACATCAATCACCAGAATTCTTGACTTGACCGTTCTTGCACCGGGCTCCCCTTCAAAAGAAATCAAAGTGTCGAGGTATCCCTTAGTGGGTTGCTTGGCTCCGTTAAACGCTGTGAGTTCTTGTGTGTATGGTTGTAAATCTGCATCACTGAAACCCATTCGTTTGAAACAATTATAAAAGATAGCATCACAAGAACTTCCCTGATCGACGAGGATCCTCTTGACGTCCTTATTGGCTATGACGGCCACAATCACTACTGCATCATCACCTCCTGGAATTGTTGGGCCGAAATCATCATCTGTAAATGACACCGTCGGGGCTGTCACTCCGTCCCTGAAAGGGCGGTTATCCCTCGGTTTACCCTGGACTGACAGAATCATCCTATGGTGGTTCTTTCATGCTGTGATTGATGTTCCTCCTCCCGCGAATCCTCCAGCTATCATCTCAATCACTTCTCGTCTGCCCTGCCTCTGCTGCTGGGGCATATTACTTTGTTGGGCACCTTCAGCAATCACTACCCCTTTCTGCTTCTCAGCCGCAGTGAACTTCCTTGCTGGGTTGCGTGTATTATCATCTTCATCATCAGGATCTCTATTCCTTTTCTCCATCCTGTGAGGCTCATCCATAGATTTCTCCTTAAACAAATACTGCTTCAGCTTTCCTTCCCGAATGAGAGTTTCCACCGTATTCTTTAACGCCTTACACTCATCAGTGTTGTGCCCTGTCTGCTCATGGAAAGTGCAGTATTTACGTGGGTTACCACCCCTCTTGGCTGGGGCTGGCTTCCTTATACCAAAGACGTTCAGAGTTGGCCAACCAACCTCCCTCATGATTTGTGAGTGCCTGGTGTTCAACGGAGCATAGTGATCGAACGATGATACGCGCCTATCTCGTGGATGCTGACGAGCGTTCACAAAGTCTTCTCTAAAGGCATGCTTCTCAGGCCTCGCTCTCTCCTTTTCTCTCCGTGGCTGCTGAGCGGGTGCAGAAGGCTTTATTCTCGTTGCAGTTGCCTCTAGATGCATCTCTATGCCCACATATTTGGAAGCTTTCCTTTGAAACTCCTCGAAGGTTGTAGGTGGGCTTTTTGCCAAAGATAGGGCAAAGGCTGAACCTGGCTGAAGAGCTTCCACTACAATATGGAGTTGTATGGCCTCCGTGAGGTTAGGGACCAACGCAGCCTCCTTGTAAAACCTTTTCAGGAACTCCTTAAGAGTCTCAGTTTCTCCCTGCCTTATCTGGGCCAGGGTGTGAGAAGTTCTTGGGATATCCCTGGAAATGACGAAATGGCTTTCGAATGCAGCAGCCATTTCCTCCCAAGAGTCTATAGATCCTGAGGGCAAACTTTTAAACCAGCCGAGAGCTTCCTCCGTCAGCGTCCTTGGGAACATTCTGCACATGACATCTTCATCTGCTCCCAGATACATAGCTTCATAAACGTAAGCATCCAAATGCTTAGTGGGGTCGGTCTCTCCATTATACTTCCCAATCGACAATGGCTGAGTTGTTTGCAAATGTTTTGGAATGACAATATTCATCAACCTTCTTGAAAAAGGGATACTGAGCTTGTATGTCCCTGAAGTTACCACCGCCTGCTCCCTTCTCCTGATACTGACTCTATCACCAGAGTCCTGCGTTTGCTCCCTCTCTTCATATGTGGGGATCTTCGAATACTGGAGGGTGGTAGATCTATCCCTCGCTGATGCATGGTGAGCATCCTCTGCATGAGACACTACTCTGTCCCTAGCTCCTCCTCTCTCTCGCCTCAACTCCATCAGCTCCTCCTTCAGTTGCCTGATAACCTCATCGCGAGGGTCAGGCGTCTGCACTTGCACCATCCTCCGGGTTTGAGTTGCAGGGGATTCGAAGACGAGTCTCCTCCCCGCCTGTTGATGGGTCACATCCTCCACGTGACCTTCCACGAAATCTCTACCATCACCTTCCATTGTGACAACCTAACTTCTGCGAAAATGGGAATAACTCTATCGAGTCCCACCGGGCGTGCCAATGAACTGGTCTGGACCGGGGTCTAGGATCCGGTGTGGGACCAGCCTCAAGAATGCAGGCGTTTTAGGGTTCGCACACCGGAACAGTGTATATCCGATGCATTTATCCGGTCTCTCAGTGGGAGAGGCCGGTCTTGTTGTCCTGGAGATCCTTTACACCAACGATTCGCGTTGTAGGGGAGCGAAAGGTGGTGCCACCTGCCAAGATTCTCCGACGCTCAAGTTAGAAGAGTGTATGAACTCAATGAATAATTAAGCGTAGTAACAATAAAGCGTGAGATAGAACAACGATACCATGCATGTGTGTTGATATGGGCTTCTTATAGTTGAACGTAAGAGAAATGAGTCGTTGGATGCAGGTGGGTCCCTTAGCTCTGATTGCGTATATATTGTGTCAATCAAAGTGGCTCGACTTTCAGAATGTGTCAGGAGGGTAGGTCAATTATCAGAGTACAATCCTCTAGGGAGAGGAGAGGATAATCACCTTTTCCGCATAATCTGCTGACATGCCCACTTACTTTCTGAAGCCATTGATGTGACGTATTTTGCTACAAACAGTGCCTTCGTTGATAAGTTATCAGGGACTCTTCTCTTACTGTGACTGAAAAGCCAACAATTATATAAACACCCTGTAAAGATGAACGTAGAACCGCTATGGAGAAAATGAATGATGTTGTCGTGGAGTGAGGGCGGACGGATATCCGGTGTGTCAACATTGAACCAGGACGCCGGTTATCCTTATATGAGGTCAGTCTGACGTCACAAGTATGGGGGCCGGTATCTAGACCGGATCAGTAACCATTGATAGAAATATCATGGATACCACAAAGGCAAGCACCAAATGAGCCATGATTGCCAAGGAATGCAAGATGAATTTGTATTGGTTGTAATGATGTTAATTATGAGTATGTGGTTTGAGTATTTAAGTTTTTGTATCTTATGTTGTGTAAATAATAGTAGATGATGATTGAGATAGGCATGTGTTGCCTTGTGTGTATATTGTTGTGGATGGCATAGAGCCACTATATCTTTTTAAATTACGTGATTATAGGCAGGTATTGCTATGTGTGTGAATGTTTAATGATAGATGGCACATATTCAAGTAGATAGTGATGATAAATTATATATATACTATCCCCAGGTATTGTGAATATGGAATGAAATGGCATTGGGTCAATTATCTGGATGAAATTGTATGTTATCGGCAAGAAACGTTTGATATAATTGATGACAATGTCGTTATTGTATTGATTGAGAATTGTTTATGATTTAGATATATATATAAAGAGAGAGAGAGAGAGAGAGAGAGAGAGAGAGAGAGAAAGGTGTTGAAGAGAAATGGCTAATTAAGCCAACCGAATAGGTGAATTTGAGTTCCAGTAGGATTCAGAGTCCCTAAAAGGTACCAATAGAGCCCTAGGAATATTTGTGACTTGTGTGTGAAGTGAGATTGCCAATTGGATGAGGATTGATAGGGCTTTAGTGATAGAATTGAGAGAAAATGAGTTAAATGTATTTTTCTACATAACTCCGTGATTCGAAGAAATTTTTAAGCACATACTGCGCCTGCAGGTCTAGAATGAATCGTAGATAATATATGCCTATAAAGTTTTGTAGCATTTGGAGTTAAAATGGGCAAGTTAGGGTGCGGAAGTTGGCTTAAAGGTCAACATCTACATAATTCTGCAGGTTTGGTCTAATGGTAATCGATTACTAGAGAGCAAATCTTGAAATACACAAGTTGCTCATGAGTAATCGATTACAGACTTTATGTAATCGATTACCAGAGTGAAAAATAAATTTTTAAGTTGTTTTAAGTTACACACCATTTAGATTCTTAGAGTTTATACTTCAAAGGCAATCCTTATTGTGAAAAAATTTCCCTAGTTTTTATTAGACTCTGGGATAAATTTTAGGAATTTAGATGGGAACATCATAATGAGGGTGAGTACATAAGTACTCTGTCTCGTAATCTTCCTTTGGCGTAAGAACCCTTTTTATAAATAAAACAAAATAAAATATGATCAGATTTCCTTTCAACATACAAAAATTATTTCCAAAACCCTTTTAAATCTTTTAAAAAACAAAATATCAATTTTTAAATTTTATTTCCAACTAAGAACTACGTAACCCTAATTTCTCGATGTACTCAGGAATGCGTAGAAGCGGGAATAATTTCAGTCAGACTTGTTTTCCTTTTAATAATTTTCATTTGTCGTCATTTATTCTAATCAATTTTAAATTGTTACTATTTAATTTGGAAACACTGTTTTACTTCGATAAGATTAAAAGATTAATTTAGAGGAGACGTCTTGTTAATATTGTATTTTTAACCTTTTTTTCATCTGTTAAAAATAACAAGATTTCTTATGAAAAGATTAATTTAGACGAGACGTCTTATTGTCACATTTACAGTCGTTCGTTAAAAAAATAATAATTTTTTTTACGATGTGATTAATTTGGACGAGACGCCTTGTTAATCTTTTTTGTTTAAATTGGTTCGAGTTAAAGTTAATTTAAGCGAGACGTCATGTTAACCTTATTTCAAAATTTCCCTTTTCTTTGTTCATGTCTGTTGCGGCCGGGATCGTGACGGGATGACCGACCCTTAAAAATAAAACGAGTTTCGAAATCCTTTCGAAAAGAAAACAGGGAGTCGCCACCAATATTTTTTAGGATAAAAATATCAGGAAAAACCTCTTTTAAAACACTGGTTATAAAAATGATATTCTAAGTTCGGGAGTCGAGTTACAGGTAAGGAAGGTATTAGCACCTCACAACTGTCCATTATAAAATGGTTACCTCAAATTGATAGCGCTTATTTCAAAATAGTCTAGAAATTATTTGGACTTCTTTTATGAAAAGAAACATATACAACGACAAAGCATATGAAAACAGACAAAATAGATATGAAAGTTTGAAATAAGATTAACAGGACGTCTCGTCCAATTTAATCTTAAATCGCACAATCTGACTAAGCAAATACAAGGAAATACCAAACAGTGACAGTAAGGGATCAGACGATAAGAAACTAAACAGTAAGAAAATAGTAATGGTAGAAGACTAAACAGTGACAGTAAAAGAAAGAAACAAATAATGATAGTAGAATATTAAAACAGTAACGATAAGAAATGACAAAGCAATGACAGTAAAAAAAACTCGACAAAATAGTGATAGAAAAAAGCTTAACAAAACAGTGATAATAAGAAATGACACACAGTGACAGTAAGAAACTTAACAGAATATCGACAGTAAGAAAGAGTAAAAACAATAACAATAAGAAACGACAAACAGAGACAATAAGAAACTTGACAAAATAACAATAGTAAAAAAAAAGTAAAACAGAGTGAAAGTAAAGGTTAATAGGACGTCTTATCCAAATTAACCTTAATTTATGCATAAATTTAAAGATTAAAATAAAATAAAATAAATGATATATGTATAAAAATAAAATAAAGTTGATTAAGAAAATATTATTTTTAATAAAAATATTAAAAATATGAGATTAACAAGACGTCGTATCTAAATTAACCTTATTTTAAAGAAAATAATATTCTAATAAAAATATTTAAAATGTGAGATTAACAAGATGTCTCGTCTAAATTAACCTCATTTTTAAGAAAATATTATTTTAAATAAAAATATTAAAACATTAGATTAACAAGACGTCGCGTCTAAATTAACCTCCTTACGAAAATAAAATTTTAAAATATTGACTATATAAAATTAATTGAAATAATAGTAGAGACATAAAAATTAATAATGAGAAAGTGGGCCCGATAGGAATTGATTCCCGCTCCTATGTATTCTCAAATATATTGAGAAATCAGGGTTACATAGTTTTTTGGGGAAAATTAATTTTGAAAAAAAAATATTTAAATTGTTTTTGATTGATTTTGATTTTTAATAATGAAGGAAAATTCATGAGGAAGGAGAAATACAAGGCGAAGAAGATCGCACATGCATAAACCTTCGAGATCCTATATCGCAAATGTAGGTGAAAGTGATTTTTGCACGACATTGCTTATAAGATTTGATTTAGTATAAGAGATTATTTATTTTTATAAAAGATATGTCTAGATTTTAAGTTTAACACAAATAGAGAAACATTTAATATTTATTCAAAGAAGCATTTTTAGATTTTTACTATAAATAAAACAATTTACTTTCTATTCTTGAGAAAAAGATCTTAGATTTTAATATCTTTATTTTCACCATAAACAAAAGCTATTTAGATATATTTAGAAAAAAATATTTTTGGAATTTTGTGATTTTTATTTTACTCTTAGCATCAAATCTATTAAATTTAAGAATAATTTTTATTTAATATGACTAAAGCTAAAAATTCATTTTTATTATAAATTATTAAAACATTTATTAAATATTCTAAAAATAAAAATATTAAAACATTTATTTAACATTGGGCTTCTAAAGCCCATTTCCTAAGAGGGAGAAGTAAAAAAAAAAAAAGAGTCTTTTCTAAGAATGGGCTTCACTAGTTGAGGCCCAAATAACCAAAACCTAAAAGCCTAAAGAAAGAAAAGAAAAGAGTGAAAGGAGAGGGAGCTGCTGCAGAGAGTGAAAATGGAGGAGGTAGAGAGAGTGACGAAAGAGAGAGAAAAAAGATAGGGAGAGAGAGGGAGAGACAGAGAGGGACAGTGAAAGTGAGTGAGAGAGAAGGAGAGACCGAGAGAGAGGGAGATCGGAGGGAGAGCGGCGCCGACGGAGGGAAAGGGAACAGCGACGATGGCGGGCGGTTCTAGGCCGGCGTCACGCGAGGAGGACCAATTTGGTCAGGACCGGCCGTTCTGGGCAGTCAACGGTCGCGGGGCTCCGTCGGAGGTTGACGGGCGCGAGGACGGCGTTGAGCTTGGGTCTGCTCGTTCCGGCCTTCTCTGGTTTACAGTAAACAACCGGGTCTGTTGCGGTTGTGCACGTCACGGGTTGGGGTTGGTGAAGATGGAGTCGGGGTTGCCGGTTCATGATCGGAGAAGAGAAGGTGTCAGCCTGGGGTGAGTGGCAATGACTGGTATATTGCTTTTTTTGGTATTTTTTGGCACTGTATTGGTCTGTTGGTTTTCTGATTTTTGTGGTTAAGGAGGATGATGATAAGATCATGAAGATGATTATTGTGGTTGATAGTATTGTCGGTTTGTTAATTTTATGTTGGTGAAGGAGGTTCAAAGGATGATGGTGATAATGATTTTTTTGGTTTTTCTGTTTTGGTCTTTTTGATTTATGTTGTCTGATGAGGAAGATGGTTCTATTGGGTCCTCGAGAAGATGGGGTCCTTAAGGGATGAAGAAGGGGAGAGGAAGATGAAACTGGTGGGGAAGTATTGGGGACAGGTTCTGGATTCCGAACGGATTTTCTAGAATAGAGGAGGAATGAAAATAAAATAAAATAAAATATTATTTATTTTTTAATAATTAAAAATAAAAGTAAAAAAAGATAAAATATGGTGTTTACAATGTCTTTTATTCCTTTTTCTAGAGGTTAACATGATTTACGAGCTATTCAAAATACGCGTAATCAATTTGAGGTAACTATTTTATAACGGACAACGTATGGTGCTAATGTAACACCCTGGAGCCAACTTGCAAATCCTACCCTCACCATATAAAATCTCATGGATAACTTATTTTTCACCTGGTAATTATCAAGTGATTAACAACCTGATTCCAAAGGTTACTGATACAATATCAGAGTACGCAACCTTTACATAATTAACTTCTTATTATTATACATAACATCAGAGTTTCATACATATTATATTTTACAACAAGCACCTAGATCTTATAAAATATAAAGATGTAAAGTACCAAAACATGGCATATACATAATACAGCAATAGTAGTCACGCAAGCAAGCATCATCATCAAAAGCCTTCATAATTCATCTATATTCGGCAACATCCACTTTGTCACATGTCTTCCTGGTTAACCACTAAAGGGTTGCCACAAGTAACAGAAAGAGTGAGATAAAATATCAAATAAATAGAAATCAAATTAGAACATACACAATCACAAGTAGGATGCTATGCGATGCAGATGCCAAACAAGTACTTTGTATTATACTTATGTTATTATATTCTGTTCTTTTATATGAATGAAAATGCATGATGGATCCATTCTGGTGGGAACATCTGCAGTGATTTCCAACAATAACATTTTTACGGATATCCAACCGATACCGCGCCCCATAATGCAACACCACATCGAATAACAATATCATAATATCAATAACAGGTGTTGCAGGACCCCCCTTAAGGACACACTGCTTAGTCCTTAAGACGGCCGTGGTATAAAACCACCGTAGAGGTCTGTTGCTCAGCAGAGCGCGTTCTCCCACCGGGAACCCCCTCAAAGAACCCCTCTGCGGATTCTTTGAACGGCCAATGCATATGATGCATGAATGCATTAAATTATCAAATTCCTTTATAATTAATTGTAACAATAAAATTATTATAACAATCAATTAAGCATACTTTGTTTGTAATTCAAAGAATATGGAAACACATTTTCCATATTATTTATATCATAATTCAATCATATGGAAACACATTTTCCATAATTTTTATATCATATTTCAAACATATGGAAACATATTTTCCATAACATTTAATAATTCAAAGAATATGGAAACACATTTTACACGTTATAGTAATTGTTTAATATCATATTCCAAACCCTTTGACATCAATTTTACAATTTAATTCAAATTAAATTAAAATCTAACTATATGAGTTTCCAAATAATTAAGTAAGCAATTCTAACTTAATTTCTATGTATTTAATATCATATCCCCTTTTTCTTACCTCAAGTGAAGATCGTTAAGTTTTCCTTATGCTAAACTCCCTTGTATTTCTTCAAATCTTCAAGTTTGCGTAATTTCTTCTTACACAACTAAAAAAACAACTGTTAGCGACGGAAGTAATTGGTCGCTAATCAATGGAATTCCCGTCGCTAATGGTTTTAGCGACGGCATCGCAGACGGGCAAGAGGACGTCGTTAAAACCCTCGTCGAAAACACATCAGCGACCACATAACTGCCGTCGCTACAATATCGACGGCGTAGGGCCGTCGCTAAAATCGTCTCTGCCCCAATAACTCCAGCCGTCGCTAAGTGTTGTCATACAGCGACCTCGAATACCCGTCGCTACTAACAGCCACCAGCGACCACCGTCTGCCGTCGCTATAGGAAGTGATACAGCGACCAAGTTATTCCGTCGCTACTGATTGTGATGTAGCGACCACAGTATCCGTCGCTAGAGGTTGCGATGTAGCGACGCCAATGTCCGTCGCTAGTTGTCAGTTAGCGACCACAACGTCCGTCGCTAGTGATTGTGATATAGCGACCACAGCATCCGTCGCTAGTGTTAAAACGTCAGCGACGGACATGTCCCGTCGCTAACGGGAATTTTTATATTTTTTAAAAATTAATTCAATATTGACTGGTTTTGTTAATTTAACTTTAAAAATATCTTAATATTTTGTATTGGCTGATAAAATTTTATAATTAAATTAATTTATCAAATAGGTTGAATTATTAATGATAGGTAGAATAAGGCTTTGTGATTTGAATGTAATTACCAATAAATATTGACATAATATATAAAGAATGACAAAATAAATACTGAATAAAAATATAACATAACTAAAAATCAAATATACAATGTGTATAAATAAAAGAACTACAATCAAGGTGGTGGGGGATCCTGGGGTGGTGGTGGGGGCGCCTGGGAAGTGGGGGGAGGTAGCCTCGCCATCAACTGCATCAGTAGCTCCTGCTGCTGAGCAAGTTGCCGACGAGTCTCGGCGTGCTGCTCCTCGGCCCGCTGTCGGTCCGCCTCGGCCTTCTGTCGGTCCGCCTCGTGCCGCTCCAACAGCAACTGCCTCTGACGTTGCTCCTCGTGTAGCTCATCGTTCAGGTTTTGAATTACCTGAACGACCTCAGTCGGAAGACCAGAGGAAGACGAAGAGGAAGGGGTCTTCCCCTTTTTCGCCAGCTGCGTGCCGACGCCACCCAATCCAAACACCCTCCCTTTCTTGTTCACACCGCCAACAGCCTCCATATAGATGGCGTTGTCGTCAGAACAAGATAGGGTGGGAGGAACCTCCCCTTCAGGAGTGGAAGCCACCAGGTCCGCCTCCTTCTCGGCCCTCTTGGCCTGATACGCCTCCTGTAAATTCAAAAACAACGATAGGATTAGTAAGCTGATTTGTAAGTAAATTAAAAGCATGTGTCAGTTAAAAGTAAATACCGCTAGCTCCGTAGTCTTCTGGTTTACCCATGCACCGGCTTTGTTCTTCTTGGTCATTTGCATGACCTCAAACAAAGAAGGCTCCCGGTGCTCCCTCTGCTCCTGTGGTGGACAAAAAACATTGAGATTATTATTTGTAAACATGTAAGACGAATCATAATAGAAATGTTTAACATAAATATACTTACAAATCTTTTCTTGTGCTCGAGGGTTGAAATGCTACCCCCAGTGTAAACCGAGGCTGCAGCATCGGCGGCTCTGTTGGCCCTATTCCGAGCACTCGCCTGCTGGAATGGGACCCCGCCCCACTTCTGGACCATCCCGTCCCAATGGTCCTCCGGGATCCAACGAGGGCGCTCACCCTTGTCCCTCACCTTCCAAAGGGTACTCTTGATGATTTTGGAGGTCTTTGTGGCAAAGACCTTCCTAATCTCATCAATCATACCCTCCACCCACTGGTAATCACGCTGTAAAATGAATTGAGAAATCAAAATTAATAACGGGTCTATTTTACAAATCAAGTCACAATAAATGAGCTAGGAACTTACCGAGAAGGTGTCAAACCACCTATCTTGCACAACCTTCCCAGCATCTGTCCAAGATATATATGGACCATCCCACTGGGCCTTCAAAACCTTAGTAATCGCTTTGGTAGTGCGACTACTATCAACAAAGCTGTAATGACAACAATTATGTTAGGAATAAAACAACACACAATCTAGGGAGACACCCAAAATTTCGGCAGAGTCTCCCCTGTAAAGGTAACATTTCCAAGTTTAAATAGTTACCCTGTTACAAACAGAAGAGTGCCCAGTACAATTCAATCTATACAAGTACTAATTAAAGTAACATCCAATAAACCAACAAGTCTTTCAACTAAACCCTAATATAAAGTATCATACAAATAACATAAAAGTATATGAAATTTAGTCACTTACTCGTCTCCGGCCGGCACGGGTACCAACATGGGCAGAGGGGATGCCGGAGGTGGGGTCGCCTGATGGCCATGGTCCTCCAAGCCATCAACTCCAGGAGTCTGCTCTGGGGTGGTCAGCTGTGGGGGTGATGGGGTTGTCTGCTGTGGTGGTGGTGATGGAGTGGTCTGCTGGAGTGGTGATGGAGTGGTCTGCTGTGGTGGTGGTGATGGAGTGGTCTGCTGTAATGGGGATGGAGTGGTCCGCTGTGGTGGTGATGGAGTGGTCTGCTGCCCTGGGGTTTGCATCCCCAGACGGGAAGCCGGGGTCCTGGACCCACCACCCCTACTGAAGGGCAGTCGACGTCCCGTCATCTGTGGATAAAATCATGAAAAGAAAGGTTAGTCTCAGGATATATATAAACCTATGTATATATGTTTAACAACTACATACTCTGTGTCTGTTTCAGTTTCAAATTCCCCCTCAGTTTCAGTGTCACTGTGGTTATCTGTTTGAACAAGTTCATCAGTATCCAAATCAGCCCTAGACCGTTTTGATCGAGAGACAAGGTCTTTGTCAATGTGTTCACCCCCCGTAGTGGTGAGTGTCTCGTCCATTATGACTGGATCAATGTTGAACAACAAATTCGCATCGTTGAGCTCGTGTGGTGCAAGCTGATAAGCGTCATCGACCTCCTCGGAGACATTGTCAGTGATCTGACTTCGGGCCTTGGCCTTGATTACTGCATACCAGTCCCGATGTCCTCCCGGGAAGTCGGTGTAATAAACCTGCTCAGCTTGTTGGGCAAAAATGAAGGGATCAAACCCTTTATATCTACCATTCTTCTTGACCTCAACTAAGCCGTAGTTGTTGTCAACCTTTGTTCCAACACCGATTGTGTTGTCGAACCAATCACATTTGAATAGAACAATATCTCTTCTTAGTCGTCCAGAGAATAAAACTTCAACAATCTCCGTCAGCACTCCATAAAAGTCTTCTTCCAACTGACCGGCGGTGCCTTTAACACAAACCCCGTAGTTATGGGTGCGCATCCCTTCACTCCATTGAAGAATATTAAACTTGTAGCCATTTACGTAGTAAATAGGCCATTTTTTAACAGTCTTCACCGGCCCCCAAGAAAGGGCTTGGAGTAAAGAATCTTCAATATGGTTGTTAGGGTCTTGTATCTATGTACAACATAAGAAGTAGGTCATTGTTACCATATTGACGGGAGTTACAAGCAAATAGGCTTAAAAACACTTGGTATACGGGTCTTACATGTTGCGCGAACCAACCAACGAACTTGGATGACACCTCACTATGAATTTGGTCATCAGTTAAATCATTTTGCTCAAGTTTTAGCATATCTGTGTATAAGCTATTGAAAGAAACAAATAAGTTTAATATAAAAGCTACGTTAAGAATGTATAATATAACTTCTATGACTTACTCAATAAAGGGTTCCACTTCTGGGCAATTGAGAAGAATGTACAAGTGAGCCGCCTTTCGATCTTTCTCATCAATGTAACATTTTGTGAGCCTGCCCCCCGGGTGACCAGGATAGTTGAAAATCGACGTTTGTTCATCAAACCCTGTGCGGCTGGCTACACCAAGATTGCGGGGAACTCTACTCATTCTAGTTTCTATCTCCGTTGGAAAATAGAAAGAAGCAAAGGTTGTCATTTCTTCGACTAAGTATGCCTCACAAATTGAAGCTTCAACGCAGGCTTTGTTCGACACTTTATCTTTTAAAGAGCGTAAGAATCTTCAACATCATTAACAAGGTGGTGTTAAGTTAGAAAATACTATTATAAGCATGATTTGCAAGTAAATTAAAGAGTTCACCAAGCATTCACCTTTCGAATGGATACATCCAACGATACTGCACTGGGCCACCAACCAAGGCCTCGTACGGTAGATGGATAGGCAAATGCTCCATGGAGTCAAAAAAACTTGGTGGGAAAATCTGCTCCAACTTACAAATCAATACCGGGATAGTTTCTTCCATCTTCACAAGTTTCTCCACACTCAACGAAGTAGCCGTCAACTCCTTAAAGAAGTGACTCAACTCCACTAACGGTTTCCAAATAGGCTTCGGTAAGGCATGAAACGCGTACGGGAGTAGTTGTTGCATAAACACATGGCAATCATGACTTTTCATGCCAAACACCCTGCCCTCCTTCACGTCGACACATCTACTCAAGTTAGAAGCGAATCCGTCAGGCAGGGTCAACCCATTCATCCAAATACACACAGCAATCTGTTGTGGTCTAGTTAAAGCATATTTTGCATGGGGTTTAAACATTCTTCCACGTCCCGCATCCCTCAACTCCAACTCCTTTCTGGAACACCAAATCGGAAGGTCTAGACGACTCTTCTCGTTGTCCTTTGTTCTCCCTTTGATGTCCATAACAGTGTCAAAAATATTCATGAAAACATTACGTTCAGTGTGCATCACATCAACGTTGTGTCTTAACAACAAGTCTTTCCAATATGGCAAATCCCACAACACACTCTGCTTCACCCAGTGGTGTTCCTTACCGTAACCCGCAAACTCCTTAACACTCTTGTCCCAGATGTAAGGATACTCTTCGACCCTCTGCCAAACTCGTGCACCAGATAACCTACGGGGTGGAGGTTCGTTAACAACCTTGTTCTTCTTAAAAGCGGTTTTGTTCCTCCTAAACGGGTGATCCAACGGTAGAAACTTTCTATGACAGTCAAAGAAACTTGTCTTGCCACTAACAGGGAGTGATTCCCCCCCCCGGTATGTTCCATGCATACAGGGCAAGCAAGCTTCCCAGACGTGGACCATCCAGAAAGCATACCATAGGCCGGGAAGTCGTTAATAGTCCACATCAAAACAGCACGCATCATAAAGTTGTTCTTCAAAGACACATCGTATGTCATTACCCCGACATCCCATAACTGTGATAACTCTTCAACCAACGGTTGCAAAAACACGTCTATGTTCGCCTTTGGATTTTTGGGTCCTGGAACCAGTATAGATAGAAACATGACCTCCCTCTTCATACACATATCAGGCGGCAGATTGTATGGGGTCAGGATGACTGGCCAACAAGAGTAAGCCCTTCCGTATTGACCGAAAGGGTTAAACCCATCAGTACATAGTCCAAGTCTTACATTTCGCGGCTCGCCAGAAAAGTCCGGATATAGCTCATCCAAACACTTCCATGCTTTCCCGTCGGAAGGATGGCAAAGAAACCCCTCTTGTGATCGGTTCAGAGCATGCCAACGCATGTGTTTTGCCGTGGACAATGAGGCATACAGGCGTTGAAGACGCGGTGTTATAGGGAAGTACCACATTTTCTTCCTGGCCGTCCGGGTTACCTTCCCTCTCCTTTTAACGGTCTTGTAGCGTTCCTCATTACAATGCAGACATTTCGTGACACTCTCGTCTGCAAACTCATTTCTGAACAGCATACATCCACCAACACAACACTCTATCTTCACACAACCCAGCCCCAAGTTTGCCACTTGTTTCTTAGCACGGTACAGGTTTGCTGGCATTCTGTGATTACTAGGCATGGTGGAACCCATCAGACTGACCATCCTATCAAAACAACCTCCAGAAAGATTATAATCTGCCTTTATGCTTAAAGCAGCTAGGGAGGCGGATAACTCAGTGTGACTGTTACACCCGTCCCACAATGGAGTCTGAGCCGCCGCCAACAAATCATAAAATCTCTTCACCTCCGGATTAGGATCCTCCTCTGCATTGTCAGAGTCCCCATGACCTGCTTGGTCATTATGTTCCAGTATACGCCCGGTGGAGGGTCCAACATGATCCATCACCATTTGTTCTATGTTGTTGTACGTATCCCTGTTTCCTCCAACCTCATAGTAAGACTGTTGCACGGTTACGTCTGACGGTCTACGCGGTAACTGCTCACCATGGTTGTACCAGCAGTGGTATGTTTCCATGAACCCTTTCTCAGTTAGGTGGCACATGACATCATCCGCGTATTCAAAACTCATGCATTTGCACCTTGAGCATAGACAACGGATCTTCTGAGTCACTTCAAATCCAGGCGTGTTTGCCGTAGCGAACGGAATGAACTCCAACAGCCCCATCATAAACTCCTCAGTCACTCGCCGATTGCGATCTAGTCGGTTGTACATCCATCGCCGATTTGCCGGTACCTCCATTTACAATATCTAACAAGCACGATTTCTGTTACCTTACACGTTTAAATTTTTATTTAACTATCGGTTGTGAATCACTCTATCTCTTTGATGTTGCAAATTGGCGGGGCCCTATCCCATTTGGGATGAATATGCAACTATCCGTAACCCATCCCATAATTGTATGTGGTCTATCTTGAGTTGAATGAATGTTCATTTGAAATTTCGGCAGCATTTCGCATTGGTCCCCGAGTACACAGAGATACGTACGGTATGAAACACCACACGCAGACATGCACCCTGGGGACAATACGAAACACCATAACCGAAATTTCATACCAACATTCATTCAAATTCTCAAGATAGACCACATACAACATTGATGGGTTACGCCCTACAGGTTACAAATTCATACCAAACTGTCCAACCGGGACAATTCAAGATCCAACACAACACGGTACATCGACCGGTTGTTTTGAAACTTGAACGGGAATCTAATGGGTACACACACGACTAAACCCTACATTATTAACGTTGTGTTTCATTTTTTAAGTTCCCTAATAAAGGGAGCCTGCCGAAATTTTGGCAGAGTCTCCCCTGTAAGTTAGACATTTCCCAAATTTACAAATGGCCTGTTACATATAGAAAACTTCCCAGTATAGATAAATAAACATATCATACGCATTGTTTATGATATTCACAGTTATGAACACAAAATCATGTTATCAATATATGTCATCAACGGCTAATGAGCTCTGCTCTCCACTAACAAACAACATTACACATGCATCATAAATCATGTTATCAGCACACAAAACCAATGCCTAATGAGCTCTGCTCTCCACTAACAAACAACATTACACATGCATAAAAAATCATGTTATCAGCACACACAATCACTGCCTAATGAGCTCAGCTCTCCACTAACAAACAACAATCAACATACATACACTTCAACACATACAACACACATAGCCGGATAAGTTAGCGTTAGGGGATTACCTACGTTAAGAGATAGCGATGGAGACAAAGCTGATGAGAGCCAAACACAGACCACGCGTAAAGTGTATTGGTCTGCATGACAAAGTTGATTGTTAACAGTGTTAATCAAAGTTCCCAACATTCAACTGGTTTCCATAATGAAGTTTCTAAAGATGTAATAGATAAGAATGTAATAACTTTTAGCTTTACAACTGACTAAGTTTATATCAACTTAAATAACTAATTTGACACATATTAAGAATAGTAGTTGGAAGTAGTTTTTTTTGTATTAATGTTATTGAATATTAACATATCTCTAATATCATTTATTATACAAAACATTAATGATTTTAGGAATATATACAAGCAAAACATTTTTGATAAATGAAATGTGAGGATGATCAGGAAGAGCCATGGAAGAAGAGAGTGATGAATGAAATGTGAGGATGATCAGGTTACAGTTACAGAGGTCAGGAGATGGAGCTAACAAGTTTGGTTTTTTTGGCAAATCATTGCATTCCCTCTCTCACCACTATTCATTCACACCTACACCTACAGGTACTTTCAATGTCACTAACAATAACAAACTTGCTTCTTTTACATTCCAATTCTCCTCATTCCCTCGCTATGTTGTCAAATATGTATTGCTCTCTGAAGAACTGGGATAGTGCAGAGAGTGTAAGACAAATGATGAAAATGGGAGGGGTTCGGAAAAATTGTGGTAAGAGTTGGATTGAATTGGGAGACAGCATTCACCGATTCAATGCAGTTGATCAGTCTCATGCTGAAAAGGAAGCAATTTATAGAGTGCTGGAAGGTCTGATCCAAAGAGCTAAGTTGGAGGGCTTCATACCCTTGACTGATTTGGTTTTGATGGAGAGCAAGTTACCGAAGCATCCAATTCATAAAGTGCCTTCAAACGTAAATAGGGCACATATTTTTGCCATGTTTTATCATGTTATCGTAATTAACTGCTAGCGCAAGATGAAGTCTTCCCCAGACTACTTATTTGGCTGAGTGAGTGTCAAGATAACGAGTCCTATTTTGACTTTGGTCAGTGACTCTGTGTTTGTTTGAGAAGGTGAGATTTTGGAAGAGGAGAGAAAACTGAAGCAGATGAAAAGAATGTGACATTCACTTTTCTTGGTAAAGGTTGGATCTCAAGCCTAGACTAGCTATTCCAAACTAAATCCCAAAATATGATTTAAGCTAACCAACCTAATAGTGACCAATATTATTCATTACAGCCTAGAGATATGGAGAAATTAGTTCTCCAGAATTTATTTAAGTTTACTCAAAGAAATTACGTTGAGGACGATGGGCAAGTGGTGCTGCATCAATTCACGAAAGCGTAAAAGCAAATACGCAGAATCAGAAGTAGAAAGGATGTGAGAAGTGCTGGTTCAGGTACGGTTGTTAAGGTTGATGGTGGTGATGGTAGTGGAAGTGGGTGTTGGTTTTGTTTTTCGCGCCCTAAAGTGTTAGAAACGCCTAATGAATCTCCGTCTAGTGACCCTAATAACCTTAATTTTTTTACTCGTGCTATGTTGAAAAATTTGATTGACAAGAACGATTTCTATTCCAAAGAATGCAACCCCCACCTTTGATGTTGAAGATTCACCGCGTTCTCAATTTGAACGATGAAAATTTACCAGAATGATGAATTACGGCATTGTGGCTCATCATGAATTATGGGGCAATGTTGATTGGATGTTCAATAAAAATTGGTAGAATTGAGGCTTGAGAGGTGAGAACAGAGAGAATGAAACTGCATTTGTGTTCATGTGCATTTAGGGCATTGTGGTGCAGTGAGTTATTATAGACAAAGCCATTCAATGATTACTGATTGAAGAAGTTATATGGATTGGGAAACAAAAGGATTTGACATATAACAGAGCAGGCTTGATCAACTCCTGCTGTAGAAGAGTTTGGTGAATAGTGGATTCTTTGACATTCTGGAGTCTGAGTCTCTTCTCTGCATAAGAAGTAGTGTACATACCAAGACTGAAAATTTTGAACACTGCTATTTTCTTTTTTGATTGGTTTCAATATGTATACAATTTTTTCCCTCATTTTGGGAGAGGCTCTAATTATGTAATTCTATTGATTTGTTTAACATAATTAAATTGATATATTTAATAAATGTTTTTTCGTGATTAATGGACATGGAGAATATTACCCTCAACAAACTTGGCTGTTACGTAGTACCTTAAGCTAGCTTCTTATCATCTGTTACGTAGTACCTTAATGCTATTAGTTTTAATTATAAGTTTTTCTTTAATTTCAATCTCCATTTTATGACTTTTCCTAAAAAACTTTCTGCTTTCAGTTTTATTCATTTTTATTTTCTACATTTAACAGAAATAATATTATAGTTTTACTCTTACCAAAGATTCAGCAGAATAATGTTTTTTAGTTTTCATATTTCTTCTACTCTTCATGTACAAAACAGAGGGATTAGATTTTCTTTTGTTATTACACAATGAAGTGTTATAGTGTCTTTCTCTCATTCCTTCTTTTTCCTAGCAATGGTGTTCAACAGAGCTTAGTCTCTCCCTTCCTGAAATCACTCATAAACTGCCTATCCTCTCTCTTATAAGATGCCTAACATGTTATATATACAGTTTCAGTGGTACAGTTTCAGTGGATTCTCCTTAAATTTTATCCAACATTTGCTTTAAGCTATTACTATAAGCTAAGTAGTATTTTGCTCAGAAATGCTTGGCCTAGACTGTTGCACCTTCTTCATATATTTATAGAGCAAACTTTGTAGTTTAGAATCAAACTAAGACAAAAATATTAAGGAAACAAACTTTATCATGTCTATTATTTTTTGCCAGCATATCCCAATTCACTCAATATCCAATTCATATTTTTACTTCTATTTTTTTTTTGAAAAACAACATGGGTAACAGAAATTACACAGTTGACCAATATAAACAGAGTTAAGAGAAAGGGTGGAAGTTTGATACCTGCGACAGTGTCGATGAAGACTGTTGCTGGTGAGGTGAGCGTGAGGATGAGACCTTCACCGGTGAGGCCCCCAACTTCACCGATGACGTTACTGACTCTGCTGAGCTGCCACCGACGGAGGTTCTGAACGGGACGGAGATACCAAAACCCCAGATACCAAAAACAATGATTTTAAATCAGATACCAAAAAAAATGGTTTTAAATCAGATACCAAAAACCCAGATACCAAAAACCCAGATCCTTAAATGAAGTTATATAGTCAGAAACCCACAAACCCAGATACCAAAAACAAAGCTCAGAAACCCACAGAGCAAAAAAACAGAGATGGAAAAGGTATTGGAATGTTACCTGCGATGGAGGGAACAGGGGACACGTTGAGGACGGAGCACTCAAATGGTCAAAGCTTCCAACCGAGGTCCTCACAGAGGAGACGTTGAGGATGGAGCACTCAACGGGTCAGGGTGGTTCGGTCGTTTGGAGCTTCAGACGGAGCACTCAGAGATGGGGAGGGATACAGAGGGAGAGGGAGATCGTCGGAGTCGGAGGGAGGGAGAGAGCTGAGGGAGGGAGGCAACTTTGTCAACGGGGGACACGTTGAGGACTCCGAGAGGAGGTTCGGAGGTTTCGACGGGGAGGGATACAGAGGGAGGGGGAGATTGCCAGAGTCGGAGAGGGAGGGACAGAGCTGAGGGACGGAGGGAGAGAGCTGAGGGAGGGAGGGAGAGAGCTGAGGGAGGGAGGGAAATTTGTCTTAGGGCAAATGATTGGGAAAATGGGATAGTCCCGAAATAAGTTTTACACATAGCGACGGCAGACACCTGTCGCTATTATTAACAGAATAGCGACGGCTGAGCACATCTGTCGCTAAAATACCAAAACTAGCGACGACTATATCCGTCGCTCACTTTACAAATCCTTCCAAAATTTTGAAACCCTTCAGGAAACTTAGCGACGTCAAGAGAGCGTCGCTGAAACATAGTGACGACTCTACCTCCCGTCACTACCTTGTGGTCTGATAGCCCTATAGCGACGGCAAGATTCAGTCGCTGATGTCTCCGAAGACATAGCGACGGCACAGTTACCGTCGCAAACTTTTGGCGCCAATAAGGGGGAAACAAAAAAATGGAGGGAACAAAATCTAGCGACTACACTAGCGACGGCGTATAATTAGCGACGGCACTAGCGACGGTCGTTGTCATACTTTTTAGCGACGGGTTACTGTGGTCGCTAACTTAGTCACTAAGATATATTCCCCGTCCCTATTTCCTAGTCGGTCGCTAATTCAGTCGCTAATTAGCGACGACATTCGGTGGTCGCTATTTTGAGGTGGCTAATTGTGATTTTTTTAGTTGTGTTATGCGAAAATTAAAGAGTTTAAGTATGACAATGAAGGTTTTGAGAGCTTGAAGAGGGAGATGAAAGGTTATAGGATTAGTGAGGTTTTTGGTTTGAGGAAATTTGGAAGGTTGGAGCCCTATTTATAAGCTTTCAATGGCGGTTACTGTAGCAAATCACTGTAGCAGCTCGAAATGACATGAGGCGGTGGGAAAAATGGAGAACTCTCATGAATTCTCTACATTTCACAAGATTTTTCATGTGATGTTTTACTGTAGCATTTTACTGTAGTATTTTACTGTAGAAGATTTTTATTTTATTTTATTATTCTATTCTACGTTCCATTTTTGTTTAATTCTGTTTTAAGTCAGACTAAAAATATCCTTATATTCATAATTAAATTTTCTATTTTCTAGGATTCATTTCTTATTTCTCTACGAAACTTTAATTTTTCACTGTTTAATTACCGCTTAAAAATTGGGCTGTTACAGCTAACACCTTCCCCACGTATAATTTAACTCCCGAATTTAGAATTTCATTTTTATGACTAGTAGCCTAACAAAGGTTTTTCTAATATTTAACTTTTTAATAGATATTGGTGACTCTCGTTTTTTCTAAAGGATTTTGAAGCTTTTTTTTTTCTTTTTTACAATCGGCCTCCTGTCACAATTTCGGTCGTGATAGTTTCCAAACTATTCCATTTCAGATTTAAAGTTTGGGAAAGTAGCAAAATTGGGCTCTTAAACAAGAGGATCTTGGTACTGGAATTTCAAGTGGAGAAGAGCTCTTTTTGAATGGATAAATATGTAAAACAACATTCTAAACATCAATGTAGCTGATGAAATAATATGGAAGCACGAACCGACAGGAGTGTACACTACAAAATCAGTTTACAAGCTGATTCAATAAGTACAAAATCACTAGACAATCGAAGTGTGTGCTAAAAGATTTGGTCATCTCTAGCTGCTTCAAATGTGACCACCTACACATGGAAAATACTGTTAAAGAGGCCACCAACAAAGAATAATTGGATCCAGAGAGGGGTACAAATTATTCTTTTTATGAATGGTCATGTAAACCTAAACTTTATATTTCGTTCTTGTAATTGATATATTTGAGTGGAGTACCTCTTATACCCTTTAATTAATGCAATATGTCAACAAATGATTTTAGAACATCTTGCTATAACGGTATATTTAAACAACATTTATGGGTCTTATCTATTTGACACATAATAGCATAAAGAAAGTTCAAAAATCAAGAGATATTCACAATATATCAATGTCAACTAGTTAACCTCAAAAGAAAATATATCATATTTTATTTAATCAAATTACATTCAAATATTGTGCATGATCACTGACATATAAAAAAACAAAACTTCACACAATCTTATACCTGAATTAAAACTCAGCATTAAGTCTTTCATATATATTAAAATTATAGCCAGACTTTACATCTCAGGTCTGTACTGTACCTCAGTCTTGTAGATATCAGAGAGTGAGAGAGTTAAGCTTGTTTAGTGATTGGACTCAATCAACGTAACAAGGTTATTTTCAATTTGACCACACAAGTTTTATTTTCTAAAAAAATTGGAACACAGAAACGAAGAACACAGAAAAAGACCCCTTGAAATTGAAAGATTCAAAGCAAAGATGACACGTACACGTGACACGAGAAGGGACAATGAGATTACCATACCTCACTTATTAGATGACAAATAATTAAATGGCAATATCCCACACTATTTGGTAGCATTTACGACTCTTCAACATCTCCTTCAGTTCTATACCGAGACTGATAATACACACCATTGACATCACGGACTAAGATACATTTCATAATGATAGTATATGTTTCATGTGTTACGTATATCAAAATTTATCAGATAATTACTATAATAGACATAATTAGTTTTAAAATAATATTGATTAATTATTAAAATCATCTGGATGAGAAAAATATTTATATATTATAAACTTGATTTAAATATTTTTATAGATAAAAAATAAAATAAATCAAGTTGCATATGTATATAATTAAGTTATATTTTGAAAGATGAGGTATTTTTGAGATGCAGAAAAATTCATTTAAAGTTTATGTAATGTAATGAATAATTTTAAAATTTTAGGTTCACATTAAAAAAAACTTTAAACCCTAATTGTATAATGTATATAACATGTTAGGAGAGTTGATTAGATTCGTTAAAGATTATTGAGCCCAAATTCACATGTAGCCAACTAAGATGAGAAATTTATTTATTCATTATGAAGTTTGTTGAACCAATATAACATAATATTGACACTATAAAATGTCTAAACTTAAAAAATTAATTTATAGATTTCATATATAATATAAATTTATTTAAGAAATGTTCACCTGCTGGTGGGGAATTTGTTTTGCCAATTAGTCGTAAACTTAGAGAACAAACATTAAATTAATTTAAATCAACCTATATAAGAAATGTCTAATAAATTCATCATGATAATTTAATAAGTAAATTAAGTTAGGATGAAATTATTGTACTTATCCTCTATTGTGTTCTTTTTCCAGGAAAAGTATACCATGTTTGACCTAAGGCAATTTTCAATTTCATGCTATAAATTATTTAAGTTCAAATTGAAGAAATCATTATCAAACACATTAAGTTTATAGGGATAAACTTAGATGTCATTATTTTTAAGAAACTAATAAATTTAACTATCAATTGACTATTTTTATTAGTCTTAATAATTCACTTAAGTTTGTCATATAAAAAATCAAAGGAAGCATATATTAAAAAGATTAAGATGACTTCTTAATTTAAATTACCATAACATTTTAATTTAAATTATTCAAACATCTTAATAATAATTATCAATATTTAATCTCAAACAATTAAATTAAGGTTGACAGATCCTATAGTAAGGAATATATACTAATTAGTCATAAGCTTAGATAATAAAAATTGGACTATGTTAAATTGATCTAAGAAATGTCTAGAATTGATTATGATACTTTTATATGTATCGGGTTAAAATAACAACTTTCTAACTATATCATTGTATTCAAGTCTTGTTTTAGAAAATACATAAAATGTTTAAGATAAATAATAGGAAAAATATATAATTCTGGCATTCTATAATATAAATTATTTAAGTCTAGACAATCAAACCTTAATATTGTATGTGTCTCATCATACATAGGGAACATATATCCATGCGTTTATATTAAAATATTTATAATACAATAAATTTATAGCCCGTTACATTTACCTAAATAAATAATTATATTATGAAATGAATATTACAAATATCTTAATTTTAAAAAGTTGTAAATTACTATAACACCTTATTAAATATGAAATCATTTTAAAAAAATTGTTTGTGGAATTTACAACTAATGAGTAATTTTATAAATTTTAAAATTAAATTAACATATAATTGTCATATATATTTAGTCCCTTATTTTTAATTAATTGTTCCTGAAAGAATATATAAAATATCTAAACTTAAGTAATATTAAAATAATTCTTAGAGTTTATAAAAGAAATTATTAATTATGATAAAATAATTAAACTAAAGATGACCGTGATAGTCAAAAACTTAAATAATAAAAATTGAAGCAAGTTAAATTGACTTAAGAAATATTTATACTCACTTCTTGCTTCTTGAAAAATATCTAAGTTGTATGAGCTAAAATAATAGGAAACTTAAGCTTAGAAACAGTTAACCTTGATATTGCATGTTCCTTTTTTTTTTATTGAAAGAAAGGGTCTACGCCTATAATATTGCATGTTTCCTGGTATAAATAAAGAATATTTATCATAAATAAAATTAAAACAAGTTTAAAAAATTATAACATGAGCAAGTTTAATGAAATTACAACATCTTATTAAAAGTTGCTTTAACATTGTTTTGAGAAATTTGTTTGCAAAATTTATAAAAGTTTTTAACTTTTTTACATGAAAGACTTATTCTTTTCCAGGAATACAAACTATGATTTTGAAATTGAGTTTTATGCTGCTCAACATATTTAATAATAATAATAATAATAATAATAATAATAATAATAATAATAATAATAATAATAATAATAATAATAATAATAATAATAAATCCATGCTTCCATCCTTTTGTTAGGGGCATTTCTTTGTATATAAGATTGTGCCTCTTGTACTGCTTGAGTGTTTATCCCTCCAAATAAAACAATAGGTTATTAATATACGGAGATAAAATAACAAAATAAATTATTAAGTCCGTTTAAATATTAGGTTAAGTCTCGCTTCATAGATAAACAAATTCGTTCATTTATTGTAAAGTTTATTGAACTAATATAGCATTATATTGACACTATAAAATAATCTAAGTTTAAGATTCTTAATGAAATTAATAATTCATAATAAAAATTTATTTAAGATTAAATAATTAACATAAATTAAAATCAAACGTCTTCAATAGTTGTTTCACAGCTTCTTATAATCACAATGGCTGCCCCACAACATTTAGTACATGCCAATAGTTGTCTCACAGTATAACGTCTCTCTTACTAATTAGAGTTTAAATAATGTATTTATGCTCGATTCATATTAATATTGCATTTAGTAAAATTGAAAATATAATTAATTCAAAACAACTCTATGGCATCCCCTTATTAGCTTCCATGATTTACCTCGGGGTTGAATGAAAACAGGGATAAAATTTTTCACGTTTGTCACCTGAGAACAAACCATGAAAACCCAAGGCAGAGCCGAATATAATAACATGGAATACAGAGGCACCAAAATATACACAATGAGGGAAGCGAGCAAGAAATTATGAAAACCCCTACGAATCAATATACATTGGGTTGAGGAAACAAGAAAAGAGAACAAATCAGGTCAATCTCGCTCAAGCGAAATCCCACTCATTTGAGCGAGCACGAACATATGCCAGAAAATGAGCTTTCACTCAAGCGGGTCCCTTTCTCGCTTGAGCGAATGACAAACAGAACCACACAGGCCACTCTCGCACCACTCGCTCAAGCGAGAACAAAAGGGAATTAGATATGACTCCTCGCCCAAGCAAGATGCCATTCACTTAGGCAAAAAGGAATAGGGAGCAGCCACGCCAATTTCGCTCAAGCGGGGTTCCACTCGCTCGAGCGAAAAACTCATAGTACCTAAATACACCACTTCGCTCAAGCGATACTCCACTCACTTGAGCGAAATACACACAGTGGCAACCTCATATTACACTCGCTTAAGCAAGGTGACACCTGCTTAAGCGAAAACCCCACAAAACCACACAAATACTATTCTGCTCGAGTGAGGCACATCTCGCTCAAGCGAGAATCTTACAGGATCAATAACTCAGGTATATGGGAATAGCTCGCTTGAGTGAAGATACCCCCGCTTAAGCGAGAAGTGTAGGTTTACCTAATTTTTGAATCTTCGAGGTATCTAACTCCTCCGTTAGAGCTCCGTTTGGTACAAAATCTTATAGTCAACATGTTTTTGCCTTTTCGAAACTGTTGGCGAAGTCCGTTCACCAAAATTCCCTCGTATGCTTAAGGTATGCGTGCGGATGCATTGAAATCAAAAATAGCATAAACTAATGCACAAAACCTATCAAATGGAATTCGAAATAAGTGGGACTTACATGCACAAGTTATAAATAAGGTAGGGAACCTATCGACCCCTTTTGAGGGTCCTAAAACCCACCGAATTCCAAAATCACCCTTCCAATTCCTAATACTCACATAAATCTACTAATATGCACAATGCCATTTTGCATCTTTATGTCTCATCTTCACAAACATTTATACAAACAATACAATACCTGCCCATTTTAAATTCATCAATCAAATAGTTATGTGCCATAACCACACATAATATTATAATTCCATACACCTGGATAACATATCCAAACCACAATCTCACAACATAAACACTATTTCATCATTCTTAATCCCTCACGCATGCAAGTATTTGTCGTGACCAGGATCGCGGCGGGAGGCCGACCCTTAAAATGTTAAAGATAAGACGGTTCGAAATCCTTTCGAAAAAAAACAGGGAGTCGCCACCAATATTTTCAAGGATAAAATACCAGGAAAACCTTTGTTAAAGCACTGGTTATAAAAATGAAATTCCAAGTTTAGAAGTCTAATTATAGGTGAGGAAGGTATTAGCGCCTCATACTGTCCGTTATAAAACAGTTACCTAATATTTATTACGTACATGCTAAATGGCCTAAAAATTATTTTGACTTTTAAAAAATGAACAGACAAAACAGACGAGAAAGTTTCAAAATAAGATTAACAGGACGTCTCATCCAAATTGATCTTAAATCGAATAACCTGACAAAACAGTTACAGTAAAATACCAAACAGTAACAAGAAACCAAACAGTAACAGTGAAAAATCAAACAGTAATAATAGAAGATTAAATAGTGATGATAAAAAAACCAAATAATGATAGTAGAAAATTAAATAGTGACAATAGAAACCAAATGGTGACACTAAGGATTAACAGGATATCCCGTCCAAATTAACCTTAAATTGTAATAAATATTTAGAAATTAAGACAAAATAAAGTTGAATGGGATTAGATTAAATGGAATAAGATGGGAGAAAATAATATGAGATGTACGTTTCATCCAAATTAACCCTTTTTTTATGAGGAAACAATATGATATAAATAAAGGATATTATAGAAAAAATGAGAAGATTAAAAAGACGTCTCGTCTGAATTAATCTCCACTTATAAGAAATATTATTATAGAAAATATGATATTAACAAGACGTCTCATCTAAATTAACCTCGTTTTATAAGTGAACTGGTCTGAACTGGGGTCTAGGGTCCGGTGTGGGACCAGCCACAAAAATATGTATATTTTAGAAATTGTACACCGGTACAGTAGGTATCCGATATTGTAATCCAGACTCTCAGTGGGAGAAACCGGTCTCATTGTCCTGGAGATCCTTCACACCAAAGTCTCAAGTTGGAGTGGGCGAAAGGTGGTGTCACCTGCGAAGATTCTCCGACGCTCAAGTTAGAAGAGTGTAAGTGAACTCAATGAAAGCTTAAGCGATGCAATAGTAAGATGCGAGATAGAACAACGTCACCTTGCATGTGTATTAGAATATGCTATTTATAGTTGAACGTAGGAAATGAATCGTTGGATGCAAGTGGGCCCCTTGACTCTGATACCGTGTAGAGTGTGTCAATCAAAGTGGCTCAGTATTCAGAGTGTGTCAGGGGGTAGGTCAATTATCAGAGTACGATTTTGACACAGAGATGGAGGATAATCACCTTTCCGTATATTTCACTAAGGATTGTACTTACTCTCTGTGATAAATGACATAGACACATTCCGCTATGCAGAGTATCTTCACTGATAAGTTATAATACCTCTTATCTCATGGTGATTCTGAGATAAACGGTTATGCACGACGGAGAAGTGAGGACGGATGAAGCATCTATCGTAGCGAGGACGGATGAAGCACCTAACAAAGCGAGAGCGGATAAGGCACAATGGATGACTGGTGTGGCGATATTTCCCTGTAACACCGGTTGCCCCTCTAAGAGGTCATTTTGACGTCATAACTTTATGGGCCAGTATCCAGACCAGATCAATAAGAAATATTATTTTAAGTAAAAATATTGAAACCATGAGATTAACAAGACGTCTCATCTAAATTAACCTCATTTTATAATAAATATTATTAAAAATATTGAAAACATGAGATTAACAAGACGTCTCCTCTAAATTAATCTTATTTTATAATAAACAGTATTCTAATAAGAGACATTAAAAATATGAGGTTAACAAGACGTCGTCTAAATTAACCTCCTCGTGATAAAATAAGGTTTTAAAATTAAATATTAACAACATAGAATTAATCGAGATAATAACAGAGACTTGGAAATTAAACAAAGGAAAGTAGGCCCGACAGGAATTGATTCTCGCTCCTACGTATTTTCAAGCTTTTGAGAAATCAGGGTTACATAGTTCTTTGATTAATTTCGAGAAAATATTTAAAATTATTTTTAATTGATTTGATTTTTAATAATGAAAGAAAATTTATGAGGAAGGAGAAGTACAAGGCGAAGTAATTCGCACGTGTATAAACCTTCAAAGTCTTATATCACAAATGTAGGCAAAAGTAATTTTGCACGACATGACTCATAAGATTTTAAGACATTTATTCTAAAAGAAGAAATATATTTTATGTTTCTTCTCATTTTTAATAAAACTATTAATTATTCTAAGAAAGATGTTTAGATTTTAACATGGTTATCAGAACCGGACCGGACCGGCCGGTCGGACCGGTCGAACCAGGAACCGGTGCCTTGTCCGGTCCGAAACGGGAAAAAACGGGTCAACAATTGAACTGGTCAAAAACTGGGAAAATCGGTCAAAAACCCGGTTTGCAATTTATTTTTTTAAAAATTTTAGAAACCTTTTTAGTGCGGTTTTGTGAAGAACCGCACTAATATACCCTGTACACTAAATAAAATTAATATTTTTTTTATTTTACTTAGTTTGGACTAGTGTTTTTACACCTTTTAAGCATGTTATTGTAGGATGTGTATTATTTTAAGGCTTTTTTACAATGTAATATTTTAATTATAACATATTTATTGAATTTATTTGATAAATAATATATTATTTTTAATCTAATCGATTATTATTTAATATATAAAATAATAATAATAATAATTTATTATTACCGGTTCGACCACGGTTCGACCACTGGTTCAACCACTGACCCTTGAACCGGTGCCTCCATCGGTTCAATGACCGGTCCGGTTCTAAAAACATTGGATTTTAATGTTTCATAGATAAAAATTATTTGTCCATTCTAAGAAAGAAAAAAACTATTTAATTTTTTTAGAAAAGATATTTTGGATTTAGCACAAATGATTCATTATATATTTTTTAAAAGGTTATTTAACTCTCAATATTTTCATTTTTTTAAAAAATATAAATCATCTATTCTTTGTTCTTAAAGGTTTTTTGAGATAACACCAAAGTAAACCCAATAATAGTTATTCTAAAGGGACTAAATAAATAAAATACAATAATAACAATAATAACAGAAAATTATTTATTTTCCTACTTAGAAATTTTAGACACATAAGACTCTAATAACATCTCTAATAAAATTAATTTTAGCAATAATAATAGATTAATAACCCAAAGGCCTTGTGTTTGTTGTTTTTTGGGAAAATGATTGGACTTCAGAAATTTGAAGCCCATTAGCATTACAAATTAAAGAAAGCACTAACAAACAAAAAAACTATTAGGGTTCAGATTTTCTTAAAAAAAGAAGTTAGGTAGGAGAGAGAAAAGAGAAAGAGAGAATGGGAGGGGCCAACAGGGGATACGGCGACGGCGGCTCGGGGGCGGCGGAGGCTAGGGTCGTGCTCGCAGGAGGGGGCCGGTCGCAGGGTGGAGGAGGCTGGCGTCGGTGGTGGCGGTTTCTGGCAGTGGCTCCAAGTTTCTTCTTCCCCTTCCTCTTCTTCTTCCGTTTTTTGGTTAATGTTTTTTTGGTTTTATGTTGCTGTGTGTTAAGAAAAGTGGGAGAAGGAGAGTTTCTTTGATTTTTTGAAAACTGATACTGTTCTCCCCTCTACTTGTTCTAATTGTTCCTTCTTATATTGAATTAGCATTTCTATTTTTGTGTTATTGATTTGAGTTTTTAGGGTTGCTTTTCTATTGATCTTGCTTAAAACACACACTATTTGACCTCTATGTGTTGTTAACTCAAATTGCCCAAAATAGAGGAGGAGTGGAAACATAGAACTTCAGAAGGCAAAAAAAGGAAATAGTGCAGTGTTCACAGCTGCCCCTCTTTACTTCTTTTCGTAGATATATGAATGCCTTATTCATATCGCGGAAAGGAAGTAAAGATGTGGACACTGTTTCCCCGTCGGGATCTTGAAATCTGAGTTTATAAAGGGCTCAACAGGGATGCTAACTTTGGCGATGAAGAAACAAAATTGGTGTTGACTCTTAAAAGGAAACTAATTTTTTGAGGGAATTTAAAGGCGCCAACTTTGATAAATTTAAAAGTACCAACTTCGACAATAGGAAGACTTGGAAAGATGTTGATTATGACAACAAGAAGTTAAAGAGGTGCCAGATTCAGCAAATGAGGAATTTAAAAGTGCTAACTTTGACAAGAAGAATCTTAAGTGGGGCTAGCATGGGTGACATGAAAAGTTTAAAAGTACCAGTCCTTGGTGATAAAAGCTTGAAGAGGTGCCAACTCCGACAATGAGAAAAGTTAAAGAGATGCCGACTTCAGCAATGAGGAAACTTAAAAGCTCAAAGAGGTGCCAACGTCGGCAATGATAAAGCTTAAAACTTAAAGAAATGCCAATTTCGGCAATGATAAAGCTAAAAACTTAGAGAGGTGCCAACTTTGGCAATGATAAAGCTTAAAAACTTAAAGGGATGCGACTTCGGCAATGATAAAGCTTAAATCTTAAAGGGATACCAACTTTGGCAATGATAAAGCTTACCAACTTAGACAATAAGAAAACTTAGAAACTTAATAGGAGCCAACTTTGACAATTGAGAGAATACAAAACTTAAAAGGAGCCAACTTTGGCGATAAAACAATTAAAGGGTGCTAGCTTTGGCAACTGAGAAACAAAACTTAAGAGGAGCCAACTTTAGTGATAAAGACAATTAAAATGTACCGACTTTGGCAATTAAGGAATAAAGACTTGAAAGGTGCCCGCTTTGGCAGTAAAGATAACTAAAAGAGTGCCAACTTTGGTAATTGAGGAAGTAAAACTTAAAGAGGCCAACTTTGGCGATTGAGGTGTTAAGACTTAATGCGATGGTACGCTATAAAACATGTAAAAGATAGTAAGTAGTGCAAAGATAAAAGCAAATTAAAATTCGGGTGTATCCCTTGAAACCGTGACTCTTGAGACGACTCAACGACCAAAATAGAACGAATGAGGCAACCCTGACTTCATACTGCGTGCCTGGTTCAGTCCTCTTGATGATTACTTGAGACGAGATTAGGTAACAAGAGCATCTTTTCCTCACGACTTTAAATAATTATCATTATTCTCATTTTTTCTTGTTATTAAAAGCACATGCTTTACCATATAAATGAAACTCACAATATAAACACATATTGAAGAGGGTACAAGTTTATTCATGTTTAAACAGGTACAGAGAGAAGGGAGCAAGGAAAGCAAATGAAACGAACAAAGTCAAATAGAAAAGGTTGATAATAAGTAAGATAGGGAGGGTTTACAGATCCTCCAGTGAATCCCTGAGAATAACACGCATCCCAATCCTGAATCATGATCCTGAGTTAACCCTTCGACCCCTCTTCTGAAAAGGTAATTCAACCATGATATTCGTGCCCCAGTTTGGGTTGGTACTATTTTCATAGGAAGATTTAGTCTTATCACTGGGTATCTGACCCTAATTTTTGTCTGAGCCACCCTTTCAGGTTTTCAACTCACCAGGTCGCTCTAACTTTTGCCTAGGCCACCCTTTTGGGTTTTCAGCCTAGCAAGCATCGGTTTTACCTTTCTTCTTTTCTTTTTTTTCTATTTTTCTTTTGTTCTTTTCTATATGAAGTATTTCTTCACTGCGTCTGCATTCACGGGCATTGGTAAGTCTTTTCCGTCCATGGTCGTGAGTATCAAGGCTCCCCTAGAAAAGGCTCTCTTCATAATATATGGCCCTTCATAGTTAGACATCTATTTGCCTTGGTTATCCTTTCAGATTGGCAAGACTTTCTTAAGGACTAGGTCCCCTTCTTGAAATTGTTGAGGTCGTACTTTCTTCTCAAATGCTCATTTCATACGCCTTTGATATAACTGGCCATGACAAAGAGTATTTAGCCTCTTCCCATTTATCAAGTTCAGTTGATCGTATCGAGCTTGGACCCATTCGGCCTCTTCCATCTCTGCTTCGATTATTACCCTGAGAGAGGGAATTTCTACCTCAAAAGGGAGGACCGCTTCCATGTCGTATACCAGAGAGAATAGGGTTGCCCCAGTTGAAGTCCGGACCGAGGTTCGATACCCGTGTAAAGCGAAGGGGAGCCTTTCACTCCAGTCCTTGTAAGTCACGACCATCTTTTGTATAATCTTTTTGATGTTCTTATTTGCCACCTTGACCGCTCTATTCATCTTCAACCGGTAAGGAGAGGAGTTATGATGGCGAATCTTGAAGCTTTCACAGAGTTCCTTCATTATCTTATTATTCAAGTTCGTACCATTGTCAGTAATGATTTGACTTGGTATGCTGTATCGACATATCAGTTCCCTCTTGATGAGTTTGACCACAATGTTCCTTGTTACATTGGTGTATGAAGCCGCCTTTTCCCACTTGGTGAAGTAGTTAATGGCGACCAAAATGAAACGATGACCATTTAAGACTTTTGGCTCGATAGGCCCAATGACATCCATGCCCCATATTGAGAAGGGCCATGGTGCTAACAAGATATTCAAGGATGACGGGGGCGCGTGAATGTGATCAGCATATATCTGACATTTGTGACACTTACAGGCGTAAGCAAAATAATCTGCTTCCATGTCATCCAATAGTATCCGGCCCTCAGGATCTTCCTCAAAATAGTGTATCTATTGGTATGGGTCCCAAAGGATCCTTCATGAACATCCTCTATGATCTTGTTTGCTTCAACAGTATCGACACAACGAAGGAGTACAGAGTCGTGATTCCTTTTATAAAGTACATTATCGTTCAAGAAGAAACCCATAGCGAGTCGTCTCAGGGTTCTTTTGTCATTCTCCATAGCACCCTCGGGGTATTCTTGACTTTGTATGTATCTCTTGATATCATAATACCACTGCCTCCTATCTGACTCCTCTTCTACTGCCTGGCAGTACACAGGCTCACTGCACCTTCCCATCTCGATGAGGGGCATATCACAGGTACTGCTAATTTTAAACATCGACACAAGGATGGCTAGGGCGTCGACCATTTGGTTGTCATCCCGAAGTACGTGGTGAAAAGTGATATCGTCAAATTCCTTGATCAACTCTTTGATGTGAGCATGATACGGTATTAACTTGCTATCTCTAGTCTCCTACTCGCCTTTCAATTGGTGAATAACCAAAGCGGAGTCCTCGTAGACTTCTAACGACCTTATTTTTACATCTATCACTGCCTGGATCCCCAAAGAACATGCCTCATACTCTGCAATGTTATTGGTACACTCAAAACATGGCCTGTCATAGACAGGGATGAACCTCTAATCTGGTGAAATCAGGATGGCCCCGATTCCATGCCTCAGTGCATTAGAAGCTCATCAAACCTCAAGATCCATCTGTCTTTCTGGTCACCTTCTTCGTATCCTCATCTGAGAAGACAAATTACATGGGTTGGTAGTCATTGACGGGCTGGTGTGCCAAGTAATCTGCTAGAGCACTCCCTCTTATGGCCTTTTGGGTGACATAGGTTATGTCGTACTTAGTTAATAGAACTTGCCAACGAGTGATCCTCCCGATTAAGGCGTGCTTTTCAAAGATGTACTTGATGGGATCCATTTTGGAAAACAACCAAGTAGTGTGACATAGCATGTATTGCCTCAAACGTCTGGCAACCCATGCCAATGCGCAATAGGTTCATTCAAGAGCGGAATATCACATTTTGCACTCAGTGAACTTCTTACTCAGGTAATAGATGGTGTGTTCTTTCTTCCCGGTCTCATCACGTTGTCCCAATACACAACCCATGGATTCATCTAGCACAGTCAGATACAGGATTAACAGTCTTCCAGAGGTTGGAGGCACCAAGATCGGGGGCTCCCGTAGGTACTGCTTTATCTTCTCAAAAGCTACTTGACAATCTTTATCCCATTGCCCCGGCTGTTTCTTGCGGAGTAACTTAAAGATCGACTCACAAGTCGTCGTCAGTTGTGAATGAACCAGGCAATATAATTTAGCCTTCCCAGGAAACCTCAGACTTCTTTTTTTGTGTGGGGAGGAGGCATTTCAAGAATTGCCTTAACTTTGTCAAGATCAACCTCTATCCCTATCTCGCTTACCTTGAACCTGAACAGCTTGCCTGATCTTGTGCCAAAGGTGCACTTGGCTGGGTTCAATCTAAGCCTAAACTTCCTTAGCCATTCGAAAAGCTTCCTCAGATCAACAATGTGTCCCTCCTTAGTTCTAGATTTAGTGATGATATCGTCCATATAGACTTCTATCTCCTTATGCATCATGTGGAAGAGGGTCACCATCGCCTTTTGGTAGGTTTCCCTAGCATTTTTCAAACCAAAGACATCACCTTATAACAGAAGGTGCCCCACAAGGTGACAAACATGATATTCTCTATGTCTTCGGGTACCATCTTAATATGATTGTATCCGTAAAAACCATCCATGAATAAGAAAATAGAATGTTAAGCTGTATTGTCAACCAGAACATCGATATGTGGTAAGGGAAAGTCGTATTTGGGACTAGCTCTATTCAAATCCTGATAGTCTACATATATCCGCACCTTTCCATCCTTCTTTGGGAAAGGGACAATGTTGGCTACCCACTGAGGGTACTTTGCCACAGCTAGGAACCCAGCGTCAAATTGCTTCTTAACCTCCTCTTTAATCTTTAAGAGCATTTCTGGCTTCATTCGGCGTAGCTTCTGCTTTATCGGAGGGCACTCGGGCTTTAATGGTAATTTATGCTTGACAATACTAGTATCGAGTCCAGGCATATCTTGATAGGACCAGGAAAAGACGTAACAAAACTCTATTAACAGCTTAATCAACTCTTCCCTTCTTTACTTACTCGGGGAGGTGCCGATCTTGACTTCCTTCTTATCCTCCTCATGCCCCAAATTAATAATCTCAACTATCTCTAGATGGGGTTAAATTTCTCTGGCTTCCTGTTCTAATAACCTTACTAACTCGGGCAAAGGATCATAGGCTTCCTCACCCTCTTCATCGGCGTAATCATCTGGGTGGTCAAAGTCATGGAATGGGATTACGAGCTTGCTATTCTCGAGAGGGTCATTTTTGAACCTGCATTTATTTAGTTGGTTATGGTGAATGGAAAGGGAAACAAACAAGTAAAGGGAAACAGAATCAAAGCAGAGACAGAGAGAGCGGGGAAAAAAGATAGAGTGAAATTCAATACAAATTTATTAATGGAAACTTGAATGATAAAACATATTTTTGCCTTTATTACAAAAAAATCCCAAAGGCTTAGGCATAGCAGTGGGGTTAACAACTCATTAAAGCACTACAAATTACTTTGATTGAATATTTAAAGTCGTGGGGAGTTTGATGGCCTCCCAATTACAAAGCTCCACACTCGATGGGCAGGGGATCACAAAGCTTGCATATTCACAGGGAACGTCTTCAACAACAGCTACTTGATCAGGGGGGACCAAACCCGCGCTTTGAAAACTCTGGTAGAGATCACACAGGGGGACTCTTGCAGTACGGGACTCACGGCCGGCCAGGCGGGCTGCCCTTTTTTTCTCTTTTCTCTTGCTCTACCTCCTTTTGTCAACGGTCGTGGGCCGGTAACCCAAGCCAAAATCACCTCTGTTTTCAGACAAGTACACAGGTTGTACTTCTCCACTTAACGTGTATCCCATCCCTTTCCCAGGCTGATACCCCTCGCGTAACATTCTCTTTTCCATCATTAAAGATGCATTGGGCATGTAGGCCTTAGCTATCACAGCTCCTTCACCCACATAGGTGGTGTGAACACCTCTTTCGGTCCGACCCAAATTGTTATGACACCGGACCCAGCATTGAAGTTGGTAACACCGGACAAGGCCTAAGTTAACACCGCACCACAACTCCGCCCTTATATACTTTGAAGAAGGTGTGGAACTCCGTCTCTTCATACACCGTCCCATAATCGGCGTGGCACTCCGCCCTCTTCACACCACGTTCCACGGACGATGTTAGCTAACATAAACTCCGCCCATGAGTCCTCATCACTCCGTCAACCGCCCTCATTTGCACTCCGCCCTCATATACTTCACAGACAGTGTGGCACTCCGCCCTCCTCACACAACGTTCCACAGGCGGTGTTAGCTAACATCAACACCGCCCGTTCTCACCTCAAGAGTCTGCCCAACCATCCTCACCTCAACTCCGCCCAACATCCTCACCTCAGGAGTCCCTTAATGGCCGATGTCGCGGATCTAAAAGCAAAAGACGAGCGAGTCCGGCCCAAGTAAGACGATCTCATGGGCACACCGGCTGGTAGTAGATCCGGACCAGGAAAGAGAACACCGGTCCCTATGATTACTGAAAGATTCAGCCGGTGTGAAGACACAGGTAATGGTTCTTAAGGCCCCACATCGGATCCGTGGAGACTCCGTCCAACCAATGGCTTTGCTAACCGGTGTCACAAATTTGACAACAGAGGGGTGAGGTCGGAAGATTATGCGCGGTGACCTGGAATCGCACTCCCTGGAAAATGGCAGACAGGGAGGCTGAAGTGGGTAATTAAAAAATCCCACTGAAAACCCTGCTCCCCACCAATGGTAATGGCCAGAGCTGCACACCACTACACAGATGGGTGAGTGGGATTTCTGGCTGTCCCAAAACCCTCAGCCCATGACTCGAAGGCCCTATAAATGCCCCAACCAAGGAAGCTCAAGGGGTTAGCCTTCAGATTCTCCCTCCACGCGAGAAAACCCAAGAAATTCTCTCTGATTCCTCAAATTCTCTCTGATTCCTCAAAGTCCTTAATTGACTCCCCCACCTGAAACCAGTGACTTGCCTTAGTCACCACGAAGGACCCCTTAGTTCGAAAGAAGGTTGGGAGTTTCTCTTTTTTCACCAACACAAAGTCACTGCTCTCACACCGTCTGTATCCCGAACATACCCCGTCATCACAGAACTGACTCCGTTCCAAGTCCCATACATTGTCAATCTTCGTTACTACTCAACAGCGTTCACCCCGGATCAACTTCCCATAACACCGGTCGTGTCATTCAGTTTTCCAGTTCGGGTCCTGCTCCGGTCCGTTGTCTGCCAACGTGCGAGTCCGAAATCAGACGTCGTCACTGCGCTCGACCTCCCACATCGGTTCATAGCTCGTCACACCGGTTCCACTCCTTTCCTTATTTCTTTGCTTTCAGTTTCCTTTTTTACTTTCCTGTGAGTTTGCTGTTTGTTGATTATAGTTGCCTGCGTACCATTAATTTGCGCTGTTAATACTTTTTATCCTTTTCCGTAATAAACAAACATAATAAAAGGGCAATTTTTGTAAAAAAAAAAATAATAGTGTCGTGTGGGAGTACTCCCGTCTACACAACCCTCTTAGGATTCGTGCACGTGCGAAGAACTTCGCTTTGCATGAATTCTCCTCTTTAATGATGTCCATCAAGACCTTTCAGATTCCTTCCAAAAAATAGCAACATCCAGAACTACGTAACCCTGATTTCTTGATAATTCAAGAATACGTAGGAGCAGGACTTTAACTCCTGTCGGGCCCATCTTTCTTATTTCTTTTTTTTGTTGTTGATTTACTACTTTACTTTTTTTTTTATATTTCTTTCATAAACGCTCTCTTTTTGGTTACTTCCGTGAAAATCAATTCAGACGTGACGTCTTGTTGGTTTCCCCATAGTTTTTGCCCAAGCCTCGCCATAATTTCATAGGGAAGGGATACTTAGGACAAGACGTCCCACTTATCCCTTTCTTGTCCCTATCCTTTTATCCTAGGATGTTTAATTCAGACGTGACGTCTTATTAGCATTCTCTCACCCCCTTTGTCTCATATCAAAATCGAGCTTAGTTCGGACAAAGCGTCCCCATTAACCTCGCTTTGAAGTTTTATGTCTGTACAGTTCTTTACTCCATTCTATCATTTTCAGAATAAAAGGGAATAAATCATGTTTTATTTAAGGCTATTCGCGTTGTGCTTTCAATCTTGGTACTGTCTTTGACAGGCGATGTAGGGTGCTGATACCTTCCCTACTCGTAACCGATTCCCGAACTCGGATTTCAATTTTTTACCAGTGCCTTCCTTAAACTTAGTTTTTTTCCAATGTTTTTCCTGTGGATAAAAACGTTGGTGGCGACTCCCTGTTTTATTCCATATAATACTCTCTCCCTCGTTCGCCGCGCCGTCGCAATCCAGGTTGCGACAGATGGCGACTCCACTGGGGACATTTAAGAGAGTCAGGCCAGTTTGATTGAAAGTGCATGTTCTTTTTATATAGCCTTTGTTATCTCGGATTTCTTCCCCTTGTTTTTATTTTCCGTTGATTGATGTGAATGTTTGTTTTTTTTAAATTGCATCTTGTTATTTGATTTATTGTCCATGTTCTATATGATTGTTGAACCCTAGGGTAGAAGACTATGTTACTTTTCTGCAATCATTGAACCCTAGGGTAGACGACTTTGTATATTTGCTCTGTGTTTGTTCTTTATGCAGAATGGGTAAGGTATAAGGTATGGACTGCCCTTCCACACACTACACTCACAATTATTTGCACACACTTATGAGTGGCGCCCTATACCCGGGCCCCAAATGAAGCTTAAGTTAGGAGGGGTTGGTAACGGAATCGTATGGGATGTACTTCCTATCCGGTATTCGTGAGAACCTCAACCAGAGTTCGACCTCTCATGATATACGCACTTAGTGAATTCCTCACTGTTTGCGTCCCTGTCATGATTAGGATCTTGGCTCTGGTGACCTTCTAGATGTCTAGCGGAAGCCACCCAATGTGAGAAATCCACTGTTAGATAAGCTATAGGTCCCAGAAAAGACTTTCAGAGAAAAAACCTGGCTTAAGGCACAAAAGGGCGGATTTTACTATACCTTATCTCATTCTCGCTTTCCCTTTAAATCCAAAATTGATGAACTGCTTACGTGTTCAAAGGGTTACTTTATTCCAAACAAAGGGTGAATCATTTTTCTTTTTAAAAAAAAATAGTAATCCTTTAACAAATAAGCAGTTCCCTCACTTTTTGTGTACTTATGAGTCCTGGGTTATAGATCTTCCCAATCGTCAAAATGAAAACAAATTCTATTCAAGCAGATATTGATGACGTTGGGAAGATCCATAACCCGTGCGACTTTAGTTTCACATGAGTCTTGCCGACCGCTACTTCTCAAACTGAAAGTGTTTTCTAATAAATTAATGAAGAAGTAGTGGTTCACAAAACGTAGCAGTAACTGATTTCTTTTTCTCTCTCTTTGCTCTTGCAGGAAGCTGTTTGGAATTTAGCGGGTACCTTTGAGCAATATGGAAATTAACATGAGATCTGATAGTTGTGACGTAAATGTGACCGAATTAAGGAAAGTATTGCACCTTAAGGCCAAGAAGATTGACATGGGTAGTCTGCAAACAATGGGGAGAAAATTAAGCCTGACACAGAAAATGGCTTTTACAAGAAAGTATGGAAAGATTCTGAAGTTGTTAGAAGTGGAAGTGCAAATTGAGGCGATCACTGCCTTAGCACAATTCTATGACCCACCTCTCAGGTGTTTCACATTTAGAGACTTTCAGTTGGCCCCATCCATTGAAGAATTTGAACAAATCTTGGGGATGCCTTTGGAAGGACAGATACCTTATCGTCATCTTGACCATCACGCAACTATTGCTTCCATCGCCCGTGTCCTGAAGATTCGTCCCGACACCTTAAGGGATGCGCAACTAAACAGAAATCAGATCCCCGGATTCACTCGAGAATTTCTCGAGAAACATATGCAGGTCCTGGCAGAAAGAGAAGATTGGGAGGCCTTTATGGATGCTTTAGCTATTACCATCTATGGTGTTGTTTTGTTCCCCAATATTGATAACTATGTGGATTATGATGCTATTGCCGTATTCCTAGCTCGCAAGCACAGGCTTGAGAATCCTGTCACGGCTGTGTTGGCAAATGTGTACTACACCATGGATTTCTGTCACACACAAGGTGGAAGAAGGGTTGTTTGTTGTCTACCTGTTTTGTATGTATGGCTCACATCACACGTTTTCCACCAAGTTTGTAGGGCCGAATGTCTGGTTTCTGATCTGAAGCTATGTCAGTTGACAGTGAAAAGTGGGGGCGAGTGGGCCAATCACCTCATAGGGCTCACAGCAGAGAAAGTTAGATGGTATCCCCAATGGTTGGAAGTTGAATCAATTGTTCATCACTGTGGAAATTACCCAAATGTTCCCCTTATTGGTACGCAAGGATGTATCAACTATAATCCCGTCATAGCCAAGCGTCAGCTAGCTTATCCTTTGCTTGGACCACCTGAAGAAGAGTCTCTCATTCCTTTCGTCTCATATTACTCGAAAGGGAGCTGTGTCCTTGTCATTCGGGATATAGCGAATGCATGGAAGAAAGTCTACCGAAAAGGAAGAGAACTAGGGGCCCGAAGCCATGATGTCAAAGGAGAATATTATGAATGGATCTTGAATAGGGTCTCTATTGTTAAATTACCCTTCAGGAGTCCCCCTCGTCTCCAGGAAAATCCTCCTGCTCCATCACCTGTTGCGGAGGATGAAGCAACCAAGGCGCTAAAGACCAAAATAGAAGAGTTAGCTGCCAGGAACAAGGAGCTAGAGGAAGACTTATTGAGATGTCAGCAAGAATACACCCTTCAGAAAAGGGAGAACCTGGAGAACAAGCAAGCTGTTGAAGAGATCAGGAAGAAACGAAAGCTTGATGAGAGCTACATGATAAAACAAGACCAATGTCTTCAAGCGGCCAATTCTCAACTAAAAATGAAGAACAAGCAAAGTGATACCATCCTGGCTGAGAAACGTCTTCTGAAGGATATGCTGACACAATCGAAAGAAAATGAGCAGAATATCATGGTACAAAAAGAGCTCCTACAGACACAAGTCCACAAATTGGGACAACAACTCAATGAAATGAAAAAGGCTTGCGAACAAGAGATAAGTAGGGAACGACAACGCGCCATAAACATTGAGCAAGATTTTCAAGAGACCATACGCCTCTTAGAAGCTGAACAAAATGAAACCATTCACTTATGGATGGATCGCTTTGCTAAGTTGGCGTACTTGGCCAACGGGGCTCTAGAAGATCTCCCATTTTTGCTCAAACAAGCGGAAGGAATTGCTAACCCGGTCAACACTCCTAGGGAAATTGCAACGTTCTTAGATTATTGCAGAGGACGAATTTGTAAAATGAGGGAAATGATTGCCCGAGCTAGGGATGGCTGATTTATTTTCCCGCTTTGTAACTTGGCATTTTATGGCAATAATGTACTCTTTTCAAGATAATGGATTCCTTTATCTTCACAACTATCTCATGTTAATTTCCATTCAATGCTTTACTTAGTACTCTTGAACGTGACGTTCTGAGGAACGGTCGAAGGATCCGTCAAGTTCCAACATTGCTTCCCGCGTAATCTCGTTTCACTTAATTTTTTCTTTGATTCGCTTATCTTTTCTAAAATTTTCTTTGGTGTTCCTTTCTAAAGACATTACGGGAAAACATTCTTACGGGACCAGGCTCAGGAAGAAACTCATGGCTGATATAGAGCAAGAAAATGAGAATTTAAAAGCTGAGCTCACCCAGGTCAAGGAACAGATGGCCGAGATGGCCAAGCTCCTAGAAAGGAGAGTCACAGAAGGGGGATCTTCTGTAGGGGTTGAAGACGCCCGGCAACAACCACCTACTTCTCATCACGGTCAAGATCCGGTTACAGGATCTGACCCCAGGACCACCGCGCCTCCTCTCGTTGTTCGCATAAGGAGGCCAAATCCTGCAAACACCCAACAACACACCTTTGTGGATGAGGAAGGAAATGTTATTCCCTTTCCTCCATATGGTTTGCCACACGGATATTTTCCACCACTCCAGGAAGAACCTTGCCACCCAGACCAAGTTCCCATCACTGCCCAGCCTAACACTAATCAACCAAACAACCCGCTTACCCAAACACAAGCCACCCAGGTGCCACCTACTCATACACAAGCCGCCCAAGCACAGCCTGCTCATACCATTCATATACCCCAAACCACTGCCAAACCAGATACCTTCATACCAAACCCTGACATGTTTCATTCCTACCAGCAATACGGGAAGGTTAGTCAACATACTGCTGCCGGTCCAAGTGCTGTAGCTACTACCCAGGAAGAGAGGTTGGAATTCTTGGAAAGGCGTTTAAGGGAGATGGAAGGAACAAGTAGATTTGGGACAGGCACTGCTGCTGAACTTTGCCTAATACCTGATGTCGTCATACCTCCTAAATTCAAGATGCCCGATTTTGACAAATACAGAGGGTTGACATGCCCGAAGAATCATCTAACCATGTACTGCCGTAAGATGGCTTCGCATGCGTCAAATGACCCTCTGCTGATTCATTGTTTTCAGGACAGCCTGGTTGGGGCTCCCCTGACATGGTACAATCATCTAGAGCGCTCTCGTATACGCTGCTGGAAAGACCTAGCAGACTCGTTCATGCAACAATACAAATATAACCTAGACATGGCCCCGGATAGGGGACAATTGCAGAACATGACTAAGAAAGATAACGAGACGTTCAAGGAGTACGCCCAAAGGTGGCGCGAAGTGGCGGCACAGGTTGACCCACCTCTGTCTGAAAAGGAGGTGATCACTATGTTCATAGATACGCTTCATACTCCTTTCTATGAGAAGATGATTGGAAGTGTCTCATCCCATTTCTCTGATATTGTCACTATTGGAGAAAGAATAGAAAATGGGCTTAGGACTGGCAGGATAGTCCGAAGTCCATCTGGGATGGGAGCTGCAAGGAGACCTACACTTGGCGAAAACAGGAGAAGAGAAGGGGAGACCAACTTGGTCTCTTACAACCAGAGAAGGAACCTGGCAGGGCCACCTACCCCAGTTAGCCTTTCACCAGTATATCCCGGCGTGTCGCACCCGTATGTGGCAGCCATTCCAAACCATAATCCACCACAATTCAGACCAACCATTGTACGGCCACCTGCGCCACCACAGATACCACACCAAGCACCACAAGCCAACCCACCGCCAAATATCCAAAGAAGGAACAATGACCGTGCTCCACCCCAGTTCGATCCCATCCCAATGTCCTATACCGAACTCTTGCCTCACCTCATTGAAAAAACTCTAGTAGTACCCTGTCCCTTGAGGCCACTACAGCCACCTTATCCTAGGGGGTATGACCCTAATGCCCGGTGCGATTATCATGCGGGTGCACCAGGCCATTCTACTGAAAATTGTCTGGCTTTGAAATATAAAGTAAGGGACCTGATTCAGGCAGATTGGATAAGCTTCCGAGAAGGAAGTCCAAATGTAACAACAAACCCTCTGCCTAATCATGAAGGGCCCGGGGTCAATGCTATCGGGGAAGATGTGGAGTATACGTCCAATGTTGAGGACATTCAGATGCCTCTAAAAGAAATTCACTCCCTTATGTTTGAGGTAGGGTTAGTAAAGGACAAATGGGATGAAGACTTCGATGATGCCCAATCAACAAAGCAGCAAGAGTTTCAAAAAACTCTCCAAAGGTTTATGGACAGTCACACTATACGAGTCTGCAAGCGCCATGGCGATGAGGTAAATATGATACAGGGACAGACTGGACTTCGGGCCCCAAAACCCTTGGTCATATTTTATAGTAAAAATGCGCCCCTAACGCAGACCCCTGCCAAAACTACTATTACGGCACGGCCACCTGCTCCATTCCCGTATGACAACTCCCACGCCGTGCCTTGGAAGTATAACACGGACATAGTTGTTTCCAACCCCGTAATAGTTGATCCGGCGCCTGCTTTGTTGGTTACCAACATCGCCGGTATAGGCGGAATGACCCGAAGTGGGAGAGTGTATGCGCCTTCAGAGCCAAAGCAAGACAAGACGGCCACGGAAGGCAAAACCGGGAAGGTTGGGATCGCTGGCGAAGCAAAGAAGGTTGTGCCAGAATAAGAGACTGGGGAGTTCTTAAAATTTATCCGCCACAGCGATTACCAGGTATTGGATCAGTTGAACTATACCCCCGCCAAGATCTCCTTATTATCTCTGCTGACAAGTTCTGAATCACATCGGAACGCGCTGATGAAGGTGCTAAGTGAGGCGCACGTGAAACATGACTTGCCTGTTGATAAGTTCCAAGGTATTGTTGGACATATAGTGGCCAGTAACTATCTGACTTTCACGGATGACGAGGTGCCGGTGGAAGGGAAAAGACACAACAAAGCGCTCCACATCTCTGTGAAGTGTCAAGACCATATTATGGCAAAAGTGCTCGTCGATAATGGATCATCCTTGAATGTGATGCCCAAGTCTACATTAGCTAAACTACCCATAGATGGGGCATGCATGAGACCGAGCTCCATGATAGTAAGAGCTTTTGATGGGACCCGACGGGAGGTCATAGGTGAAGTTGAGCTACCCATACAAGTTGGACCCCATATCTTTCAAGTTCTCTTCCAAGTAATGGATATCATGCCCGCCTATAGTTGCTTGTTAGGGAGGCCATGGATCTATTCAGCAGGGGTAGTTCCTTCCACTTTACACCAGAAACTAAAGTTCATCGTTGATAACAGACTGGTAATCGTTTCTGGAGAGGAGGATCTTCTGGTCAGTAAGCCAGTTACTACCCCCTATGTAGAGGCAGCCGAGGAAGCCCTCGAGACATCTTTCCAGGCTTTGGAGATAGCCAACGCCACAAGTATGCCTTTCCCAAAGGTACCGCTAGCAGTAGCGAAGACCATGCTACGAGGAGGATATAAGCCGGGAAAAGGACTCGGAAGAGAACTGGAAGGAAGAATTCAACCTGTCTGTCTCCCTGAGAACAAAAATAGGTACGGCCTGGGGTACCAACCTACCGCGGAAGATCAAAAAAGGGTAGAAGAAGGAAAGAGAGGGAAGAGGATTACTAGTCATACCGGGCATGCATTCAACACTGCGAAAATCCCCATCTGTGACCTCTACCAGAGCTTCAAGAGCGCCGGAGTAATGTTTCCAGATCAAGTGGCCGTGATCCAAAGTGATCTTGATGAAGGCCCTGGATTTGTGTATGCTGGCTCACCTGGTCAGGAACTGAACAACTGGGAGGTCATAGAATTCCCCACGATTTGTACCATTTCATCAAAGTAATCATGTTTTCTGTTCGATCCTTTAGCTATGCTTCGGGATCTCATTTTGTAACAATAAAAACTTGTTCGTTTGTTTGAATAATAAATGCCGTCAGTTTCCAAATAGCTTGATCTGTTTAGTAACCTATTATTTAAACCTTTCTCTTGCTTGTTTTCCTTTTCATTTGCTATGATACACTGAAATGCAGATCCGAAAGCGATTCATCTGAGAATAGTGAGAATTCGGTCTTATTTCACGATTTTGACTGTCTAACTGATTGTGCCAATGAGGAATATGATGGAGACTGCGATCCCTCGCCTGAGTTAACCCGGTTATTGGAACAAGAGGATAGGGAAATTCTGCCCTACTTAGAGATAGCCGAGGTTATCGATTTGGGAATTGGAGGAGTTAAAAAGGAAGTCAAAATTGGTACCTCGTTAAGTAAAGAACAAAGGCAGGAACTGATTGGGTTGTTGAAAGAGTTCAGCGATGTTTTCGCCTGGTCTTACCAAGATATGCCGGGACTGGACAATAGCATTGTCGAACATAGGTTACCATTAAAACTCGAATGTCTGCCGGTAAAGCAGAAGCTGCGACGCATGAAACCTGAGATGCTTTTGAAAATCAAGGAAGAAGTCAAGAAGCAATTTGATGCCGGGTTCTTAGCCGTGGCAAAATACCCACAGTGGGTGGCAAATATCGTCCCGGTCCCGAAAAAGGATGGCAAAGTACGAATGTGCGTGGACTATCGCGATTTGAACAGGGCTAGCCCCAAGGATGATTTTCCCCTGCCTCAGATTGATGTTCTGGTCGACAATACCGCGTAACATACGATCTTTTCATTCATGGACGGTTTCTCCGGATACAATCAAATTAAGATGGCGCCCGAGGATATGGAAAAAACTACATTTGTCACCTTGTGGGGAACCTTCTGTTATAAGGTGATGTCTTTTGGTCTAAAGAATGCCGGAGCAACTTACCAGAGGGCCATGGTAACCCTTTTCCATGACATGATGCACAAGGAGGTAGAGGTTTACGTCGATGATATTATTGCCAAGTCTAAAACAGATGAAGGGCATATGGAAGACCTAAGGAAACTCTTCGAAAGGCTGAGGAAATTCAAGCTTAGGCTAAACCCAGCCAAGTGCACCTTCGGCGCAAGATCCGGGAAATTGCTGGGATTCATAGTAAGCAAGAGAGGCATAGAGGTCGACCCTGACAAAGTTAAAGCCATACAGAAAAGGAAGTTAGAGGTTTCCTAGGGAGATTAAATTACATCGCTCGCTTCATCTCACAGTTGACGGCAACATGCGAGCCAATTTTCAAATTGCTCCGTAAAAACCAACCAGTTCAATGGAACGAGGATTGTCAAAAGGCTTTTGAAAAGATAAAGCAGTACTTGCAGAACCCGCCTGTTTTGATCCCACCTACCCCGGGAAGACCACTCATTTTATACCTTACAGTGTTAGATGAATCCATGGGTTGTGTGTTGGGGCAACATGATGAGACTGGGAAGAAAGAGCATGCCATTTATTATCTAAGCAAGAAGTTCACCGACTGCGAGATGAGGTATTCTGCTTTGGAAAGGACCTGTTGTGCGTTAGCATGGGCAGCCCGACGTTTGAGACAATACATGATAAACCACACTACTTGGCTAGTTTCCAAAATGGACCCTGTCAAATATATCTTTGAAAAACCTGCCTTAACCGGAAGGATTGCTCGATGGCAGGTCCTGCTAACTGAGTACGATATAGTCTATGTCACTCAGAAGGCTATAAAAGGAAGTGTTCTGGCTGACTACCTAGCTCATCAACCCATAAGAGATTATCAGCCCATGCAGTTTGACTTCCCGGACGAAGATATCATGGCCCTGATTAATGAAGAAGGAACCCAAAAGGATAAATGGACCCTAAGGTTTGATGGTGCTTCTAACGCATTAGGACACGGAATCGGAGCAATCCTCATTTCACCTGACAGAGAACTTATCCCCGTTTGTGCTCGATTATGTTTTGATTGTACCAATAACATCGCTGAGTACGAGGCGTGTTCTCTGGGAATCCAAGCAGCGTTGGATGCCAAAGTGAAGAAATTGGAAGTATACGGGGATTCTGCCCTGGTCATTCACCAACTAAAAGGAGAGTGGGAAACTAGAGACAGCAAATTAATTCCCTATCAAACTCGCATCAAGGAGTTGATTAAGGAATTTGATGATGTTTCTTTTCACCATGTTCCCCGAGAGGACAACCAAATGGCTGATGCTTTGGCTACCCTAGCATCTATGTTCAAGGTGAGCAATGATTACGACATGCCTCTCATTGAAATAGTGCGGCACCACGAACCCGCATATTGCCAGATGATTGAAAGGGAGTCAGATGGGAAGCCTTGGTATTACGATATCAAGAGGTATGTCCGAAATCAAGAATATCCCGAAGGTGCTACAGAGAATGATAAGAGAACCCTGCGACGGCTCGCCATCGGTTTCTTCTTGAACGGTGATGTGCTTTATAAGAGAAACTATGACTCTGTCCTTCTCCGTTGCATCGACACCGACGAGGCAAGTAAAATCATGAGGGATGTCCACAAGGGATGTTTTGGAACTCACACCAACGGGCACGCCATGTCGAGAAAGATCTTGAGGGCTGGTTACTACTGGATGACCATGGAGTCAGACTGTTTTGCCTATGTTCGTAAGTGTCACAAATGTCAGATATATGCGGACCATATTCACGCTTCACCGTCTTCCCTAAATGTCTTGTCCGCTCCCTGGCCCTTTTCAATGTGGGGTATGGACGTCATTGGGCCCATCGAGCCGAAAGCCTCTAACGGTCATCGTTTCATTTTAGTCGCTATCGACTATTTCACAAAATGGGTAGAAGCTGCTTCGTACGCCAATGTGACAAGGAGTGTTGTGGTTAAATTTGTCAAGCGTGAACTGATATGCCGGTACGGTCTGCCGAGTCAGATCATCACTGATAATGGCATGAATTTGAATAACAAAATGATGAAGGAACTTTGTGAAGACTTCAAAATCCACCATCATAATTCCTCCCCGTATCGCCCTAAAATGAATGGGGCAGTCGAGGCAGCCAATAAAAACATCAAGAAGATTGTACAGAAAATGGTTGTGACCTACAGAGATTGGAGCGAAATGCTCCCCTTTGCTTTACATGGGTATCGTACCTCGGTCCGAACTTCAACTGGGGCAACTCCATTCTCCCTGGTTTATGGAATGGAGGCAGTCTTGCCTTTCGAAGTAGAGATCCCTTCTCTTCGAGTGATAACGGAGGCGGAATTAAAGGAAGCTGAATGGACCCAAACTCGGCATGACCAGTTAAATCTGATTGATGGGAAGAGATTGGCGGCCCTTTGTCATGGACAGCTGTATCAAAAGCGTATGAAACGAGCGTTTGAAAAGAAGGTACGACCTCGACAATTCCGAGAAGGAGACCTAGTCCTTAAGAAAATCTTGCCAATCCAAAAGGACATCCGAGGGAAATGGACACCTAATTACGAAGGACCATACGTCGTGAAGAAGGCTTTCTCTGGAGGAGCTCTAATCCTTACCAACATGGATGGAGAGGATCTACCAATGCCTGTGAACGCCGACGCGGTGAAGAAATATTTTGCCTAAAAAAAAAAAAAAAAAAAAAAAGGTGCTCGCTAGGCTGAAAACCCATGAGGCAGCCTAGGCAAAAATTAGAGCTGCTTGATGAGTCAAAAACCCGGAAGGGCGGCTCAGGTAGAATAAAAGCCACAAGTTCAGGCGTAAGGACGTGAACTCTTCAGAGAAGGAAAACTGGTCAGGCACGTGCATCTTTGTCAAAATCATTTCCCAGAAGTAAAATCAGAGGATGGTCTCGAAGTCGTGAGGAAAGATCCAGATTCTTATCACTCGCGGGGAGTCGCTGGAGGGTTCAAAAGGCCTTCTTTCTCTCCCACCTTTTAATTGTTTATACATATGTTTTTGTTACCTTTACCTTCATTACCAATGTACATACTTATATTCAATAATGAAATAAGCTTTCCCTTTCCTTCCCCTGAGTCTGCGGCTGAATCTTATAAACGAACAAGTTTTTTTCTTAAGAGGAAATTTTTGAAATGAAAAGTGATGAAATGAAAGGTCGTGGTGAAACGAAATGTATCCTGGCGTCAGACCCGGCCCGTGAGAAAGCATAACCAATTCTGTTAATTATGTTCCTGGAAGACAGAATTTGTCTCTATCTCATCCATGAGTTATCTTGAAAGCCTATCTCTTAGGAAAGGTCGCTCGAAATGTCAATTCTTTTGATTACTCGTGCTTCTAACCATCTGTTTTGAAGGGTGATGGAACTACGTCACACAGAAATGAAGAACCTGACACCAAGGATCCGGACCAGAAGTTTTCCCCAAGAGAAATTAGTAGATTGGCATCCCCAGTGAAATCACAATCGCCAAAGCTAGCACTTCCCAAGTTCTCACTCCCCAGCAGAACCATAATCATCAAAAAACTACACTCCCCAAATCCTTCCCCAGTGGGACTACACTTCCCGGTCAACCCAAACTGGGGCATCTCCCTGAGTTCGTTCTTTCATTCAAAGGGACAGTTCCCTAAGATTTCATCCAATCATGTCAAACTGGAGCATTTTCCCAGGTTTATTTTTCATTCAAGGGGCAGTCCCCTAACAACCTTCAGTCATATCAAACTGGGGGATCTCCCCCAGATTCCCTTTCAAAGGTTGATTCCCTAACAGCATGCAGTCATACCAAACTGGGGGCATCTCCCCAGATCTCATTCTCTTTCCTTAGAAGGACAGTTCCCCGATAACCCCCAGATTACTCTATCCCAACTCACCTAATACTTTCCCAGTGGTACCTTGAAGGTCACTAAGAAGAGTTATCCTTCCCCAGTGGAACTGTACTTCCTAAACAATTCCAACAGGAGCATCCCCCAGGCAGCTTCCCAAAAACTCGCAGTCAGGACAACCGAGGGGCAATTCCCCACCTTTACCATTTGCAAACTAAGGGCCACACCCCACATTTATTTTCCTGTCAGTCAAGGGGCAATCCCCCACCTTTACTTTTTGCAAACCAAGGGCCACACCCCACATTTGTTTTCCTGTCAGTCAAGGGGCAACCCCCCACCTTTACCTTTTGCAAACCAAGGGCCACACCCCACATTTATTTTCCTGTCAGTCAAGGGGCAATCCCCCACCTTTACTTTTTGCAAACCAAGGGCCACACCCCACATTTATTTTCCTGTCAGTCAAGGGGCAATCCCCCACCTTTACTTTTTGCAAACCAAGGGCCACACCCCACATTTGTTTTCCTGTCAGTCAAGGGGCAATCCCCCACCTTTACCTTTTGCAAACCAAGGGCCACACCCCACATTTGTTTTCCTGTCAGTCAAGGGGCAATCCCCCACCTTTACCATTTGCAAACTAAGGGCCACACCCCACATTTGTTTTCCTGTCAGTCAAGGGGCAATCCCCCACCTTTACCTTTTGCAAACCAAGGGCCACACCCCACATTTATTTTCCTGTCAGTCAATGGGCAATCCCCCACCTTTACTTTTTGCAAACCAAGGGCCACACCCCACATTTGTTTTCCTGTCAGTCAAGGGGCAATCCCCCACCTTTACCTTTTGCAAACCAAGGGCCACACCCCATATTTATTTTCCTGTCAGTCAAGGGGCAATCCCCCACCTTTACCTTTTGCAAACCAAGGGCCACACCCCACATTTGTTTTCCTGTCAGTCAAGGGGCAATCCCCCACCTTTACCTTCTGCAAACCAAGGGCCACACCCCACATTTATTTTCCTGTCAGTCAAGGGGCAATCCCCCACCTTTACCTTTTGCAAACCAAGGGCCACACCCCATATTCATTTTCCTGTCAGTCAAGGGGCGATTCCCCACCTTTACCTTTTGCAAACCAAGGGCCACACCCCACATTTACTTTCCTGTCAGTCAAGGGGCAATCCCCCACCTTTATTTTTCTGCAAGAACAAGGGCCACACCCCACATTTATTTTCCTGGCAGCCAAGGGGCAATCCCCCACCTTCACCTTTCGGCAAACCCAGGGCCACACCCCATATTTATTTTCCTGTCAGCCAAAGGACAACCACAGCTTTCCACTCTTCCATAAATCAAGGGCCACACCCCGTATTTTATCTTCAGTCAAGGGGCAGCTCCCCACTCTTACCTTCCTATCACCCACTGTATTAAAAAAAAAAAAAAAAAAAAGAGGAACGGTGTTGATCCGATATGAATACTAAGTAGAGGAGGTCCACTTTGTTCTAAGGCATGATCCAAAGGACGGTGTCAGGACCCTCAAGATCAAATGAAGTAGACCCTGTCAGGTTGCGAGAGACGGTGTCCCAATGGTTTCACCTCTTACTACTTCGAGGCGTAACAAACGGTGTCATGAAACCCACCTCGGATAGAATTGGGTTGCTGCCAAGACCGATGTCAGGTCAACTACAACGAAGGTTCAAAGGTTAATCGAAGTTGTGGACGGGGTGGCCATGATACACCGATCCGATGTTCTATGCTTCGCAAAAGACCGAATTAAGTCCATGTCCCAAGTTAATGATTAGACGGTGTTACTTCAAGTCATACCGGTCACAAGAAAGAGATACTTAGAAATATTTTGAAAGAAAAGAGAAGACAAGCTGATGGATGGAAATCGCATTGCATTAATAAAGGGCACTGAGGCCATTACAAAAGGTAAAACTCCGGAGCCCATCCCGGAACAAGGCTAAAAAAAAAAAAAAAAAAAAAAACCTAAGGGTTGGGTGCTGGAGAGTCCGGTCTAGCAGAGGCTGTCCTCTCAGATTCCTCCGACACCGTCCTCAGTTCCATGCTTTGGCCTTCAGGGAGGGGCATCAGTTCGTAAGGAATATCCTCAGGTTCCGAAGCCTGACCCCGGTCCATAGCATATAGGTGGCCACCATGAAATTCATAGTAGACACCTATACCGTTCAGGTTAAGTTGAACAGCGGAATTCCGGTGTACAACCTGACGAACGGCAGAACTGAAGGCAACATCGGCCAGTACTGAAAATTCAGCCATCTGCTCCTCGGCTTCCATCCGCTCTTTCGCTTGCTCTTCCTGCACATCGGCAAGCTTCCCGGATAGTTCTTTGTTTTTCTCGTCCGCCTCGGCCTTCGCAGCCTTGGCTTCATCCAGTTCGGTCCGGAGAGCTTTGAGAGCGTCCTCTGAAGCCTTAGCCTTAGCCTCAGCAGCATCTGCCCTCTTGGCAGCCGATGTGTAGGCAGCAGCAAGTTCGGACAGATCCTCCTTACTCTTGGTCAGCTCCTGCTCCTTCTGAGTCAAAGCAGTCTGAGCCTCGACTCTCAAGGCCTCAGCTTTCTTCATCCGGTCTAGGCATTCCTTAGCCTCGATACCGGAATAGTAAGAGCGGCCTAAAGAGCTGAGGACCCCGGCTGCCTCAACCAAATTAAAAATAGCAGCTTTAGCAGCAGTCTGAGCTTCAGAAGCAGGGAGATCGGCCTTGAGCTTGAAGGGGATATGGACCCGAGCTGGTGTCCCTCCAACGTACTCTAGAAAGTCCGAGAGGCGGGAGTTGACGACGATGTCCTCGGGTTGAGACCGGGCTGGAGAAACATTTATTGGACCGGCCTCCTCCTCCTCCCTTGGCACCTCTACTTCGGCCACAACCTTTCGAGCCTTCTGCTTTTTCGGCTTGGAGGTTGAGCCGATGTTGGACTTCCTTTTAGCTGGGGCCCTTTCAGCCGGTCCCAGAGTCATTGCCTCAATATTTTCTGCCGGTATGCTCACCACCTTGGCCGGCGTGCGATGAGGAGTCACCCTATTCTCCTGTGCAGCAGCAGCAGCGTTTCGGGCTTCGGCAGCCTCCCTCAGTTTTCTGAGGATGTCTATCCGAGCCATCTCGCCTGGAAGAAAAAAGAAACGATGTTAATACCGGTGTGAATATATAATGGAAGAGGGTAAAGTTAAGCAATATCTACCAAGGTAAGCATCCCGGCCCGATTCCGTCCCCAAAAGCCTCTTGCAGGAGAATTTGGCAATGGCCGAGTAACCCTTCAGAGCGTCCAGAACTTTCTTGGACTCAGTGGACAAAGTACTCTCACTGACGATGTAGGCATTGCTTGTTAGGAGAAAGTGTTCATGAGTCCAACCGGTGAAAAACTTTCTGGAAAAATCAGAATTCTCCCAGAACACCGGTCTACCGGCATTGACCTCGACCTTGACATAGGAGTGTTTGAAGCTGACCCCGTCCGTCTTGGCCGATTCGGTGTAACTTTCGAAGTTGACCACCTTTGAGTCGCAGCGGAGGTTGATGAAGCCTAGACCCCCTCCAGAGTTACCCCGGCGCATCACCCTGCAATAAGTAAAAAAGAGGGCCACTGTGGGGACGAAGTGGAAGTACTCCCCGAGCACTTCCAAGGACCTTACCAAGCCCCAGCCATTGGGATGAAGTTGGCTAGGAGCGCAGTCGAGAAACCGGAGTACCCCCATCTCAAACTCCGTCAATGGGAAGCGGACACCGATCTTAGAAAAGACCATCTCGTACATAAAGAGGTCCCTTGACCCCGGTTGGTGGCAGATCCTGTCCGAGGTTTGGGGGCAGAATACAGTGAAGTCGTTTTCATGCTCAACATCGGCATGAACAACGACATCTTCAATGGTGACGTCGGCAGCATCTTCAGCATACCGGGAGACGATGGTCTTTGGGTCTTCATGAACCCAGAAATAGGGGTCCCTGGCCTTCTCAGCTAGCCAGTTGATCCGGTGTGCCAAAACATTTGTCTCAATAGGGTCAGTTATCACAGCAACACCGGTGGAGGAATTTTCAGAAGCCATTCGGACGGTATGGCGAAGAAAGGGAATACAACTGTAAAAGGCCACATCGTCAGTAAGATATAAATCGGCACTACTTGCCCCTTCACTAGCAGTGCCAAAGTTAAATGAGGAGCCTGACGATGTGTCAAACCCCTCTGTTTCCCACAAAGGCAATTCAGAGAAACGGTGCCCTGATGAGACGAACCGATGTGAAGCTCCCGAAGTTGCCCCACTTTGGTGACTCGGACCTCGGCTCGAAACTCCACCCGGCTGACGCCGGGATGTAATTGAAGGAGGACCGGACAGGACCTCAATGGAGTCATTACTCGAACCGGTGTCCCCTATGACCTATCTACGAAATTAAAGTGAAGTTTGGGATGGCTACCTGCTGAGGCGATGCGTGCAGTTCTTTTAGTGCGAGCCAGGTCGTAACACCGGAGGAAAAGCTTTAACGTCGGAGTTGAACTTTGAACACCGGAGGGGTTGAACGACGGAGAGGCAGCACTTCAATATCAAGAAAGGAGTGAAAATCATGGATCCCCGAAGCTGCTCTTATAGAGGGAGGAACTGAGATCCAGAACCTTCCGTATTCCGGCCCATGGCCCATTAAAAAAAGGCCGACTCCTGGCATTCCGGCCCAATGGCGCGAATTTTAAATTTTGAAAGAGCCAGTTAGCTGGTGACACATGGAATGCCCAATCACCCAGTGACGTGGACCCTATTTGAGACACGTCGGCTATTTAAAATGCCACATCATTAAGCTCACATCGGATTTTGGTCCTACATATCCCCTACATCGGTGTTCATGTCTTTACTCCCCTTTCACCTCGGAAATTTGCATTTCTCTTGTGAAAGAGAGTAAAGAGGGGCATCTGTGAACACCTCTTTCGGTCCGACCCAAATTGTTATGACACCGGACCCAGCATTGAAGTTGGTAACACCGGACAAGGCCTAAGTTAACACCGCACCACAACTCCGCCCTTATATACTTTGAAGAAGGTGTGGAACTCCGTCTCTTCATACACCGTCCCATAATCGGCGTGGCACTCCGCCCTCTTCACACCACGTTCCACGGACGATGTTAGCTAACATAAACTCCGCCCATGAGTCCTCATCACTCCGTCAACCGCCCTCATTTGCACTCCGCCCTCATATACTTCACAGACAGTGTGGCACTCCGCCCTCCTCACACAACGTTCCACAGGCGGTGTTAGCTAACATCAACACCGCCCGTTCTCACCTCAAGAGTCTGCCCAACCATCCTCACCTCAACTCCGCCCAACATCCTCACCTCAGGAGTCCCTTAATGGCCGATGTCGCGGATCTGAAAGCAAAAGACGAGCGAGTCCGGCCCAAGTAAGACGATCTCATGGGCACACCGGCTGGTAGTAGATCCGGACCAGGAAAGAGAACACCGGTCCCTATGATTACTGAAAGATTCAGCCGGTGTGAAGACACAGGTAATGGTTCTTAAGGCCCCACATCGGATCCGTGGAGACTCCGTCCAACCAATGGCTTTGCTAACCGGTGTCACAAATTTGACAACAGAGGGGTGAGGTCGGAAGATTATGCGCGGTGACCTGGAATCGCACTCCCTGGAAAATGGCAGACAGGGAGGCTGAAGTGGGTAATTAAAAAATCCCACTGAAAACCCTGCTCCCCACCAATGGTAATGGCCAGAGCTGCACACCACTACACAGATGGGTGAGTGGGATTTCTGGCTGTCCCAAAACCCTCAGCCCATGACTCGAAGGCCCTATAAATGCCCCAACCAAGGAAGCTCAAGGGGTTAGCCTTCAGATTCTCCCTCCACGCGAGAAAACCCAAGAAATTCTCTCTGATTCCTCAAATTCTCTCTGATTCCTCAAAGTCCTTAATTGACTCCCCCACCTGAAACCAGTGACTTGCCTTAGTCACCACGAAGGACCCCTTAGTTCGAAAGAAGGTTGGGAGTTTCTCTTTTTTCACTAACACAAAGTCACTGCTCTCACACCGTCTGTATCCCGAACATACCCCGTCATCACAGAACTGACTCCGTTCCAAGTCCCATACATTGTCAATCTTCGTTACTACTCAACAGCGTTCACCCCGGATCAACTTCCCATAACACCGGTCGTGTCATTCAGTTTTCCAGTTCGGGTCCTGCTCCGGTCCGTTGTCTGCCAACGTGCGAGTCCGAAATCAGACGTCGTCACTGCGCTCGACCTCCCACATCGGTTCATAGCTCGTCACACCGGTTCCACTCCTTTCCTTATTTCTTTGCTTTCAGTTTCCTTTTTTACTTTCCTGTGAGTTTGCTGTTTGTTGATTATAGTTGCCTGCGTACCATTAATTTGCGCTGTTAATACTTTTTATCCTTTTCCGTAATAAACAAACATAATAAAAGGGCAATTTTTGTAAAAAAAAAAAATAATAGTGTCGTGTGGGAGTACTCCCGTCTACACAACCCTCTTAGGATTCGTGCACGTGCGAAGAACTTCGCTTTGCATGAATTCTCCTCTTTAATGATGTCCATCAAGACCTTTCAGATTCCTTCCAAAAAATAGCAACATCCAGAACTACGTAACCCTGATTTCTTGATAATTCAAGAATACGTAGGAGCAGGACTTTAACTCCTGTCGGGCCCATCTTTCTTATTTCTTTTTTTTGTTGTTGATTTACTACTTTACTTTTTTTTTTTATATTTCTTTCATAAACGCTCTCTTTTTGGTTACTTCCGTGAAAATCAATTCAGACGTGACGTCTTGTTGGTTTCCCCATAGTTTTTGCCCAAGCCTCGCCATAATTTCATAGGGAAGGGATACTTAGGACAAGACGTCCCACTTATCCCTTTCTTGTCCCTATCCTTTTATCCTAGGATGTTTAATTCAGACGTGACGTCTTATTAGCATTCTCTCACCCCTTTTGTCTCATATCAAAATCGAGCTTAGTTCGGACAAAGCGTCCCCATTAACCTCGCTTTGAAGTTTTATGTTTGTACAGTTCTTTACTCCATTCTATCATTTTCAGAATAAAAGGGAATAAATCATGTTTTATTTAAGGCTATTCGCGTTGTGCTTTCAATCTTGGTACTGTCTTTGACAGGCGATGTAGGGTGCTGATACCTTCCCTACTCGTAACCGATTCCCGAACTCGGATTTCAATTTTTTACCAGTGCCTTCCTTAAACTTAGTTTTTTTCCAATGTTTTTCCTGTGGATAAAAACGTTGGTGGCGACTCCCTGTTTTATTCCATATAATACTCTCTCCCTCGTTCGCCGCGCCGTCGCGATCCAGGTTGCGACAGGTGGCAATTGCTATTTCCAACGCTTGGAAGGAGGTCTCGAGAGCCTTTTCCGCTGCCTCAACATAGGGTGTTGTCAGGGGCTTACTGACCAGCAGGTCCTCCTTACTAGAAATAATTATCAGCCTATTGTCAACGATGAATTTTAGCTTTTCGTGTAGGGTGGAGGGGACTACTCTGGCCGAAGGATTCATGGCCATCCCAACAAACAGCTGTAGGTAGGCGTGATATCCATGACCTGGAAAAGGACCTGGAATATGCAAGGCCCGACCTATATCGGTAACCCAACTTCACCCATAACCTCCCTTCGGGTTCCATCAAAAGCTCGCACCACCATAGTGCTTGGCTTTATATACGTCCTGTCAAATGGCAGGTTAGCAAATGTAGATTTAGGCATGACATAAAGGGATGCCCGTTATCAACAAGCACCTTTTCCAATATATAATCTCGGTATTTCATAGAGATGTGGTGGGCCTTATTGTGCCCTCATTCCCTTCATCGATATCTCATTATCGATGAAGGTCAGATAATTATCAGCAATAATATGCCTCATTATTCCTTAAACCTTATCAATGGGGATGTCATGAGCGACATGAGCCTCGTTCAATACTTTCATCAACGTCTTCTGATATGGCTCATGTAACATCCCTGATGTTTTAATGAGAATTATAAGAAATGGGAAATGGTTAGTAAATGTTTTAGAAGTTTTATTTAATATTTGTTCTGTCTGAGCCAGAGATAAGAAAGCCGGTGTCGAGATCGGTCTCAGAAGCGCGAGCAGGCGGAGTTAAAGATCGGAAGTGTAGGAGAAGAACAGGCAGGACTAGGTGGTCTGCTCCAACCGTTGTGAGGAGAGCGCCTCACACGGGGTCATAGCCCGGATTAACCTCATAATGACTGAAACAACGGATGTAGGTAACCAAGAGGTGAGCACGGATGAGATATCCGACCTCTCAGGTTGTAGCTCGGATTTCCAAGGTATGAACACTAAGTTAGGACATCGGGGGCCGATATTTATATTGGGCCTATACTCTTGCGAAGTATTAGAGAATTATGAATAATTAAACGTTGAGGGAATAAATACGTGTAATTGATTTGATAACTATGCAATAGTTTAATATAGTGAAATTGATTAAATTTAGTAAGAATACAAATAAAATAAAGGAAAAGACGATCTTGCCCATGAGCTATATATATATAAGGAAATTCTCTTCCTTCCCTCTTCATTATTTACAAGGTACCTTTGCTGTTGGTCTGTTCCTTCACTTTCGTTTTTCTCCTCTCTTAACGCTGAGTTGCATGCGCTGAAGAGGGACTCCATTTGTGTCCAAACTTCAATTTATCCCCATTCCTGTGATCGAGGCTTCAAGGTGAGTCTACTGATCCGTTCCAATTGTGATTCCCTTATTCCTTTTATTCTTTAGCTGTTTAAAGCCATGCATGGCTATATTCGTGGCTGTTCTCCACTCCTCCGGTGAGTGTGAGCCCAAATACAGTCCATGAACTAAGGGCGTTGAAGTGACGAGCTGTACTTTATGATCCGTAGGTAGTAGGCTAAGCAACGGAAGACTGAGTGACGGAGTTGAGACTACGAAACCAGTGCTCAGAGGAAGGAATCGACACAGAGAACAGATCATCGAAGCGTGGAACCAATGTAAGGGGGGTGTTCGAGTTATAATTAATTAGAATAGGACTCGCTTCTTATTCAGGTCATTGAGGTAATGTAAACAGGTTAAGGAAAATGTTGCTAAACATAGATGTGTGTTTATGCTTGTGCATGTGTGACTGGGTTCATTAATTAGTGGAAGATCGGGTGTGGTTGAGTTTATCATGTTATGATCTTGTGATATCTAATGTTGAAATGATCAGCGTTATGTGACGTCGGGTTAGCAAGCAGGCTACCCGAGTGATGAGGAATTGATATTATTATGTGAAAGGTAAACTGTTGAATGATTATGTGGTATGGGATGGCCGACGGTATATGATAGCCCCTCATTTCCGGCTCCCGTGGTTTTCGTGCCCAGTTGAGCTACCTAGTGGTCAAGTAGGACCCAGTGGTCGAGGTGGAGAGTCAAGCAGGACTCGGTGAACCAAGCAGGGTTCACGGGGTGTCAAGTAGGACCCCCAGCTGAAGGCCAATCCTTTAGTATCCGGATACTAGGAGTCAGATTGTATGAGAGTCAGTTGTGATCGTGATGAATGTGATGGAATTATGTGGTTGGTTTAATATAGTTACTATATGTAATACACTATGTTTCGGTATGCTTACTTACAAGTGATGCTTGATGTGTATGTATAAATATGCATGTATATTTGTTAAGTTCCATTCTATATTAATTACAATGCCAAACACTCACCCTTGCCCTTTTTTTTTTTTAGTAACCAGAGACAGGGAGGGGGAAGGAGCCATGGAGTCGCGCCAAGGGGGAGAACGGTGCCAGGGTCCGAGTGACTTTGAGTGACTCTCTATAGGGTTATATATATGTATGAGAACTTCCAAGTATTAATAATTAGTTGTGTTTAATCAAGACCGGACGAATGCAAATCTACATTTTAAAATACATTACTGTCATTTACATATGTTGTTGTGGTAGCTATGACAAACCTTTGATTAACAGAATCATTTTTAGGGTGAGACTTGCGGGAGTCCGTCTGCATGTCTTGTCTAATCCGGTGTGTGAAAGGTATTCGCTCAAGCGAATAGAAACCTCGTTTAAGTGAGAGTCCGGAATCTCGCTTAGATGAGTAGGGGCCTCGCTCAAGCGAGAAGCCCTGATTCCCTTTCTCCCATCCGTTGTGCTTAAATTAACTTGCTTTTCTTTTCTAGACCTCATTTAATTAATCTAACTGTGACTGCTGTCACTTGAATAAGTCAGTAAAAATAAATGCTTTTCACTAAATATCAATTAATTTTCAAGAAAAGGAAAAATTTATCGTAAGATGTAATCGTTTGAATAAAAATAAATGCAAAAATAACCTAGGATGTTACAGCTCAAAGTTGATCAGCAATGATAGTAAAGAGATTTTTACAGAGGTGTGGTTTAGCTAGTCAAGCACTTGATATTCGCTCTGGCAAATAAACTTTAAGAATTCATGGGCCTCTTCATCAGTCACGGCCTTTTTAACTTCACCAGCGGTCTTCCCTCCGCCTATCTTGGCTTTTTCGACAATCTGATCCTTCTTCGGCTCTAGAGGGGTATACACTCTCCACTCCTGGTTACGCCTCCTACCCCGGTAATGTTTATGATAGACGATACAGATGGGTCACTCATTGCTGAACCTACCGTGACCACACCTACTCGTACTTCCAAGGTACGGCACGAGAGTCCTTAAATGTGAACGGGGTAGGTGTCTGAATCGTGACAATTGGTCAGACAGAAATAGGAACCGCTATAGGGCTCTTGTTGTAGAAAATTACCAAGGGCTTAGGGGTTGGCACCCCCGTCTGTTCCTAGATCATATTCACTTGGTCTTCGTGGTACCTACAGACTTGCACAATATGGCTATCCATGAGCCCTTGAAGGACCTCACAGAAACCTTGGCGTTCGGCAGTCTGCTCATTATGAAGCTCTTGACTCCAGGGGCCCTTGACTAATCCCATCTCAAGCAACTGGGAATGAACTACTCTTTAGAGCGTCTTTATATTAGCAACATTCCTAACGTACTCCTCATCCCCTTCTATGGCGTTAACCCCCGAACCCCCATGGTTGGGTAGGGGATTCGTGGCTACCTTTGGACTGCCTTCTTGAAAGTTAAGCCAATCGGCTTTGATTAGGTCCTTCACCTTATATTTCAGGGTCATGTAGTTCTCCATGGAATGCCCTGATGCCCCGGCGTGGTAATCACAACGAGCGTTAGGATCATACCCCTTAGGGTAAGGGGGTTGCACCGGCTTCAAAGGACAGGGGGCCACTAGACCATTACGAATAAGAAGAGGTAAAAGTTTGGTGTATCTCATCGGGATGGGGTCAAACTACATAGGGGTGTGATTGTTATTGGGTCTTTTGGTGTTTTGGTTGGGGTTAGGCGGCGGAGCCCATTGTTGCGGAGGATAGTATGGCATGGGTTGGGGTCTCGGTGCTCGAATGACGAGTGGACAAAAATAGGATTGTGGTGAGGCAGGGTAAGGGGTCTGGCTATGAGCGGCAGTGGCCACATACGGGTATGGTGCATAAGGGAAGGGATTGGAGTATGGTGCATAAAAGACAGAGTTGGTCTCCCCATCTCTCCTCCTACCATCACCAGGCGTCAGCTTTTTCGCTACGCTTGCCCTAGATGGGCCCCGGGTGATTTTTCCTGTCTGTACTCCATTTTCTATCCTCTCTTTGATGGTCACAATGTCAAAAAATTTAGATGATACGCTACCAATCATTCTATCATAGAAAGGTGACTGGAGTATGTCAATAAACATCGCAACTACTTCTTTCTCTGACAGTGGGGGTTCAGCCTGCACTGCAGTCTCATGCTAGTGCTGCGTCTCATTCCTTGATATTTGTTAAAATCTGACACTTTAAACTTGGGGGGAATGATGACGTCGGGGACCAGGCAAAGTTCAGAGGTGTCCATCAATCCGAAGCCTTCCACACCTTCCACGACCCTTAATCGCTCCTTTAGCATTTCAATCTTCCCCTTTTGGGAGGCAGCGACTATGCTTGGACTGGTAGCTGGGTTTAACATGTGGGTCACGCTTTGTGGATTGGCAAAATAAGGGTTTGTGTACCCATCTGGGTAACCGTAAGGTTGGTAAAAGGGTATAGACGTGTGAGGTTGGTTCATCGGGCCAGTGTGGTCTGGCTGGGCTATTTGGGTGACTTAGGCTTAGGCAGCTTGTGGGTCATAGAGTGATGGTACTGTCGGCTGGGCAGGGTTCGCCGCTTGGTGATCATTTCTATCTTGGGGGTTAGTGAGATATGGGGGAACGTATCTCGGGGGTAAGTCATAAGGCAGAAAAGGCACCGAGTTGTCGTCTGGGCCGACAAAGGTATGCAGTTACGCGTAGGGCGGTTAAGAATCAAAAACTTGACTGGGTCTCCCGATGTTGATGGTGAGAGGAGCGGCCGTAGGATTGGAAACTTGAGCCTCGTCAGACCAAAACCTAGGGGATACGGCAGGGTTGTTTATTATTGGGCTTCCTCGGTACCTGCAGAGGAGCCCCCCTCTATGATTCTCTTTTCTAGGAGCTTGGTCAATTCCGCTACTTGCTCTCTTAGTTGGTTGACCTTGTTCCTAAGGTCTTCGTCCACGTGTTCTATTTCCGCTATGAGTCGTTTTTGAAGCCAGGTTCTGTAGGGATATTTACCCTGATGTCTTTTGGAAATAAAAGAAAAACAAAAATTTGTTAAAAAGGAAAGCATTAAATAATTAAAATGAATGCGATAAATAAGGTTGTGCGTGAAGCAATTCGGAACTTGACGAGTATCCTTCGACTGTTCCTTAGAACGTCACGTTCAAAAGTACTAAGTAAAGTGACGAATGGAAATTAACATGAGATAGTTGTGGAGACAAAAGAATCTTTTATTCTGAATTCCACAAAAAATACATCACTGCTGAAAGTTTGTTACAATACGGAAAAGTAAATTAGTCGTTCCTGGCTCGGGCAATCATGGCCCTTATCTTACAAATTCGTTCCCTATAGCAATTTAAGAAGGTTATAATTTCTTTGGGAGTGGTAAAAGGATTATCCATTTCCTCTGCTTGTTTGAGCAAGAGTGGAAGGTCTTCCAGAGCCCCATTAGCTAGATGCGCCAAGTTGGTGAAGCAGCTCATCCATGAATGAATGACTTCATCTTGCTGCATCATTTCAGCCTCCAAGATGCGTATAGCCTCATGACATTCTTGTTCTATATCCATCGCACGTCGTCGCTCGTAATTGATTTCTCGTTGGCAAGCCTTTACCACCTCGTTAAGCTGATGCTCTACCCTGTGAATTTGCGACTGTAGTAATTCTTGTTGCACTAGAGCGTTTCGCTCATTTTCCTTGGATTTTGCCAACATATCCCTCAGAAGCTTTTTATCAGCCAGAATGGTGTCTCTTTGACGGCTCTTCATCTTTAGTTGCGAGTTGGCCGCTCGGAGGCATTGATCTTGTTTTTTCATGTAGTCCCTTTCAGTTTTCCGCTTCTTCCCGACCTCTTCAATAATCTGCTTGCTTTCTTGATTTTCTCTTCTTTGAAGGGTGTATTCTTATTGGGACTTCAACAGTTCCTCCTCTAGCTTCTTGTTTTTGTCAGTTAGCTCTTCTATCTTAGCCTTCATCGCCTTGGTTGCTTCATCTTCGAAGGCAGACGGGGGAGCGGGTGTGCTTGTTGGGAGATAAGAGGGACTCCAGAATGGTAATTTGACAATAGAGACCCTATTCAGGACCCATTGATGATATTCTTCTTTTACAGCATGGCTTTAGACTCCTAAATTCTTCCCCTTCTTATGGACTTTCCTCTATGCATCTGCTATATTCCAGATGGCAAAGGTGTAGTCTCCTTTCAAGTAGTAGACAATGAAGGGAGTGAGCGATTCCTTATCGGGTGGGCCGATCAGTGGGTAGGCTAACTGTTATTTGGCTATGACAGGGTTGTAGTTAATGCACCCCTGAGTACCCATGAGAGGAACATTCGGGTAGTTTCGGCAGTGGTGGATGATGGTGTCAACCCTCAACCATTGCAGGTACCACCTTACTTTTTCAACTGTGAGCCCTACCAGGTAATTTGCCCACTCACGCCTATTCTTTGTTGCTAGCTGGCACAATTTCAGATCAGAAATAGGGCACTCGACCTTGCCGACTTGGTTGAAGACGTGGGATGTAAGCCACACATACAGAGTAAGTAGACAACAAATGACCCTCTTTCCGTCTTGTGTATGGCAGCAGTCCATAGTGCAATAAACATTCGCTAAGATAGCAATGACGGGGTTTTTAAATCTGAGCTTGCGAGTGAGAAAGACGTCGATAGCGTCATAGTCCACATAGTTCTCAATATTAGGAAATAATACAACACCATAAATGGTGAGAGCCAGAGCATCCATGAAGGTATCTCAATCCTCCTTTTCAGCCAGGACGTGCATATGTTTCTCAAGATACTCCTAAGCGAATCACGGGGTATGCTTTTTGCTTAGTTGTGCACCTCTCAACACCTCTAGGTTGACCTTTAAGATATGGGCGACAGAAGCGATATTCACATAATGCTCGAGATGACGATAAGGTGTTTGTCCTTCTAGGGGCATCCCCAGAATCCACTCAAACTTCTCAACAGACGGAGCCAACTGAAAGTCCCAAAATGTGAAAACAACGGAGAGGCGGGTCATAGAATTGATTCAGTGCGGTGATTGCTTCAACTTGTACCTCGACTTCCAATAGCTTCAAAATCCTTCCATATTTCCTTGAGAAAGCCATCTTTTGAGTTAAATTCAATTTCTTCCCTAGTGCTTGAAGACTAGCTGTATCAACCTACTTGGCCTTAACGTGTAGTAACTTTCTCAGTTTAGTCACATTTGTTCCACAACTATCTGACCCCATGTTAATTTCCATATCTTACTCAAAGGTATTCACCAAGCTCTGAATAGCTTCCTGCGAGAATAGAGGAAAAAGTGAAAATTAGTCATCAAGAAATGACGTGCCTTGCAAATCGTTACTTTCCTAGTAACTCACTTAAAAACATTTTTATACTTGGGAAAGTAACAATTGACAAAACTCGTGACAAATTGAGAGTCATGTAGGTTACGGACCTTCTGATCATCTTCAAACTTTTAATTTTTTATTTTTTATTTTTCAAATTTGAATTATTTTTATTTTTGATGATTTTTTTTTATTTTTGATGAATCAAAAAATCCGTCACTCAAAACCCCAAAAAAAAACTTAAGTAAAAGCGTACAAAAAGAGAGGACTGCTTGCCCATTTAAAGGATCACCAGTTTAAAAGTAGAGGAAGTTTTTTGAAAAAAGTAATCCGCTAAACGGGCAAGTGATCCACCAATTTGGATTAAAAGGGAGAGTGAGAATGAGAAAGTAGAGGAAAAGTCTGCCCTTTTGTGCCCTAAGTCGAGTTTTTTTGAAGGCCTCCTATCGGTTCTAAGATTTATCTAACAGTGATACCTCGCAATAGGTGGCTTGCACTACTGTCTAAAGGTCACTAGAGCCAAGACCCTACTCATGATGTTGACCACAACAGTAGGAAGTCTACTAGGTGTAGGACACCATAAATAAGTCAAACTCTAGCTGAGGTTCTCACGATAGCCAGACATGACGTACATCCTAAATGACATTGCTACCAACCTCCCCTAATCTTAAGTTTCACTTGGACCTGGGTATAGGGCCCCCACTTGAAAGTGTGTGCAAATCATGAGTGTGGTGTGTGAAAAGGGCATCCAATCCTTTACCTTACCCAATCCTTCACAAAGAACAAACACAGAGCAAATAAAATAAAGTCACCTATCCTAGGGTTCAACAACATACAAACATTGATCGAAAATAAATGGCAAAATACAACAACACAACGATTACACACAGACATCGATGAAAAATAAATGATATAAAAATAAAATAGAGAAGTCAAATAATTAAAGGCTTAATAAATATGCATAATCAATTTGTTAGGCTTGACTCTTGAGATCCCCGGCGGAGTCGCCAGCTATCGCGACCGAGATCACGGTGGGAGGCCAACCCTTAAAAATATTAAAGATAAGACGGTTCGAAATCCTTTCGAAAAAAATAGGGAGTCGCCACAAATATTTTTAAGGATAAAACATCGGGAAAACCTTTGTTAAAGCACTGGTTATAAAAATGAAATTCCAAGTTTGAAAGTCTAATTACAGGTGAGGAAGGTATTAGCACCTTACACTGTCTGTTATAAAACGGTTACCTCAAATTGATTACGCACATGCTAAATAGCCTAAAAATTATTTTGACTTTAGAAAATGAACAGACAAAACAAACAAGGAAGTTTCAAAACAAGATTAACAGGACATCTCATCCAAATTAATCTTAAATCGAATAACCTGACTTAACAGTTACAGTAAAATACCAAAAAGTGACAGTAAGAGACCAACCAGTGACAACGAGAAACTAAACAGTAACTATGAAAAATCAAACAGTAATAATAGAAGATTAAACAACGACGGTAAAAAAAACCAAACAATGATAGTAGAAGATTAAACAATGACGATAGAAACCAAACGGTGACAATAAGGATTAACAGGACGTTCCATCCAAATTAACCTTAAATTGTAATAAAGATTTAGAAATTAAGACAAAATAAAGTTGAATGGGATTAGATTAAATGGAATGAGATAGGAGAAAGTAATATGAGATGGCATTAAGTTGATTAAAACCGAACAAAAGGGTTAACAGGACGTCTCATTCAAATTAACCCTTTTTTTATGAGGAAACAATACGATATAAATAAAGGATATTATAGAAAAAAATAAGAAGATTAACAAGACGTCTTATCTAAATTAATCTCCCCTTATAAGAAATATTATTATCGAAAATATGAGATTAACAAGACGTCTTGTCTAAATTAACCTCGTTTTATAGGAAATATTATTTTAAATAAAATATTGAAAACATGAAATTAACAAGACGTCTCGTCTAAATTAATCTCATTTTATAATAAATATTATTAAAAATATTGAAAACACGAGATTAACAAGAATTTCTGTCCAAATTAACCTTATTTTATAATAAACAGTATTCTAAGAAGAGACATTGAAAATATAAGGTTGACAAGACGTCGTCTAAATTAACCTCCTTGCGATAAAATAAGTTTTTAAAATTAAATATTAACAACATAGAATTAATTGAGATAATAACAGAGACTTGGAAATTAAACAATGAAAAGTGGACTCGACAGGAATTGATTCCCGCTCGTACGTATTCTTGAGCTTTTGAGAAATCAGGGTTACATAGTTCTTTGATTAATTTTGAGAAAATATTTAAAATTATTTTTACTTGATTTGATTTTTAAGAATGAAAGAAAATTTATGAGGAAGGAAAAGTACAAGGCGAAGTAATTCGCACATGCATAAACCTTCAAAATCTTATATCGCAAATGTAGGTAAAAGTAATTTTGCACGACATGGCTCATAAGATTTTAAGACATTTATTCTAAAAGGAGAAATATATATTTCATGTTTCTTCTCATTTTTAATAAAACTATTAATTATTCTAAGAATGATGTTTAGATTTTAATGCTTCATAGATAAAAATTATTTATCCATTCTAAGAAAGAAAAAAACTATTTAATTTTTTTAGAAAAGATATTTTGGATTTAGCATAAATGATTCATTATATATTTTTTAAAAGGTTATTTAACTCTCAATATTTTCATTTTTTTAAAAATATAAATCATCTATTCTTTGTTCTTATAGGTTTTTTTGAGATAACACCAAAGTAAACCCAATAATAGTTATTCTCAAGGGACTAAATAAATAAAATACAATAATAACATAAAATTATTTATTTTCCTACTTAGTAATTTTAGACACATAAGACTCTAATAACATCTCTAATAAAATTAATTTTAGCAATAATAATAGATTAATAACCCAAAGGCCTTGTGTTTGTTTTTTTTTTTTTGGAAAATGGGGTCCCTTAGCACATTGGGCTTCAGAAATCTGAAGCCCATTAGCATTACAAATTAAATAAAGGGCTAACAAACAAAAAAACTATTAGGGTTTAGATTTTCTTAAAAAGAGAAGTTAGGGAGGAGAGAGAAAAGAGAGGGAAAGGAAAGAGAAAGAGAGAAAGGGAAGGGGAGGGACCAGCAAAGGGTGCGGTGGCAGCTCTCAGGGCGACAGTGGCCGAGGTCGCGCTCGCAAGAGGGGGCCGGTCGCGGGGTGGAGGAGGCTGGCGTCGGTGGTGGCAGTTTCCGGCGGTGGCTCTGAGCTTCTTCTTCCCCTTCCTCTTTTTCTTCCATTTTTTGGATAATGTTTTTTTGGTTTTATGTTGTTGTTGTGTTAAGAAAAGTAGGAGGAGGAAAGTTTCTTTGATTTTCTAAAAACTGATACTGTTCTCCCCTCTGCTTGTTCTGATTGTTCCTTGTTATATTGAATTAGCATTTCCATTTTTGTGTTATTGATTTGAGTTTTTAGGGGTTGTTTTTCCATTGATCTTGCTTAAAACACACACTATTTGACCACTGTGTGTTGTTAATTGAAATTGCCAAAAACAGAGAAGGAGTGGAAACATGGAACTTCAGAAAGCAAAAAAAGGAAATAGTGTAGTGTTCACAGTATTAAACACACATCATCATACCATATTTAGTTCCCAAAATCTAACAAAACTATAAGTCAGCTATCAAACAATCTAAGCACACATATGTCAATATTTTAAAGTAATCTACTAAACTATTACACATATCACAATTCCACAACTTTCTTGGCATCAGCTCCTTACTTGGCGCTTTCCTTTGGGGCGTCTGTACCTTCCCTGTCACTGGTTATTAAAAGAAAAGAAAATCATGGCAAGGGTGAGTGTTTGGAAACAAAATCATAATTAATATAAAACGGTAAGCATAATGCAAAAGTGACAATTTACCATTATTACCACTTAAATTCCTAAGTCGACTACAAGCTCATACATATACCATAGCATAACAAACTATCATTAATATCGTATTTTCAAACACTTTACTAACTTCTAGTGGATACATCATCACAATCACATTAGGAAACATCTCTAACTTTCAACATTTAAATATGACGCCTAGTATCCGGATACTAAAAGAATTAGCCTTTAGTTGGGGGGTCCTACTTGACACTTCATAAACCTGATTTGGTCCACTGAGCCCGACTTGGCTCTCCACCTCAACTATCGGGTTCTACTTGACCACTGGGTAGCTCAATTGGATCTCAAATAACCACGGGAGCCAAATACGAGGGGCGAAACATATCGTCGGTCGTCCCACACCATATATATTGTAACGTCCTAGGTTATTTTTGCATTTATTTTTATTCAACTGATTACATCTTACGATAAATTTTTCCTTTTCTTGAAAATTAATCGAGGTTTAGTGAAATAGCATTTATTTTTACTGACTTATTCAAGTGACAGCAGTCACAGTTAGATTACATAAATGAGATCTAGAAAGAAGAGCAAGTTAATCTAAGCACAACGGATGGGAGAAAGGGAATCAGGGCTTCCCGCTTGAGCGAGGCCCCTACTCGTCTGAGCGAGATTCCGGACTCTCGCTTGAATGAGGTTTCTATTCGCTTGAGCGAATACCTTTCACACATCGGATTGGACAAAACATGCAAACGGACTCCCGAAAATCTCACCCTAAAAATGATTCTGTTAACCAAAGGTTTGTCATAGCTACCATGAGAGCATATGTAAATGACAGTGATGTATTTTAAAATATAGATTTGCATCCGGTCCGGTCTTGGTTAAACACAACTAATAATAATACTCGGAAGTTCTTATACACACATATAACTCTATAGAGAGTCACTCAAAGTCACTCAGACCCTGGCACCGATCTCCCCCTTAGCGCAACTCCATGGCTCCTTCCCCTTCCCTGACACCGGTTACTAAAAAAAAGCAAGGGTGAGTGTTTGGCATTGTAATTAATATAGAATGGAACTTAACAAATATACATGCATATTTATACATATACATCAAGCATCATTCGAAAGTAAGCATACCGAAACATAGTGTATTACATACAGTAACTATATTAACCCAACCACGCAATTCCATCACATCCATCACGATCACAACTGACTCTCATACAATCTGACTCCTAGTATCCGGATACTAAAGGATTGGCCTTCAGCTGGGGGTCCTACTTGACACCCCGTGAACCCTGCTTGGTTCACCGAGTCCTGCCTGACTCTCCACCTCGACCACTGGGTCCTACTTGACCACTGGGTAGCTCAACTGGGCACGAAAACCATGGGAGCCGGAAATGAGGGGCTATCATATACCGTCGGCCATCCCACACCACATAGTCATTCAACAGTTTACCTTTCACATAATAATATCAATTCCTCATCACTCAGGTAGCCTGCTTGCTAACCCGACGTCACATAACACTGATCATTTCAACATTAGATATCACAAGATCATAACATGATAAACTCAACCACACCCGATCCTCCACTAATTAATGTACCCAGTCACACATGCACAAGCATAAACACACAACTACGTTTAGCAACATTTTTCCTTAACCTGTTTACATTACCTCAATGACCTGAATAAGAAGCGAGTCCTATTCTAATTAATTATAACCTGAACACCCCCCTTACATTGGTTCCACGCTTCGATAATCTGCTCTCTGTGTCGATTCCTCCCTCTGAGCACTGGTTTCGCAGTCTCAACTCCGTCACTCAGTCTTCCGTTGCTTAACCTACTACCTACGGATCATAAAGTACAGCTCATCACTTCAACGCCCTTAGTTCATGGACTGCATTTGGGCTCACACTCACCAGAGGAGTGGAGAACAGCCTCGAATATAGCCATGCATGGCCCTTAACCGCCAAAGAATAAAAGGGATAAGGGAATCACAATTGGAACGGATCAGTAGACTCACCTTGAAGCCTCGATCACAGGAATGGGATTCAATTGAAGTTTAGACACAAATGGAGTCCCTCTCCAGCACATGCAACTCAGCGTTAAGAGAGGAGAAAACGAAAGAGAAGGGGCAGACCAGCAGCAAAGGTAACTTGTAAATAATGAAGAGGGAAGGAAGAGAATCTCCTTATATATATATATATATATATATATATATATATCTCATGGACAAGATCATCTTTTCCTTTATTTTATTTGTATTCTTACTAAATTTAATCAATTTCACTATATTAAACTATTGCATAGTTATCAAATCAATTACACTTATTTATTCCCTCAACGTTTAATTATTCACAATTCTCTAATACTTCGCAAGAGTATAGGCCCAATATGAATATCGGCCCCCCGGTGTCCTAGCTTAGTGTTCATACCTCGGAAATCCGAGCTACAACCTGAGAGGTCGGATATCTCATCCGTGCTCACCTCTTGGTTACCTACACCCGTTGTTTCAGTCATTATGAGGTTAATCCGGGCTATGACCCCGTGTGAGGCGCTCTCCTCACATCGGTTGGACCAGACCACCTAGCCCTGCCCGCTCTTCTCCTACACTCCCGATCTTCAACTCCGCCTGCTCGCGCTTCTGAGACCGATCTCGACACCGGCTTTCTTGTCTCTAGCTCAGACAGAACAAATATTAAATAAAACTTCTAAAACATTTACTAATCATTTCCCATTTCTTATAATTCTCATTAAAACATCAGGGATGTTATATATATTCACATCGCCTCAATATATTAATCATCATTATTCATCAAGTTCACTATATAAGGTTCAATCACCAGCATAGACTTATTAAGCTCATAATTCAAAATCCAAATATCATATGCAACCACATACACATGTCTCTCATCATAACATAATCACCATATATTTTAGCTCACAAGCTACAAGATGGTTCACACATATTCCATTCAAATTAGTTCATCAAACACCATTTCTTTCTAAATCATCAATTAATAGCATATTCACACATCATACATATATATTTATCATCTAACCATACTCCTAAATTTCTCGTATTCCATAAACGTTATATTCTTTTAAAACCTAATCATACACTAACCAGTTCTAATTAATTATGACTCGAACACTCCCCTTACCTCGACAATGAGACCCTGAGTTTAGCTTTACTTTGATGAAATTTAAGAGGAGAATGGTGAGGAAGAAGATAGGTTGGTGCAATGGCTCCCTTTCTTTTTCATACTTGCATGCATGAGAAAAGTGAAAGTGAGGGAGAGTGAAATCAAGTTAATGGAACCAGGGACATAAGGGTAATTTTCTAATTTTTAAAACTAATTGGGTATTTCTGATTACCCGAAATCTACCCAAATTAATTTCAAAGATTAACCTAACCGCCTCAAATTAATTAAACATGCTCCATTTAATTATTTGGTCACCAAAATTAACCAATAATTAAATTCGGGATGTTACATTCATTCATTTATTGTAAAGTTTATTGAACTAATATAGCATAAAATATCTAAGTTTAAGATTTCATAATGAAATTTACCATAACAATTCATAATAAAAATTTATTTAAGATTAAATAATTAAGCTAAAGATGACATGTTTCTCATGCATGTATAGAATATACATTGCTAATTAGTTGTAAACTTATTGGACAACAAAAGTTAAAGTAAGTTAAATCTACTAAAATAAAAATATATATTAAAATGATTAAGATAACATCTTAATTTTTTGGGTAAAATATATATTTAATCCTTTACACTTTTTTGGGAGGGAGACGAAACTGGCTATGATAGAAAATCCTTGCGTTGAACACAAAATAATTAATGATTAATTTTTTTTATAAATTTTAGATTTTATAACAAAAATTATGATTCAAGATTGAATAACTAAACTAAATATGGCAAATTTCCCGTCAGTAAGTATATATATTATATAGCTAGTTGTAAGTTTAGTAATTGAAGCAAGTTAAATTGATATAAGAAATATATTATAAAATTCATCACTATAATTGAATAAGTAAAAAAGGAAGAAAAAAGATTTGTGTTGTGTCTATTGTAAGTGAAAAAGAAAAAGATGACGATAGAATAAGAGAGGAATAAGTGAAAGGAGCGGATAAGTTGTTGAGTGAAAATTTTCTTTTTCCAAAAAATAAAAGTTGAGGATAGGTTGATGAGATGACACGTGTATAGTGAGTACCTTCATAGTGCGCTACATTTTCTTTTAAATCCAAAAGCCTACCAAAGTAAAAATTGGAATGCAATGCGGTAAGCTATACCAACTTAATTATGAAGAATATAAAATTTATGGTCCAATCATCAAATTTCTTGTAAGTCGAGGTGTGCTTGACTCATGCTACTTTTAAGGATTTATGCATCACGTGATCTCTATATATAATAATCTTTCTGTTATCAAAAACAAGAACTAATAAAATAGATATCATTTTAAGTGTAACTTGCTCATTAAACATAAATATCAAAAAATTGAGACTCTTTTTATTTTTTCAAGCTTGCTATTTAAACTAACTTAAATAGGAATGAAAAATAATGATTATAGGCAATAAAACCTTATAATTATGATTTAATTGGTAATTGAATCAAACTAGTTTGTTATAAATAACGAAATATTCATTAAAAACTAATAAAGAAAAAAAAATTTAATGATCATTTAACTAGATGAACGCTAACAATTTTTTTGAAATATGTCGATATTTTCCAACACCAACTATGCCGGACTCTCTGTGTGTGTGAATAAAATTACTCAAATATTTTTAAAAAAATAAATTAAAAAGGTATTTTTGTATAAGCATCATATATAAGTTTACTAAAAATATTTATAAGAGGGAAGATTCCTAATTTATTTTTATAATCTTTTTTGTAAAATCTTTCCATTGCTTTCAGTTAGAATATATATAACGTTAGTTAAGCAACAAAAAGAATAATATAGCATCTGTTAAGTTTATTCTTATTGTACCCATTACTTTATCTTGTATTAAATTAATAGATATTAAAATTGACTATATTATTTCTTATTTCCTTATAAATTTTCTTCGATCTTAAATTTGACATAATCACTGTAGTAACAGTAAAGTTATAGTGTTATACAGTAACTAAAATTAAATGTAATATAATTTTTACTTTCATACTTTAAATATAGCATATAATTAATATTTTATATTGGATATCATAAAAAAAATGTTGTATATTGAATAAATTACACTGGACTTTAATATGACTCAATAACGGGTAAGAATTATAGAGCACCAATTCATGAAAGTTCTTGGTGATAAATATATCAATGTTGATGTTTATATTTTATTTTTTTATCCTTTTTATCCTACGAACCCTGATATTTTATGTTGATATCATATACCAACTATACTAGTTTTGATACACATCAATATTACATTATAATTTTATATATATATATATATATATATATATATATATATATATATATTTTTTCTTTGTAACAGTAACTTTTTATTATAACTTCTCTATATATATCCATTATAGTCAATCCTTTATATATGTACACGAAGACTACACATACTTGAATAGATATTGATGGGGCCATCATACGAGGATATTTAGATTTGGTACATTGACTATTGGTGTATTTTGTTGTTTTTAAATATTTATTATATCGGATGTTTTAAAAAGTAATGTAAAAAATATTTTTTAAACTGATTTTTAATCGAATTGATGTAAAAATTTTCTTATCTTTTATCACTTATTACATTGGTTGTGTTAAAAATCAGAGCAAAAAATACTTTTTATACTGATTTTTAAAATATAAATATTAAAAAATAACTAAATACACAATTTACCAAATGCATCAAATTCAAATCCATATAAGATATTTTAAGCGGACATAGACATTACTTACGGAAACGTATAATCACTTGAAGAATTAGAAAATAAATAAGATTTTTTATATGAATACTATGTAATTCAATTTTCACTATAAAAATGTATATTACTAGCACAATCCTATAAAGATTTAAAATTTATCCTCGTTTGTAGTAATGCCATAATTTACAGGAAAAATATAAAATTCATACCAAAACTAAATAAACCGTAATATCATGATTTTTTAGCTCAAATTAGGACATGGTACGTATGCATGGTTGATTTCAATTTACGTGGAAGTTTCACCCCATGGCCCTTGTAAATATGAGTTGTAGGGTAAGCAATGGGATGGGACCTTACTCACAAGTCACACCACATGCACTTGTTTCTTTCTTCACCTAATATTATATTGGACTTCTCTTACTCCTTTTATTCTAACCTTTCATTGGATTTGTGGTCAGCGTTCAAATGGGGTGGCTGTTTTTGTTTTTATCTTTATCTTTTTCCTGTGTTCCAACCCATGTTACCTACTTGACGCCAGAAAGGGGAAGAAAATAAGAGACAGAGAAATTAATATATCCGTTTTTTTTTAAATAATTACAGAGCCTAACATATGTATGTTGATCAATTTTTCATGTCCATTATCAGTGAATTTATAATTTAGTGATGAATTTTAGTTGTTTAATTTAAACAACTTATATATGTAATTACCCTACAATGCATGTTAATAACTAAAACCCGGAGTCGATTAATTTATTTTAGGAGGGCTTAATTATCTTATCAATCCCATTTATTCACACCAATGTTTATAGAGATTGTTAATTTATTCACACCAATGTTTATAGAGATTCTTGAATTTTGTGTTTAAAAAGAAGCCCGTTGACAACTTGTCACACACCAAGTAAATTTTAGGTTAATAAAATCCTAAATAGGATTAGGTGATAAAATGTTATCCGCAATTGTTGACTCAGTCTTCAACAAACTAAGAAGTTCAGGGAGTGGTTGACTTGTATTGGGAACGAGACCATATGCTAAGATGCAATCATTTATGCCCCCTGCAATGGTGCTCCACCATATCCATCTGACCCACACTTGTTGATGTTTATTACTACCTCTATTTTATTTTTAAGTTCGCACTATTTTTACTAACCATAAGTAGATTAGGTCTTTTAATAAAAAAAATTATTATACTTGTAAAAATATTTTATTGGTAATGACAAGTTACCAATTGATCTCTACACATTTTGGAGAATCTTCAACCGCGGTAAGAGAATATATTGCTAACTTAAATTAGTTTTTTTATTTTTTATCACTTACTATTAAGGATGGAAATTGGTCAAATCATGTCAAATTTTACAATGTTTGTGACTATATTAATACATAATTATCATAGTATAATATGTAATTAGAGTAAGTACGTTAGTTTATCCATAATAGGTCCCTAGGCATTAAATTTGTGATGTGGATGTTGGTTAGCCCTACGTATTATGTTGGTGCACATCTATCACTCTATTAAGATGACCACAACCATTAAAACATTGATGTCATGTTGATTGTTTATCAGGGTTTAATTTTTTGAAATCTTTAACCCTAATTTCACAGCATTCCTTTTTCCTTCATCGTCTTCTTTGTGTGGTTCTACCCCTAGCCAATACCAACTACCTAAAACCCTAACCCTTTATTTGCACCTCTACACGTGAGAAACCAAAGCCCCGTAATTTGGCTCTAGAAAATCTGTCGAAGAAAGACCATGCAAATCAAAAAGGGATTGACTATTTAAAACTTGTCCATAGAGAGGCATGTCATGAACATAAAAACAACATTAGCAAGAAATGCACCAAAAAGCCATACAAGAGATATGTTCTTTCATGGAAACTAAAACAACACTTGAAGCTAATGGGATGGCATTGGTCTTCTTGAAAGCTTCTTTCTTCAAATCACCAAGAAGAAGAATCATTTGTCCATCCACAATAACTCCTACATAGAATCCCTTTAAAGGTTAAGTCACATAACCAAATTTAGAAAATGACAAATCCCAATACATATTAATTTTACAAAAATGAACTTCTAGACTCTTACAACCTTTCCTCTTGGAAAACACCTATTGTTTGATATCCACCTTACAACACACTTACTTGAAAAGTTGATCCAAAACTGAAGTTTTTCCCTCACCAAATTCTTACTCCATGTCACAATGATCATGTAGGAACTAGCACCTATCCTACATTGATAAACACATGTGACCATATTTTTGCGTTGTTTTGCTAGCACTAGAAGATGAATAATCTACCACTTGAACCCTATTTTTATTAAAACAAGAAAGGAAATCCTTTGTCTTTTTAAGCTCCAATTCAATTATCAACATTTCCTCTTAGATTTTTTAATAAACAGATGGAGCTATCAATGGCTAGGGGTAGAACCAGACTAAAAAGATGGAAGGGTGAGGTGAATTTGAGGATTTGGGAGCTAAAATTTTCAAAAACGAAAAATTACCAATAGACACAATCAACAAAATGCCAGCATTTGCGTGATATGTGGGCTAAACTGAACGTCTTCGTCATGGGTTTAACCTTTAAGGATCTATGAGCTCAATTAGGTAAATAAGTGAGGGACCACAAGCTAATGTTTTTATACATGAGGGACTTATATTAACCCAATGATGACAATTCAGGGACGAACTAATGTATTTACTCATTGCAATTACTTAGCATAAGCTATATTTTTAAGCTTGACTTGGTCTATTTAAAAGTGTAAATTAGCATAGTCTATGTATATATCTGATTTGCATTAAGGCTAGTAAAAGACCAATAACTCTATCTTAATATACCAACAAGTCTCTAAAAGACCAATAACCTACATAAAATATGTATTTTATAGAAAATATTATATGTATTGTAAAAGTATAATATATTATATTTATAATATTAGACATATTGTAACATTCTTAATATTAAAATCTAACTTACTTTGCTGCATAAGAGTTTATTCGGACTAAAATAAATTAAGGTTAAAATATAAGCTCAGCACTCTTAAAGTTTAGGATTTTAAAAAAGAAAATCTTTAAAAAACTGCCCACTTTTAGCCTTTTAAAAAATTTTAGGGTCTACAGAATTAAGGAAATGTTAGGTTTGACTGTTAACTGATATGGTGGCTAACGTTCATGCCACCTCATCAGTGTCATGTAGTTGACATATGACAACTTTAGATAATATTGTTTGTGGTTTAGAATTTTAACCGCTAACAATAACCATAAATCCATAACCTATCCTAAAATTAAACATGATATATGACTCATCTCTTCTCTTCCCTCACCCTACACCTTCTTCTCTACTCTTCCCTAACCCTAACATTTTTCTCGTCTCCCACTTTCTCTGCTTCTCATCTTTCTCCAGTGAATACCTCATTCTCCCTCTGAGTCTCTCAATCTTTCTAGCGAGTACCCTCTTCCTCTCCCACTCTCTCTGCCTCTTAGTTTTCTCTCTTCGACGAGTACCCTTTTCTTCCTCTCAATCTTTCAATCTCCCAATCAATGGTTTGATCTATACCCACATGACATCTCCCCAAATCGCGTGGCCAAACCCACCTAAATTCAAGATTTTTTATCTCAAGTTCCCTTCGTAGAGCTTCGATGGGAAGAGGGATTTTGGATTTTTCAATAAGGACTTGCAGTGATGGAAGAACCTTGTGGAATTTGGATTTACGACAAGGTTCCTGTAGTTTATAAATTTCATTACCAAGTTAAATGGAATTCATTTTATTAAAAAAATGGGGACATTGTTTCTCTTTAGTTCTCGAACTATCATTTGGATGACCTTGTTTTTGCTCTTCAATTGAGGAAATGACACTATTCCATGCACTAGACCTGGCGAGATTTCCTCGGGAGTATTTGTCATTTAATATATAATTACTCACCCTCTTACATTTTTGTCTGAATAGTGAACTTGGCACAGATGAGGTCTCATGATGTGCCAATGAGGATTTCCTTGTAAAGTCCTTTGAGAGGATTGATAGCAAATGTATATAGTTTTTGAATTGTATATGCCTTAGTCGGCTCGTTATTTTGTAGTTATATATGTGTGGTGTATATAATTGTTAGTGGATAGATAGTTGAATATCTCACTGAGATTTAGATAATGTTTTGCATGTGTGGATGTGATGTTGATGGTATAGATATGAATTATGATTATTCTATAAAGAGAATTGAATTATCAAATGTCCAGGAATTATGATTATGTTATGATATTAGTATTTGATTTGCATTGGGCAGGTTGTGTGAGATTGGAATGGGAAGGCCATCATTTAGACATTGATAGATGCATTGGAATTTGAGATATTATAGATTGGTAACTTGGTTATGAATGCATTGTAGAATTGGAATTTAAAGGCATATTATTTTTTAGATAAAAATAAGCTTAAATAGAAACGGAGAGTGTCATATTTTGATCCGGGAGGTTTTGGTGTCCTTGAACAGGTTACATAGTTCACATGGCATATATTAAATGTGTTGGAACCTTAAGAAACCCCTCTAAATAGTGATGTAGGCAAAGCCTACTTTGAGAAGGCAGGATCTAGCTTTCCTTGCTTTTCTTCTTAGAGTTCCAATTGCCTTGTTGAATTTTAGAGATGGGGAAGCCTTGGGAGAGAAAGGGATTTGGACGTCACTCCTCTAGGAGGAGATAAGCCCTATAACTGCCACCCTAGGGGAGGAAACCTAAAGATAAGGTATTCGGTGGTATGTTAAGTACAAGGGAGAGACTAAGAGAGAGGGAACACTTTCTCACTATAAATTTCTTCAATTGAATTCTGGTGTTACTTTTACAAAAGAGATAAACCTATATATAAGTTATGGAAATTCATAATTGGCTTGGGTGGACTTGTAAAAGCTTCACCCAAGACCCAAAATCTAAAAATACATATCCTAATAGTGGCCTAAAGTAAATATATACCTATACAAGGCCTAAAAGTGGCCCAAAATAAAAAATATGGCCATTTAAGGCCCAACCCTAAAATTAATTCTAAACTCAGTTAATTCCTAAAAAGAAATAATATTCCTAATAAAAATATTTATAAAATGAAAAGAATGACTTAAAGGAGGCCCAAGTGAGACCTGTGTCAAATAGGTTTTAGATGGTTTGGTAGGACCAAATGGCCTATAAAAGGCCTAATTGTATTTTTCTACATATCTCCCTTGTTTTTAGGATTTTTTAGGCGTGGTTGGTAGTCACATGTTATAATTAGTGCCAATAATCTTATGGTAATATTTGGTCTCATTCGAGCGAGGTTTTAGAAGTTAAGCACACGTGTAAATTTGGATTTTTAAAATAAAACATGCAATGTATGCCATGTTTGATAAATTAGCGGGACATATCTGCATTTTGATACATTGGAGATTCTGTGTGCCAAACTAGTCTATCCTCCCTTCATGAAAGTTTTAGGTATCTAAGCTCTGGAGGTGTACAAATTGAGTTTACCTCAATCAGAGTTTCGTAGCTCAACTTATGCATAAAAAAACTGTAACCTACCTCTGCTGGAAAACCCCAACAGGACATATCTTCATAGTGCAGTACTAGGCCCAATCTAAGCTGAATTGGCCTCTTGTCCCTTCATCAAAGTTATAAATATTTGAACTATAGAGGTGCACCAATTGGATTCGCCATAATCAGAGTCTGGTAACTCAAATTATGCACAAAACATTAAACCTTGTGTCTAGAAAAAATAATAAATTCTAAAAATTTAAAGACTTTGTTTAGCATTTATTATTCAGATTTATACGTAAAACAAAATATTTTCCAAATTAGTCATTTAAAGAAAAGTCTCAATGCCATTGTGTTAAGTTTTGATTTGAAAATTTTTGTTGATTTATGATATTTTCCTCAATTTCAAATTAAATATATATAAAAACTGAAGAAACTGTATGTTATCTAATCATTTCGCACGGGAATGATACAAAGGTAGGACAATATATTCATTCATAAAATGTCGATAAAAAATATAAATTTTTATAATATATATCCGTAAAAGTAAATAAATATTTTATTTTTATTTAATATTTTTGTCAACATATTAATATGCAATTTTAATGTTTAAAAGTATACTTATATTTACAATATATTTATCTGTTAGTTCGAAGTGTACCCTTAAAAGTCATATTTTATTAGGATGGTTTTATCCATAAAAATGATTTAGGATACAATTAATAACGCACAGATATAGGTTACAAGTTATATAATGAAGGATGTTCCTACTCGTAGATTTTTTTTCCTTCTTATTTTATATATGGTGCAGCATTATGTTAATATCTAATTTTACATGCATTAATCTTCATAAGAACAATGTATTTTTTAAAACAATAGTTTTTAAAACCTTTTAAAGAAGGTAATACGTAATCCTAAAATCTCCATCATTTAAACATTGTCGATATTGGAATTTGGTGTAACACTATTTTAATTAAACTTTTCTTTTAGTCCTATACAATCTTATCCTTCAAGCATCTACCTGGACTTAATATAATGATCTATCATATAAGAGATCCACTTTAAGATTTATTCTGATTTATATTTTATAATAAAATATAATTTATACATTAAATTTTATTAATCCAACCATTGAATAAACAATTTTCTTTAAGTAAATCAGGTGTCTAAGCTTTATGTATTTAATAATCACTTAATATTTTATCAACTAACTTAATTTTAACAAAATTTATATAATTTAAAAGACAAGTAACTATTAGCTACCAAGATGATCTACCTACGATATTTGTTTTTTTTTTAATTTTACATGTGTAATCATCATAATATTATGACATAATTTTATAGTTGATTGATTAATTCATATTTTAATTTAAATAATAAAATAGAATAAGTCTTACACAGAATAAGAATATTATTATTTAGCTAGAGGTCATTGTGAGGGATCTACTCTCGTGTATATCATTCTATGGGACATCATGGTTGTTGCTTGCAACATTTGAAAATTAAAGAGGCATATAATGTAACATCCTAGTATTTAAAATTAATTACGTTATTGGGAATTAATAAATAAATTCATTGAGAGTTAGTGTGAATTAAATTAAATTAATTGGGGTATTTTTAATTGGTTGTGGAATTAAACTAATTAATTAGAAGTGATTAAATTTGAAATTAAAATTAAATTAAATTGTAATGGTAAATAAATAATTATTATGGAGTTGAAGTAAAATATAATTGTTAAAAAGAAACGAAAAGATAAATGAATTTAGAAAAGGAAAGAAATTTAAAATGGAAAAGGAAAAGTGTGAAAGGACAAAACTGCCCCCACATGTAAAACAAATGTACAATTCCATTTTCTTTTTCCTCTCACACGAAACTTCTTCCCTTCACTCTTGTCCATGGCCGTGTGTGCATAGGAGCCCAATTGGCCCTTGAATTCTCATCGGAAGTTGAAATTTAACGCGTTTTTAGAACTGGGGAAGTGAGATAAGCACGTTGGTACCCCTCAATTTCATGATCTCTTCCTCTTTCTCTCTAGGCTGAAAATGACATGTCCATGAGGATTTTTTATTTTTCAGTTTTATGGTACCCTGAAGCTAGAAAACAGAACAAGATAAGGTGGGTATCGAGTAACGACTAATAGGTGGTTTTTTCAACACTGCTAGGTAAAAGAAATGGGTCTCGAAACGGAAGTTGAATGTGACAAATGTAAGCTTTGGAAGCCTCAAGAGTGCATTTAAGTTCATTGTGGTATAATGGGTTTTGTTCTAAAAGCTAAAATATTAAACGAGTTTGTAAACTTCTTGAAATTAGATATTTCGAGAAGTTGGTAATTGTGACGTTGGACCAAGAACCTCGAAAGCATGGAAGTGAGGTAAGAGAGTGTACTCGATGTATAAATTAATGAAAATAATACTCATGATAATTCCAACGCATGGAAAAAGATAAGATAAGCTAGGGATATCTAATTCTGTATAAATGTGTTTGTGTTTGTGTATGTGTGTGTGTGTGTGTGTGTGTGTATATATATATATATATATCATGATTGTGCTTGATGAATTGATATTAATGAATAATGATTAGGTGGATGAGTTGAATGTAATTAGTATGATGATAAATTGAGTTTGGAATAATATGAATGATGATGTGAAATTTTAAATATATGATGATATTGAGAGTTAAATTATATGATGTTTAGAGATACAAGTGTGTTATATGATAATGATTGCAATGTTGATGTGAAACGATGAAACAAGATGATGAATTATTAAATAATTTGATGAATCAAAAAAATATGGTGAAATGAGATAGTAGAAAGAGAATGAGCCTGAGTGGCTAGTTGAGATCCCCAGTTGATGGCCATGGTGCCGAGGTGAATTACTTTAGAATTTATTTAAGTGATGTTATAATCATTTGCTATATATGATTGTTATATGGTGTAGACGACCGATCGGTATAGTTACCCCTCGTTTTGGCTCTTATGGTCGAGCGTGGCCCAGTTAAGCTACCCAGGTAAAATCCAATAGTGAGGTAGGGAGTCAAGCTGCGCTCGGTGGACCAGGTAGGGTTTAGGAGTGGTAGAGTAGGACCCCTAGCTGACGGTCGATCTAATTTAGTATCTGGATACTAGAGAGTCATATGTTACCATTAATTGAGAGTTAGTTATGTGATTATGTGAATTTGCTATGAGTTTTGATGAATTGAATATGATGTTGAGAACTTGAATTATAAATTATGTAATCGATGAGTTAATGACGAGTAACTATATTAAAATGGAACGGAAATGAGTTTATGGAATGGTTAAGTGAATAAAACCAGAGCTAGGTTATGTTTTCCCTATAGTCTGATTATTTGTATTGATTTGTATTGTTAGTCACCACTCTTACTGTTGTTGTTTGTGACTGAAGACAAGGACATTGTAGAAGCAAAAGGCTACTACCAGATGAGCTGGAAGCAATGCCAAGGAGATTTTATTATTGATGTAGATATGTATATATGTTATGCTTTTGAGTAGTTGTAGTTATAATGTGGTTTATGTGAATATATGCGTATCTAATGCTTGATGATGCATGATGCCCCATGGTTGATGAGCATGGTTATATTTGATGAGTTATTTGTGGTGTTGAAGGCCTAGTTGATGGTCATGTGGACACACACACACGCACGCACGCACACACACACACACACACACATATATATATATAGTGGTTATGACTGATGATGTTAAGGTATACCAAGTGATGATATAATGATGTTATGATGAATATACTAATTGATGTCTAAGAACTGTAATATGGCACCGAGCCATTTTGATTGATGATATATGATTATGGGAAGGTCACTATGATGATATGTATGAAATATATGTGTATGTTATAGTGATGGCATAAATAAATAGTATTGAGCCAATTGAATATGAATATTAAGTGGAGTCCATGTTAATGTAAATTTGCTTGGTAGTGTCTATGGACTATATGTTGTGCCTAAATATAGCTAAGTTCAATTAGGAATGAAGGGTAATAAGTGCATGATCATGGATGTGCTAAGATTATAAGTAAGAAGTTGAATTGTAATGATAATAGTTGAATTGTTAAAGGGAAATAACGGATTTAGCCAACTAAGATAGTGAATTTGAGTTTTAGCGAGATCTGGAGTCCTCAGAAGGCCTTAACAGGACCCTAGACATACTTATAAGTTATGTATGCAAAGAAATTGAGGATTGATTTGCATTTGACATGTTCTAGGTAATGAAGTTGCTTAAAATAGATTTAATTGCATTTTAGCAAATATCCTTACAATTCGGATGAATTTTTAAGCATGGACTATAGAAGCAAGTCTAAAATAGGTCGCATATAGTGCTCGTAAAGTTTTGTAGCATTCGGAGATCAAATAGGCAAGTTAGGGGTTGTGGAAGTTGGCCCGAGGGCCAAAATGCTGCAAATCTCGCTCAAGCGAGCCCAATCTCGCTTGAACGAGACTTTGAGTGAAATGGAAGTTGGTTTCCTCGCTTTAGCGAAATCCAAAACAGAGGATTCTAATGAATTTTCGCTCAAGCGAGACAATTTTCACTTAAGCTAAAAATTTTCGCTTGAGCTAAAAAATTCTAGTAATCGATTATCAATTTGTTTTTGAAACTGTGTTTGATTTAGGCCGAATTATCTCTTGAGTTCTTCACGGAAGTCATAGATATTTGAGTTATTCATCTCAATTGGAGGTCTGTACCCAAGTTATACCCAAAATACTACAAGGTGTTCATGTTGAAGATTTTATGCATAACAGTTTTATATTTTCAAAAATTGTGCAATCTTAGTGGCATAATTGACCCTCAATCCCTTCATAACAATTGTAGATAGTTGCGAAGGTATACCAATTGGATTTATCTTGATCAGATTTTTATAGCTCTCATTAGATGCAAGATATTAAACGATGTGCAAGAAAAATGTATACAAAATTTTTTTTGACAAACTTCTTTATGTTGTTTGGTGATTTTTTTGATGTGTGCTACATTATTTTAAGTAAAATATACTAAATTATGGTTAAAACCTCTAATTTGAATTAATAAATGTGGTGGGATACCACATGTAATGCTTGGTTGTAACATGGGACGGGACTCTCATTCCAAAATTTATATTTGGTTGTGGGAAAGGATGCACCTTTCATGTTAATGTAGAAAGATTCTGGTATGTTTATGTTGGATATTTGACAGATGGAGAGTCAAAATTTTAAAATTCTAGTGTGGGATATTGTCTCACACAACAACCAATATCAAACACAAACTGAGCTTCTTTCCCTTTGTTTTTTCCTAAATCCAAATCCATTCTCAAATTATCTCAATCTTTTAAATTTTCTTGTGTGATTTGAAGCATAGAGAAAATTATTTTGTTTCTTGCTGTTAGGAACAAAAGCAACTAAAAGAAAAAGAGAGAAAGAGAGAAACGACACACGAATTTTACGTGGTTCAGCACACAGTGTATGTACCTACATCCACGGCTACACTAGGAAGTGTTTATATTTTGGTGTGTATAAAAGCTTTACAAGTTGTTACTTATATAGTAACATAATAGGCATAAGTCCCTTAAGATTTTTCAATGTGGGACTAATTAAACTACATAGTTTCTAACAATTCTCCCACTTGGAGTTTAATTACATTATATCCTTGTAAAATAATAAGCTCATCTGCTCTTTCACCTAGTGTAGCGCATTCATCATCAATTATCCTTGAAGGCCAGTTGAGGCAATGCAGAGCCTCAACTTGTCAGTTGTGACAGTCTTTGTCAACATATCAGCTGGATTCTCTGATCCTGAGATCTTCAACAAAGACAAATCTCCATCACTTATCAAGTCTCTGATAAAGTGATACTTCAATTCAATGTGCTTGCATCTTGAATGAAGAACTGGATTTTTAGCAAGACATATAGCACTCTGACTGTCACTGAACAATGGAGAATCATCTCGTTCCTTCCCCAAATCTTTAAGAAAGTTCTTCAGCCATAACATCTCCTTGGCTCTTCCAGCTAACAGCAGTACCACCCAAAGTAAAAATGTAACCCGTGGTGCTTATTCTACTATCCAAATCTCTTCCTAAATCTGCAGACGCATATGATACTTTAGACTTTCTTATTCATCTATATATTCCTAAATCTGCAGACGCATATGATACTTTAGACTTTCTTATTCATCTATATATTTCTATATATCCAATTTTTCTATATATTTCTCCTGGGACAATTTCAAAATGCTTTCTGGTCTATTTTTGAAGATTCTCATACCAAAGCTGTTTCATACAAGCTCTTATGAAGTTTGCATACAAGATTCTCCTTGCCTTGCTCTTCAAAACCTTCTGGTTGTGTCATAAAGATGATCTCTGTGAAGTTAATTCCTTGTTTCTGCTGAAATCCTTTCACTACGAGTCTCACCAGGAATCGAACCCGTCACCCATGAGTCATGTTCTGATACCATGACCACTAAGACAGCTAATTCTTTGAGATAAATAAGCAATACTATTAAATATACTACTTTCAATTCTTACACACATATATACATACATAAAATAAAAAAACTTACAATATATATATATAACACATTAATATTACATATATTAAAATATTTATAATATATAATTTATAAATTAAATATATACTGATAATATTTTAATATATATATTAATATAAATAATTTATATATATTAATATATTTTAATATAAAATATGTATTTATATTTAGTATTTTAATATATAAATTATATGTTTTATTAAATATATATATTATTTATTAAATATATATTAATTTATATATTTATATTAAATTATATATTTATATATTAAATATATATTAAATTATATATTCTACATATATATATATTTTATTAAATATATAAATTATATATTAAAATATTTTAATATATATATACATATATTAATATTTAGGGTTTAATATTTTAATATTTTAATATAAAATATTTTAATATCATATTTATATTTAATATTTTAATATATATAATTTTTATATATTATATATAAATTAACGTTAATATAAATATGATATATATTAACGTTAATTTATATATTAACGTTAATGTATATAAATTATTTATATTAATATATATATATATATTAAAATATTATAAGTATCTATTTAATTTAAAAATTATATATTATAAATACTTTAATATATGTAGTATTAATGTGTTATATATATATATATTGTAAGTTTTTTTATTTTATGTATGTATATATATGTGTAAGAATAGAAAGTAGTATATTTAAAAGTATTGCTTATTTATCTCAAAGAATTAGCTGTCCTAGTGGTCATTGTATCAGACCATAACTCATGGGTGTCGGGTTCGATTCCTGGTGTGGGCAATTTTATTAATTATTTTCCCCTGCCTGACACGTGGAGAATTCGTCTCTCAACCATAATTCAAAAGTTGATGTGACTGAAACACACTCAGGCACATAATTAATTTTAAAACAGGCCTAAAAGTATAATTTTTTTAAAAAAGAACCCCAAATGGGTCAAAAACCCCCACTTCTAGATCACTTTCTGAAATTACTGCTACTTTCTCATAAAGTTCTAACTGTTTATCTGCACACATGGATTCTGTAGACCTGTCCTTATAGAACATGTTTTCATTAAATGTGACATTTCTGCTTCTGATAATTTTCTTGTTTTGGTCATCCCAAAACCTGTAGCCATACATGTCAGATCCATAGCCAATGAAATAACATATTCTTGCTTTAGGATCCAGTGTATCTCTGTTAGTAGAGTCTACAAGAATATATGAGACACAACCAAAGACTTTCAAATGTGAAAGGTTTACCTCCTTTCCAGACCATACTTTTTCGGGCAATTGATAATCCAAAGGAACTGATGGTCCTCTATTTATGAGGTAGGCTGCTGTGCTTATTGCATCTGCCCAAAACACCTTAGGCAGGCCAGACTGGATCCTCATGCATCTAGCTCTCTCATTCAGGGTTCTATTCATTCTTTCTGCCACACCATTTTGCTCTGGTGTTCCTGGTATAGTCTTGATCATTCTTATCCCATGAACAGAAATCTTTGAATTCCTGGCTATCATTACTCTCCACCATTATCAGATTTCAGACTCTTAACCTTTAAAGCTGTTTGAGTTTCAACTTCTGTTTTCCATTTTTTGAACACAGAAAACACATCAGATTTATTTTTCAGAAAATAGACCCATACCTTTCTTGTACAGTCATCAATGAAAGTGACATAATAGTGTGAGCCTCCAAAGGATTTTACTGGAGCTGGCCCCCAAACATCTGTATGCACCAGTTCTAGCCTTCCAACTTTGGATGTCTTTCCTGACTTTGAGAAGCTAACCTTTTTCTGCTTTCCAAAGATACAATGTTCACAAACACCAACATCAACATGTTTCGAGCTAGATAATTTACCTTTTGACACCATGAGCTTTATTCCTTTTTCACTCATGTGTCCCAGCCTTTGATGCCATAAAGAGGAACTGTTGGCAGCTTCAGTGACTGCTACCATATCCTCATCCGTAACCATGTAGAGAGACCCTCGCTTCTTTCCACGAGCAACAACCAGATTGCCTTTTGTTACCTTCCAAGTTTCATCTCCAAAAGTAGTATGGTGTCCCTCATCATCCAACTGCCCTATAGATATTAAGTTTCTCTTTAAGGCAGGGATATGTCTAACATTATGCAATGTCCATAGGGTCCCACCAGAGGTTCTGATGTTAATATCACCTCTTCTCACAGTGTCAAGAGATTTTCCATCTGCAAGGTAAACCTTCCCAAACTTTCCAGAAACATAGTTAGATAATAGTTCTAAAGAAAGTGTAGTGTGGAATGACGCACCCGAGTCCATAATCCATGAGTCAACAGGACTATCTAAACTGCAAATTAATGCATCTGTAATTTCATCAGTTGCTACGTTTACGGATTCATCATCATCATCCTGCTTCTTATTTTTGTTCTTCCTCTTTGGAGCTCTGTATTGATTGGTAAAGTGACCTCTTTTGTCACAATTCCAACAAATGATGTCATTCCGGACTTTGGTTTGTCTTTTTCCTCTAGACTTTGATCTGCTTCGGCCTTGATTCTGACCTTTCTGGCTATTCCTTCCTCTGCTTTCAGTATTCAGTGCTGAACCGAAAGAAGAATTGGAAGACTCTCTTGAGTCTCTTCTGCGAACATCTTCGCTTAGGATTAAGTCACGGATGTCATCAAGCTTCAACTTGGTATTTCTGGAAGAGCTGCTAACTGCAGTAACTGTTGCACTCCAACTATCCGGAAGAAATGATAGTAGGATCAATGCTTTCACTTCGTCTTCAAAGGTGATCTGCACTGATGCCAACTAGGCAACGATTGTATTAAATTCATTAATATGATGAGTTACAGAATTACCTTCACCCATTCTGAGATTGACTAGCCGACGACGTATCAAATATACTTTGTTGGTTGCTGATGGCTTTTCGTACATGTTTGACAATGACTTCATTAAACTTGCAGTTGTCTTCTCATTTACAATATTTTGGTGTGTATAAAAGCTTTACAAGGTGTTACTTATATAGTAACATAATAGGCATAAGTCTCTTAAGATTTTTCAATGTGGGACTAATTAAACTACATAGTTTCTAATACTTGCTAGTTTTAATGTGTTTATGATGCAAAAATGAATTTTTTGATCTAGTTGAAATTTAAAACAAGTTAAAAATTAATAATCTATTTAGTTTCATGTTTAAATAATTTTAAAATAAAAGACTTAGATTATTATATTTTAAAAATATTAAAATTTGATTTGTATGATAGATTATTTATTATAAATTTTTTTATTAAAATATATTTCACACATAAATACATTAGAGATTTAGAAATTTACAACTTCGCAAATTTTAAAATTAAACTTCAAAATTAAAATTCTAAAATTATAAAGAATAATAAAATTGTAAATTATAATTTAAAAGAATCATAAATTTTAAAATTTCAAATTTATATATATTCTTACACGTTAACAAAAATTATAGAAGATGGAATACGATATCAACATCCAACTTTCTCTGGTATATTCCAACTACGATTCGAAAGAGAAAGAAGTTACGTGCAGAATGCTGGGAATAAAGCTAGCTTGGCACTATCGCATTTCAGTTTGGTGTTTTCAACAATAATCGATATAAAAGATATCTTTTAATATTTTTATATTGATTATTAAAAATAATAAATAAAAAAGTATCAAATATTAAATTCTACTCAATCTAAATTATTCACATGTATGGTATGACATATGCATGTGTATTACCAGGGTTTAGGCTAAATTGCGGGTTTTAACTTTAACTTAATAATTTTTTGTATTTTTAAAATTTTTGAGTTTGTAAAGTTTTTCATCAAAGTTTTATGATAAACTAATTATCCTATTTCCAAATCAATAATATAACTAATGTGTCACTAACTCACATACCTAGATGGATTTTGGATGAAAATTTTGGAGGAAACAAAAAGTTGTTAGCTTATTATATGTATATTGTTTTCTGTTACTTTTAACCTAGGCAGCGTATAAGTTATATTTTTATATTTCTAAGAAAAAAAATATGAGAATAAAAAATTTATATCTAGTATAAACCGTACAACTCAATAAGTATATTCTTAAAAGTCATATTTCCAGTTATTTATTGATAAAAAAAATATTTAGGGTGATTTTTAGTAAAGTAATAATATAAAAAACTTTGCTCTACTAATACATACAATTAAAGAAAAGAAGAACTACGTAAGTGTAACATTATTACATTAATCTTCAAAAAAAAAGTGTGATTTTTTTTTAGAGGGTCTCTTTCCCTTGAGATTAGGTTGGACTTTTGGACTTTGGCACTCTCATTAATAATAAAAAAAGAAGTGTGATTTTTTTAAAAACATTAAAATTCAAACCTTTGTAAAGAATGTAAACGTAACCCCGAAATCTCTTTCTATTGTTTATCAGCCGCTTGTTCTAAACATTGTTAAGATTAGAATTTGGTGCAAGATTATTTTAAACTTTTAATTTTCTTCTTAAATCCTATTCGATCTTATCCTACAAGCAATATCTAGACTGAATTATGCTACAAAACATGAATTATAACATATGAGTTTATCTAACCTGAACAATTTTAGATAGATTAAGAAATCAAAAAATAAAAAAAATTATTTAAAAATATTATTAATGCCTACTTACATTAATTTTCAAACACAACAAAACAAATTTCAATAAAATAATTTCACTAAATAATAGGGACAAAATACTCAGTTATTGGACTAGAGAAATTCATATAAAATCATTTAGAAATCAAGCTGTATAGTGTGCCCTTATATTTCTTTTATTTTCTCATCACATCATGAATTATATATTTCTCATTTTGTTTGTATCCCTGATCTTCAGTGTCCAATAGCAGTACTAAGGTAAAAGATTAAGGTGAACATAGGAAGATGCATTGACCCAAAGAAAACTGTAGAAGAGGAAGATACATGCAGGGTGTAGGGTTGACCAACGTTGGTTGTTGAGTTCATTGCATGCTTCCCTTCCTTTCTTATTCCTTCCCTTCTCACTTCCCACCAACTACCTCATACGCCAAACATCTTACTCCACGTTGCAAAATCGTAGCCGCTCAATCATCAGTGGCAATCACACGGCCATAATTAATTCTCAACCAACCCCCTTGATCCTTTATCCCAATTTCCCACCTACCATCCCATCACAACTCACCCCTGTATATAATGCCCAATCAACCTCCCTTCACTTCTCAGGAAATCCACAAAAAACCAAAGATTTCCACTCTCTCAAAACTTTGCGTCATATTAATTCATTTTTTTTCCCATTAAGATCATGGCACCAACCACAACCACCGTCACCAATGGCCAAAACGGTTCGTTTTGCTTCGCAACCACTAACAATGCTAAGGCCAATAATAATGACCCTTTGAATTGGGGTGTGGCGGCCGAGTCACTCAAGGGTAGCCACCTGGATGAGGTGAAGCGCATGGTGGCCGAGTACCGGAAGCCGCTGGTCCGTCTCGGCGGTGAGACGCTGACGATTGGTCAGGTGGCGGCGGTGGCGGGCCATGAGGAGGGAGTGGCGGTGGAGCTGTCGGAGACGGCGAGGGAAGGCGTTAAGGCGAGCAGTGAGTGGGTGATGAATAGCATGAACAATGGCACTGACAGTTACGGCGTCACCACCGGATTCGGTGCCACGTCACACCGCCGAACCAAACAAGGTGGTGCTTTGCAGAAAGAGCTCATTAGGTAACTAACTAACTCTTAACTCTCTTTCCCTCGCATGCATTCTTGTACCATTGCTATCAAAATATCCAACCAAGTAAATTTTTTTATTATTATCCTTTTAATTTTTAAGTATAAATTTAGATATATAATTGTTTGTACGTATTTATATACCCTACCCACCCGTATGTGTTAAACTGTTAATTTGTTTAATTGCTGGCTACGTACGTACGTACACGCTTTTTCTATTTTTTCATGCGTCGGTGCTGCTTCCTCGCTTCGGTTAGCTAAAGTTAATACATCATGAATATTATTTATTACCACCTAATAATGTTTCATAAAACTTAATTTAAAAAAAAAAATTAATTCAATGCAAAGATCTTCACGTACGGTCATTTTTGTTTTTAATTAAGAATTCTAATTAAAACTGAGTTTTTAGGAACCGAGTTAGGTTAAACTGTTTTTAGCTTGACTTCAAGATTTAAATGCTTAATGTTGTAAGATATTTTTTTTTAGATTATAATTACAACTTATAATGATTAACTAACATAGAATTGTTGGGAGTTTTCATGATTGAGATATATTCTCAAAAAAACTCTTTTAATATATATATTTGTCATTATTGGAATTTTAGTTTATCATTAAATTAATTGTACGTCTTCAAAATAATTTATAGTCAAGTTTGTGTAAAAAAAAATTCATTAAAAAATTAAAGTGCTGCTGTTGGTTTATTGAAATAATCATAAATATCGACATTAATACGTATCTTTTTAATATTTCTATACACTACTAATAAAAAAAGTTTGATGTGCATAAATATTTTGAAAACCTATATAGCATTGCTTTTTTGTTTAAACTTAATATCATTTATTTTTATTATATTAAATGATTAAAGTAATATTTCTGTTAAAAAATAAAAGTAAATATTTAACGGGTCAAATTAACTCTCCCTGAATTTAATTAAAAATTGAGGAAACGAGATTTTGATGTGAAAACAAAGAGTGAGTAGTTAGGGGTAAAAACAAGGGAGAGTGAGGGCCAAACAAGTAATTTGGAGACGAGGAGGGGTTGGTGTGACCGTGTGAGTGTATCCTTGCGTATCATTCAACTACTACTCACCATGTTTGACTTCACTAATCATCATGTCATTTTCTATGTTTTATATTATTTTAAATTTTATACATTTTGAATTCATTTTTCAAAGTTTAAAATATAAAATTATTTTTATGCAACTTAAAAAAAATATTTTTAATATCAGATCCTCACTAAACTAATAAAGATACAGTTCAAATGAACAGTGATTGAACTAGTAATAATAAAAATTGATTAAAATAATTATTTAACCAATTTACGATTTAACTAGTCAAATATTTAATTTTATTAACGAGTTGTAAAATTAATATCTTACATTTCTTTTTTATTATCAGCAAAAGTTAGAAATAATTGTTAGTTGTATTTTAATATTTTATATGTTAGTTTAATATCAGTCAATAACTAGTAATTCTGATTCATTGTTATTCTTCTTCAGGTTTTTGAATGCTGGAATATTTGGCAATGGGACTGAGACAAGCCACACACTGCCACATACTGCGACAAGAGCAGCCATGTTGGTGAGAATCAACACTCTTCTTCAAGGGTACTCAGGCATTAGATTTGAAATCTTAGAGTCCATAACCAAGCTCCTCAACAACAACATCACCCCATGTTTGCCACTTCGTGGTACAATCACAGCTTCTGGAGATCTTGTTCCACTTTCATACATTGCTGGTTTGCTAACTGGCAGACCAAACTCCAAAGCTGTTGGGCCCTCTGGAGAAGTACTTAATGCCAAGGAAGCATTTCAATTGGCTGGCATTAATTCTGAGTTCTTTGAGTTGCAACCAAAAGAAGGCCTTGCCCTTGTTAATGGCACTGCTGTTGGTTCTGGCTTAGCTTCTATTGTTCTCTTTGAGGCTAATATACTTTCTGTGTTGGCTGAAGTTCTATCAGCAATTTTTGCTGAAGTTATGCAAGGGAAGCCTGAATTCACTGACCATTTGACACACAAGTTGAAACACCACCCTGGTCAAATTGAGGCTGCTGCTATAATGGAACACATTTTGGATGGCAGCTCCTACATGAAAGCAGCAAAGAAGTTGCATGAGATTGATCCTTTGCAAAAACCAAAACAAGATAGATATGCCCTTAGAACTTCACCACAATGGCTTGGTCCTCTCATTGAAGTGATTCGTTTCTCAACCAAGTCAATTGAGAGAGAGATCAACTCTGTTAATGACAACCCTTTGATTGATGTTTCAAGGAACAAGGCATTGCATGGTGGTAATTTCCAAGGAACCCCTATTGGTGTCTCTATGGACAACACACGTTTGGCTCTTGCATCTATTGGCAAACTTATGTTTGCTCAGTTTTCTGAACTTGTCAATGATTTTTACAACAATGGCTTGCCTTCAAATCTCTCTGCCGGTAGAAATCCTAGCTTGGATTATGGTTTCAAGGGAGCTGAAATTGCCATGGCTTCTTATTGCTCTGAACTTCAATATCTTGCTAATCCAGTAACAAGCCATGTCCAAAGTGCTGAGCAGCATAACCAAGATGTGAACTCCTTGGGATTGATTTCTTCTAGGAAGACAAATGAAGCTATTGATATCCTTAAGTTAATGTCTTCAACATTCTTGATTGCACTTTGCCAAGCAATTGACTTAAGGCATTTAGAGGAGAATTTAAAGAGCTCAGTGAAGAACACTGTGAGCCAAGTCTGCAAGAGGACTCTTACCACAGGTCTCAATGGAGAGCTTCACCCTTCAAGATTCTGTGAGAAAGATTTGCTAAAAGTGGTTGATAGGGAGTATGTCTTTGCCTACATAGATGATCCTTGCAGTGCAACATACCCGTTGATGCAGAAACTAAGGCAAGTTCTTGTGGATCATGCATTGGTGAATGCAGAGAATGAGAAGAACCTGAATACATCAATCTTTCAAAAGATTGCAACTTTTGAGGATGAGTTGAAGACCCTTTTGCCAAAGGAAGTTGAAAGTGTAAGGGCTGCTTATGAGAGTGGGAACACTGCAGTTCCAAACAAGATCAAAGAATGCAGATCTTATCCATTGTACAAGTTTGTGAGAGAGGAGTTGGGAACTGGGTTGTTGACTGGAGAAAAGGTCATCTCACCTGGTGAGGAGTGTGATAAACTATTTACAGCAATATGCCAAGGTAAAATTATTGATCCTCTTATGGAATGCCTTGGGGAGTGGAACGGTGCTCCTCTTCCACTTTGTTAATTTTACAATCACCATGCAAATATTTTCTTTGTTTCAATACAAGTGCAGTGATAATCCTTTGGTTTGCCTAGACTATAGCAAACCAATATGGAAAGCCTCATTTCAACGTTCCCTCGATATCAAATAGTAACATGTAATTTAATATTGTAATGGAATTTCAATGTCTTTTTCCTAATTGTTCTTTCTTTCTTATTATTATATATGCCACATTTTTTTCTCTTTTCATCTTATATTTATCTTCTCTTCATAAGTTTATGCACCCTTATACTCTATTCCAAATATTGTAAAATCATGGGGAAAAATCTAAAAAAAAAAGAAAACAGACTATGAACAAATTTCTTGTGTTTGGCATATTTATCTTTCGAAGATGTAAAATTCTTGTCGTGGGTCCTACAGATTTCATTTTCACCGTCTTTCGTGCTGTTGTGGTGCCAACATTATTGGGTAATACTAATTAGGATGTTGTAGTTAAGAATGTTTGCTAAGTTTTTATTTCCGTCTCGGTCTCTTAATATAAGAACTTTTTAATTAAATTGTAGTTTTTAAGAAAAGTTGGTTGATATAGTTAAAGTTTTTAAATTTGTCTATAAATTATACTAGTTTTTAAAAGTACCATCTTATCACAAATCTTACTTTCTTTCTATTTAATTAATACTTATTTCATTAATAACTAATAAGAGTATTTTAGTAAAAAAATAATTAATATTATTGACTTTTTTATAAGGTTCTTATGTTAAGGACCAAAAAAATATCTCAAAAATTTCTTATAAAAAGTACGGAGGTAGTAATATATAACTTGTATTTTTAAGGTAATACATATTAGTAAAATATAAGATTTTTTCTTCCTACTTTATACAAACCGAAAAACTCATAAAAGAAAAATATTCAAGTTTTCATTTGTTTCACCAACCAAATTACCTTAATTCTCACGTTTCTTTTCCCTTATATCATTTTCTATTTTAATTTTTTTTCTGATCATTTTTTTGTTTTTTACTCGTTGTCCAAACAAAGAGGATTTGAAGCCATGTTTAACCATTGTACTAATATGCTTCTCATGTATTGCATAAGTATTTTAAAACTTAAGTAATTTACAGATAAAATTAATAGAAGAGGTCAGACTCTTTCAATATAAATAATGAATATTCTACTTATTAGATAGAAATAAATTAAAGTGATACAAGTTTTAAAATTATATAAAAAATAACAAAAATGATCATCTGAATAAAACAACTCAGGTTTAATTATGAAAAATGAGATGATTATAAAAATGTTTATATTGTATTAGGTGTCAAGATTATAACATCCAATGGAAGTAATATATACAATTTCTAGTAGTTGATATAAATGTCTTTTGGATGCATACTCACAAGAGCTGGCCTACTGGGAAATTTGAATAGTCATATTAAGGTGATAAGCACAAACCTCAAATTTTACTATTTACGTTGTAAACGAAAAAAATGTTTGATAACATTACTCGTATGTGTACATGTTTAGTATAAATCATTCTTTACCTGCATTTTATTTGCTTTTTCACAATTTAAGTCACATATCGGACTTTTTATAAATCGATGTACAACAGTTAATAATAAAAAATAATTTTACCATTTGGGAGTGCAAGAAAAGAAGTGTAGCATGTCAGTTATTGAGACAGGTTGAATTTCTAAAATTTGCTACAATTTTTTTTTTCCGTTTGGACTTCGATTGTTGCTACCCTTTTTTCCCACGGCAACAGAATTGATGATCAAGGTTTGCCTTTCATCTATTCCAATCTCATTACCCTTGCAAATATCTTGTATACGCGTGGTATATGAACGTTAATTTTTGCTCTGAAATTTTGTTGGTGGATCCTTTACATTGTAGACGTTTCTGTTTTGAAATATTTAGCCGTGGGGTTGTGGAGAAGTATCATGATTCATGAGATTAAAATATGTATGAGGTAGTTGTCATTGACAATCGGGGAATTGAATGTGTGATACAATACAACTGCATGTTGAAGTTGTGTAACGGCCAAAAAAGAGGTGAGCACTGAAGTACTTGTCAACCTTGTTTATAATGTCTTCTGCTTTGTTTCAACTTGTGGAAAACAGACCAAATGCAAAACGCCATCCTCAGCACAATTGCAAGAGGGTACCAATCTGCAGACATAGGTTTCAGTTCAAAGACAACTGAGTGTACAAGAGAAATATGCTCTAATATGATCATCTTTTAAATGTTTTGAGGCAGCAAGAAATTGTTTAGTGTTGACGATATTGTTTTCAGTCAAAAACAATATATATAGCCTCGATTCTACAGAATAGCAGAATTATGTGGCCTTGCAACTGTATCATCAACAGTTCATAATTCCTCTTGATAGTAGAGGAAATCGGTTCCAGATTCTATAAAGGTCACACTGACCAACATCCATTTCAGTATGCAAATAAGAAAATTGTTTAATACTATCCCTGTCTTTAAATATAAAATATAAAGAACAACATAAATTTATCCTAAAATATAAGAATATTTTAAAAATAATGTTAAATAAAAAAATAAAGAGGAGGTATAAAAAGAAAAAAGTGTAAAAAGCATCTGCCTTGCATTGATTGCACCAGATGACTACACTAGTTCAGAATTTGGTATGAAGTGTATCAGCCAAGTTAGGTAGCTAATGATTAGGAAGCTAAGAAATCCTAGAAATACTACCTAACACACTCTTTCAAAAGCTCAATCATTAGCTGAAACCTGTTAAAAAGCCTGACATTATGCAAGTCTCACTTCTTAATGTTTATTTAATGAGTCTCACTCATAATTTCAACTTGCTAATAAATTTCAGCCCAAATTTCCAAAACAGAATATATTAGAAAAACATGTTGAAAAAAATATGTTGCTAGGACTCTTCTTTTAAAACCTAACTCATCAAAGGACAGAAAACTGATTTGTATGTCCTGTCAGTTTGGTGATTGTATGTAGTGAGAGAATTAGATGAGACCAGCACTTAATTGTCGATTCATCTTTCTAATATGTCTCGATTATACTTTTCCTAACAAGTACAATCACTGATACCAAATAATAGGACAAGTACGATCCATACCTTGTCCTGTGCATTGTGTTGCATCTCTTTTGCAGATATCAAGCTTTGCAGATCCAAACCTCAGCTAATACCTTGTTCATGGCAACTAATTTATATTGTGTCTCAAGTTCCTTTGTCTTTAATTCTGCTTCAGTATGGACATTCTGAAGTAACATCTTGTACTTTTTACTCAACTCTTCAAACTCCATTTCGTAATCAGATTGGAGCTGCAATATCTAAGACGCAAGCAAACAAAAAGTAAGCTGAAAGAAGCACGAATCAGAATACAAAAGACAGCAGTAAAGAGGATGGTAAAAGAGAAATGGATTGATACTCTTACTTTTTGCTTATATATCTGAAAAGCTTGATCATTATCCTGTTCTATTCTCTCCATTTCAATTAGTAGTGGGTCTGGGTGGACAACATGAGACATTTCAGATGCCAGAGTGAGCTTGAAAAGGGTCACTGTTCATATATCCTGGATTAGTAAAGACGTGAGCTACATGCGTGGTATTTTCATCAATGGGCACAGGCACACTAGTGGATGGTTGCAGTATCAAAGGGAGGGTCCACTGGTTCCACAAGGTTGTTTGGTGCTTCCCATATTACTTCAGCCTCTTGACTGCAGCAATGATCTTCACTACTATGATGGAAAATATTATCTAGAGGCATGACCGGACTAGCTGAATCATGCTCCAAAAAAGATAGAATAGCAGACATTGCCATCTGAAAGATACAAGCAGCAGTTGTGAACCCGTATGATGAGAATAGTTTCAAAGCACACCAACTTGAAATCTAAGGATCATTAGTTAGAAAAGTTGCCCCATTTTGTTTCCTTTGTCTTTATCTTGTTAGAAAACTATTGAGAAACAAAAATTGGTGAGAAAACAAGTATGAAAATCATATTGACCCTTTTACCCTTGACATGAATGTCCTCCTGTTCAATATAAATAATTTATAGTTAAAACTCAGTAAATATTATATTATGAGTGTTAAATTTGGATATCGAATCTAGCTCAATCGTAAATACGAATTACCCTCGGCTTATATATTTTTAATTGGTCATATCTCTTGACAATGTAAGACTTTCAACAATGAATATATATATTTTATTTCTTGGAATTAAAATTACTATATATATTATAAAATAAAGTTTCTAATCAAACATAAAATACCTTTACCTGATACTTAATAAAATTTTATAGGGGATAATATTGTCTTTCAAGTTGTCATGAGAACACATTTTTTTTACCAATTTCATATTAACAACAACAACAAAGTCTTATCTCAGTCCCATTAAGTAAGATCAGCTACATGGATTATATGACGCCATTGTGCCCCATCATTCACCAACTCCTAAAGGATTTCATTCATCAAAAGGTCCCCATCAATAAGCAATTTCATATCAGCTACACTACCAACAAAAAAAACACCTTCATTTTCTTGTACTTTTCTCATAAACCAAACAACATAAATTTCCACTCTTCTCATACTATTTTCTTTCTCATCATTTTTTCCTCACCCTATTCACAGCAACCAAACAGAGCACAGGTGCCTCTTCTTGGTCGCCCTACATGGTTGTACTAACTACAGGGCTGTCCTCCAGTAGCACAAGTAGCTACCCCTATCAATATCCCCCTACCAAGGCGGAAGACCAGAATGTGAGAACTTATATTTACAGACAAGAAAGCATAATGTATCATATGCAACAAAATTTCATACTTGATATCAAAAAAGCAATAGCTTAGTACCTGCTCCATTTGTGTCAATAAGTTTCTCTTTAGGCAATAGGGGAACAGGAAACGTTTTCACCTTTCCATCCTCGGCAACACAAACAGGATCTGCACCCTGTGTAATGACTGTTATCCTTTTGTGTGTTCCCGATGCCTTTGGCCACTGAGAAATCTTTATGGCTATCTCCTCAACATATCAGTCTAAAAATAAGGCAAAAGTGTGCCCAGATCTGTCAAGTTAACATTCAAAACCAAAACTGTAAGCCTATAGACTTGCTAAGTAATGCTTACCTCCCAGCCATGAACCTTAGAAAACGTTCTTGCTTCAGCCTCATTTCGAAAAATGAAATCTGTATACCTAAATCACAGGATGGGCATGCTTGTGAACAAATATGTAAAATTTCATTCAATTTAATTTATAAGAGATGGATCCTTAAGGGAGAGCTTTCTCCTGCACATCCTTGAAGAACTCACAGATAAAAGGGGGATTGTGAAGATCTGCACACAGGAATAAAATACAAATATCATAACCATTATTAAATAGTAAAGATCGGTGTACAGAAATCAAATGAAAGTATCAGAAACAACTATTAAATGAAAAAGATCTGCATACGGGAACAAAATAGAAGTATTAAAAACCACTATCAAATAGGAAACATCAAGGCAGTCATACTTTACCTTGTTATTTGCAGCAACATGTTCAGCAACTAGTTGAATGGAATCTGGTGATACAGTGAGGAAAAAGCCAGCAATATAAAAGTACTTTGCCTTTTCAACTGTGTAAGGAAAAAACACAGTAAAAAATTAAGTCCTCTGCAAGTAATTGTATATGAAGAGGAAATAGAAATACAAAAAAGCCTGAATAGACAAACAGCAGGAGGTACCTAATGCCCAATTTTCTGGTCTCTTCAAATGCTCAGTCTTGTAGCAATTTGCAGCCCCTAAGTTGGCCACCAGAGACCTGTATTTAGAGGCATTGAAATCCAAGGCTTCAAAAATTGTTTTGAAATCATGTATTAAGCTAAAAATGTATACTTTCTTTTAAAAACAGCATAAAAATTAGTTATTAAAAAAACAAACCAACACAAGTAAAAAGTAATTATCTGACCTTTCACCGCCAACCACACAAACGGAACAAGTTCCAGTGGGTGTAGTTTCATCCTCGTAATACTGAACCTGAAAGATGAATTACCGAGTTAATTTCTAAAGGATGTACAGACTGCAGAGAAACATATGACAAGAAAGGAGCAGATGAATCATGAGATTAAACCTACATTTACACCAGCAAGCCTTGAGTTCTTCTTCATCTCTTCCCCATACTTATCATTCCCTATGCCACCCATGTAGCTTGTTGCACCAGGCACTTGAAGCATCCACTATTAGAGGCAAAAGCAAATGGTAAATTACTATGGCCAGGCTACTACAGAGTACAGATTCAGAACACTACCAACACGGTTGGTACATACCTGAGCAACCTTGATTGAATTCTGAGTGGCACCTACCAAAACAAAAATGCAGAAGCAATTATTACAAAATGTACATTTCCTCTATCATTTTTTTCCAGTTCAACAAGCTTGTGGTATTCAATATTAAAGTAGAATTTCTGAAATCCAATACCCCAGTGCATTACCTCCAGCAATGAATTCCACATTATACTTTTCAGTCCTTTCATCATACCTGAGAGAATTACACAATGAACTCACAAAAACAATCTCATCTAACAATAAATAACCCAACAATTACAAAATTAAAAGATAAGACAACTAAACTAAAGCCTTATCAAAATAAGAGGACAAATAGCCAACTCACAATTGCATCAATCAGTTACTTTAAAAACAATACAAAAATATTCGCGGTTATGCACTGAGTATTTAGTGGAAACATGGCCACAAAACTTGAGAGTTCACTTAACAGTTAACATATAGCTAATATGACCGATGCAGAGCAGTAATAACTAAAAAGTAAGTAACCATAATAATAACTAAATGAACTTAACATGGTGAAAAGTCACATGACCTAGAGTTCCAAAGTGTAAAATAACTAAAACATTCAAAACCTGAGCTGCAAAAGCAAATTAACTACACGTCTTAACTTGTATGAATCAAAACTTTATCGGTAGGGAGAAGATTGAAGAACATAATGCATGACAAGGACAAAACAACACAACAGAGAAGCAAACAAGTGTCGCATAAAAGTGAAGAGAGATATCTTACATTGGCTTGTGCTTGTCCTCTGCGAGAATCACATTGTTCAAGGTGATACCATATCTGTCACACACAAAAGCAAAAACAAAAAAGTGTTTCAGAGCCATTATTCTGCACACAATCAATAGCCCGTGATCACTGCCAACAGCTGCAGCATCATTCACATTTTGAACAAGAACAGCCTTGCACTTCCTTCTACATCATGCTTACACATTCCAGTCCTGCTTTCATCGTTCCCTTCTGTGAACTGCTGGCTTTAACCACTTTCACCAATTACTTTCCTTTCGCACCTTCAACTCAGTGGACAGCTCTTGAACTTCCCATTACTAGTTCCCCTTTCCTGAAGATATACCCGCAATGCCACAACAACACCAGTAAGTAGTAACTCATTTCTTTCTGTAGAGGCAAGCCCTCACATTCTTTATTGGTCATTATTGCACGACCAATGGTCAAACACATTGATAATTGATTGAGAAAATCCAGCAAGGAGGAGGAGGGACTAAACGCTACCAAACAAAAACTATAGAATAGAAATCACCAAAAAAATAGGGAATAGCTATCCAATAAATAGGTAAGGAGGGAGTAGGAGTATGTGCATAATTGTAACACCATTTTAATGAAGCAGGAAGTGAAAAAAAAAGGCACAATTTTTTTAATCTTACTAGAAGACGATGAGTTTCATCCAAGGCATATAAAGAAACACATAAGAATCATTCCTGATGCAATCTGGGTTGTAACCTTCACTAACAAGGAATGGTACAAGTTGGAAAAATAATAACAATCATAAAAAAAAATCATAACTAACTATGACATATCACCTTCAATTGTGTGTGTGTTCAAGAGTTATGGCTTGTACATGCCAGTCCTATCGAAGAATAGCTATAACATGCAGCCATGAAAAATAACAAAGGCTGCCTCAGTCAAAAATCCTCTCCCCAGTTGAAAATAGTAAGAATATAAAAGAACTAAAAATGCATAAAAATCCAGGAATGTGAAACACGGATCTCCAGCTTTCAGGACTTGAAAGATCAGAATCAGAAGCCTTGGCGGCTTCGAGAAGCTTGCCGGTGAGGTCAACACCAACAATGCCAGCCAAGGTACCGGCAGTGTTAGAAACACCCATGACTATTCCAGCATATCTGGGAGCAACATCCATGTGGTTCACCGCAAACCCAGCTCTGCCAAGCGCCAAGAAACCAAGAGCCACCGAGGAACAGAAGACGGCACCACCAGAAGTTCTGAAACTGGGAATCACAATCAAGGCAAGAGAAGCAACCAAAAAACCCACGGTGTTCAAGAATTTCCTGGTTTTGGTGACGGATAATATTCTCCTGGTGATCAAGTAATCGGCGACAACGCCGCCAATGTTTGAGAAGAGGAACATGTTGAGATAGGGCATCATTTTGGAGGAGCCCATATCCTGGAGGCTGAGCTGAAGACCCAATTCGAAGTAGGTGGGAAGCCAGTTCATGAGTACATATAAAGCATAGTGGAAGGTGAAATTGTTGACAACAATGGCCCAAACAGGGAAGCTAGTTAGAATTTTGAGCCAGGGGATTTCGGGAGTAGAAACCAATTTTTTGTCAAGTTTTTTATTGACAGGAAGCAAGGAAGACAATGATTCTTTAGGATCAGAGGCATACTTGAACCAGAGCAAGGACCAGAGAGCACCGAGGGCGGCCTCGGCGAGGAAGACGGATTGAGGACCTCGGAACTTGACGAGAGAGGGGAGAAGGAGCATGCCGAGGGCGGCGCCGAGGTACATGCCGGAAGTGGTGAGGGAGACGGATCTAGATCTTTCGTGAGGGGGGACCCACTGGGCGAGAACGGTGTGGATGGAGGGGAAAATGAAGCCCTGGGCGACACCGACGAGCAAGCGGGCGGTGACGAGGAGGAAGAGGCGGTTGGGATCGAGAGGGAGGAGAGCGGAAGTGAGTGACCAGAGGATGAAGGAAAGAAGGAGGACCCTTCTGCCCCCAATTTTCTGAGCAGCCCATCCGCCGGGAACTTGAGAACACGCGTAGCCGTAATAGAAGGTAGACAGTATTGAACCTTTTGTTGATTGGTTCAGCCCAGCAGCGTCTGCGGCAACTGTGTATGCGATTGAGAAACCAACTCGCTCAATGTAGCAGACTGAGGTGCAGATGAAGGTCAAAATCACAATCAAGTAACGCAAAGCAACTTTCATCATCAACAATCAAACCATTCCTCTGCTACTCTGCTATCGCAGCCTCAAAGTCTAAATCTCCCAAAGTAAACGACCAGCCTGGTAACGGTTCAGCATTAATTGCTCATTTCATGTTTAGTATTGGCCTCGTCTATTTAAGTGTTTTTTAATTAAAAATAAATAAATTTTAATATGTTTATTTAAAGTTTTAAAAATAAATAAAAATTAAAAATAAGTTAATTTCAACTTACGTTAAAAATTTACTTATAAAAAAATACTTAAGCAAATAAAATGTTTCATTCCATCCTAATTTGTTTTAGCTCATTTTTACACACTTAAAGTACAATCCATTCGAACAATCACCACCACAATCACAATAATAATTTTCAAATTTGCAGTGAGAAAGAAATTTGGAAGCTCCCAATAGTTTATTACACAAGTTTTCTTGCTATGCTACCATATGCATGTGTATTAGCAGGGTTTAGGATAAATCGCGAGTTTTAACTTTAACTTAATAATTTTTTGTATTTTTAAAATTTGAGTTTGTAAAGTTTTTCATTGAAGTTTTATCATAAACTAAGGGTTTTTGGCCAAAATGGGGTCTTTAATAAAAATATTTAGGCTTTTGGGTTAGAAAAAAATTTATTTGGTTGTCTAAGGTAGAATCTGTCACTTCATATTTCAATTACGCATTTTCAAGGGGCGTTTTTGCAATTTCCGCATGTCCAAGCTGCGTTTTTAATACAAACATGCAAATATTAATAAAATTTGCATGCACCACGGGTCAAACTTGGAACCTGTTAAACGCAACCCACCATGGTAACCACTGAGGCGAGGTTGAACCTAGAACTCTTTAAACATAACCAACATTGATAACCATAAAGACAACCAAATAAATTTTTTTCTAACCCAAAAACCTAAATATTTTTATTAAAGACCCCATTTTGGCCAAAAATCCCATAAACTAATTTTCCTATTTCCAAATCAATAATATAACTGATCCAGTCTCGATACCGACACATGGATAATGTGGTAATTTCATCCGTTCTCACATTTGTTACCGGTGTCACAGCTAAACCTCCGGACTCTAATCCCTTATCAAATTCATATCTATACAGGAAGTCCAGGACGCACACCGGAAAACTTCCATGTCACCCGACAAATAGTACAAAGTACACATACAGGGGAACATTCGCAAGAGACACGGAGGCGCCCGCGTCGTGTGTCGGAATCGTACAGACACAGTGTACGATTGGTTCCCTAACCCTAAAAGGACTCTTCATTCTCTGCATGTACATATATAAATACAAACATTCTCATGACTGTGGTACGTTAGACTCATTCTCAAACTTACGCTTCAGAAACTTTGAATTCCTTTTCTAGTTACTGACTTGAGCGTCAGAGAATCTTCACAGGTGACACCACCTTTCGCCCCTTATCAACGTGAAAGTTTGGTGTGAAGGATCTCCAGGACTAAAAGACCTTTATTCTCTCAATGAGATAAAGAACACAATACCAGATACCTACTGTACCAGTGTACAAATCATTAAAACAGTTAACATTTGTGGCTGATCCAGCACCTGACCCCAGTTCAGACCAGTTCAATAACTAATGTGTCACTAATTTACGTACCTTAATGGATTTTGGAGGAGACAAAAAGTTATTAGCTTATCATATCTATATATTTTTTTTGTTACTTTTAACCTAGGCAGCGTATAAGTTATATTTTTATATTTCTAAGAAAAAAATATGAGAATAAAAAATTTATATCTAGTAGAAACAGTACAATTCAATAAGTATATTCTTATTTTTTCCAGTTATTTATTAATGAAAAATATTTAGGGTGATTTTTAGTAAAGTAATAATATGAAAGACTTTGCTATACTAATACATACAATTAAAGAAAAGAAGAACTACATAAAGTGTAATATTATTACATTAATCTTCAGAAAAAGCGTGATTTTTTTTGCAGAGGGTCTCTTTCCCCTTGAGATTAAGTTTTTTAATCTTGTTTTGGATCTCTCATTAATAATAAAAAAAAGTACGATTTTTTAAAAACATTAAAATTTAAACTTTTATAAAGAATGTAAACGTAATCCCAAAATCCCTTTCTATTGTTTATCAGCCGCTCGTTCTAAACATCATTAAGATTAGAATTTGGTGTAAGACTATTTTAAACTTTTAATTTTCTTTTTAAATCCTATTCGATCTTATTCTACAAGCACTACGGGGAGGGGACTGAATTATGCCACAAAACATGGATTATAATATATGAGTATCTAACTTGTACAATTTTAAATAAATTTAAAAATTTAAAAATAAAAATTTTATTTAAAAATATTACTAATACTCATTCACATTAATTTTTAAATATAACAATTGGATGGAAATGGGTTAGACTGTCTGACAGGGACCCGTGGCCTAATCCGTTTAAAGCCTTCACAGGTCAGACTTGTTGAGCTAGAAGACCAAACTTACGCTTTTAAAAAAATCTTTTTAACTATGCGATAGGCTTTTTAAAAAGCCTTTAAAGTCCAATGGGTCGTTCTATTTAATTAGATTAGTTATTAATTAGTTATTTATATAATATATTTATAACAAAATTATATATATATATATAAACATATTTACATTTACATAATATAAATTCATATTACAAATTTACAATTAAAAAAATTTTAAGGAAGGGAACACAAAATTTTTTAGTTTGTCATTTGTCTTTCAAAAATCTCAGTATAAACAGACCTTTTAATCAAGTAAGGCCTTCAAACAACACAAATCTAAGCCTTAAAAAAAAGCCTATAACATGTTAATAGGCCAGGCTCAGACCTTGAAAATTTGATGTAATTAGGTCTTTCAAAGCCTGATCTAACCTAACTCATTTCTACCCTTAATAACAACACAAATTTTAATAAAATAATTTCAGTAAATAACAGGGACCAAATACTAAACTAGAGAAATTCATATAAAATCATTTAGAAAAGAAGCTGTATAGCGTGCCCTTATATTTTCAAGCAACTTTTTTTTTCTTTATCTTTTTTCTTTTCTCATCATGTCATGAATTATATATTTCTCATTTTGTTTGTATCCCTGATCTTGAGTGTCCAATAGTAGTTTTCAAAAATGAAAGTATTAAAAGGACGAAGCTAGATTTTTTTAGGGTAAAAGATGAGTATACAGATTAAGGTGAACAAAGGAAGAAGCATTGTGTAACACCCCCTTATATACACGAGATATATATGTATTCTTCTTACTTTTAAAAAAAAACTTTTAGAAAGATATACATATTTATCACTCTTTATCTCGTGTATACAAGGACGTATATACATCTGATTTCCTTTGAATATTGAAAGTAAAAAAAAAATTGTCTTTCAATATTTGTCCATACTGACAAAATAATTTATAGAAATCATAAGTGATAAATCATTACAATATTATATCCGAATGAAAGAGTTTATCAAAGTTTAACCTTTACCTTGTTACAATTATCTACTTGATATTGTAATAAGGCAAAATAAAACTAAACTATACCTCTACTACAAATGTGAACAATCATTTCCTAGTCCTTGAACCATCGAGTTTTGAATCCTACTCTTGTCATATCTCTTCATCTAATCGATTGAGAATGAGACCACTTTATCCTCTTGTAATTATATATCCTTCCATCTTGGACTGCTAGCTATATATCATATAACATATATTTTGGACACAAAAATTCAAACAAGAAGGAGTGAGAAACAAAATATAATATATTACAGATAAGACATAAGCATAAGGGTTTTCACAAACTAATATAGTAATATCAGTCATAATCTCATATACAATCAATTATGAATATAGGGTTTCCACATACATAACACTTATATTTTCATTCATAACCATCCATATAGAATGTCACAATCACATGAATGTTATGTAATGCTTATGCTACTGTCTCATTCAGTTTATGCATGTGGGCCCTTAAAGTTTTAGTTTGCACTGGGCCAACCAGGAGTTTACACTGTTTCATAAATTCTGGATAATAATAACATAAATGCCTTCATGGCATATGAACAGCTCAACTGGCGTGGAAACACTTAGAGACTAGTCAGACTGAGAAAGTTTTTATTGTGAAAGTACCCGACACTAGGGAGCGACCCCAGGTCACCTGAAGCACCCTTTCACACTCTCTCATCCCAAGGCTCGCAATTAAGCCTCCTCTAATGTATCCTCGGTTTCTATAATCCGTCCTCAGGCAATATCACATCTCAATTCTCTTTAATGATTCATGATGCATGAACTACTCGCATATTTAGTTGGTTAAGGCTTTTAGAAACTCAATTATTAAATACCATAAAGGTTCACAAAATCATCACAATAAACTGTATATTTCCATAAGTTCTTCTTTGAACTTCTGTTATACTGAAATAATTTAGTACAGTCTTCAAATTCAGATCTTACCAAAATTGAGTTTCCAAGCCTTAAATATCTCAAAGCTTTCTCTTAAAAACCTTCATATATTTACATAATCTTTCTCAATTTAAATCTTAACTAGATTGAGTTTTTGAAATCTCCACAAAATATTCTTTAGTTATTTCGTTGGGGAAAACCAAAATAATTTACTTTAAACTTCTAATTTCTAAAGAAAATAATTTAAAATCATTAACTAAGAATACTTAAAACTATAAAAATTTTCTTTAATTCAAGAATTAATTATCTCAACCTCTGATTTTCATAAAATAGCTTCTTTCTAATACTAGATTTTATTATTGAGATTAAAAATAAAGTTAATAAAAATTATTTATAAGAAGAAATAAAAAACTAAAATAATTACAAAATACTTTCTCTTGGAATAAAAATTTAAAGAGTAAGGTAAGAAAATTCTTACTGAGTTTTAACTTTCCGTCATGCTTGCTATATGCTCAAACTTCATATCACAAGATCATCAATCATTCATCAACCACAATCAAGTATAGTAATCTCATCAATCACAATCAAATATCATCAATCATAATTGAATATTATTAATCACAGTCTAATATTATAAATCACAATATCATTAATCGAAATCAAATATAATTAATTATAATCAAGTCAAATCAACTAAATATCGCTTATAAATATAATTCAAATTTTTAATGGTTATTTAAATTAGTAGATTTGATTTTGAGTCCTTATAGTCCATTCCTCGCACAGGTCTATATAAGTCCATATATCCAGTCTTCGCATAGGTATAGTTCAGTCTAGACAGGTCATAATATTCCAAGTCCTTGCATAGGTTTAGTTCGATCCATATAGGATATAAAAATCCAAGTCCTTGCATAGGTTTAGTTCAGTCCGTATAAGTTATAATAATTCAGATCTATGTATAGATATTTCAGAATAAGTTACACAGTATGTTAAATTTGTTATAAATTTTAAGTTGAGAAGTTATTACTTTATAATAATATTATTAAATTTAAAAGGAGTAAGGGACTCCTCCCTTTATTCTTATGTCTTTCATATTATATTTTTATCTCACTCCCCCTTACCTCTTGTATACCGATTCGTTATTGAAAATCCATGCGCGCCTCGTCTCCGAGTTCTAAAACATACCAATTTCATTTTAATATAATTACAAGATGAAAATTAAGATTACAACTTAAAATAAAAAAATGGTAAATTTTGAATAGTAAATAGTGAATAGTGAATAGTGAATAGTAAATCGTAAATAGTAACAGTAAATAGTAAAACGTGAATAGTAACAGTAAATAGTAAAACGTGAATAGTAACAGTAAATAGTAAATCGTGAATAGTAATGGTAAATAGTAACAGTAAATAGTAATTTACTATTTGAATAGTAATTTACTATTGAAATAGTAATTTACTATTGAAATAGTGTTTACTATGCAGAATAGTAACTTAAAATAATATTATTTCCAGTATAATAACAGATTTCTAAAAACGATATAAAAATAACCCAAAAAATATAAAAGAGAAGTATTCTTACCTTAGGATTTTGGCAGAACCTTCTCTCCAAAAACTTTTCTTCTCTCTCTCACTTCCACCACTATCTCACTAACACTACTATATTAAGAAAACTTAATCTGAAATTGTGAATTCTAAAGAAGAAATCCTTCGGTATTTATAGGAAAAAAATTTACTATGCATTCCATTATTTTAATATAAAAGTACTATGCATTTTTGAATTTTTTATTCCAGGTTACTGTGCATCTTTTGAAAATTTCATACATGCACAGTGATTTGCATAGTAATTGTCGGCAAAATTATTAAGTCAAATAGTAACCCTTCACTCGGTATATTTTAAATATTCAAAATGAGTCCTTTTTGAAATTTAGCGATATTATATCAGTCCTCACTAATTTTATAATAAGTAATATAAAGCTGAAATTTTAAAAATCTAAAATTTTCTGTTAATAAAAATTTATTGATACGTTTCTAATTTTTTAACGATTAGAAAAAATCAAGATTTTTCTCAAACCGATAATTTTTAGATAAGTCTACTTGAAATGGATTTTAGAAAATTTTCTTATAATTTAACTTTACATTCTTGTAAATATTTTTAATTTTAAGCAACTTTATATGAATTTAAAATTATTTAAAATATATTATTTTATTAAAATAATTCAAAATTTTCAAAAAATTCCAGAAAATCATAAATATTATGTAGATCAAAAAGTTTAAAAGAACCATAGTCTAATTCCTTCAAAATTTTATTTTAAAATTCTAATAAGAGTTAAATCTTAAATATGTAAAAAAATAAAAATATAACAACATAAAATAAAAATGGTGAATAACAAAGATATTAAAAATTCTTAATATAATTTTCTTAATTAGTGAATACTAATTAAGTCACTTTAAAATTCTCATTCAAAAATATTTTCATTTTATTATTATTATTATTAAAAAAAACAAATAATAAAAATATAAATACCAAAATTTTAAAAAAATGATAATAATAAACTAACTTATAGTAAGTATTTCTCAAGAAATATATATTAATATCTATTTCCTATTTGTGATGAAAATAGGATGTTACAACTCTACTCCCCTAAAAGAAATTTCGTCCTCGAAATTTAATATTGTTAATAAATCTTACCATAGCTAAACTAACTGAACTGTTCTAAAATATATTTCTAGTTTCCTTGGCAATTGTGTACATTTTCCTTAACATTGCCATTTATCTCTCTTTTTTTAATCTTATCTGTATTTTTTTCCTTAATTCAAAAATATTACTCGTCTTAATTTTGTCAACCATGCTCATCATAAATTGATGGTTAACTCTAAACACCTCAATAATTACGTTTCTCAATCTATTAAAATCTTACTTAACATAATCCATAACATCTATTAATTAAAATTCCTACTCGTAATATAGTAAAATGGACTGCTAAGAATTAATTACTGGACAACTAGCCGTTAGCAACTAGCCGTTGGACTAGCCGTTGGACTAGCCGTTTATGACCGTTGCAACTCTCCCTCCCTTGCTTGCTTATAAATTCTCATTCCATTCTCACTTCCTATCACAACTTCAAGGTTTCTTAGTTTCTCGCTTCTTTCTAATTTCTTCAATCTTTTTTTTTTTTTAAGTACTATCATACTATTCGATGGCTAACCTTCCTAGAAGTAAGGAAGAACGAAGTCGGGATGGACTACAAGTTGTGGTAACAAGTGCTTCACTTCTTATAATCGTTATGATTATTTCTCTAGTTTGGATAATTTTTGTATTGCCAAGACTCTTAGACCTCTATCTATGATATACTAGATGTTCTATTTTATTTTCCTTAATGTAATCGTGTATAATAAATTATCCTAGTGAGAAAGGATAAATATGTCTTAGTCCATGTTGTACTAGTTAAATCCTTGTGGTCTTTGCTTCATGATAATCCAGGGTATGTAATCATTTCTTATTGTCTTCTATAATGAATCAAATATTCCTTAACTAAGTGATTACACATTCCATTATAATTGACTACAACCATTACATATATTTGATAAATTCTCCAATCTTAAATGATCACAAATCACTACGTTGACTTAGAAATATTCACTTGAATATTTTTTTTATAGGTAACTAAGACTTATGTAATCAATAAGTAAAGGTTCATATCTACTTCCTCATGGTTTACTAACACATTTCTTTATTTTAAATCTACAATGGTCATTACATAACAATGATTTATATCATGTATATATATTCGTCGAACAAAATCGATGACTAAAAGAAAATAACTTGATAAACATGTATCATATTGTTAGGAATCACAAAAATATTTTATGTCACAATTTCTAAATATTAAACCAATATCGATGTCTTCCAAAGATCTATAATGCTTATTTTAGGTCATTCATTGATATATTAATCACAATAAATCAATTTAAAAAAAATTCAAAAATATATGGTTAATTACATTCGATGTCACAATCATAAAAGTTTCATTAATTCATATATTTACACACATAACCATCATATATATTATTCAATCGTACACATCATAAATGAAAACTTCATCAAATCAAACAATAATTAACATATTTTATATGTCATACAAAAGAAGAATCAATACAAATAGCCAGAGATACAATTCCTAATATGATTATTTGTTATATCAAACAAGTTATAAATTATCATATTTTTTCATAAAGTATACATCCACACATTTTTCTTTTCAAAATATATCACCAAAGGAAAAACTATGATTCTATCTTAAAGAATTTGTTATACTAGTTTGGGATTACAACAGTTATTTACCCATTGGAATTCTAATTCACACAAGTATCTCTTACAACTTCAAGGACATGGTAAGGAATATCCTAATAGAATTTATTGAGTTTATCTCCATTTCTCCATATACTACATTAACCCAAGGTTAAATTCGTTGATCTTAACATCCTTCTTTTGACATGTCTTTCACTACTTAGTGCAAATCATTCGGGGTGATCAGTCCCGATAGTTTATAACTAAGTAGTCAAAGTCACGACAGCTCCAGTCTAGAATTCATACCAAAATATTTCTAAGAATTTTCTATTGTCTTATCTCCCTTGTTGTCTCATACCATATTGTAAAACAGGAAAATGTTAGAATATTTCACTATCACATATTAATCAGAGAATCAAACACCATACAATACATTTGGAATAAAAGGAAATAACTGCATTAGTTAATTTACCTTATCATTCCACCATACATTAAGGCCTGTACTTAAACAATGTCAAGAAAGACTTCAGAATGGCCAGTTTCTGATAATCCCTGCAATAACATTTTTCAAGTAACAAGCTATAAAGTTTTAACTTATACTTCTTATGAACTTAAAATTAGTTCCTTCTTTCTATACTCCTAATTTTTCTTCACTTACTTCTTACCATTTACTCTAATAAAATTTCCTCTTTTCTCAACCATAAAATCTCTTGTCAAACTCAACCATCAGAGTACACTAACACGCTAGTAAGACCATACCACAAGCCGGTTTGGATTGAACTGCTCTGATACCACTTTGTAACACCCCCTTATATACACGAGATATATATGTATTCTTCTTACTTTTAAAAAAAAACTTTTAGAAAGATATACATATTTATCACTCTTTATCTCGTGTATACAAGGACGTATATACATCTGATTTCCTTTGAATATTGAAAGTAAAAAAAAAATTGTCTTTCAATATTTGTCCATACTGACAAAATAATTTATAGAAATCATAAGTGATAAATCATTACAATATTATATCCGAATGAAAGAGTTTATCAAAGTTTAACCTTTACCTTGTTACAATTATCTACTTGATATTGTAATAAGGCAAAATAAAACTAAACTATACCTCTACTACAAATGTGAACAATCATTTCCTAGTCCTTGAACCATCGAGTTTTGAATCCTACTCTTGTCATATCTCTTCATCTAATCGATTGAGAATGAGACCACTTTATCCTCTTGTAATTATATATCCTTCCATCTTGGACTGCTAGCTATATATCATATAACATATATTTTGGACACAAAAATTCAAACAAGAAGGAGTGAGAAACAAAATATAATATATTACAGATAAGACATAAGCATAAGGGTTTTCACAAACTAATATAGTAATATCAGTCATAATCTCATATACAATCAATTATGAATATAGGGTTTCCACATACATAACACTTATATTTTCATTCATAACCATCCATATAGAATGTCACAATCACATGAATGTTATGTAATGCTTATGCTACTGTCTCATTCAGTTTATGCATGTGGGCCCTTAAAGTTTTAGTTTGCACTGGGCCAACCAGGAGTTTACACTGTTTCATAAATTCTGGATAATAATAACATAAATGCCTTCATGGCATATGAACAGCTCAACTGGCGTGGAAACACTTAGAGACTAGTCAGACTGAGAAAGTTTTTATTGTGAAAGTACCCGACACTAGGGAGCGACCCCAGGTCACCTGAAGCACCCTTTCACACTCTCTCATCCCAAGGCTCGCAATTAAGCCTCCTCTAATGTATCCTCGGTTTCTATAATCCGTCCTCAGGCAATATCACATCTCAATTCTCTTTAATGATTCATGATGCATGAACTACTCGCATATTTAGTTGGTTAAGGCTTTTAGAAACTCAATTATTAAATACCATAAAGGTTCACAAAATCATCACAATAAACTGTATATTTCCATAAGTTCTTCTTTGAACTTCTGTTATACTGAAATAATTTAGTACAGTCTTCAAATTCAGATCTTACCAAAATTGAGTTTCCAAGCCTTAAATATCTCAAAGCTTTCTCTTAAAAACCTTCATATATTTACATAATCTTTCTCAATTTAAATCTTAACTAGATTGAGTTTTTGAAATCTCCACAAAATATTCTTTAGTTATTTCGTTGGGGAAAACCAAAATAATTTACTTTAAACTTCTAATTTCTAAAGAAAATAATTTAAAATCATTAACTAAGAATACTTAAAACTATAAAAATTTTCTTTAATTCAAGAATTAATTATCTCAACCTCTGATTTTCATAAAATAGCTTCTTTCTAATACTAGATTTTATTATTGAGATTAAAAATAAAGTTAATAAAAATTATTTATAAGAAGAAATAAAAAACTAAAATAATTACAAAATACTTTCTCTTGGAATAAAAATTTAAAGAGTAAGGTAAGAAAATTCTTACTGAGTTTTAACTTTCCGTCATGCTTGCTATATGCTCAAACTTCATATCACAAGATCATCAATCATTCATCAACCACAATCAAGTATAGTAATCTCATCAATCACAATCAAATATCATCAATCATAATTGAATATTATTAATCACAGTCTAATATTATAAATCACAATATCATTAATCGAAATCAAATATAATTAATTATAATCAAGTCAAATCAACTAAATATCGCTTATAAATATAATTCAAATTTTTAATGGTTATTTAAATTAGTAGATTTGATTTTGAGTCCTTATAGTCCATTCCTCGCACAGGTCTATATAAGTCCATATATCCAGTCTTCGCATAGGTATAGTTCAGTCTAGACAGGTCATAATATTCCAAGTCCTTGCATAGGTTTAGTTCGATCCATATAGGATATAAAAATCCAAGTCCTTGCATAGGTTTAGTTCAGTCCGTATAAGTTATAATAATTCAGATCTATGTATAGATATTTCAGAATAAGTTACACAGTATGTTAAATTTGTTATAAATTTTAAGTTGAGAAGTTATTACTTTATAATAATATTATTAAATTTAAAAGGAGTAAGGGACTCCTCCCTTTATTCTTATGTCTTTCATATTATATTTTTATCTCACTCCCCCTTACCTCTTGTATACCGATTCGTTATTGAAAATCCATGCGCGCCTCGTCTCCGAGTTCTAAAACATACCAATTTCATTTTAATATAATTACAAGATGAAAATTAAGATTACAACTTAAAATAAAAAAATGGTAAATTTTGAATAGTAAATAGTGAATAGTGAATAGTGAATAGTAAATCGTAAATAGTAACAGTAAATAGTAAAACGTGAATAGTAACAGTAAATAGTAAAATGTGAATAGTAACAGTAAATAGTAAATCGTGAATAGTAATGGTAAATAGTAACAGTAAATAGTAATTTACTATTTGAATAGTAATTTACTATTGAAATAGTAATTTACTATTGAAATAGTGTTTACTATGCAGAATAGTAACTTAAAATAATATTATTTCCAGTATAATAACAGATTTCTAAAAACGATATAAAAATAACCCAAAAAATATAAAAGAGAAGTATTCTTACCTTAGGATTTTGGCAGAACCTTCTCTCCAAAAACTTTTCTTCTCTCTCTCACTTCCACCACTATCTCACTAGCACTACTATATTAAGAAAACTTAATCTGAAATTGTGAATTCTAAAGAAGAAATCCTTCGGTATTTATAGGAAAAAAATTTACTATGCATTCCATTATTTTAATATAAAAGTACTATGCATTTTTGAATTTTTTATTCCAGGTTACTGTGCATCTTTTGAAAATTTCATACATGCACAGTGATTTGCATAGTAATTGTCGGCAAAATTATTAAGTCAAATAGTAACCCTTCACTCGGTATATTTTAAATATTCAAAATGAGTCCTTTTTGAAATTTAGCGATATTATATCAGTCCTCACTAATTTTATAATAAGTAATATAAAGCTGAAATTTTAAAAATCTAAAATTTTCTGTTAATAAAAATTTATTGATACGTTTCTAATTTTTTAACGATTAGAAAAAATCAAGATTTTTCTCAAACCGATAATTTTTAGATAAGTCTACTTGAAATGGATTTTAGAAAATTTTCTTATAATTTAACTTTACATTCTTGTAAATATTTTTAATTTTAAGCAACTTTATATGAATTTAAAATTATTTAAAATATATTATTTTATTAAAATAATTCAAAATTTTCAAAAAATTCCAGAAAATCATAAATATTATGTAGATCAAAAAGTTTAAAAGAACCATAGTCTAATTCCTTCAAAATTTTATTTTAAAATTCTAATAAGAGTTAAATCTTAAATATGCAAAAAAATAAAAATATAACAACATAAAATAAAAATGGTGAATAACAAAGATATTAAAAATTCTTAATATAATTTTCTTAATTAGTGAATACTAATTAAGTCACTTTAAAATTCTCATTCAAAAATATTTTCATTTTATTATTATTATTATTAAAAAAAACAAATAATAAAAATATAAATACCAAAATTTTAAAAAAATGATAATAATAAACTAACTTATAGTAAGTATTTCTCAAGAAATATATATTAATATCTATTTCCTATTTGTGATGAAAATAGGATGTTACACATTGACCCAAAGAAAACTATAGAATAGGAAGATACATACATGCAGGGTGTAGGGTTGACCAACATTGGTGAGAATCAACACTTTTCTTCAAGGGTACTTGGACATTAGATTTGAAATCTTAGAGGCCATAACCAAGCTCCTCAACAACTTCACCCCATGTTTTCCACTTCGTGGTACAATCACAGCTTCTGGAGATCCTGTTCCACTTTCATACATTGTTGGTTTGTTAACTGGCAAACCAAACTCCAAAGTTGTTGGACCCTCTGGAGAAGTACTTAATTCCAAGGAAGCATTTCAATTGGTCGACATTAATTCTGAGTTCTTTGAGTTGCAACCAAAAGAAGGCCTTGCCCTTGTTAATGGCACTGCTGTTGGTTCTGGCTTAGCTTCTATTGTTCTCTTTAAGGCTAATATACTTTCTATGTTGGCTGAAGTGTTGTAGAATTGAAATAATATTTCATCCATAATCAATTGTAGTACGTATATAATTATACTAAAAATTGCACTTACTAATTCCCAAGAAAGACCGAAGGGGTCATAAAGGGTCCTACTTAATACCCAATCTCGTTAGACAGAATTTTCTATGCAATTAATAGCACAACACTTACTAAAAATAAAGCTATTAAAAAACCAATAAAGAATACCAGAATTTAACGAGGTTCGGCTAATTTTGCCTACGTCCTCGGACACCACTCAATTAATATTTCACTAAAGAAATATTAGAAAGGGGGAGAAAGAATAAACAAAAGCCTTTATAATTAATTAGGCAATTGTGGGATGGTTAAAACTATAGGAGGGAGTTTCCTTATATAAGCTTGGAAGGTCCCCCCTCCCTTTAAAACTTTCAATATGGGACTTCCCACACCAACAAATCTCCACCTTGGGAAGTTTCCACATTTTGCATCTTCAACATTTCTCTCAAACAATAGTAGTGTCTTCATTTGTTGATCTTCAACTTCTAACAATATTGATCAAGTTCAAGCAGTGTTGAAACTTGACCGTTGTCACCACCTTTGTCAATATATCTGTAGGATTCTCTACTGTTGGAATCTTCTGAAGTAGTACTCCACCTTCTTCCAGAATCTCCCGTACAAAGTGATGACGAACATCAACGTGCTTCATCCTTGCATGATAAACTTGGTTCTTTGCTAAATGAATGACACTCTAACTATTGCAATGTATCTCCATCTGCCCTTGCCCAATTCCAAGTTCATCAAGTAGACCTTGAAGTCAAATTGCTTCCTTAACAGCCTCCGTAACTGCCATATACTCTGCCTCTGTGGTAGACAAAGCCACTATTATAACATCCTTAATTTTTAAAATAAATTTCAATAAATCAAATAAAATTTTACAAATAATTCAAATTTCCAAAACAGAATTTGAATTAAATAATTGCAATATCAATTTTTTTACAAAAGCCGACCGGCTCTTTAAGTTTACAATTAAATAAATAAAAAACACTCGGTATTCAGGAGCCGACCAAGGCTTCTACCAAAATACACTCCTAGCTGCTGAGTGACTTCCCATATCATGGTTGGGCCCTACATCCACTGAAAAACAACAATTATAGAGGGTGAGCATAACATATCAAATAACAGTTATTGAATTGGATTAAAAGTCCAATTAATAACTATAAAACAAAACCGATCTCATATTATCATCACAAATCATTCATTAAACAAAACCGAGACAGATAATATCATCACATAATTATTCACAATAATGATATACTCATGTTGCTCACAATAACAACACCGAGTCATATATACTCATCATAAACAACATGTCATTCTCAATAACACATAAATCAGTGCATACACATGCTCAATTAATCTCAATAATCATATATATATCAACATCAGTACACATGATCAACCAAATGGGATCATTATTAATTTTTGTGTTGCAACACTGGCTCCCCGAGCCATAATTCAGCTCCTCGTTGATCCGGCCGTTTTACAGGTACCAAACCGCTTTGCGCCCATAATGTAACACCGAGTACCACTCCCAGAGTGATAGCGGTCCTCTACTCAGTGCTACGGGCCGGCCTTGAGTCCCACTCAAAGGCGTCCGTGGTATATAGGAACCACTACAGGGTCTATAATTATAACATCCTTAATTTTTAAAATAAATTTCAATAAATCAAATAATATTTTGCAAATAATTCAAATTTCCAAAACAGAATTTGAATTAAATAATTACAAAATCACTTTTACAAAAGCCGACCGGCTCTTTAAGTTTACAATTAAATAAATAAATAAAAACACTCAGTATTCAGGAGCCGGCCAAGGCTTCTACCAAAATACACTCCTAGCTGCTGAGTGACTTCCCATATCATGGTTGGGCCCTACATCCACTGAAAAACAACAATTGTAGAGGGTGAGCATAACATATCAAATAACAGTTATTGAATTGGATTAAAAGTCCAATTAATAACTATAAAACAAAACCGATCTTATATTATCATCACAAATCATTCACTAAACAAAACCGAGACAGATAATATCATCACATAATTATTCACAATAATGATATACTCATGTTGCTCACAATAACAACACCGAGTCATATATACTCATCATAAACAGCATGTCATTCTCAATAACACATAAATCAGTGTATACACATACTTAATCAATGATCAACCAAAATGGGATCATTATTAAGTCTTTCAAATTTTGTGTTGCAACACTGGCTCCCCGAGCCACAATTCAGCTCCTCGCTGATCCGGCCGTTTTACAGGTACCAAACCGCTCTGCGCCTATAATGTAACACCGAGTACCACTCCTAGAGTGATAGCGGTCCTCTACTCAGTGTTACGGGCCGGCCTTGAGTCCCACTCAAAGGCGTCCGTGGTATATAGGAACCACCACAGGGTCTATGCCTTCATCAGACCGTCCACATCTGGACCAGCAACACAGGCCCCCTACAGTCCTGTGTGCGTCTGAATACAATTGATATATCAAACAATATCAATCACATATCAACATCAACTCATATCATTCCACTCGGCATAATAACCAACATAGCATGCAATTATATATCATGAAAATTCATGAATATAACTCATATCATAATCATCAATCTCATGCTATCAACCGATCAATTTTTCAACATAATCATCATATACATATATACAATCAGCACATCAACATGAATGGAAATATGAAACATAATATGTCATATAATCGGGGTATCACACCATGTTTCCAAACACATATCATATATAATAATGACACCCCAAATCCATTCATAAACCATCTATTTGAGATGTACGCTCCCCCTACCTGGAATAAGGAGTTCCAGTAGCTTTAAAGGCTATAACCAAGTTTCTGCCCACTAATTCCGACTGGAATTGCAAATCTTGCACCAGTCCCAAGCTTTCCTCGTAAAGAGAAGGAAATGAAGACTTAACTTTCTTCTTGCTCATTGGTTTCCAGTAAAGTTTGGAAAAAAAAGGATATTGGTAATGATTTCCACTTCAAAAGTTCTTAAATTAATCCAACAATGGAAGTATATATATATATATATATATATATATATATATCTTGCATGCAGAAGAGACGTGAATAAATTGAAGTATTCTGACACACGTCTCTTTAATGATAATGAAAGGAATAAGATATTTAATGAAAAGGGGACAACACATTAAAAAGGGTCCCATTCTTAGAAAATATCTGAGAAAGGATTTTGCTAGAAGATGGAAGAACAGAATGACGTGGAAAGCATCCATAGTAAAATATTTATTAATTTCCGACTCGGTTTTTGGTTATTCTGACTCAGTTTCCTCATTCTGGGCATCTCTTTCCGAGAGGACTTATCAGAGCCTCTTTCCACTCAGAATTCCTTCATTCGGAAATATATCAATCAGACATCTCACTCGGTTATACCTCTTTCTGAGTAAGAGTCTCTCTTGCATCATTCGGAAGTCTTTCTACTGAAAGATCACTCAGAAAACATAATTCGGAGTTGAAGTCTCTTTGTCCAGAAGCACTCTTTCTGGAAGGACTCACTCGGAATGTATCACTCGGAAATGTCACAGTGACACTTCACTCGGCAACCCATCCACCCAGATATACTCCACTCGGGAGTTTACCAGTCAGAAATATCTATTCGAGAAGTACTTCCACTTCTCTCGGAAACAACCCATTCGGAATCATTCCATTCGAGGATGTTTCCGTTTCACTCGGATTTACTTCACTTAAACGTGTTTCAATCGGACACAACGTTACTTGACTTAGAAATAATTTTCTTAATGATGTTTCACTCGGAAACATCTTAAATTCACTTAGAATTAATCTTTTCTATCTTATTTCACTCGGAATCGAATAATTCTCACTCAGAATCAAATTTATTTTACTTGGAAAATCTTGTCTTTGACGTTTTTCACTCGGAATTTCATTCGGAATCTCTCCTTTTATCCTCAATAAATTATTTTTCTAAAAATCATAAAAATTGGGATGTTACAACTATTGGCTGTAAGGTAGACTTCCAACTTACTGGTGCTTTAGCAAGTGTAAAGACATAACCAGTAGTTGATCAACGTTCATCCAAATCACTTGCATAGTCAGAACCATAGTATCCAACTACACATTTATCATCTTGTTGGGTCTTCTCAAACATTAATCAAACGTCTATAGTGTTTAGAATATACCGCAGAATCCATTTCATAGCTTGCCAATGCTCCTTGCCAGGATCATGCATATATCTGCTGAGAACTCCAACTTCTTGTGAAATGTTTGGTCTTGTGCACACCATAACATACATCAAACTGCCCACAACATTTACTTTTGTCATGTATTCATGTTCTGCCTCAGTCTTCGGAGACAATGATACACTGAGCTTGAAATGAGGAGCAAGTAGGGTACTAATCGGTTTTGATTTCTCATTAACCCCAAAACGCTTTAGTACCTTTTTTAGATATTCTTTGTGTCAAACAAAGCCTCCCCAATTTCTTATCTCCATACCAAGAATCTTCTTAGCTTTTCCTAGATCCTTCATTTCAAATTCCTTCTTCATTTGAGCTTTTAAGTCCTCAATATCTCTATGACTTCTAGATGCTATCAACATATCATCAACATATAGAAGGAGATAAATGTAGGATCCATCTTGTAGTTTGTGCAAATATACATATTGATCATACTGACTTCGTGTGTATTTCTGCTCCATCATAAACTTATCAAATTGTCTATATCACTGCCTTGGAGATTGCTTTAAACCATACAATGATTTTTCAAGTCTGTAAACCATTCTCTCTTTTCCAACAACTTTAAACCCTTCAGGTTAGCTCATATAGATTTCCTCCTCCAAATCTCCATGTAAAAATGCAGTTTTTACATCTAATTGAGCAAGTTCCAAATCCATTTGTGCTACCAAAGCAAGCAATATTCTAACATAGAAATGCTTTACAACCGGGGAAAATACTTCATAATAATCAACTCCCTCTGTTTGAGCATAGCCTTTAGCTACCAATCTTGCTTTGTAGCGAACATCACTTTGCCCAGGAAATCCATCTTTCTTTGCATACACTTATTTGCATCCAATTGCCTTCTTTCCCTTCGAAAGATTGACTAGTCTCCATGTTTGATTCTTATGAAGGGATTGCATTTCATCATTCATTGCCACTCTCCACTTATCTTCTTCTGAACTTTGGACTGCTTCATGATAAGTGGTAGGAATATCTTTAATTGTAATTGGAGATGCATAAGCCACTGTATTTGTATAACGCAGAGGAACTTTACTACTCTTTTTCCTTTACGTTTTATAACTGGTTTTGTCGATGATGAGAGTTGCTGGGGAGGTTCTTGAATCGAAACCTCTTCTTCACTAGACTCTTCTATTACCATATGAGCATTTTCATCTGTCTCTGTATTTATAGCCGGGATAACAATTTTTCTATCAAACTCCACCTGCTTTGGAGTTTCCTCTACCGGTTTCACATTCTTTAACATAGTAGACTCATCAAAAACAACATCCCTGTATGAATTATCTTCTTTGTTTCTAAGCACCAGAGACGATATCCTTTCACTCCCAATGTGATCCCCATAAATAGAGCCCTTTTAGCTATTGGATCTAGCTTAGATTCCTTAACATGGTAGAAAACAATGGATCCAAACACATGTAAGGAATCATAGTCTGTAGCAGGTTTCCCACACCATTTTTCAAATGGTGTCAGGCCATTAATTCTAGTTGATGGCAACTGATTCACCAAATGACGTGCATACGTCAAAGCTTTAGCCCAAAATTGTTTGTCCAAACCAGCACTGGACAACATGCATCGAACTTTCTCCAACAGTGTCCGATTCATGCATTCTGCCACTCCATTCTGCTGCGGTGTTTCCTTAATTATGAAATGTTGAACAATACCTTCATCATCACAGACCTTCTGGAAATGATTATTCTTGTATTCTCTGTCATTATTTGTGCGAAGTTGTTTGATCTTCCTGCCTGTTTGAGTTTCAATCATCTTTTTTCTTGTAAGGAAAATTTTCAACACTTCATCTTTAGTCTTCATAGTATACACTCACACCTTCCGAGAGAAATCATCCACAAAAGTAACAAAGTAGTGTTTTCCTCCTAAAGAAGCCGTTTTATAAGGTCCTCATATATCAGAGTGAACATAATCCAAATTCCCATGTGTATTATAAATCGCAGTCCCAAATTTCACTTTTGTCTGTTTCCCCTTGACACAGTGCTCACAAAAGTCTAATTTGTAAACACGTACTCTTTTTAACAATCCTTGCTTTGCAAGTAAGCTCAAGGATTTCTCTCTAGCATGCCTCATATGTCTATGCCATAATCTGGTAGCTTCCATCTCACTATCCTCATTAGAAGCTGTTGCACCAATCCTAGTAATTATACTACCATGATAGTAATACAAATTATTATTTTTCTAAATTCCTTTCACCACCACCAATGCACCAGAGATGACCTTCATTACTTCTTCTCTTGCAATAATTATGAAACCCTTTGATTCAAGAGTTCCCATAAAAATGAGATTTTTTGTCAAGCTCGGTACATATCGAACATCAGTTAAAGTTCTAACTGATCTATCATGGTTCTTCAAGGATATTGAACCAATTCCAATGGTGGCACATGGTTCATTATTTGCCGTATAGACATCTCCCTCTTCTAGTTCTTTAAAATCAACAACTCAATCACGATTGGGACACATATGATGGCTACAAGCAGAATCTAATACCCATGCACTAGAAGGATTATCAAACGACGGAATAACCAATGAGAAGTTTGAATCTTCATCACATTCTGCAACATTTGAATCTGAGATAGCTTTCCCCTTTTCTGCCTTACTTTTGTTTTTTAACTTCGGGCAATCTTTCTTCCAATGTCCCTTCTCTCGGTAAAATGCACATTCATCTTTTGCTATCTTGGACCGTGACCTAGATCTTCCCTTCTTCCCTCTGGTATGGGATTGTGTTCTTCCCCTAACAACTAGAGCTTCTATTATTTCATTTATACTACTTCTTCTATCTTTCCTCCTTAGCTCATAACTATATAAAGCAGCACAAACTTCACTTAGGGAGACAATAACTTTCCCATGGAGTAAAGTAGTTTCAAGAAACTCAAACTCCTCAAGAAGAGATCCTAACAACATCAGGGTCAAATCTTCATCCTTGAATGTCTTATCCATATTCACCAAATCAGACACAAGCTGATTAAAACAGGTGATGTGATCATTTAAAGTGGTACCAGTAGTATATGTGAATCGAAATAACTTTTTCTTCATATACAACTTATTTTGACTGCTTTTCTTCAAGAATTTCTCCTTCAGTTCCTTCAACAATTTATTTGCAGAAGTCTCCTTGTAAAATGCATACTTCTGCTCTCTTGAAAGGCACGACCGGATAGTACCACATGCTAATCGATTGGTCGTCTTTCATTCTTTCTCATCAACTTCTTCTAGTTTCTTCTCTTCACTAGCAATATCTAGCCCTTGCTGAAAAAAAGCATCCAACACCTCACATTGCCACATGCCAAAATGGTCAGTACCGTCAAAAATTTCAATGGACAATTTTGTGTTCCTCACTCTTGTCAAAATAAATGAGGAAGGCTTTACTTTTGATGTGGATAATCCCTCTCCATTGGGTTTTTTTGCTCACTCATTTTGGTAATTAATAGCTATCAATATGCGGAACGCCTGGAGCCTAATAGAATCTTTTCAGATGTGAAAAATCAATCTATACTGCAACCACAGAGCATACTTCGATTCGAAACCAATTGGCTCTGATACCAATTGTTATGGAATTGAAATAATATTCCACTCATCTTCAATTGTAGTGTGTAAATAATTATACTAAAAATTATACTTACTAAATCCCAGGAAAGATTGGAGGGGTCACAAACGGTCTCACTTAATACTTAATCTCCTTAGAAAGAATTTTCTATATAATTAATAACACAATAACTCACAACAACTACTAAAAATAAAGCTATTTAATAACCAATAAAGAAAACCATAATTTAATGAGGTTCGACTAATTTTCCCTACGTCATCAGACACCACTCAATTAATATTTCACTAAAGAAATATTACAAAGGGAGAGAAAGGATAAACAAATGCCTTTATAATTAATTAGGCAATTGTGGGATGGTTAAAACCATAGGAAGGGGTTTCCTTATATAAGCTTGGAAGGTCCCCCATCCCTTTAAAACTTTCAATGTGAGACTTCTCACTCTAACATGAAGTTCTATCAACATTTGTTGAAGTTATACAAGGGAAGCCTGAATTCACTGACCATTTGACACATAAGTTGAAACACCACCCTGGTCAAATTGAGGCTACTGCTATAGTGGAACACATTTTGGATGGCAGCTCCTACATGAAAGCAGCAAAGAAGTTGCATGAGATTGATCCTTTGCAAAAACCAAAACAAGATAGATATGCCCTTAAAACTTCACCACAATGGCTCAGTCCTCTCATTGAAGTGATTCGTTTCTCAACCAAGTCAATTGAGAGAGAGATCTGTTAATGACAACCCTTTGATTGATGTTTCAAGGAACAAGGCATTGCATGGTGGTACTTTCCAAGGAACCCCTATTGGTGTCTCTATGGACAACACACGTTTGGATCTTGCATCTATTGGCAAACTTATGTTTGCTCAGTTTTCTGAACTTGTCAATGATTTTTACAATAATGGCTCGCCTTCAAATCTCTCTACCGGTATAAATACTAGCTTGGATTATGGTTTCAAGGGAGCTGAAATTGCCATGGCTTCTTATTGCTCTGAACTTCAATATCTTGCTAATCCAGTAACAAGCCATGTCCAAAGTGCTGAGACACATAACCAAGATGTGAACTCCTTGGGATTGATTTCTTCTAGGAAGACAAATGAAGCTATTGATATCCTTAAGTTAATGTCTTCAACATTCTTGATTGCACTTTGCCAAGCAATTGACTTAAGGTATTTAAAAGAGAATTTGAAGAGCTCAGTGAAGAACACTGTGAGCCAAGTCTGTGAGAGGACTCTTACCACAGGTCTCAATGGAGAGCTTCACCCTTTAAGATTCTGTGAGAAGGATTTGCTAAAAGTGGTTGATAGGGAGCATGTCTTTGCCTACATAGATGATCCTTGCAGTGCAACATACCGATTGATGCAAAAACTAAGGCAAGTTCTTGTGGATCATGCATTGGTGAATGCAGAGAATGAGAAGAACCTGAATACATAAATCTTTCAAAAAATTGCAACTTTTAAGGATGAGATGTGTAACGCCCCGAAACGTGGATTAAAATTTTCGAGTAAATGTTTCGCTTTTTCGAAAGATCATTTTAAAAATTATAAATTTAATTCAGAGTTTATATAACAATTAATAACAGCGGAAAAATTATCATACATACTAGTCGTGAATAATTAAATTCAAGAAAATATTTAAGTAGCGGAAACGATTGTGAAGATAATGGTACATGACATATTATATTTATTACAACCCATAAATTCAAAGTTCAGGTAATAAAACAAATAGACATCCATCATGGCATCACTCTGCATTCTGCGTGTCATTCACTGTAAAAATTAATGTAAGAGTGAGACAGAATATAGAATAAATATAAAATAGATAAAATTGCACAAACACAATAAACAATTCATAATGATATGATGAATATGCCAAACAAGTCCATTAATAGATCTTTAATTAGTCAAATGATGTCATGCTGGATCCATTTGGTCTTGGTGGGAATACTGCAGTAAAAGTCTCATAGAGACACAAATAGGGCTTTAGCATATACCATGAATCCCTATACTTCATGGCGCTTAAGTACCGAAGTACACAATATCATAAGTAGGACTTCTGCATAAACCATGAATCCCTACACTCCATGGCACACAACATAATAGGGCTTAACTCATCATAGAGTAACCCCCCACCAGGGTAGGCAATCATGGAACCCCTAAATTCCATGGTGCGTCCGAATGCTTATGATGCATGAATGCCTTTAATTCTTTTAACATACCATGATATCCACATTTCCAAAACCTCTTGGATACTACAAGTCCTCAAGGAACACAATACACATAATAATTCACAAAATCATGGATTTACTGTTTCAACCATATATGTCAATAACCACAAGGCATTCATGTACATATATATTAATTATGTCATTCATAATTATTCACCATCACAATATACAAACTGTGTGATACTCAATAACATTTATAATAATTCATAATCCCTCAATAATTTAATAAATAATTTTTATACATAGAGAAAATATCATTTTCTTTCAAAATAGCCATTCTAGTTGACTTTCAGCATCCCCAACAGCAACATACATTAGCAAAACAGTCATAACATGGGCAAATCAACTCCTTTTTAGGTGATTCCACTTTCTATAGCTCAATAATACAATTATCTACAACTTTCATGAAGAAAAAAGTTTCAAATTCCGAACAGAAATATTACTTATTCATGAAATACCACACTGCCTCAAGGTGAGTTTTTCAAAACGTACATATATTAGTAATTTCAGTGTTTCTGGAGTTACAAAAATGATTTTTGCATGAAACCAGTTCTAAAATACTCTTAACATAATTATCTACAGCTTTCATGAAGACTCAAACAACTAATTCATACCACAAAATTCCCAGTATTGAAAACAAGATTCGGATTTCCAAAATTCCAGAATTTCAGAATTTCAGCTTGCACATACTTCAGTAATTTGAGCATAACTTGAACTACAAAAATTATTTTGATGTGAAACCACTTTCTAAAAATCCACAACTTAATTATCTACAACTTTCATGAAGACATCCAAGGCTGATTATGCATGTATAATTCCCAGCATATCAAAATATACACTAAACATGAAGCAAATCTTTCACTCGGACATACAGTAGTATTTTGGCTATAACTTTTGCTACACATACTCAAATCAATCGGTTCAGGTCTCAAAATTCACATAACAAAAACATTTACAACTTTCATGAAGACACTGATCACTAATTCTTACTACAAAATGTCCAATTTTAACAATAAGTTATGGATTTCAAGTTTACAGATTTACAGCTTGTACATACTTTAGTATTATGAGCATAACTTGAGTTACAAAAATTATTTTAATGTGAAACCACTTTGTAAAGATCCACAACTTAATTATCTACAACTTTCATGAAGACATCCAAGGCTGATTATGCACGTACAGTTCCCAGTAAATCAATATATACACAAAACAAAGGATAAATCTTTCACACGAAAATGCTGTAGTATTTTGGCTATAACTTTTTCTATACTTATTCAAATTACTTGATTCAGGTCTCAAAATTCAGATATCAAAAAGATCTACAACTTTTATGAAGAAGTCAGAGTCAAATTCACACGTTTTCAATATCAAAAATGAGCAACAAGTTACGAATAAATTCTGGAATCCTAGAATCAGCATACAATTCTACCCATTTCACAAATATTCACAACCCTGTCCCCTCTTACCTTAATGGAGGTTCCTAAAGTGGTTGAAAGTGTTGTATTATTGTCCTAGATTCAGATCAAGAGTGAAATTAATGGAGAAAGTGAAAGAAAATAAGAGAGAGACTTCACTAACTTTAGCTTGTTCTAAGAATTCAGACTTGGGAACAAGATGTAGTGTTGATTTAATGATGTAAATGACAAGTGGGGGACAAGATTTTCATAATGGGATTGTAGTGGGATGTTAGGTGCATGAATTATGGTGATAATGGAGGTTTTAGGTGAGAAAAATGAGCTGGATTGTTGACCATTTCCGCAGCCTACATAATGTAGTTTGTTTGATTGAAGTAAATATCAATTCTGACACAGTTTTGGTATTTTAGGCATATCTCTCTCATATCTTAATGGATTTTAACAAATGTGGTCTTGTTGGAAAGCTAAGACAACGAGGAACAACTTTGTAGTTTACGACGTTTTCAAATTCGGACTCTAACAAGGTATTAAAATATGTACAAGATGATATGATTGAAATAAAATATCAATTCTGACACTGTTTCGGTATTTTGGACATATCTCTCTCATATCTTAATGGAATTTAACAAATTTGGTCTTGTTGGAAAGATAAGAAAAAGAGGAACAACTTTGTAGTTGGACACATTTCCAAATTCGGACTCTAACTAACAATTAAAATGTGTAAAAGATGACACATTTTGAGTGGAGTATGTGGCAATTTGATGAGAGTAATTGGAAAAGCCAAGGAAATTAATAACTAAGGAAATAGGTAATAAATTATTTGATTAACTTTTACCAAAGGTATAAAGTTAAAATTATTTACCATGGTAAAAGGTTAAATTGAAGATGTTGTCATAACCAAAAATTTATGTAGAAAGTTGAGATAAAATGGATAATATCATTGATGGTCTAAATCAAAATGATTATACATGAGAATAAAATTTTTAGGATGTTACAATTCTCCCACCCTAATAAAAATTTCGTCCTCAAAATTTAATCATTACGCACTCCTCAGTGAAACAATTCTGGATACTGTGTCCTCATAGCATCTTCACGCTCCCAAGTCAGAGTTACATCAGTTCCTTGTTTCCATGCAACTTTTACGAGTGGTACATTCTTGTTCCTCAAGCGTTTATTCGATCTTTCTAGAATCTGTGTAGGTTCTGTGGAGATGGTCAGATTTTCTCTAACTTCAATATCATCGGCAGCAATCACATGGTTGGGATCTTGTACGTACTTCCTTAGCTGTGATACATGAAATACATTGTGCAGATTTGCCAGGTGAGGGGGAAGTGCAATCTGATATGCCACTGTACCAACCCTCTTTAGGATCTCATATGGTCCAATGAATCTCGGACTCAATTTCTTACTCTTCAATGCTCGACCAATCCCCTTGTGAGGTGAAACCTTCAAAAATACATGCTTACCAACTTGGAATTCAAGTGGTTTCCTCCTCTTATCATAATACTGCTTCTGTCTGTCCTGAGATGCCTTCATCTTTTCTCTGATCATTTCTATCTGTTCAGTAGTCTGCTGCACAATTTCAGGTCCTAACGCCAAACTTTCACCAGTTTCTAACCAACAAAGTGGCGTTCGACACTTCCTACCATACAATGCTTCGAATGGAGCCATACCAATACTGCTGTGGTAGCTATTATTATACGTGAATTCAATCAATGGAAGAAACTGCTCCCAACTACCACCATGTTCAATCACACAAGATCGCAGTAAGTCTTCCAAACTTTGTATGGTACGTTCTGACTGTCCATCTGTTTGGGGATGATAAGCTGAACTCAATCGAAGCTTTGAACCCAATTCCTGATGCAAGCTTCCCCAGAATCGGGAAGTGAATCTTGGATCTCTATCTGACACAATACTTGATGGTACACCATGTAGTCTTACGATCTCCTTCACATATAACTGTGCCAACTTTTGTAAAGAGTTCTTCATATTCATTGGGAGAAAGTGAGCAGACTTTGTCAATCTGTCTACAATAACCCAGATTGCATCATTCTCTGAACGTGTTCTTGGTAACCCCGACACAAAGTCCATTGAGATGTCATCCCATTTCCAGACAGGAATCTCTAATGGTTGCAGTTCACCAGATGGCTTCTGGTGTTCTACTTTGGCTTTTTGACACACCAGACATGAAGCCACATATTCAACTATCTCTTTCTTCATCCTTGGCCACCAAAAGCTTTTCCTCAGATCTTGATACATCTTAGTTGATCCAGGATGAATGCTCAACATACTTTTATGCGCTTCTTCTAGAATCGTCCTTCTCAGATCAACATCATCTGGTACACAAATTCTATTCCTGATCCTCCAAATTCCATTTGATCCTTCTTGTATTCCCATATCTTTTCCATTCGCCTGTAATTCTCTCAACTCCTGTAATGGCAAATCTTCTTTCTGTCTTTCACCTAACAGTTTCAGGAAATCATTGGTTATTTTCAAAGTCCCCAAAGTCATACTCCTTGAAGATTTTATCTCTACACCCAAGTTCATGTCTCTGAACTGTTCTATCATCTCTATTTCTTTTATCATCAAAGATGCCATATGAATGGACTTTCGGCTTAGTGCATCTGCCACCACATTTGCTTTTCCTGTATGGTATTTCAAATCAAATTCATAATCTTTAAGAAATTCCATCCACCTTCGTTGCCTCATGTTTAATTCTTTTTGATCGAACAAATACTTCAAGCTCTTGTGGTCACTGAACACTTCAAACCTGACTCCATACAAATAGTGTCTCCAGATTTTCAGAGCAAATACCACTGCTGCCAATTCTAGATCATGCGTCGGATAGTTCATCTCATGTGGTCTCAACTGTCTAGAAGCATAGGCAACCACCTTTTGTTGCTGCATCAAAACACATCCTAAGCCCATTTTGGAAGCATCACAATAAACCATGAAATCTTCTTGTGGGTTAGGTAAGGTTAAGACTGGAGCAGATGTAAGCTTCAACTTCAGTTCTTGGAAACTTTTCTCACATTCTGGCGTCCAAGAAAAAGGTTGATTCTTCCGGGTTAGCCGAGTCATTGGTAGGGCAATTTGAGAAAACCCTTCAATGAATCTCCGATAATAACCAGCCAATCCCAGGAAACTTCGTATCTCAGTGACTGAAGTAGGTCTCTCCCAGTTTACCACAGCTTCTATTTTAGAAGGATCCACAGATACTCCTTCGTTTGAGATTACATGGCCTAGGAATTTTACCTCTTTCAACCAGAATTCACATTTTGATAACTTTGCATACAACTGCTTCTCCTTCAAAATCTGCAATACCACTCGAAGATGTTTTTCATGTTCCTCTGCAGTTTTTGAATAGATCAGAATATCATCAATGAAAATGATGACAAATTGATCCAAGTAGGGATGAAATACTCGATTCATGTAATCCATGAATACGGCTGGGGCATTGGTCACTCCGAAGGGCATCACAAGGTACTCGTAATGACCATATCGTGTTCTAAAGGCTGTCTTTGGAATATCCTCAGACTTGACATGAATCTGATGATACCCCGATCGTAGATCAATCTTGGAAAACACTGCAGCACCTCTCAATTGATCTATCAGATCATCAATTCTGGGCAAAGGATATCTATTCTTCACTGTCAATTTATTCAGTTGACGATAATCTACGCATAACCTCATGCTTCCATCTTTCTTCTTGACGAGCAATACTGGCGCTCCCCATGGTGACACACTCGGTCTGATGAAATGCTTCTCCAGCAACTCTTCAATTTGTTTCTTCAGTTCCGCCAGTTCAATTGGTACCATACGGTATGGAGCTTTAGACACTGGTTCTGCTCCTGGAATTAAATCAATGGAGAATTCTACCTCACGTTCTGGAGGTAAACTTGAGACATCTTCAGGAAATACTTCAGGAAATTCAGAAACAACCGGCATCTCGATTGCTTTAGGTTCACCATCTTCTTTGTAAAGAGTGAATAAAGCAAACAATTGACTTTCACCTTGTAATACATAGGTCTTGAGGTTGTCAGAATTTAGATTTTCTGATGGAAATATCACGGTCTTGTTGTGACAGTCCACCAAGACTCGATTTGTCGATAACCAGTTCATCCCCAGAATCACGTCCAGATCCTTCAAAGGTAAACAAACAAGATCGACAAGAAAGCGTCTACCTTCTATGAGTATAGAACATTCGTTACACACCTTAGCAGTTCTAAGTTGTGTACCGGTGGGAGTAGAAACAATCAGATCATATGTCATAGGCTTCACAGGTAATTGAAGGCGTCTAATACACTCATCAGAAATGAAAGAATGTGTAGCACCAGAATCAAATAACACAGATAGGATTGTACCATTAATGTCACACTTACTTTGTACGAGGTCATCAGCTTGGTCTGCCTCTGAACCGCTGATGGCATAGACTCTCCCAGCTGTTTGTTGCAACCTCTGATCTGTGGACTCCCTGTTCTGTCTTGGAGGTTGGGCAGTACGTGTGTCTTCTCCTCGGCCTCTCTGATAATTAGAGCCTCTTGGTTCACTCATAGTGTTCCTGTTGTTGTTTTGATTGTTCTGCGGACAATTTGGACTGATGTGTCCTTTTTGGTTACATCGGAAGCAAGTGACCTCTTCAAGACGTCTGTTACAATCACGTACATGATGATTACCTCCACACTTAAGACACCTCATGTTATTGCGTCTATCAAAAGATGACGATGATGATGATCTGCCTCTGGAGCGATTTGGATAGAACGATCCTCTTCTTTTGAAATCAACTGACTGAGGTTTCAGTTGTCTATTGGCCTTTTCATGTGCCAGTCTGGCTTGATGATTCTCTTCAAAAATTCTGCATTTGTTGATCAAAATGGGAAAACTCCGAATTTCTTGGTACCCTATCGCTTCTTTGATTTCTAGATTCAGTCCGTTCTCAAATTTAACACATTTTGATTCTTCGGCACCAGCTTGTTGAAAAGGAGGGTAAAAGAGAGATAGTTCTTCAAACTTTGCAGCATATTCTCCAACGGACATCGAGCCTTGTTTCAACTCCATAAATTCCAGCTCCTTGCGACTTTTCACACTTGCTGGAAAATATTTCTCCAAGAAACAGTCTTTGAAGTTGGCCCAGATCAAGGGTCTGTCAGTCTCGATCATACGGATTCTAGCATGAATCCACCAGTTCTCTGCCTCTTCCACCAACATATAGGTGGCATACTCCACCTTTTCGTATTCTGTGCAGGGCAATGCTCGAAAGATACGCTCCATTTCCTTGGCCCAAAGATATGCTCCTTCTGGATTATAACCTCCTTTGAATTGTGAAGGCTTTCTCTTCAGGAAGTGGTCTAACCCATGGAGTCCTCCAGTGCTCCTTGGTTGATTTTGTCGTTCTATGGCTTCAGCTAAACGGTTGAAAGCTGCTGCCATATCGTGGTTGTTGTTGTTGTTGTTTCTTGCCATCCTATATTCGTAGTTTGGTTTATACCAATTCTAAGGGATAATATATCATATATAAATACTATATAACTATCATTATTCTACAGTTTATCAGTTAAGCAATCAATCATATCACACATTTATCATATCATCAAGCGGTAATCAAAACAAATCTTTTTGCAATTAATCAGTCAGGCATAAGTCATATAGTATACATTTAGCATGTTATCAAGCAATAAATCAAACATTTTACATATTATGTCGAGAAACAGTACATGGCATAGCAATTGGTCCTAAATTTTTGAAAATGCTCTGATACCAACATGTAACGCCCCGAAACGTGGATTAAAATTTTCGAGTAAATGTTTCGCTTTTTCGAAAGATCATTTTAAAAATTATAAATTTAATTCAGAGTTTATATAACAATTAATAACAGCGGAAAAATTATCATACATACTAGTCGTGAATAATTAAATTCAAGAAAATATTTAAGTAGCGGAAACGATTGTGAAGATAATGGTACATGACATATTATATTTATTATAACCCATAAATTCAAAGTTCAGGTAATAAAACAAATAGACATCCATCATGGCATCACTCTGCATTCTGCGTGTCATTCACTGTAAAAATTAATGTAAGAGTGAGACAGAATATAGAATAAATATAAAATAGATAAAATTGCACAAACACAATAAACAATTCATAATGATATGATGAATATGCCAAACAAGTCCATTAATAGATCTTTAATTAGTCAAATGATGTCATGCTGGATCCATTTGGTCTTGGTGGGAATACTGCAGTAAAAGTCTCATAGAGACACAAATAGGGCTTTAGCATATACCATGAATCCCTATACTTCATGGCGCTTAAGTACCGAAGTACACAATATCATAAGTAGGACTTCTGCATAAACCATGAATCCCTACACTCCATGGCACACAACATAATAGGGCTTAACTCATCATAGAGTAACCCCCCACCAGGGTAGGCAATCATGGAACCCCTAAATTCCATGGTGCGTCCGAATGCTTATGATGCATGAATGCCTTTAATTCTTTTAACATACCATGATATCCACATTTCCAAAACCTCTTGGATACTACAAGTCCTCAAGGAACATAATACACATAATAATTCACAAAATCATGGATTTACTGTTTCAACCACATATGTCAATAACCACAAGGCATTCATGTACATATATATTAATTATGTCATTCATAATTATTCACCATCACAATATACAAACTGTGTGATACTCAATAACATTTATAATAATTCATAATCCCTCAATAATTTAATAAATAATTTTTATACATAGAGAAAATATCATTTTCTTTCAAAATAGCCATTCTAGTTGACTTTCAGCATCCCCAACAGCAACATACATTAGCAAAACAGTCATAACATGGGCAAATCAACTCCTTTTTAGGTGATTCCACTTTCTATAGCTCAATAATACAATTATCTACAACTTTCATGAAGAAAACAGTTTCAAATTCCGAACAGAAATATTACTTATTCACAAAATACCACACTGCCTCAAGGTGAGTTTTTCAAAACGTACATATATTAGTAATTTCAGTGTTTCTGGAGTTACAAAAATGATTTTTGCATGAAACCAGTTCTAAAATACTCTTAACATAATTATCTACAACTTTCATGAAGACTCAAACAACTAATTCATACCACAAAATTCCCAGTATTGAAAACAAGATTCGGATTTCCAAAATTCCAGAATTTCAGAATTTCAGCTTGCACATACTTCAGTAATTTGAGCATAACTTGAACTACAAAAATTATTTTGATGTGAAACCACTTTCTAAAAATCCACAACTTAATTATCTACAACTTTCATGAAGACATCCAAGGCTGATTATGCATGTATAATTCGCAGCATATCAAAATATACACTAAACATGAAGCAAATCTTTCACTCGGACATACAGTAGTATTTTGGCTATAACTTTTGCTACACATACTCAAATCAATCGGTTCAGGTCTCAAAATTCACATAACAAAAAGATTTACAACTTTCATGAAGACACTAATCACTAATTCTTACTACAAAATGTCCAATTTTAACAATAAGTTATGGATTTCAAGTTTACAGATTTACAGCTTGTACATACTTCAGTATTATGAGCATAACTTGAGTTACAAAAATTATTTTAATGTGAAACCACTTTGTAAAGATCCACAACTTAATTATCTACAACTTTCATGAAGACATCCAAGGCTGATTATGCACGTACAGTTCCCAGTAAATCAATATATACACAAAACAAAGGATAAATCTTTCACACGAACATGCTGTAGTATTTTGGCTATAACTTTTTCTATACTTATTCAAATTACTTGATTCAGGTCTCAAAATTCAGATATCAAAAAGATCTACAACTTTTATGAAGAAGTCAGAGTCAAATTCACACGTTTTCAATATCAAAAATGAGCAACAAGTTACGAATAAATTCTGGAATCCTAGAATCAGCATACAATTCTACCCATTTCACAAATATTCACAACCCTGTCCCCTCTTACCTTAATGGAGGTTCCTAAAGTGGTTGAAAGTGTTGTATTATTGTCCTAGCTTCAGATCAAGAGTGAAATTGATGGAGAAAGTGAAAGAAAATAAGAGAGAGACTTCACTAACTTTAGCTTGTTCTAAGAATTCAGACTTGGGAACAAGATGTAGTGTTGATTTAATGATGTAAATGACAAGTGGGGGACAAGATTTTCATAATGGGATTGTAGTGGGATGTTAGGTGCATGAATTATGGTGATAATGGAGGTTTTAGGTGAGAAAAATGAGCTGGATTGTTGACCATTTCCGCAGCCTACATAATGTAGTTTGTTTGATTGAAGTAAATATCAATTCTGACACTGTTTTGGTATTTTAGGCATATCTCTCTCATATCTTAATGGATTTTAACAAATGTGGTCTTGTTGGAAAGCTAAGACAACTAGGAACAACTTTGTAGTTTACGACTTTTTCAAATTCGGACTCTAACAAGGTATTAAAATATGTACAAGATGATATGATTGAAATAAAATATCAATTCTGACACTGTTTCGGTATTTTGGACATATCTCTCTCATATCTTAATGGAATTTAACAAATTTGGTCTTGTTGGAAAGATAAGAAAAAGAGGAACAACTTTGTAGTTGGACACATTTCCAAATTCGGACTCTAACTAACAATTAAAATGTGTACAAGATGACGCATTTTGAGTGGAGTATGTGGCAATTTGATGAGAGTAATTGGAAAAGCCAAGGAAATTAATAACTAAGGAAATAGGTAATAAATTATTTGATTAACTTTTACCAAAGGTATAAAGTTAAAATTATTTACCATGGTAAAAGGTTAAATTGAAGATGTTGTCCTAACCAAAAATTTATGTAGAAAGTTGAGATAAAATGGATAATATCATTGATGGTCTAAATCAAAATGATTATACATGAGAATAAAATTTTTAGGATGTTACAAGATGAAGACCCTTTTGCCAAAGGAAGTTGAAAGTGTAAGGGCTGCTTATGAGAGTGGGAACATTGCAGTTCCAAACAAGATCAAAGAATGCAGATCTTATCCATTATACAAGTTTGTGAGAGAGGAGTTGGGAACTGGGTTGTTGACTGGAGAAAAGGTCATTTCACCTGGTGAGGAGTGTGATAAACTATTCACAACAATATGCCAAGGTAAAATTATTGATCCTCTTATGGAATTCCTTGGGGACTGGAATGGTGCTCCTCTTTCACTTTTTTTAATTTTACAATCACCGTGCAAATATTTTCTTTGTTTTAATACAAGTGCAGTGATAATCCTTTGGTTTGCCTAGACTGTAGCAAACCAATATGGAAAGCCTCATTTCAATGTTCCTTTGATATCAAATAGTAACATGTAATTTAATATTGTAATGGAATTTCACTTGTTTGCCAAGGCCCTGCTTCCATCATATTATTCTTAACTAAATTTTTTGTCTTTCTCCTAATTGTTCTTTCTTACTTATTATCATATATGCCACATTTTTTCTCTTTTCATCTTATATCTATCTTCTCTTCATAAGTTTATGCACCCTTATATACTCTATTAGAAATATTGTAAAATCATGGGGAAAAATCTAAAGAAAAGAAAACAGATTATGAACAAATTTCTTGTGTTTGGCACATTTATCTTTTGATGATGTAAAATTCCTGTCGTGGGTCCTATAGGCTTAAATTTAAGTATTGAATTAGGCCTAATACCCAAATTTAAGATGGTATCAGAGTCAGAGCATTTCTTTTCGGTTCTTATGGGCCAAGAGTTGCCTTTTCGTTATGGGTTAAAAGTTATCCCTTGTCTGGTTCGACAGGCTTCGTTGGAAGGGGCGTGTTAGAAGTCTCATATCGTCTGCCTCATCATATTACACATGGTTTAAATACCTGTTGGGCAACTCCAACCATTATCAATTGGTTTTGGAATGGAACCTTTAACATAGTGTCAGAGCTAGAGTATTTTTTACGGTTTTTATGGTCAAGAGTTGCTCTTTCGCTATGGGTCAAAAGTTACCCCTTACCTAGTCTGGCAGGCTTCGTTGGAAGGGGCGTGTTGGAAGTCTCACATCACATTTCATTTTCAGCATTCTTGGTTAGCTAGACTGTAAATAATAATATATAACATATCTTTTCAAGGTAATACGATATTATAAAATATAAGATTTTTTCTTCCTACTTTATACAAACCGAAAAACATATAAAAGAAAAATATTCAAGTTTTCATTTGTTTCACCAACCAAATAACCTTAATTCTCACGTTTCATTTCCCTTATATCATTTTCTATTTTAATTTTTTTTCTGATCATTTTTTCGCCTTTTACTCATTGTCCAAACAAAGAGGATTTGAAGCCATGTTTAACCATTGTACTAATATGCTTCTCATATATTGCATAAGTATTTTAAAACTTAAGTAATTTACAGATAAAATTCATTTAAGAGGTCAGATTCTTTCAATATAAATAATGAATATTCTACTTATTAGATAGAAATAAATTAAAGTGATACAAGTTTTAAAATTATATAAACAAATAACAAAAATGATCTGAATAAAACAACTGACAAATGAGATGATAAAAATGTTTATAGTAAGTGTCAAGATTATAACATCCAATGAAAGTAATATATACAATTTCCAGTAGTTGATATAAATGTCTTTTGATTGCATACTCACTAGAGCTGGCCAAGTGGGAGATTTGAATAGTCATACGTGATAAGCACAAACCTCAAATTTAACTATTTACGTTGTCAACGAAAAAAATATTTGGTACATTACTCGAATGTGTACATGTTTAGTATAAATCATTCTTTAACTACATTTTATTTGTTTTTAAACAATTTAAGTCACATGTCATGTCAGACTTTTTATAAATCGATATGCAACAGTTAATAATAAGAAATAATTTTACCATTTGGGAGTGCAAGAAAAGAAGTGTAGCATGTCAGTTATTGAGACAAAGGTTGAATTTCTAAAATTTGCTACAATTTTTTTTTCTTCCGTTTGGACTCCGATTGTTGCTACCCTTTTACCCCCGGCAACAGAATTGATGATCAAGGTTTGCCTTTCATCTATTCGCATCTCATTACCCTTGCAAATATCTTGTATACGTGTGGTATATGAATGCTAATATTTGCTCTGAAATTTTGTTGGTGGATCCTTTACATTGTAGACGTTTTTGTTTTGAAATATTTAGCCGTGGGGTTGTGGAGTAGTATCATGATTCATGAGATTAAAATATGTATGAGGTAGTTGTCATTGACAATCGGGGAATTGAATGTGTGATACAATACAACTGCATGTTGAAGTTGTGTACTGGCCAAAAAAGAGGTGAGCACTGAAGTACTTGTCAACCTTGTTAATGTCTTCTGCTTTGTTTCAACTTGTGGAAAACAGACCAAATGCAAAACCCCATCCTCAGCACAATTGCAAGAGAGTACCAATCTGCAGACATAGGTGTCAGCTAAAAGACAACTGAGTGTACAAGAGAAATATGCTCTAATATGATCATCTTTTAAATGTTGAGGCAGCAAGAAATTGTTTAGTGTTGACGATATTGTTTTCAGTCAAAAACAATATATATAGCCTCGATTCTAAAAAAGAGTAGAATTATGTGGCTTTGCAACTGTATCATCAAAAGTTCATAATTCCTCTTGATAATAGAGAAAATCGGCTCCAAATTCTATAAAGGTCACACAAACCAACATCCATTTCAGCATTCAAATAAGAAAATTGTTTAATACTATCTCCGTCTTTAAATATAATGAACAACAAAAAATTATCCTGAAATATAAACAAATCTAATTACTTATTAAATTCGAAAGTATTCCTAAAGAGCCTTTATATACAAAAGCTGTAATTTAACCTATACCTTAACTCCCGTAAAATGTCTAATTTTGTAATAATAAGTAATAAGCACGGCTGTTCAGCTAATTAGTAGGCACCATATTAGGTTTACCACTCTTTGGGACTTTGCGACTTTGTGCTGCCTATGCTTTTCTAAATTTACTTTCACAGTTTATAATATAATTGAAGTTGCACCTGATATAACTTTGATTAAACCATGATACATCAATTTGATTAATTTTTGAAAGTTTGTCTAATTAACTTTCCAGAAATTAATTTCTAACAAAAATGAAATAAGCTTTCGACAGTTTATTTGATTAATCTCCAGAAATTAGTCTTTGTAAGTGCGTGGTGTCCTACTTTTGTCGATTATGCCACAAGACTTTCCCTTGGGTGAGAGAATATTTTTAGAATAATGTTAAATAAAAAAATAAGGGGGAGGTATAAAAAGAAAAAAGTGTAAAAAGCATCTGCCTTGCATTGATTGCACCGGATGACTACACTAGTTCAGAATTTGGTATGAAGTGTATCAGCCAAGTTAGGTAGCCAATGATTAGGAAGCTAAGAAATCCTAGAAATACTACCTAACACACTCTTTCAAACGCTCAATCATTAGCTGAAACCTGTTAAAAAGCCTGAAATTATGCAAGTCTCACTTCTTAGTGTTTATTTAATGAGTCTCACTCATAATTTCAACTTGCCAATAAATTTCAGCCCAAATTTCCAAAACAGAATACATTAGAAAAACATGTTGAAAAAAATATTTGCTAGCACTCTTCTTTGAAAACCTAACTCATCAAAGGACAGAAAACTGATTTGTAAGTCCTGTCAGTTTGGTGATTGTATGTAGTGAGAGAATTAGATGAGACAAGCACTTAATTGTCGATTCATCTTTCTAATGTCTCGAATATACTTTTCCTAAGAAGTACAACCACTGATACCAAATAATAGGGCAAGTATGATCCATACCTTGTCCTGTGCAATGTGTTGCAGCTCTTTTGCAGATATCAAGCTTTGCAGATCCAAACTTCAGCTAATACCTTGTTCATGGCAACTAATCTATATTGTGTCTCAAGTTCCTTTATCTTGAATTCTGCTTCAGTATGGACATTCTGAAGTAACATCTTGTACTTTTTACTCAACTCTTCAAACTCCATCTCGTAATCAGATTGGAGCTGCAATATCTAATTCGCAAGCAAACAAAAAGTAAGCTGAAAGAAGCACGAATCAGAATACAAAAGACGGCAGTAAAGAGGATGGTAAAAGAAAGAAATGGATTGATGCTCATACTTTTTGCTTATATATCTGGAAAGCTTGTTCATTATCCTGTTCTATTCTCTCCATTTCAACTAGTAGTGGGTCTGGGTGGTCAACATGAGACATTTCAGATGCCACAGAGTGAGCTTGAAAAGAGTCACTGTTCATACATCCTGGATTAGTAAGGCCGTGAGCTACATGCGTGGTATTTTCTTCAATGGGCACAGGCACACTAGAGGATGGTTGCAGTATCACAGGTGAAACAAAGGGAGGGTCCACTGGTTCCACAAGGTTGTTTGGTGCTTCCCATATTACTTCAGCCTCTTGACTGTAGCAATGATCTTCACTACTAATATGGAAAATATTATCTAGAGGCATGACCGGACTAGCTGAATCGTGCTCCAAAAAAGATGGAATAGCAGACATTGCCATCTGAAAGATACAAGCAGCAGTTGTGAACCCGTATGATGAGAATAGTTTCAAAGCATACCAACTTGAAATCTAAGGATCATTAGTTATCTTCTTATCAGTCAAGTTCACATCACATGCTATATAATATGTGACAGGAATTGGAAACTCCAACACTGACATTCAACTGGGAAAAATGGAGCTCAGCTCCCTACATCACAGAATTCTCCAATAAACTATAAAATAAAGCCAAAACTGTGAAACGATAGAACAAGGAAAACTAAAGATGAGAATAGGAATTAACATATAGGGCTGAGCATAATCCTCTCTTGGCCAAAATCATCTTGTTAGGACCTATATTGAGAGGAATTAGTACAGCTGTGAATCAGCTAGTCCATTAGTTAGTCGGTTAGAGTAATTAGTTAGTTAGTTGAAAGATGGTTTGTATATAAGGGAAATCAGTTTAGGGAGAGGGTATTAGATAGATTGTAGAAGTTAAGAGAGAGATCCTTTGTGAAGGGGAAACCGTTGAAGAGAATTATATTCTTCATTTTTGTCTTGTTCTTCAATAAAGTTCATTTCATTTATATATCTCTCTCCTCTCTTCCCTTTAATTTTCTGTGTTCATATCACGTCTCCACTCTAAAATTCCGCCAAACCCACCAGATTCCAGCCCCTTCCCTATAATTTCCCTCATCATTACACTAATCAATATGATTGTCCAAAATTCTATGCGAGTCTGCCCACCCCCCCCCCCCCCAAAAAAAAAAAAAAAAAACACAAATCTCCTTGTGGCAGCTGTCCAGTCTATACTCTATAGGTGTTCCCCCTCACTTTGAACTAATTTCTCCACATCTACACTTCCTTCTTTCATCATATTTCATGCTTGTCTCCCTTTTCTCCTCTCATACATCATGCCTTTACAACTGCTAAGCCCAATGTTCTGTTTTTTTCCTCTTCAAGATACGAGTGGCCAATCAATACTGTTAGAATATTGTAAATGTATTAGAACTGATTAGATTGATTGTATATGAGTTGTATTATGATCTTGTATTATTAATGCTTTATTATAAATATACTACTCCGTTGTGTATTCAAACACACGGATATTCATCCAATTGTCTCTCGGTTTCCTTCTCTTGAACATGGTATCTAGAGCCTAACAAGAGGCAACCCTAATCCGAGTGGGCCCACAGCTCACCGATGAACTTTTTTTTTTCGAAACCTGTGTTTCATCTCCAGGTTTTTCGATCCCTCCTCTTCGGTTATGTGTTCCTTCTGACTTCCCTTCCGCTATTTTTTTTATTTCCAATAAACAGTGAACAGTACTGCGTCTACTGCCGCCACCCCCGGATCAGGACCGCCGCTCCCCGATCGGCCGAACCCCAAAACCCTAACCCCATCGACAGTCGCACACGCGGCTTCTCTGTCCGTGAGTTTCTCTCTTTTGGCGCGTGGCAGCTCCGATCAGGACCCGGCTTGGACTGTCGTGCTCGCCTCCTCATCTACAATCAGATTTTGGTGTTGGTTGTCTATTTCGGACAGCATTTGACGCTGTTAGGGTTCATTTCTCTCCGCTGCTTGTGACTTTCCTCCTCCAGAATGGTAAATGTTGTGCAGCCGGCCATTTCCACCTTTGCATATGCCAGAACAGGAGGAGCCTCTCTTAGATCCAGAGAGATATAGAAGACTAGTTGGAAAGCTAAATTACCTTACTACATTTCCTTTGCAGTCAGTGTGGTAAGTCAATTTCTCAACTCCCCTTGTGAAGGTCACTGGGATGCAGTCATCCGCATCTTAAAATATATTAAAAGGGCACCAGGTAAAGGGCTCTTGTATGAAGACAAGGGTCATACTTGAATAATTGGATACTCAGATGCTGACTGGGCAGGATCTCCTATTGACAGAAGGTCTACGATGGGCTATTGTGTCTTCCTTGGGGATAACTTGGTTTCATGGAAAAGTAAGAAGCAAAATGTTGTAGCCCGGTCAAGTGTAGAAGCGGAGTACCGAGCCATGGCTTTGGCTACATGTGAGCTTATATGGCTCAAACATTTGCTTGAAGAACTAAAACTTGGGGAAACTACATCTATGACACTTTGTAACAATAAAGCTGCATTGCACATTTCTTCTAATCCGGTGTTTCATGAAAGGACCAAACACATTGAAGTAGACTGCAACTTCATCAGAGAGAAGATTGTATCAGGGGACATTGTTACGAAATTTGTAAATTCCAATGATCAATTGGCAGATGTTCTCACGAAGTCTCTTAGGGGTCCTCGTATTAAATACTTATGTGACAAGATTAGTGCATACGATTTATATGCTCCAGCTTGAGGAGGAGTGTTAGAATATTGTAAATGTATTAGAATTGATTAGATTGATTGTATATGATTGGTATTATGATCTTGTATTTATTACTGCTTTATTATAAATATACTACTCCGCTGTGTATTCAAACACAGATATTCATCCAATTGTCCCTCGGTTTCCTTCTCTTGAACAAATACAATTGGTAATAGTTGAACTAAATAGAATACACATTAGTCAACTCTAATCTGATGCCAAGGCATTAAAAAAATTTCCAAAATTTTACAGTAAATGGAAGGGTTAAATTGTATGCTTTGTTGGATCATCAGATAATGAATCTACTACTTCTATCCTGGATTCTACAACATTACTCATATAGACAGAGATAAAGATCTAAATATGATTCTAGTTGAAAGGAATCATATAAGTATGCAAATAGGGAGCTAATATGGTGATTGCTGGAAAAATATAAATTAATACCCCTTTCAAATGTTTAAGTTAGAGATATATTCATTTTTTAACATGTTGAAGAGCCACTTGACCTGATAGTAGATGCATTTGCATTACTAAATAATAACTTAAATCTATATCCCATCTCATGTGAAGGATATCAGGCTAAATATGTAGTTAAAGTGAAGCTCGCCATTATCATCTAACAGAAACAAGTGGAAACAGAAGAAAAAGGATAGCCTGGATTGTACTTCAAAATGTCTGGCCAGAATAACTAGTATCACATGGAAGAACCAATCTGAAAAACCTCCCAAGGGAGAAATACAAAATGGCTTTCAAATATGCTGCAATACCCACAGAGCAGAAGGAAGTTAACCAAGATAGTTGCTTTCTTTGTTGCAACTAGCAACATCACAAATAATATCAATAAACATTAAACACTAAAGAATAGCACCAAATACTTCTTGTACAAATTACAAACCTGAGGCACTGGGCATAAATTTGAATGCAATGATTGCATATATGGTCCAGTAGTCTCAGTAAACTCTGGAGTAGTTGACTCGCCATGTAAAGGACTAGTTACACTGCACCAATTTTTGACCTCGGGAACAGCAGTACTAGTGCAAGCTACAGCATCTGGTGTGACACAGTCAACTTGCACAAGATGAATAGACAAATTCATAGCATTATCAATAGCAACCAACTCGTTCTCTAAAATTTGAGGATCTTCAAAAGCTATGCCATCAGATTGTGTAATCTCTGTACTTCTAAGAGGAATCTGTCTTTCCAAAGACCCAGTAACTGGGTCAACATCAACAGTCTGGCACTCGAGGGATGAAATTTCTGCTATCATTGAGGCCATAGCATTCATTCTGTCATCTTCCATGTCAGATTGCTTAGATATAGCATCTGTTTCCACAGGCAAACAACCAACTTTCATTGGAGATAAACAAATTTCGAGAGTACAAGTCTGATCTTGGGAAGCCACTGTTGATGGAGGTTTCTTTTGAAAGTCGTGTTCACTTGTGGCTGGTTCGACAAGTTTTAAAACACAAGGACCCTGAAATTCCTTCTGCGTCACTTCCTCTACCAAATCTTTCAGCACAGGCACCTTGGAGTCTAATGCATCATTTATATTACATTTCTCAACACAAAGTCCATTTTGTAAACCACTTGAAAAATCCTTCATATACTTCCACAGTTCAGCGTAAACAAGGGTGACCTCCTCTTCATTGCAACCAAAATTCAAGTATAGTTTCGCAAGAGCAAGTGAATCTTTCCTATCAATCTTGTGTTTCAACACAGAAGCTGCTAGCCAACACTAGATAAGCACAGTTCATCACACAACTATGATAAAACACTAAAGAACTAATCATATTTGTTCCATAAAACAAGTGTTATACAAGCATATAGACACTTGAACATGCAAAAAAAAATGTGCAATCAATGACCTTAATTGAGCAGTCAACACTTTTATAATCCACACATCTTTCCTGAACAGTTTTCCATATTCTTAACAGGCAGAAAATATAGCCAAAAAATGTAAAAATCAGAAAATGTTTGCTCAAGGACTCACTCTTGCTAGTCAAACCTTGGTTGAGTAAGAAATGCTTTATGAACAACTGAGGAGCTCAAACCAATCAACACAGACACGCTAGCAAGCATTCAAATCATTGACAGAAGAATGAAAAATAGTTCAAAATGGCTCCTTTCTTTCTCAAAGGATGCACCATAATCCATCCAAAATCTAAACAAACATGTTACTGCTACTTCTGTATTTGATATTAAAAACTAGAGCAAGTACTGACCACAGATATTTCAAAAGCCTGCATGGTAGAAACTTCCTCGCAATTAACATTGTAATGTGTGAATATATGCTCGAGAATCCTCATTGCAACAGCCTTGACATTTTTCTGCATATGAAATCAAATGATCATGCAAACTTGCCTCTCTGCTTCCAGAACACCCATCTTACTAATGTAAAACCATTACAGTCAAACCACTAAAACTTGTTTAAATTATTACATATATAATGTAGTCAAAATAACACAATGCTAGTGTGATACAAACTACTTCCAAGAAATCGGTCTTTAGAAGATCAACAATGAAACAATTGTCCTACTTTCAAATTTTCTCTCTTAAATAAAATCCCTTCTTTTATATAATAGAATAAAACTACCAAATGCAGCACACAAGTATGCCAGCTCCATCACACTGGAAGCTTCTCAAGACAGATCAAGTTGTAATTACTAGCTTAAAATGTCAAGTTGTTGCATTAAAATACATTGAGTGTTGTTGGGTTGGTCTTATACGAGCTATAGTAAATCAGTACTTGACCTAGATTATTAATGTAAATGCCGTATGAGCTTTTGGAATTGACCTATTTTAAGTAATTAATAGGCTTTGTTGGAAGTCTCACATCGCCTGCCTCATAATATTTCGCATGGTTTAAATACCTGTTGAGCCACTCGAACCATTGTCAATTGGTTTTGGGATGGAACATTTAACAGACTTTAATATATTTTTTTTAATCTCAATCAATATAGCTAAATTTTTAGTTCCTTTCCTTGAAAATTCTTGTTAGTTTTGATCCTTCCAAATGTTAAAACTTTTGAAAATGGTCCTATGACCACATATTGATGATGGTCAACCATCCAAACATGACATGACATGTCTGGAGGCTTGATGCGTTATTAATATGTGGTCAAAAGATTTATTTTAAAATAAAATAAAAGCTACAAGGACTAAAAAAACGCTGAAGAACTAAAAGTCTAAAACCAAAGTTGGTTATATTTATATGAACCAAAAACATAGGCAAGCATTATTAATAACATCTTTTTGTCTTCCATCTCTATATTTCACCTTTATTTTTCTCCCTCAATCTCTATTGGTTCTCAACATTGTATTAGAACAAGTGCCGTTTTCTGACTTGGATTGCTATTATATAATCTCTTTGGCTTCACAGGAATCATATTTTATTTAAGGGGACCAAAGATGTGTCAAGGGGGTTAGATAAAATTAAATTTAGCACTTGGAAGTAGTTCTCGGATAAAAGTAGGTCACTTATCCTTTCTAATTGGTGATGAAATTTGATTACATGCCTTATCTAGGTGTCCTGATTTTAACTTTTAAGTGATTTTTTTACCATGTCCTTTTATTAAGGATTCTGCTGTTATCTTTATATTTGAGTTGAAGTACCCCCCCGTTAGTCCTCTTATATATAAAAGACAGTGCCATCAGAGATCCGACATGACATGACCTATACCCCAACACCACTGAATAGTTCCCCAAACCTTGGATGCCCTTGGTTTGTGCCCGTTATCCTACTTTTAGGTCCTTGTTCACCACCAGAAAATTCTCCTCTCCGTGTCTGTTTTTCTTCTCTATCACTGTTCTTTTTGCTTTTCAATGTGCAAATAATCATCTAAAGAATTTCTTAGCAACATTATTCGCCAAATTTATTTTAGGTTCTCATTTATTGGGATTCAAGAAACATGTGTCCTTGATCCTCCAGTGATCTATATTCCCCATGATTGGAATTTCATGCTCAGCCTATCCACAAAACCTGATTGACCCTCACCAGAAAATTACTCCAGCAGCAAAGAAAAAAAAACAAAGCTGGCCACTTTCAAGGATGGACGGTGGTACATAAGAGTCAGCTTCCAAATAGTGGGTTAGCTTACTTGTTTTAGGGATAAATTTTGAGTTTCAAAAAAAATAAATGTTAGGAAGTTTTATGGTATATAGAATTGAAGTTGAGTTTTTGCTGAAATTTCTGTGGCAATGTTTCATTGTCAATGGAAACATTTATTTGAGCTGTTATAAGATTGTTGACAGTGATTGATTCTTTTTATGATTTTTATTGAGCTGTCCCACATTGGATAGAAAAATGGCCAAAGTTGTCCAACTTGGATTCTCCTCCTCCCTAATCTAGCTTTTGAGTTTAAGATCGGCCTAATTCATTACTAATATACTATCAAAGTCTATCCAATCTTGGTTTCAGGCCACCAACAAATTGAATCGAGCAAACTTCACACTTTCTATATCCAATCTAAGGAGGGAGGGGAAAGGTGTTAATGTCATAGATTAGCAATTGAAATGGCTGAAGTACTTCACACAGGACTTGGCCCTCCAACAATATGGGATGTTCTGGGATCGTTACACCCAAATCATTTCTAAGATTTTTAAAGGGAGATATTCAGTGTAATATCATAGTCAAAAGTTTGATCCACTAAGTTGCAAGGAGGTTGCACCTGCATTGACTTAGGGAGTCATGCCCTCGGCTTGAAGGTACACTTCTATAAAAGTTTCAACAAAAAAATATTCATGTTCAAGCAAAGATTACTTTAGTATGTATTGAGACCCTACCGAAAAATGTAGAGCATCACAGAGAGCTGATATATCTGACTTTGACAATTCCATGCCGTTTGGTATGTCAAGCAGCTTCTTTTTTTCTGAAGATAGCATGTTTGTTGCAGTTGCTCTTGTAATTTCGGTGGTCAAAGGATGAACCATGGAATCAAGTACATTAGACAAGCCATTTGTATTACCTGTGGACATGAAAAAGAATAAGCAGCAACATGTACTTTATCCCCAGCCAAAAACTTATGATTCTGAGAGTAAAAGAGTTGTCAAGAAATAGATAAAACTAAAGAAGTGGTGGGGAAAATATCAGCTTTACCATTTGATATGCTTGCCCTACTGGCAACACTTAAATTCTTTTTATTTTTCTTCTTCTGCTTCAACCTTTTTTTCTTAAATTGGGAATCAACAATATTCTTGGACACTTCCCTTCCCTTGGAATCAACAATATCCTTGAACGCCTTCCTATTCTTAGGATCAACATGATTTGATACCTTCCACCCCTTTGTATCAATAATATCCTTGGACATTCTCCTCATCTTGAGCATAATTTTATCCTTGGTTACTTTCCTCCCATTATTAGGATCAACATTATCCTTGGACACTTTACTCCTCTTGGAATCAGCATTATCCTGGGACAATGTCCTCTTCTTTCCTATAATGACATCATTTTCACATTCAGATTCTTTAAATATGTGATCAAAATATTTGACTGTTTTCCTGGTCCTCTGAGATGAAGCAGGCAAAAATTTCCATTGTGGATGCCTTCCCTCAAGGAGATCACTCCAGGAAAAATTGTGTGGCTCATTGCCCAAATTCTTCATTACTGTTTCTCCTAGCGATAAAATGTTCCTTGCATATTCCCCTCCATTCTGCTGCACTCTCGATATGAATGACCATTCATGACAATCAGTATCACCACTGTCACTGATCAATTGGGATGATAATTCACACATTACATCACCTAGAAGTGACTGATCACAGGAGATGTCTGGCATAGAGTCTGAAGTGACACTGGTATGTAAATCATCAAGCTTATTGAACAGATACAAGATACCCCATTTTAGCAGCGTGTGACAGGTACTCTGGTTAATCAACTGCATATTGCCATCAAGAGCTGTGCCCTCTTTTGCAAGCATTAGAACCTTTTCTTCAACAGTGAAAAATGAGTACAATCTGAATACTGTTAACTGCTTGAACTGTTGTGAGCTGATAGACATCTTTTGTAAGCCTCTTAGGTCATTCTTTGGGTCCCAATCACTGTCAAACAATATAACAATATCCACTGATGAAAGCCTAACACTAGGGAGACAAGCACGGCTTTCCATTAAGAAGACAAATTTTCCATTTTCTCTATTATTAAATGTGTCCATAGCAGCTTGTTTCTTTGATGGGATATAACCTCTACCATATCTTACATAGCAATCTTTACCAAATTTCCTACAGAGAACATCATCCAAAATGTCTCCAATTGATCTAGGACCACCGGTTGACTGCAGTTTTTTAAAACAAAAGAAAGAGAACTAACTAAATCCTTCAGAATTAAGAAAATACATCAGTTCGTGACCATGAAGTTAAACAACCACAATATGATACATAGATTTATGAGAAAAATAATCATATCTCTAACCCCCTTTGACTGGCAGTATAAAACTATAAATGATAACTAAAAGAAAGAAGCCAGCAAATATGAGAACAATTCTCATATTAAATGATTGTTCAGCAAGACAACAATGCTACCAAAGTAGTTCAATTGCCAAAGCTTATGAGACAGCTTCATGTTTGTGCATCCCATTGCAATCAACTAAAGAAAGATAAAAAGAAGAGGATAAAGAGGCGGCAAGAAAAACAGAAGACATTAACAAAGATAAGAGAGAAAAAACAAACTGCGAATAAGTTAAACATCCAGTAAAACCAACCAAAATAATTAAGTGACAACTCTAACTCAAAATGTCTATGCCTAAAACAATTACAAATAACCATGATAACTACCATTTTGCCCCTGAAACAAGTGCAAGAAAGATTGTTCCTGAACTTGGGAATTTTGAATATTCTTTCCTATTAATAGATATATTAAAAATTTGCGCAAAAAGGAACATAATTAGAATTGTGTCAAAGAATTGCCAATTCCAATTCTATTTCTTCTTTTTTCTCCAGTATAGCAAAATTACCTAGGAGAATAGGAATCATCAAAATCCACATTCACAAATAATAAATAACTCAAAAGAAATTAATTAAAAAGTACTGTATATCTTAAAGTCTACAGAATAAGCATATCAAATGACTAAGAATTACTTGATATGTTAACTAAATCAAGATAACAAACAGATAATTTTGGCTATATAAACTGTTAAAAATCCCACATTGACTATGGTCAATCAAAAGTATATAAGGTGGAGGGTAATCCTCATCCAATGAGCTAGCTTTTAGGATTTGTGGACCACCCGTATTCATCCACACTCCATTCCCGAGCGTGAGAGGGTGTGTTAAAAGTCCCACATTGACTAGAGATATGGCCAATCAAAAGTATATAAGGTGGAGGGTAGGATGAGCTAGCTTTTAGAATTGAGTTAGGCCTAATACCCAAATTTAAGATAAACAACACACTAGTATGCATACATATGATCAATGAGAAAGTAGAGTATTAACATTAATGAGGAAACGATGGCATGATAGCACAAATAAGCAACCAAAGTTAAAGCTCTTTTCTCAACATAATTGATGTGAATAAAATCATGTACATGAAAAACATTAGACTGGTAGAGAAAAAAAGCAAGGGACAGCAATAGATAACTACCTGAAATAATATTAACACTCTTAACCCACAACTTCTTGCTTCCAAAAGGATTTTTTCAAGAAGTTGCAATTTTCCACTTGCTTTTATTCCAATATTTAAATGCTCTTCAACAGGTTGACCATTAGTAACAAAATTATCCAACGAATGGTCCAGGAGATAAGGGTGGTCACAGCACTGTAAACATCAACCACATGCAAATATCATCATATTGTCTTGTTGACAATGCATTTAGAGGTTTTATAAAATTCAAATATCATTATGAAAGAAATATTGGACAAATATTTAGTCAAAATTGCATAATAAATGAGATTTCAGCTTGTTTCATATTCTGCTTCTTATCACGTTTACCTTCCTTGTTGAGATAATAAGGTCATGGAGGGCATCAACTGAGTCAGACTTTTGGCCTGAGCATAACAACATTAAGTTTGAAAGCAGCATTGAACAATACTGCTCGATCTGCAAACTGGAAAGGTGGGCAGGAACCCAATACTCTACAAACCTAGTGGAGCCTGAATAGCATTTGAATACAACATATTGTTCCAATTGACTCTTCAAATTGGAAATGCTAGCAGAGAAATAAGTTTCCATTTGAGCAATATTTGAACCATGATGTCCAGACTTCAGGAATGAAAGCAATCTGATATAATCAGATTGATCTTCCTGAAAATCCATCAGAAGAAAGTCAATAAGATAGAAAGTATCAATATTGAACATAAGTAGTTTACCTTGATTTGTCCACTAGCAAGAAGGAGCCTCATTTCAGCTTTTAGAAATTTGATATTATCCAAGTGTCCTAAAATTTTGGATCGCTGGCATTCATCAATTATTATTACTTCCCATCGAATGCACCTTAGTGCATGTAAATCCTGCATATCAAATTAATAAATGATTAGCACAAAATGAAAATGGATAGTCTTACCTTGAAACTTATTCCAGAATATGTACAAACTTGAAATGTTGCAGAAAAATCACTAGTCGTAGAAAGCTGATATAAGAGTATACCTCAATGATAACATCAGAAGATGATAACAATATTTGAAACAAGATGCCATCATCTTCATTGAAAAACTCTAATTCCCTGATGCTATTCCGGGTATCTTTGTTTCCCTTATAAACTACAACATTGGCAAATGGTGCCAAATTTAAGAACTCTGTTTCCCATACAGAGAGGGCAGTAGAAGTTGAGATGATGAGAAAAGGCCTCTTCACATTACAATTCAAAGATAATATAAACAAAATCACCTTCATAACCCGCTCCTGCAAAGATAGTTAAACAATAAATCAGGTATTCTAATAAGCGATTGCATCCTCCGCTTTTGACATTTAGAAACGAATGGAATAATTTATTTCAGCATGTCTTCACATTGATGTTGCAATTGCTGGACTCTTTTACTGTTATAGAATGATTGCCTTAAATTTTGTAATTAACATTATTATGTTAAATTTTTAAATTGGTCAAATTAGACACATGTTTTTCAGCACCAAATAATAAGCATGCACCAAAGCAAGTAATAGCTACAAAAACATTTGGTTGAATGGCGAAGATGCATCTCTCTCCCATGTCCCAAGTGTGTGCATGATATATAGGTAACATAACACCTACAGTTAGTTAGAAGACTAACTAAATAGTTTCAATCAGTAGTTAGTTAGTTGCTGAGACAATGATATCAATTAATTTGTTGGGCTGAGAGTGTGAAGAATTGAGGCAGACTGCCTGTAAGTAAGTCGAGGGGACTGAAAGGGGGAGATATCTTCTCATTTTGAGAGGAAATTGGAGCTTTTGGACATTCTGCAGCATTCTAGCTTTACTCTTTCTAATAAAAATATCCAAACTTCTATCAATGTAAATTTTGATAGACCATTCGCGTGCACAAATCATATAGAATATATTCAAACCCCCAAAAGCATCCTATTTTTGTGCAAACAACAAATCACATGCCCTTATAAGGCTCTTCCACAAATGTATATTTATTGTGTTTCAATTTCAATGATCATGCACAAAAGTTCTTTTCAACGTTTCCTAGACAAATCTATGAAAATAGTAACTAATTGAAAATAGGGTAACACTTGTAAATAATTGTGAACGCAGAAAACATTTTTTCAAATCAAACAGTTGAATCCTCACACAGTTTATTAGGGTTCATGTCATTCAAAAGTTTTATTTAGTTTTTTATTATGAAACTGCAGCTATCTTCTACACAAGACAATCTTGTTAGAGTTAGGTAGGACCATCCTAGGCCACAGAGCTCTCCCTTCAATTATTTAATGCAGCTGCATGCCCAGGACTCAAATCCAAGATCACTGGTGTTTTATTTAGTGCTTGTCTACTGTTAAGATGTCCTATATCAACTAGGAAAATGGAAAGCTAAGACTTGTGACAATCTTCAACTCATGAACTAATTTTTGAAATGAATTAGGTCCGTCATTTCTAATATGGTATCGACTCCCGACAAGCCTCAAATGTTGAGCCTCCCACAGATGTCCAATTCTAGGCATCAAGGGGTGTTAAGATGTCCCACATCGGCTAGAAATATGATTAGCATACTCCTTGTAAGTCTTGTAGTAACCCTTAACTCATGGGCCAACTTTTAGGATGAGTTAGGTCAACCATTTTTTATATTTTCAAATGAATAAATTTTGAGAAATAATCGCTTATTTTTTGTAAGTTCTCTCAAAAAGTTGTCAATAATAAGTGATTATATCCTTGAAATAAGTTGAACCAAACAAGCATTAAATTGCAATATATCTGAAGACACGACCAAAGCTTTGTGCCAGGTTCCAACACATCAGAAAAAAGGATGAACAGCTAGGAACAAAGTAAAGTAACTAAATAAGAACAGGAGCATATGGAAAAAAAATTGACCTTGTCAATTTGATCATCTACAATAAGAGCACTCTGACCTCCGTGCCAACACATGCAAAGCTTGTTCACAAAACCCAAATGCTGATTATAAAATCCTGGTGAATCTCCAAATGGCAACATTGACAATTCAGTAAAGGAAGTTTGTTTCTCCTGCAGTGCCAAGCAAACTGCTCATTAGCAAAGCTACTTACAGTATAAATCCAGGATATGTTTCGTACAGTCAGTAAAGCCCCATTTTTATCTGAACAAAAGTCAAGAGAGATTGCCTTTGTGTATTGAAAGTATCCCATTCACGAGTGTGATTCTAATAAATGACCAATACCTCATTTCATATTTTTTCCACCTTGACTTTTATCAATGAGTAATTATTTATCTGGAGAGAAGGCAAAAAAAATTCTGGCACAAGGAAGCAACAATTTCACACAAGTGATAAGTACCTTTAAACAATAACTAATATTGTCACGCCTAGCACTTACTATGCACATAGTTGTTATGCAAATGAACACTTAAACTTTTGATGTTTACATTGTGACCAATCAATTTTCATTGATATTTACCCTAGTAACCTCAGTTGAACAAAGCAATAAAGATCATCAAACAGTACTCTGAACTGATAACACTTCACAGGTCACAAAATTATGCAATCCCAATCCCATTTAAGTTTACCAACAAGCACATAGGAAAATTGATTAAGATTAAAATCAACTTGTTACTACAAAAAATAAAAGTTATTATGTTTTCCCATAACAATGTTTGCTTCCATTGTCTTTCCATGGCTGTATAAAAATCACAGTTAGTTCAGTAATTGCATCACAGATAGCATCCCAAAATGGTCAATGAGTAAACTTTAGTTTAGAATTTTAAAAGTTAAAACTTTTAACAAGATGAAATTATAATAAACAATACTAGTGAATTTTTATATTTTGTTAAAGCAAAAGAAGCACCTCATTAGCGTCAAAATTATTTTTTGACAGTCTATCTGCTCTCTTATGACGACTTTCATACTCATCTATGAGTTTCATGCCTTCAGGTGATGTCAAAAATGAAGCATCAGATAACTCCCACGTTACATTATCATAACCAAGACCAGTCCATTTTACAAGCCACTCATAACAGCGAATTGGGTCATTGCCATCATGCCTATCAAAAAGTCGATCATTTTTCTTTGATAACACAATTTCCCTTTTTAGCAGCAGGCGGTGAGGTATACTCCAGTCTCTTTTCCATCTGATAACCTGTTAATTTCACATTCGAAGAAAAAAATTCTTTTAATGGATACTTCTAAAGAAAGTACAGATTAAAAACCCAAAAAACAATTGCTTATCCTTCCTAAGACTATGAAAGGTAATCAAACCTGAGGTTTTCTCTTAAACTTTTCCAAAAGCTTAGGAGCCTTAAGAAGCATCTGTTTTTCTGAAGCCCAGCAGTTGTGAGCATGAGCAAGGCCCTGATACTTGACAAAGTACTCCCTTTGCATCACTAGCAACAAGCTAGTAACTTATTACCATCAATAAGCAAATCTATTATCCAATTTATATTCCATGAACAAGAAATGTAAGTGAAACATAGTAGTAAACCCTCATTTTAGTAGTTGAAATTGCAAATGTTGACCAATTAAATCTTTTTTGGTGCACCACGGTGGTGGAAAATTCAAAAGGACCCAAACAAATAACCTTTTGTAAACCCAACAATTAAAGAGAGGACGTTGTAAAGTGAATGCCAAATTGATCACCTCTTACAATCTTAGGGACATAGAACAAGGAGTTTACCTATTAGCAAAAGTTTCTGTGTGTGTGTGTTGGGGGGGGGGGGGGGGGGGGGGTAATTCATCATACCTTCATTGTTTGAAACAACTTCTCGAGAATCCAAAATGGATTCCACGCCTGGAGAAACAGAATGCACGCCGAGCTCTATCTTTGTCTTAACACACCAGATACAATGCCAAAACCCTGGAGGAATATAATTGAGAGGAGGATCCACACAAGAGGGATGGAACCTCCTTTGACATCCTTTTCCACAGCAACATCTAAAATATAACTCCATATCAATATCTAATAACAACAAAATCATATATCTTAATACTAAAATCTAATCAATTTTAAACAAATACAGACACACACACAAACACTTTCCGTTATTCACTATAACGAAAATGGGAACTAGAAAGGCAGTTAGGTCAAAAGATGTTTTGTATGGTGCTGAAAATATATTTTACTATAAACATCAAGGAACAAAATAGTATTTGAGAGATAGGCAAAGTTTATCTGACTCTGGTGAGACAATAAGATATCCTCCTAAACAAAAAGAAAACAGAAAGTCAGAGGTTCTTCACTTATAGTAACAGAACTCCACTTAAATCACAATCAGAAGAACACCGAGATATGAAGCCAAATACACAACCATGTTCCATAGCATATATAAGGGATGACAGACACCCTGCAACTATGGCCATTTCTCTCCAATCAAATTCATCATAGAACAACAAAAGCTACATCCAAGGACACAATCTTACCACCACAACACCATAAAAGTAATAAGAATCTACTCTAAGGTAAAAGAACATATGCAATGCCAAAATATCAGAAACGTAAAATAAATCTTCAAAAAGTTTTCAGACTTTCAGTTACTATAAAAACCAGGAAACAATTGACGGGTTATGATATCATCCGAAAATCTCTATCACATACATCATTTACCCCATTCCCCATAGCAAAGTGGGTTTCAGAAAGAATAATTTATGCAGGATTGTCCTATTTAGTCAAACAGAATTCTAAATCTCCTGCACTTGAATTGTTCAGTACTTAATTTCATGAATAGCAGCCCTCCTCTACCTAATATCAAATAATATTGTGTCTAAGTGTAACTAAGTGCATGAACATCATTGATAGCATTGAGCAAATGCTACATGTTGAAAAAAGTGTCCAATATACTGTCAAAATTAAAACATAAGTGAAATATTAGAAAGCAGAGATCCAATCCAACATTGTCACTATCAAAGTATACAAGATAGCATTAATGCATCACATATTACACTCAAAATCCAACAAGATTGCTGGAAACTGTCAATGGGAATAATTATCTTTTAATTTGGTAATTACTAGCAGAATATTACTGGTAGAATGGGCTGTAAATATGTAATTATGTTCTGTACAGCTGCAATTATGTTATTATTTCATTAATTAGGATAGCCCAGCTGTTAGATATTTTTCAGGGCTAAGTTAGAGTGTATTACCCTAATTATATGAGAATTCTCCAGCAGGAGAACACACAAGTTTTTGACCTACATTTTCAGAGCTTGACATGGTATTTTGACTTGGGGACATCCAATTATGACCAATAATGTTGAAACCCTTACAAATGTCACCAAATATTCTGGCAAACTCCAAATTCATACTGCTGCCGGGAACCCATTTACCTATCATAGCAATTGGTGATATATCCTCGTCTTTGACTAATGTATTTGTTTCACCTAGTCTAACTAGTAACCTTATTTTTGTTGGTCAATTAGTTGACAATAACTGCCGAGTTGAATTCTCACAATCCAGTTGTCTTGTGCAGGTCAGCACTCAGGGAAAATAATTGCGAAGGGGCCTAAAGTTGGACATCTTTCCCCCCTTCATTTCTTAGTGTCTTCCTGTTCACTCCAGCACTTTATTTCTTGTAATTTAGTTGCTGCTAATTTCAAAATATGGCATAAGCGTCTTGGGCATCCAAATTCAAATGTACTCCATAATTTGTTGAAATCTAATGCTCTTGGTAATAAAGAGTCTCCATCTATTAGTGTGTTCAATTTGATTGTCATTCTAGTAAACTTGGTAAAAGTAAAATTCTACCGCTTCCAATCTGTTAGAATGATGTAAATATAGTAAGATATATTTTAGGACTAAATATATCAATCATATCTTTAATTGTATATTCTGTATTTATGTACAAAATCCCTATAAATACAAAAACTCCGGGTGATCACAAAACACACGGAATTCATATGTCTTCTTGTTTTTCTCTCTTTTAACATGGTATCAGAGCCTAACAAGAGATCCCTCCTATTCCGTGTTTTTCCGGTGAGCCACTACTCACTGCGTAAAATTTTTCCCTCCCTCCCACCTCATTTTCCGTGCTGCCGCCCCAGATCTGCCACCTCCGGCCACCGTTTCCTTCCGGCGACCTTGCGACTGGCTTCCCCTTGCCCAGATCGGCGTTTCCCCGGAAGCCCTCCCCCATCAGAGCTCTCACGCGCCCCCACGCGCCACCTCTTCCTCTGCGCGTGAAACCCATGCGCCGCCACTCTCCGCCGCGCGTGACGGCGCGTCTCACCTCCGGTGACGTCGCGCCTTCTTGGGTTCTGATCGCCTCGGCCTCTTCTTCCTCGATCTGGTGTTCGTTTTCCGTTTCGGTCACTTTTTCCTTGCTGTTTGGCACGTTTTTCGCTGCTGCCACTGTCTTTCTCTCTCCACCAGCATACCCATGGCTAATCCCGGTGATACTAAGTCTGATTCTTTGCTTTCGGGCACTTCCCTCACTGCCCTCCTCTCTTCCGAGCTGTTAGATGACAAAAACTACTCATATTGGGCCTCTAATATTAAAATTTGGCTTATTGGGCTAGGCTATGAGAACCACCTCACACAATCCGAAACTGAAATCCCCGAAACCAACCGACCGCGGTGGAGGAAAATTGATGCTCAACTATTTGCAATTATGCGGAACACTATTGCCCCATCCCATCGTGATTGCTTCCGTGGTCAAAAATCCTGCAAGGGAGTTTGGGACCATGCCGAGCAACTCTTCACCAACAATATTCGGCAACTCTATCAAATTGGTGAGGACCTTATGACCACCTTTGGCTCTCGACAGTTTCATGGCTCTATAACTACTTATGTGGGTAAAGTGACTAATCTCTTGTGTGAACTCAATGAGATGCTTCCTATTGGTGCTACTCCTGAGGCTGAGCTTGAGAACCGTAAGAAATTACTTTTGTCCTTTGCCTTATATGGCCTACCTACTGAGTATTCCTCTACTCGTGATCAGATTTTGGGTTGCCCCACAGAGGTTACTTTGGATGGTGCCTTGGCCACTCTCCTTCGGGCTAACATTCATGGCCCTATCTCCCCCTCCATGCCTCCCTCTACTGCTTCGACTGTTTCTCATCTTGATTCTTCCGCTTTGCTTTCACGCAATAGCGACTCTGCACCTCGCAGAGGGGGTAGGCCACGTCCTCATTGTGATCATTGTCACAAACCAGGCCACACCATTGATAAGTGCTGGAAACTCCATGGTCGCCCTCCTCGCACCGCACAGGTTGCTCAGCTACCTCCTCCACCGTCTTCTGCTCCTCCGCTGCTAACAGATCCGTCTCCATCGCCCTCCTACAATGACTTCCTAAAGTGGCGTGAAGAACGTCAAGTCTCTGGTTCTACTGCTGCTGTTGCACACACTAGTAATTCTTTCGTTGGCATCTCCCATTCTTTGGGTCCTTGGGTCCTTGATTCAGGGGCCACCGATCATATTACTGGTAATAAATCTCTTTTTTCTTCTCTCTCTACCACTGGTTACTTACCTTTTGTTACTATGGCCAATGGTTCCCAAACACAATCCCAGGGTATTGGTATTGTCCATCCCCTCCCTTCTATTTCAGTTGATAATGTGTTATTTGTTCCTGGTGCCCCATTTAATTTGTTATCCATTAGTCAGCTTACTCGTACTCTTGATTGTGTCATCTCTTTTACTAAAGATTCAGTTTCTTTGCAGGATCGGAAAACGGGGAAGATGATTGGCTTCAGATGTGAGTCTCACGGCCTTTATCAACTTAACAGACCATCCCTTGTTGGTTCGGCTTCCGCATCTCCTCTTCTTATTCATGCTCAGTTAGGACATCCCGGTCTCGATGCTTTCAAGAAATTAGTCCCTCGTTTTTCTAATTTAGAATCTTTGTCATGTGAGTCTTGTCAGTTAGGTAAGCATACTCATATTTTTTTTCCTACTCGCATAAATAATCGGGCCTCGTCCCCTTTTGCTTTGGTTCATTCGGATGTTTGGGGTCCCAGTCGTATTGTGTCTTCTTTAGGATCTAGGTATTTTGTCACCTTTATTGATGATTTTTCCCTTTGTACTTGGATATATTTAATGAAAGATCGTTCTGAGTTATTCACTATTTTTCAGTCTTTTTTTAATGAAATAAAAACTCAATTTGGGATTTCCATTCGTACCTTACAAAGTGATAATGCACGTGAATACTTGTCTAACTCATTTCAGACTTTTATGACATCTCACGATCTGTTGCATCAAACCTCTTGTCCTCATACCCCCCAACAGAATGGGGTTGCTGAACGTAAAAATAGACATCTTCTAGAAACCACTCGGAATTTTCTTCTTCATTCTAATGTTCCTCTTCAATTTTGGGGTGATGTCGTCCTTACCGCCTGCTATCTCATCAACTGTATGCCTTCCTTTGTTCTTCAAGGTAAAATTCCTCATCAAGTCTTATATCCACATCGTCCTCTTCACTCTCTACCTCCTCGCGTCTTTGGTTCTACTTGTTTCTCTCATGTCCTTGGTCCTGGCATTGATAAATTATCTGCTAGATCTCATAAATGTGTTTTTGTTGGGTATCCCCGTACCCAGAAAGGATACAAGTGCTACTCTCCTTTCCTTCGCAGGTATTTTATCTCTGCAGATGTTACATTTTTTGAAGATGTTCCTTTCTTTAAGTCTGAAACACCTCCACCGGAGCCTCCTCTTCCTGTGACTACACCTACTGTCCTCTTTTCTCCTCCTGAGGAGTCTCCTCCCTCTCCAGATCCTCTTCCTCCTCCTCCTTTGCAGGTTTATCAGCGTCGTCCTTGTCCTCTACCACCACAGCCTGCCACCGATCAGATTGTAGACTCACATCCTGGGCTCACTCATCCGACCTCTTCTCCGGTCCCGCCTCCTGAGTCAGATCTTCCTATTGCCCTACGCAAAGGTATTCGTTCTACTCGTAATCCTTCTCCTCACTATACTGCTTTGAGTTATCATCGCATCTCTCCATCCTATTACTCTTATCTTTCTTCTTTGTCCTCTGTTTCTATTCCTAAGAATGCAGGAGATGCCTTTACTCATCCAGGATGGAAACAAGCTATGATGGATGAAATGTGTGCCTTAAAAAGCAGTGGAACTTGGGATCTCGTTCCTCTACCACCAGGGAAGTTTGTTGTTGGTTGTCGATGGGTGTACACGGTGAAGGTTGGCCCGGACGGATCAGTTGACCGCCTCAAAGCCCGCCTTGTCGCCAAAGGTTATACTCAAATCTACGGCTTAGATTATGGAGATACATTCTCCCCTGTTGCCAAAATGCCCTCGGTCCTCCTCTTCCTCTCTATTGCCGCCATTCGTCACTGGCCTTTATACCAGTTGGACATCAAAAATGCTTTCCTTCATGGTGACTTGCTTGAAGAGGTTTACATGGAGCAACCTCCCTATTTTGTTGCTCAGGGGGAGTCTTCTAGACTTGTTTGTCGCTTGCGGAAATCTCTATATGGCCTTAAATAGTCTCCCAGGGCATGGTTTGGCAGGTTCAGTACTGTGATTCAGGAGTTTGGCATGATCAGGAGTGAAGCAAATCACTCTGTCTTCTATCGTCATTCAGTTGCTGGTTGTATTTACTTAGTGGTATATGTGGATGACATTGTTATTACTGGCAGTGATCACCTTGGTATTACACAGGTAAAGCAACATCTCTTCAAACACTTTCAAACGAAGGACCTTGGCAAACTCAAATATTTCTTGGGGATAGAGGTAGCGCAATCCAAAAATGGAATCGTCATATCCCAAAGAAAGTATGCAATGGATATTCTGGAAGAAACAACAATGTTAAACTCCAAATCAGTTGACACTCCCATGGATCCCAATGTCAAGCTCCTACCAAATCAGGGGGAGCCCCTTCCGGATCCTGAGAGATACAGACGTTTAGTTGGCAAGCTGAACTATCTCACAGTCACTCGCCCAGATATTTCATTTGCAGTTAGTGTGGTTAGTCAGTTCCTAAACTCTCCTTGTAAGGAACATTGGGATGCAGTGACTCGTATTGTTCGATATGTCAAGAAAGATCCTGGAAAAGGCCTGTTATATAAAGATAGAGGACACACTCGAGTTGTGGGATACTCTGATGCTGATTGGGCCGGCTCTCCCATTGATAGAAGATCCACTTCCGGATATTGTATTTTTGTCGGAGGTAATCTTGTCTCTTGGAAGAGCAAAAAACAGAACGTTGTAGCCAGGTCCAGTGCAGAGGCAAAATACCGTGCTATGGCTATAGCCAGTCAAGAACTCATATGGCTCAAACAATTACTTCAAGAACTTCAATTTGGAGAGGTTTCACAGATGACACTTATCTGTGATAATCAGACCGCTATGCATATTGCCTCGAATCCAGTTTTCCATGAAAGGACGAAGCACATTGAAGTTGACTGTCATTTTGTTAGAGAAAAAGTCTTATCTGGTGAAATATCCACTAGCATTGTTAATTCTAATGATCAGTTGGCGGATGTTTTTACTAAGTCTCTAAGGGGCCCTCGGATTGACTATATATGTAACAAGCTTGGTGCATATGATTTATATGCTCCAGCTTGATGGGGAGTGTTAGAATGATTTAAATATAGTAAGATATATTTTAGGACTAAATATATCAATCATATCTTTAATTGTATATTCTATATTTATGTACAAAATCCCTATAAATACAAAAGCTCTGGGTGATCACAAAACACACGGAATTCATATGTCTTCTTGTTTTTCTCTCTTTTAACACAATCAAATGTAAACCAGCCTTTTGATATGATTCATAGTGATATATGGGGGATGGCACCTGCTATATCTCAGGCACATTACAAGTATTTTGCTACTTTTATTGACGACTATAGTCGTTTCACATGGGTCTATTTTTTACGCTCTAAAGATGAAGTATTCTCTGCTTTCAAATTTTTTCATGCCTATGTTCAGACCCAATTTTCTTCCAAAATTAAAATTCTTCCTTCTGATAATGGTATTTATTACAAGATTTCTTGCAAACAAACAGTATTTTATCCCAACGGTCATGTCTTTCAACTCCCCAATAAAATGAAGTCGTTTAACAAAAAAATCCATCATCTTCTTGATGTTGTTTGTACTCTTATGCTAGAATCTTCTATGCCATCTAGAGTTTAGTGTGAAGCATTCTCCACCACGGTCCATCTTATTAATTGTCTTCCTTCTCCATCATTAAACAATGATTATCCATTCTCATGGTTTTTGGACACCTAACCACTTATTCTCATCTTCGTGTATTTGGTTGTGTTTGTTATATCCATCTTTCTTGACAAGAACATACCAAGCTCTTGGCCTAATTTGTTAAGTGTGCTTTCCTAGATTACTCGCCCACCAAAAAGGTTTTCTATGCTATGATCCTAATACACGACGGGTTAGGGTCTCTAGAAATGCCATCCTTCAGAAAAATACATACTCTTTTGCAACTAATCATGACACTCTTTCTTCTCCATCCATATCTATTTTGCCATTGTTCACTAACACTTTTGCAGGACCAAAATCACCAAAACCTCTCTTGGTATACCAGAGACGTGATGCTCCAAGGCCCCCTTTTAGTTACTCCGAAGATGCTGCTCTAGTGTTGTATCCAGATCCTACTCATTAACGAGGAAGCACCCACATCTGTAAAGCCCTTGGAAAAGTATGGTTTCTCTTCTCCTTTACCCTTGACAGCAACTTTAGAATTTGTTCCTATTCCTTCTTCCTATAGACAAGCAATGGAGCATACATGTTGGCAGCGAGCTATTGAGGTAAAACTTCTAGCACTAGAAGAGAATCAGACATGGGACATTGTTCCATGTCCTCCATCTGTTAAACCTCTTGGAAGCAAATTTGTATTCACAATAAAGCTTCTTGGAAATAAGCAAGGGTATGGCCTTCATTACGAGGACCTTAGCACTATTCATACTATTCTTGCCTACACCAGTTGGATGTCAAAAACCCATTCCTCCACAATGATCTCAAGGAGGAAGTCTATATAAAACTTCCTACAGCCTACTGCATCACCTAATTTTGTTTGCAAACTGAAGCATTCTTTGTATGGATTGAAACAAGCACCGTGAGTATGGTTTGAGAATTTTCAAACAACACTACTTGGTTTTTCTTTTAGACGAGTCAGTATGATCCATCATTTTGTATACAAAGGACTTCTAAAGGAATTGTGGTACTCCTTCTTTATGTGGATGACATCGTGGTGACTGGTTCCAATCAAGAGGTAATTTGTAGAATCAAGAAATTATTGCATTCAACTTTCCACATGAAAGATCTTGGCCAGCTCACCTACTTCTTGGGGTTAGAAGTGCATTGTCAACAAAAAAGGCATCTTTGTGACTCAACACATATATTCAAGATCTAATTCAGTTGACTGGTCTTACAAATGCAACTAGTGTTGACATCCCTATGGAAATTAATGTAAAATATAGACAAGATGAGGGTGAACTTTTACAAGATCCAACTCTATATCGGAGGCTGGTTGGTAGTCTGATCTACCTTGCTATAACACAAGTTGACCTCTCTTTTGTTGTCCAGTGTCCACACAGTAAGCAAATTCATGTAGTCTCCTCGACATTTTCATTTTTCAGTAGTGCACCGGATTATTAGATATCTCATTGGCACCAAACATGATTTATTCTTCCCTGTTGGTTCACCACAACAACTACAAGCCTACAGTGATTCTTGTTCGGCTGGATGTCCAAATACAAGGAAATCAACTACTGGCCGGTGCATGTTTTTGGGTGATGCTGCAATCTCATGGAAATACAAGAAACAAGATTCAGTTTCTAAATCATCCACTGAGACAGAATATCGTTCCATGTCTGCAGCATGTTCTGAGATTATTTGGTTATGCAGTATACTTTCACAGCTTGGTTTCTCCCGGGCACAACCAACTCCACTACATGCTGACAGTGACAATACAATTGCAATATAGATTGCGGTGAATCCTATTTTCCATGAACGAATGAAGCACATAGAGGTTGATTGTCACTCCATCTGAGAAGCTTATGACCGCAAAGTTATCACCCTTCCTCATGTCTCCACTTTAGTACAAGTCACTGACATCTTCACCAAATCCTTAACACAATGGTGCCATAATTTCCTAGTTAGCAAATTTATGCTTGTAGATTTACCAGCATCAATTTGGGGGGCAGGGGTTGTCAATGGGAATAATTAGCTTTTAATTTGGTAATTGTTAGCAAAATATTACTGGTAGAATGGGCTGTCAATATGTAATTATGTTCTGTAATGGCTATATTTATGTTGTAACAGCTGCAATTGTGTTATTATTTCAATAATTAGGATAGCCAAGCTGTTAGATATTTTTCAGGGCTAAGTTAGAGTGTATTACCCTATTTATATTAGAATTTCCAGCAGGAGAACACACAAGTTTTTGACCTACATTATCAGAGTTTGACAGAAACACCTGGAATTACTGTTAAAGGGATGTAGATACAAGCTGACAACATGTAAAGAAAGGAAAAAGAGAATGCAAAAGGACCTTATTTATTGAAGAATTAAAATTAGCTACACAAAATTAAGATTCCAACACAGAAGGTAAGAGGAAACTATTTGTACAACGTGACATGGATAAAACTTGTGCACTCCATGTGCTCCTGAAATCTCTGAGGTTGACAAATTTGGCCTATTTTAACTGTGAATTGCTAGCAAAAAAATATGGTGCAGAAGTTAAAGAGGAAAAAGAAGAAATTAATTTCCATAAAGCAGAACATCAGGAAGGAGGATGATATGATAAGATTATAAGATGGTAAAAAAGGCCCAGTCCACAAGCACAGCATAAATCCAGAAACTCACAAGAGTTTTCCACCAAGCAAGCAATTGTAACAAACAACTTCCTCGCCACCTTTTTTACTTTCCATACGAGCATTCGCTCGTGCATTATCTTTGCATTTCTTAGCCAATCCCTTGTTGCAATTCCTTCCATCCTGACAACATGCATGAGTATAAATCAACACAACCACTTGCTATAAATGTCATCCTGAGGAAGTGACAATACTTCATACATTTATATATGATTAAAAAAAACAGTGGCAAATTGCAAAACTAAGCAGCACAAAAGGTGAGTAATCTTTAAGCTTTTTAAAATGACAACTGGAATCACAATACCCACTTCATCAGTGACAAGAGTCTCAGCATTCATGTCAAATACAACAGCAGTCTGGTTCCCCATAGGAGTAACTGTTACAATATTACAGATTACAGAATATAGATGCTTGATCAATGATCACGGCCCACCTGAAACATACAAAAAGAGACAAAAATAATCTCCAACGTAAAGAGAATAATAATGTTTCGAAAAAACAATTCAAAGCCCATTCCCTCTTAATTTGTTCTAGCTCATTTCTACACACTTAAAGTACAATCCATTTGAACAATCACCGCCACAAGAGGTTCACAATAGTAATTTTCAAATTTGCAGTGAGAAAGAAATTTTGGAAGCTCACAACAGTTTATTACACAAGTTTTCTTACTATGCTACCACTCAGGTAACGGTGATTTCTTTCTCCGAAACCAAACAGAACAATGATGAACTCAAAAACCCTATGTCATTAGTTAAGAGTATAAAAATATAAACTCGAGATGTTCTTGTGCACTATGCAGTAATAATAGACAAAAACAATAAATATTCCACCTCGAAGTGCAAAATGAGCAGAAAGAGTAAAATGTAAAACAGGAAAAAGAAACTTGTTATTGTATGCTACGTGTCTTTTCAGGTACCTCTAAACAGTGATTTATGAGCATGAACCAAAGAGTAAAACCCTATGTGCTTAAAGTGAAGAAAATATAAGGATGGAAATGCCGGGGTACGGAGATCACTACCGATTGCTTCTGTTGTACGTTTCGCAGAACACGACAGCGAGGTTCATGACGGTAAAGCTACCCAGCTTTTCATTTACACCGGAATCCAAAATTACAAAAACTTAAAAACACAAATCACTGTCGTACTTTGACTTTCGGTTTTAAATTTACTAAAATAATTATATATTCACACTTTATTTTCTTATGTATCCGTTTATGATTTAACATTTATTCTTGTAGTTTCTCTCTTATTCGAATCAAATATAAATATAAATATATATCTTTGGTAAATATATTTTAAAAAAAAATATATCATATTAATATTAATATTCTGAAGATTCCTTTGATAATGAAATTTCACAGGTGTCACTCTGTGGTGTAGCCGTTTTCCCTCTAAAACCCTTCTTCACTTATTCTATTCAATAAACCCTAATAATATTTAATTTTATATTTCTTTTTTTTGGTCTTTTACTATGCCCAACCTTTTCTCTTTCCCACCACCTGTTTCTCTCTCTTTCATGAGACTCTTCCATTCTGTGCCTTTCTCTTTCCTCCGCTTCAATCCTCTATGTCTCTTTGTATTCCTACTCCTATATAAACTCTTCACTCTTCCTACAACCTTTCCAAAACCACCATTCTTTTCGAAACTCTTTTGGAGTTGTTCCCTAAATCCCTCTCTGAAACTTTTCTTCTTCTTCTCACCTGAAATCCCTACGCACACTATTCTTTTCTTCTCTTTCTCATTCCCGATCCGCTGTACCTCTTCTCACCTGTCACCTCACTGGACAATTAGGTACTCTCATTCTCCTATTCTCTGATTCATTGTTCAATTCGATACAATTTTAATTGTCGTTGAATGTTATTTCAGGTGCTTCTATCGGAAAGAGGGTTGAGGATGTGGTACCTATTGCTACCGGTCACGAGCGTGAGGAAATTTAGGCGGAGCTTGAGGTTCTCTCTTCCCTTATTTTTCAGATCTTATATTTTACTTTTCGGATCTCTCCCATGGCTTTCCTACCAAGTTTGTTCAATGTATCAAATCCTTCATCACGAATATTTTTTCTGATCTAGAAAAATTGTTATTTACAGGGTTTTAGTGAGGTCAAGAAAAGATCACTTTTAACTTCCAGGGAGGATTATGTTTTAGTGCTTCTTGAGGTTAGAAGACAGGTACTCTCTAGGGTGAGAATTTTACAGTATTTAATCACGAGCATCTTTATATCAAAATCTTACTTCAATGTGTTAAGATTAAGTTTTTTGTGTAGCTCTTCAGTTTTTTTAGAACAAATGATCATTTGCTTATCTTAGAACCTATTTATTTGTACTTTTCACTTTAGCTTAAAAAGTTATTTTATTTGGAATTTTTGTTAAAATGTTATAATAATATTATGTATGTTTCCCTAAAGATGAATCGTAGATTTATGATGATATAATATTCGAATGTCGAATTATGTTTTTTTGAGAGAAACTTTGGTGAAAATTACTAATATCAATGGGTTTGTTTTGCTTTCCATCTCCTTACAAATTTGGGTGAAAATTACTAACATACTAATGTGCTGGTCGAAGTCATTGGTCAGGGAAACAAATTAGATAATGATTTGTTTTTATTAAAAATACTATTAATGCATCCCGTTGTGATTTTTGATGCACCCTTAGCTAGCTTTGGTTATGGTTGACAAATATTACATCCTTAGAGTACAAATTATCTTAGGTATGTATAAGTATGTATAGGAGCAGGTATATATAGAAGGTGTGGTTGGTAAATAGTGGCAAATATTACATCCTTAGAGAACAGAGTCATGCATAGAGGGGACTTTTCCAATCCTAACATCACAAATGTTATTGTTACGGTTTTTACTCCGAAGATCATCTATGTGGACAATATCCATCTCAGATTTTCCTAATTTTACATATGGATTCTTATTTCAATTGTGACTATTATTCCTCTTAGCCTTTGGTGTTAAAATGCACATATATGTTTTTGAAAAATTTACTATTATATTAAGATTAATGTTAGTTCATTACTATTAACATTTGATGCTTTATTGATTATTTTAATTCTTGGATTAACCTGGCTATTTTTTATTCAGTCCCATTGCATTCATGTTGGATTAGAAACTGAATCAATGGATACTCCTAAAAAGTCTACCGACGACGACAACTGGATTGTCAACTGTATTACAAATTCTTAGGATGACTTCCAACTGTCATCGAACAAACTCAGGAAGGTAAGAACCCAACTGAAAGACGATCGAGCTTTATTTGTTAAATGTATAATGTTTATAATGTTTTTTTCTTATTTCCCCTTCAATGCATTTTTGCTTTTTGATGGTTTAAAAGCAAACTCTGTTGAACAATTAAGTTTGTTCCATCCTTTGCGTTGAATGGTCTTCAATTAGATCATCTGTTGATGACATCCCTTTTAATCTCTTTACATGCATTTTCAATTTCAGATTACCATCTATAGTTTAAATGATTGTAACTTAACATTTGTCAAATTTTGTGTTTTAATTTTTGATCATGCAATTTTACTTTGTTGAATCTTTTATATAGACTTAATAAGAAGATACTTTAAATTGACATAGGCCAATTTTAATCACGTAATAAATTAAAATCATATTTTAAATATTATCAATTATCAAATATCAAATATACACTATAATTTTTTTAATTCAAATATATATTATACCTATCTAATTTATAAAAAAATATTATTTCAAATTTTAAATTTAAAATTTGTAAAATTTAAACTTTTAATGTATTATAAAAATTTTGAAATTCTTTATAAATTAAATTTTCTAACTTTCAATATAATATATAAATATTTTGAGTTTCACTATAAATTAAATTTATAACTGATCCGGTCTGGATACCAGCCTCGAGACTAAGACGTCATCTTGACTGTTCTGGAAGGTCAACCGGTATCACAGGTCAACATCCGGACTATAAAAATACCATGCTAGGAGCTCTCCCTTCACCGGTTTATCTGCGATAGCAACTAGGACACCGGATAACTTGATCCGGTTATATATTTGTATTATACATAACCATATACCTATACGATGATAGGATAAGTGGCCTTACTGCTTATCACGATTGATATTCTGCACAGCGGAAGGTGTCTATGTCACCCGTCAAAAGGTGCAAAGTACAGCTACAAGAGCGATATACGGAAAAGGTGGATCTTCCTCATTCCTGTGTCAGAATCGTATACTGATCGTTGAACTACTCCTGATCGTACACTGAGTATTGAACTACTCTGAATGATACGCAGCACACGGCATCAGAGCCTCCTGGCCCACTTGCACCTAACGATTCATTTTCCACGTTCAACTATAAATAACATATTCTCATACACATGCAAGGTTACGTTGTTCTCACTCTTAACTTACCATTGCATCGTTCAAGTTCTTTGTGTTCTCAGAATCTTCACTAACTTGAGCGTCAGAGAATCTTCGCAGGTGACATCACCTTTCGCCCCCATCAACGCGAAAGTTTGGTGAGAAGGATCTCCAAGACAACAAGACCGGTCTCTCCCACTGTGAGGTCGGATTATAATACCGGATACCCACTGTACCGGTGTACAAACACTTAAATCACCAATTTTTGTGGCTGCCTGCCAGTCCGGATCCTTGACCCCGGACCAGACTAGTTCAATAACTATTAAAATTTTGAAATTTTAATATAATATTTAAAGATTAAAATTTTAATTTTAATTTTGAATTCTAAATTTCATTAAAAACTACATATTAAATTTAAATTTAATATATATGCTAGATGTAACACCCCTATTTTTATTTTATATTAAAATTTTGAAGGAATTAAATTATGGTTCTTTAGAACTTTTTAATCTACATATTATTTATGATTTTTTGGAATTTTTGAATTATTTTAATAAAATAATATATTTTAAATAATTTTAAATTCATATAAAGGACTTAAAATTAAAAATATTTATAAGAAAGTGAATTTAAATTACAAGAAAATTTTCTAAAATCCATTTCAAGTAGACTTATCTAAAAATTATCGGTTTGAGAAAAATCTTGATTTTTTCCAATCGTTAAAAAAATTAGGAACCTATCAATAAATTTTTATTAAAAGAAAATTTTAGATTTTTAAAATTTAAACTTTATATTACTTATTATAAAATTAGCTAAATTTCAAAAAGGACTCATTTTGAATATTTAAAATATACCGAGTGAAATGTTACTATTTGACTTAATAATTCTGCCGACAGTTACTATGCAAAACACTGTGCATGTACGAAATTTTCAAAAAATGCACAGTAACCAGGTTTGAAATTTCAAAAAATGCACAGTACTTTTATATTAAAATAATGGAATGCATAGTAATTTTTTTCCTATAAATACCGAAGGAATTCTTCTTTAGAATTCACAATTTCAAATTAAGTTTTCTTAATATAGTAGTGCTAGTGAGATAGTAGTGGAAGTAAGAGAGAGAAATATAATTTTTTGGAAGAAGGTTCCGCTAAAATTCTAAGGTATGAATACCTCTCTTTTATATTTTCTAGGGTTATTTTTATATCGTTTTTAGAAATCTATTATTATACTAGAAATAATATTATTTTAAGTTACTATTCTGAATAGTAAAATACTATTTCAATAGTAAATTACTATTTCAATAGTAAATTACTATTCAAATAGTAAATTACTATTTACTGTTACTATTTACCTTTACTATTCATATTTTACTATTTACCGTTACTATTCACGTTTTACTATTTACTGTTACTATTCACGATTTACTATTCACTATTCACTATTCAAAATTTACCATTTCTGTTTTAAGTAGTAATCTTAATTTTCATCTTGTAACTATATTAAAATAAAATTGGTATATTTTAGAACTCAGAGACGAGGCGTGCACGAATTTACAATAACGAACCAGTATACAAGAGGTAAGGGGAAGTGAGATAAGAATATAATATGAAAAGACATAAGAATAATGGGAGGAGTCCCCTACTCCTTTTTAAATTAAATAATATTATTGTTTTAAAATATTAAATAATATTATTATTTTAAATTAAATAATATTAACTTTTAACTTAAAATTTATAATAAAATTTTAAATTAAATATCTGATGTAACTAACTCTAAAATACCTATGCAAATACCTGGATAACCTATGCGAACTGGACTAAACCTATGCAAGGACTTAGATTATTATGACCTGTATGGACTTATGGACTGAACTATACCTATGCGAGTATTGGACTATATGGACCTACATAGACCCATGCAAGGATTGGACTATAAAGACTCAAAATCAATCTTATTAATCTAAATAACCATTAAGATTTGAATTACATTATGAGTGATATTTAATTTATTTGAATTATTTATAATTGATAATATTTAATTTTGATTGATATTTAATTGTGATTAATAATATTTGATGTGATTGATGATATTTAGTTATAATTGATAATGCTTGATTTTGATTGATGATTTTGTGATGTGGAGTTTGAGCATATAGCGAGCATGATGGAAAGCTAAAACTCAGTAAGAATTTTCTTACCTTACTCTTTAAATTTTTATTACTTTAAATCTTCTCTTCTTAGAAATTATTTTTATTAACTTTATTTTCAATATTTAGAATAAAAAAAATTACTATTTATTTTAGAAAGAAGACATTTTATGAAAATTAATTTATAACAAATTGAGATAATTAAATCTTGAATTAAAGAAAAATTTTATAATTTTAAGTATTTTTGGTTAATGATTTAAAGATTATTCTCTTTTAATAAAATAAAATATTCAAAAGAAAATTATTTTATTTTTCCAACTTAATAACTAAAGATATTTGGAAATAATTGAGAATTTGATCTTGTTAAGATTCAATTTGAGAAAGATTATATAAAAGTTTTATATGAAAAAGTTTTGAGATATTTAAGGCTTAGAAACTCAATTTCAGTGAGATTCGAAAACTGTACAAAATTTATTTCTGTGGGACAGAAATTTAGAGAATTGAGAAAATGTATAGTTTATTGAAATGATGTTGTAAACCTTTAAGGTATTTAATAATTAAGTTTATAAAAGCCTTAACCAACTAAATACACGAGTAGTTCATGCATCATGAATCATTAAAGTGAAATTAAATGATATTGTCTGGGGACGGATTATAGAAACCGAGGATACATTAGAGGAGGCTTAATTATGAGCCTTGGGATGAGAGGGTGTGAAAGGGTGCTTCAGGGGACCTGGGGTAGCTCCCTAGTGTCAGGTACTTTCACAATAAAAACTTTCTCAATCTGACTAGTCTCTAAGTGTTTCCATACCAGTTGAGCTGTTCATATTATTATTATCCGGACTTATGGAATAGTGTAAACTCCCGGTTGACCTAGTACAAATTAAAATTTAAGGGCCCACATATATAGGAAAGTTATGATAAAGATATTGCATAACATTCATGCATTCATAATTGATTGTGTATGTGATTGTGATTGTGATTGATATTATTATATATTAGTTTGTGAAAACCCTTTGTTGCTTATGTCTTATTCGAGAATATTATATTCTATTTCTCACTCCTTTCTCCGTGTTTTTGTTTCATATATTTTTAAATTGATGGTTCAGAGGGAAGGATCGAAGAATCTCGGCAGTGAATATAGCACGTTCTAGAAAGGGAGCTCGGTATGAATACCGTGGTCCAATGAATAAATAAATTTATTAAGTAACTGCTTCTGCGCCATGGAGTTTCCTCTCTTTCTTATAAAGTTTAATATTTATTTTCTTCGGATGAATGTAAAATTACTTTATAAAGATTTAATAATATTTATGAGGTATTTCAGAAATGATGTATTTAATTTATTCCGATAGTTTCCTTTTAACAATCATTTCTTTAGTAAAAAAAATATATGAATTTTTCTAGTATTTTTAAGGTGTAACAGAGGGTGTTACACTAGACTTAATATTTTTAGTTAATGTTATTATAAATCAAGAATATGTATATATATAGTAAAATTAACCACGCAATGCATTAAATACTAAGTATTTAATTCAAATCTACAATATTCAATAGTACTCACGCAAGGTACTAAAATCACATTCTAAATATTATCAAATATATACTATAAACTTTTAATTCAAATATATATTATACCTATTTAATTTATTAAACTTTAGTATTTCAAATTTTAATTAAAATTTGTAAATTTTGAACTTTTAATATAATATATTAAAGTTCAAAAGTTATTATAAATTAAAAAGTTTTAACTTTTAATAGAATATATAAATATTTTGAAATTTATTATAAATGCAATTATAATTTTTGAAATTTTAATATATTTAAATATTAAAATTAAAATTTCATTTAAAACTATAATTAATTTTAAAATTGGTATATATACTATACTTGTAACATCCCTGATCTTTTAGTAAAATTATGATGAGCGAAAAATATTAATAATTGTTTTAGAGATTTATTTGATATTTTTATGAATTATTAGGCAATTATAAATAATTAACTATTGTGGAAATAAATAAATTTATTTGGTTGATTAATTACAAAAGGGGTTAAATGAGGTGTAATTAGAAGGAGGTAAAGGTTTAATTAAAACTTTCAAAGAAATTATAAAAGAAATAGAGAAAAGACAATTTTGCCCATGAGTCTTAAATAATAAAGATTCCTTCTCCTTCCTCATTCATTTCACGCGACTTCTTCTTCTTCTTCTTTTTTCTCTTCTCCTCTCAATGCCAAGAGTTGCATGCTCCAAGGGAAGACTCTGTTCACGTCAAAACTCCGAAATAACCCCGTTTCCGAGATCGTGGCTTCAAGGTGAGTCCAATGGACCCTTTAGATTGAGTTATCTCATCTCTTTCATTTTCTCCTTTAAACCGAATGGCCATGCATGGCGGGGTAAGGTTCCGTTTTCCACTCCTCTAGTGTGTGTGAACTTGAAAATGGTCTTTAGAGCAATGAGGGTGGTATGGCGTTAATGGGTTTTGCATTCCGACCTCCGTAGGTAGCAAAACGAACGTCGGAGGACTGAGTGACGAAGCTGGTGTTGGATTCGGAGGTGGAACCTTAAACCCAGCGCTTAGAGGATGCAATCGGCATCAAGAATAGATCGTCGAAGCTTGGAATCAAGGTAAGGGGGTGTTCGGGTTGTAATTAATTAGAATATGTGCGTATTTTGGGTTCGGGTCGCCGAACTAAGTATTAAAACGGTAAGAAAGATTGTGGATAATGATTGCATGTGTATGTATGTATGAATGTGAATTGTATATGGTTTATGATGAGTGTGAGATTAAAGTGTTTTGCATTATGATGATTCGATGTGTAAAGTGGCGTTGTGATGGCGGGCTTGACAAGTAGGTCACCCAGTGGCAATGTGATGGCGGGCTTGACAAGTAGGTCACCCATTTGATGAGTATGTGCTGTTGTTGATGGCCACTTGTTATATAATATGATGAATGTGAATGATATATGTATGATTATGTGGTGTGGGACGGCCGACGGTATGTATAGCCCCTCGTTTTCGGCTCCCGTGGTTTTTATGCCCAGTTGAGCTACCTAGTGGTCAAGTAGGACCCAGTGGTTGAGGTGGAGAGTCAAGCAGGACTCGGTGAACCAAGCAGGGTTCACGGGGTGTCAGGTAGGACCCCTAGCTGAAGGCCGATCCTTTAGTATCCGGATACTAGGCGTCGATTTTGTGAGAGTCAGTGGTGATAATTGATGAATTATTAGTATTGTGTGATGGTGTATATACCTAATTATATTTGCCGAGTGTGACTTGCTATATTCGTCGAGTGTGATTTGCTATATTTACCGAGTGTGATTTGCTATATTTACCGAGTGTGATTTGCTATATTCGCCGAGTGTGATTTGCTATATTTACCGAGTGCGATTTGCTATATTTGCCAAGTGTGATTGGCTATATTCGCCGAGTGTGATTTGCTATATTTGTCGAGTGTGATTTGCTATATTTGCCGAGTGTGATTTGCAATTTGTGGATAAAATAGTCGGACGGAGTTTATATACACGTATTTTGTTATTTAATTTCCGTTCTAGATTAATTATGATGTCAAACACTCACCCTTGCTGTGGTTTTCTTTCAATTTAGTAACCAGTGACAGGGAAGAGGTCGGAGCCCTGGAGGTGCGCCAAGCGGAGGATTGATGCCAAGGAACCGAGTGATTATGAAATGAATTATGTGTGTAATGCATAATGAGTTTTCCATGTATGTGATGATATATTATGTTGCTTGTGTGTTGAACTAATTTAGAATTGGTATGTTGATTAATCGGATATGAATTCATGTTGCTGAAGTATTATGGTATTGATGTTAATGTGGTCGGTGTTAATTTTTATGAGTAGATATATATATTGGCACGGAGCCAATAGTAGGTGTATATGATAAATTGCTATGGGCAGGTTTTGTGAATAAGTGTGGGTCATGAATGATGAAAACGGGATGAATTGTGTCTGCTGTAGTATAGTTGATTACCAGACGAATCTCGCCCGAGCGGATTCAGTCTTGTCCGAGCGAGGGCCGGGGGAATTGATTCTGTGCCTATTTCGCTCAAGCGAGTATCCCTCGCTCCCTTCTGAGTGAAGGTTAGGACGTTTCCGAGTGAGCCATGAACGAGAGAACCTCTTCCGAGTGAAGAAAAGTTAGAATGTTTCCAAGTGAGGTATGACCAAGAGAACCTTTTCTAAGTGAAGTAAAGTTAGAAGGTTTCCGAGTGAGGTATACTCGAGAGAACCTTTTCCGAGTGAAGGAAGGTTAAGAGGTTTCTGAGTGAGATATGACCGAGTGGACCCATTTCCGAGTAAAAATCGAATTGTTAATTTTCCTTGTAGGTCTCGTAATCCGCTCAGGTTTAAAATGTAGAATTCGCCCAAGCGAGTCGGAACTCGCCTAAGCGACCTTCACGGGTTTCGCCTAAGCGAATCAGGGTCTCGCTCAGGCGAATGACCCCTGTCTTCTTTTTCTTCTTCCGCTGATTCTAATTAATTCCATTTTATTATTTAATTTATTTGCTATCGTTTATTATTCTGAGTTTGCTTAAGGAAAATAAATGTTATTTTACATTAGGATCTAATTAACTATCAGTAAACGCAAAAAATTTATTGTGAAAAATAATTAAACGGATGTAAATAAATGTGAAATTGACGTAGGACGTCACAATACTTAGTATTTTTAGTTATTGTAAATATAAACCAAAAATATATATAGTAGAATTAACCACGTAATACATTAAATACTATAAGTATTTAATTAAATTTACAATATTCAATATTAATCATACAATGTATTAAAATCACATTTTATAAAATATGATTTTATAAAGTACAATTGTAACATCCCTGATTTTAAGACAACCCTTTTTTGACCCATAACCATTATCTTGCCACCTTATCACTCCACCCTACGACACATGTCCCACCATAGCCACTTTGTCACTCCATCACGCGACCACATGGTTCCACTTTACGCCACCTTGCCTCAACCTTGTCACTTCATTTTCATTTTTCAATTCTTCAATTTATTATCACCTCACACCACTTAATGTCATCTCTATTTTTTCTCTTGCAATTCACTTCTTTCATTCTCCAATTTCCCACATCACCACTGAATCTTTTCCTCTCAATATCACTTCTTGTTTTCTAATCCCACTCTTCAAAATTTTCTCCTTATTATCACCATAACTTCATTCTAAATTTTCCTTCAAACTCTTCATCACCATCACCGAGATCATGCTCTTATTTCCCTGTCCATCAACTTACCACATTTTCCATTATTTCATTTTTTTCTCCTTGGAGTCGTGAACTCCACTATCAGATTCTCCCTCTCTCACTTTGTATGTCACTATTTTCCTTGTTGTAATGTTCTCCCTCGTGGCTGAAACAACACTAAAACAACCTCATCATCTTCCTCTTCCCCTTTTCGGGTCCTCTCACGAGCGTAGCCGTTATCATCAAAAAGCTTGAAGGTTTCGTCGTCGTCCAAATGTTCAATCAAAGTCAAAATGAAGAATTTCGACTGTCGATCGATGTGAAATCAACGTCAGTAAGCTAAACGACCCTTGATCCTTACATGCATGGTCTTTTCTTTTCCATTTATGCATGCTAGAAAAATTTTAATTTCGTTGGAATCTTGATCACTTTGCATGAGGACCGTCCATCCATATTATGGGAAAATCACCAACATAAAAGTTGTTCTTTTTTCTTTCTTCTTTCCAACGAGCCAAAGAACACATAAATCTAATGTCTAGAGTGAAAGTTGTTGCTAAATAATAAAAATATATTTTTTGGAATGCTGTTATAGGTCAAAATCTTTTTTCATAATTCTATAATTATTGGCTCAGGACTAGCTTGAAGTGTCTATGTAAAAGTTGTAGAGAATTTTGTTACTAAAATTTTAAGACCAAAATCGCTTAAATCGGATACCCATAGCCTAAGTTATGTTAAAAATAGGGAAGCATGCGCAAAGTTATTTCCTTTCACGCAAATTAGTGGCTAAGACAGAAAACTAGATTTTTTCTACTTTTAATTAATTTCTGATGTCATCATGAAAATGGTAGGAAAATGGGTTAAGGAATTAAAAATAGAATCACCTAATTACGACAATCGTAGCTTAAGTTACATTGAAAATATGAAAGTATGAGTGAATTTGTGGGCTAGGGTTAAAATTTAAAATTTCCTAAAATGAGTGGGTAAAACCCCTAAAATATAGTAGATATTGAAAATAATTTACAAAGCCTCGTTAGGTTAAAATAATATTTATCGATTTCTCGGTTTGCCTTAGACTTAGGCATTAGCTTTTAAAACGCTAAAAATGAGCAATTTTAAGGAAAGAGATTCTCAAAACTTAACATAAAATAAACTATAGGCCTAAAACAATATTATTCAATTTTAGAAACAAGTTCTAAATTTTATCATATGACTAAGGTTAAGGATCCGGGTTGACTAGATTAATTAATATGATTCTACATTTATTAAAATGTAGAAAATTATCCGGTTAACGAGGCAGGACAACCAGACCTCTCAGACTACTTCTCTTAAGGTAAAGGAGTATTATATATTTTAAACGTATGAATTATGAACGGATAGGGATATATTAGTAATTATTGATGATGAAATAAATTGTTAGCGATAATGAATTTAATATGATATTGATGACATGAATGTGTTAGAGTATATCCCTGGAATGGTTAATTGGTGTTTGATATGATTGGACATGTGTTGATAGAATTGATTGTGATTCTGTTCATATGATGGATATAGAATATTGCATGAGGTTGAGATAAATGAATATGTGAGACGTTTGACAATTGGTTGATGAATTACCATTGAATTGGTTCCTTTCGTTTAATTGATGTTTATAATGTTATTGCATTGGATTGCAATTAATTATGATGTGTTGATGATGATAAATGATTAGAAATGCATGTTATACTTTAATTGAAAGTTTGGTTGTGAAAACCTTAGCGGTGGTAACCAAGTGGTAGCCTCTAATAATGGTAATCAGGTGGTTTATTGATGATTGATAATTGTTGGTATAATATTTGCATTCAGAAGTTCACGGGACTGTGGGGGGCTTGTGACGCTGACCCAGATGAGAGGGTATCCTGATGGTAAAGCACAAACTATATTGTGGTTTCTTTAGATTCCACGGCCGCCTTCAAGTTGAACTCAAGGCCTGTTATCAGCTGTAGTTTGTACATACATAATCATTCGTAGGTGGTTCTTCTGAGCTGAGTTGGACACTCCGCCCTCCAGTGAATCCTCCTACTATTATATCAATAACATCTTTCCTTCCTTTAGGCATAGGCATCATCATCTCCTCATACTCGTCAGCTATATTATCAACCATGGTCTTTCCTTTTTCTAAGGCCAGTTTTTTGGAAGCTCTTCCTTCCTCCGCTTCTAGAGTATGCTTCCTTCTCTGGGGTTTAACTTTTTCTGACTTATCAAACATCCTTTGCTTATAAAGATATTGCTTCGACTTCCCCTCATGGATTAATACCTCAATCACATCCTTCAACTACCTATACTCGTTAGTGTTATAGTCTGTCTTCTCATGAAATTCATAATACTTACTCGTATTTCATGGACGCTTCATGGGTGTTGGCTTTTTAACCCCATATACCATTAGTCCTGGTATTTTGATCTCTCAAAGTATTTGCCCAGGCCGTACTGTTAAGGGTGCATAGTGCGTTAAATTGACATTCTTAAGCTCTTTATGTCGCGGTGCTGGATCTCTATTATGATTTCTTGAGTCATACTTTGAACCCCTTCGTTCTTGTGTCGGTGTCTTATCCTCTGAGGGTTCAACCTTATTTTTTACAGTAGCGAGGTGCATTTCTCTCCTGGCGTACTTTGTTGCTTTCCTCCAGAATTCCTCAAAGGTTTGAGGGCTCATTTGGCTAGAGACAAAGCAAAAGGTAATGGCGGCTGTAAAGCTTCAATAGCTATGTGCAATTGGATAGGTTTCATCAACCCCGACATAAGAGTCGCTTCCTTGTAAAACCTTTTTAAGAAATCTCTCAAGCTCTCGTTTCCCCCTGCTTAATCTGAGCTAAGGTATGAGACATCCTTAATATGTCTCTTGATATGATGAAGTACTCCATAAACGCTCGTGCCATATCCTCCCATGAATCAATTGATCCCAACAGAAGCCCCTTAAACCAACCCAGGGCCTTTGCTGACAGAGTTTGGGGAAACATTCTACATATTACGTCATCTTCTACTCATAGAAAAAGAGACTTATTCGCATAAGCACCAAGGTGTCATCCCGCATCTATTTCACCGGTATACTTTCCAATTAAGAGCGACTATGGCGTCTACAAGTGCCTTGGTATCCGGACATTCATCAATATAACATCCCTAAATAACTACTAAAATTTAAATAATACAAAAATTCATTTAAATATTTAAATAATTTCACAGACATAATTACATATATCTAAAATACTTTGCTGAATAAACATTTATATAGATATAATAAAAAATGTACATGAGTTTGATTTTTTATTACGTTAATACAAAAGATAGGTTTAGATTAGTAGTAATCCTAGTAAGTTAGACGCTGACTGATGCCAAAAATAGACTCCAAAATATGTGAGTAGTTAAATAGTATAACAAAAAGAACGATTCAACCATCAAGCACAGCTGGAGTCACTATCAAAAAAACTACCCATAACATTCTACTGGGTTAACGATGGCTACTAAGCATCCTTTATAGTGGAGTCACTTCCAAATGAAGCTTCCTCCATATCTTCTACATCAGCTGGTGGGGGTGTGGGTGGTTGCCCTTGGAAAGGGTCGTTATCACGGAGATCGAAAATAAGTCTAGCTCGGAAAGAAAAAGAAAGGGCCCTAACATGATCGGGCAAACCAACTATACTTTGAGATAATCTCATAGTAACTATATCATAATATATATATATATATATATATATATATATATATATATATATATATATTCCCTATATCCAAGAACCTCTATCTCTATATTCCACCATGACGAGGCCTGATTCTTACATTTATCAACTACGTAATATTATTCATAGCGAAAATCTGTGCAAGTTCAAAACTTACACCACATAAACAAGGAAAATGGTGAGAAACAGAAAATACCAATATTATACAAGACATATATAAATAATAGATTTTAACAAATAATAAATTTTAATAACAATTTATTCATACATGTTATTTACAACATGAAATAGTAATGCAGATATGACTGACATAACTTAATTTTAATTAATAAATATTTTATCGATTCTTTTATTAGTGATAAATATGCAATGCATGTAGGCCCTTAAGTCTTCTTTTATTGGGAGGAGTCAGGGGTTGATACTGTTTCATGATAATTTGTCAATGTGGCTAACGAACAGCTCTACTGACCATAATATGCACTTAGGGCCTAGTTAGATTGGTAAGAGCTTGTTGTGAATTTACCCGACACTAGAGAGCGATCCCAGGTCTCCTAGGCCTCTTTTCACACCCTCTTATCCCAAGGTTTGCTATTGAACCATCCCTAATGCATTTCTCGGATTATATTGTATCTCCCAAAACATTCTTGTCTTTCACTTATTATATGATGCATGTCACACTGAATTAGTTCAAACTTTTAGCACATATTTTTCATTCTTGTTCACAAAATTTATCAAAATTTTCCCAGAGTTTCCCCTATAGATTGAATATTTCCAAAAAAAAAAATTGACCTGATACACTCAGAAAATTCCCAGACAACATAATACAACCATATTAAATATGTATTTTTGATTCAAGCATCAAACTTTACACAGTCTAACAAATATAAATTCTCATTATAAAAATATACAAATAAAAAGTATGACATATAAATAACAATTGTAAATAAGTAAAGACATAAAAATAATAACTAAGATAAATATTGAGAGGGTTAGGGAGTCCCTTCTATTATTTAACATGTCTTATATTTAGTAATTTTCTGTCTCACCCGCTCCCTTTACATGAGTACTGGCTTCCAAGAGAATCTTTTTGCCTGGATTAGCTAACCTAAACACATAAGTTCTTATTGTTAGTGTTAAGTTCATTTTATTTTATTATATTTTTTTTTATTTGGCACTTAGCATATCAATATTAATAATGAGAAAATTTTGATAATTAGATAATTATTATAATAACACAATAATATTAAAAATGTCATTGTTATAAATTTTAAAAGTGTATAATAATAATTAAACATCCATTGAATATTGTAAAAAGATAACAACTAAATAAATGATTAAAGAATAAAGTAAATAAATAAATGATAATTAAACAAACATTATAAACATAATAAATAATAAATTTATAACAATAAAAATAGTTGAAATAAGTAAGTAAGTAAATAGAATGTAAATAAATGAATGAATAAATAAATAATAGATAAACTATAAATTAGTAAGTAATTAGATAAATGAATAAAATGACAAAACTAAATTATAAATGGACAACAATAATAGAGATAAATAAAATAAATAAATAATTTGATATTTAAATGAATTTACAAATTAATGAATTAACAAACAAACAAACAAACAAACAAACAAATAAATAAGTAAATAATTACATAAATAAATAACAATTAATAAATAGTAAATAATAAATAAACAATAACTAATTAAAATAAATAAATACATACAAAAAATAAATAAATTAATTCATTAAAACAAAATTAATAAAAAACAATAACGGAATCATTAAAAATATAAAATAAGAATAAATAAATAAATAAATAAATAAATAAATAAATAATTTAATAAACAAACAAATAAATAAGTAAGTAAATAAATAATTAAACAAACAAATAAATAAATAAACAATTAACTAAATAATTAAATGATTAATTAATTAATTAAACAAAATAAATAAATAAATAAATAAATAAATAATATTATATATACATATATGTACCAACGTTTACAATGTAAACGTTATACATATATATATAATATGAAGTAAAGCAAACTAAAAGGAAACAGAAAACGAACTTACTGCTGCACTGCGTGAAACAAGAAGAAAGAAGTGGCGCGCGAAAATGAAGCACGAGAACAGGTTTATATAGGCGTAAAATTATTTTTTCCATAATTATTCGTAACATTACTATAGGTATTTTTATGAGATAAATTTTATACTTAAAATTTTATTATAAATCCTCATAATGTACTTAATAAAATAAATGTAACTTTTTAATGAATTTCTTTTACTCTAAGGTTAAAATACCTTTTTAGCCCTTCAAAAGTCTAGGGTTTAGGAAAAAGCCCTAATTAAATTTGCCCTAGAATTTTGGCCTTTATAATATTTTAGGTTATGTGAAATCAAGGAAGCCTGAATTTTTGTTGAGGTGACTAATGTATGGCCCACCTCAATAGTGAAATGTGGAGGATGACGTGACTAAAATTAGCTAAACATCTGTTTAAACATTTACGTAAGTTATTAGCCCTGTTAACTATAATTAATAGAATAAATATTAATTAAAAATAAGTAATTTTTTTTGCAAAACGTGCGTTTTGATTACTTGAGTGGCATTTCCCTTGTCTTTTTCTTTGTATGAGTGTTTCTGTAATCTCCTCGTCTTCAACCTAAAATAGGTCTAACATTTCCAGTGGGTCTTCCTCATCAATGAAGATCGAACACATAAGGTGCATGTGTGGGAAGAACCCTGTCCTTCTCATTTCAAAAACAATGAAGAACAATGGAAGGGTCTTCTAGAGGTGTCCATTTTTCTTGGTAAGTGGAAGAATGCCATTGTTTTCATTGTTGGGTTTTTTTAAAATGTTTTTTTATTGTGTCAGAGCAAAAAGGATTGTGGTTTTTTCAAGTGGGCTCCTATTGCTTCCACTGCTAACATTGATGGGAATGATGGGTGTACCTGCAAGGTGGATCTGGATAAGATACACGAGGAATTTGAAAAGAAGTGTACAAAACTAAAATCTAAAATGGTGGCTGAGAAGAGAAAAACTTCAATGTTGTTGACACTCCTCACTGTTTCCTAGGCCATTACCCTGAGCATGATGATGATATATTTAGCACCAAAACATTAAGGAGAAATGGGTTCTAGGGTTGAAACGTGTGTTGTGGGTTTTTTGAAAAGGAAGTTTGTATTCAATAGGGTGCAAAAAAACCTCTATTGGCTGTATGATTTGTAACGCCATCAGTTATACCTTAATAAATACTAGAAAAATTTGAATTTTTTTTAAAGATATGATTGTTAAAAAGAAACTATCAAAATAAATTACATACATCATTTTGAAATACCTCATAAATATTATTAAAACTTTGTAAAGTAATTTTACATTCATCCGAAGAAAATAAACATTAAACATTATAAGAAAGAGAGGAAACTCCATGGCCCAGAAGCAGTTACTTAATAACATTATTTATTCATTGGACCACGGTATTTATACTGAGCTCCCTTTCTAGAACGTGCTATATTCACTGCCGAGATTCTTCGATCCTTCCCTCTGAACCATCAATTTTAAAACATATGAAACAAAAACACGGAGAAAGGAGTGAGAAATAGAATATAATATTCCCAAATGGGCCATAAGCAATAAAGGGTTTTCACAAACTAATATATAATTATATCAATCATAATCACAATCACACACAATCAATTATGAATGCATGAATGTTATGTAATATCTTCATCATAACTTACCTGTATATGTGGGCCCTTAAATTTTAATTTGCACTGGGCCAACCAGGAGTTTACATTGTTCCATAAGTCCGGATAATAATAATATTAACAGCTCAACTGGCATGGAAACACTTAGAGACTAGTCAGATTTAGAAAGTTTTTATTGTGAAAGTACCCGACACTAGGGAGCTACCCCAGGTCTCCTGAAGTACCTTTTCACACCCTCTCATCCCAAGGCTCGTAATTAAGCCTCCTCTAATGTATCCTCGGTTTCTATAATTCGTCCCCAGACAATATCATTTTGTTTCACTTTAATGATTTATGATGCATGAACTACTCGCATATTTAGTTGGTTAAGGCTTTTAGAAACTCAATTATTAAATACCATAAAGGTTTACAACATCATCTTAATAAACTGTACATTTTCTCAATTCTCTGAATTTCTGTCGCACAGAAATAAATTTGGTACAGTTTTCGAATCTCACTGAAATTGAGTTTCTAAGCCTTAAATATCTCAAAATTTTCTCATATAAAATTTTACATAATCTTTCTCAAATTGAATCTTAACAAGATCGAATTCTTAATTATTTCCAAATATCTTTAGTTATTAAGTTGGAAAAATAAAATAATTTTCTTTTGAAAATTTTATTTTATTAAAAGAGAATTATCTTTAAATCATTAACCAAAATACTTAAAATTATAAAATTTTTCTTTAATTCAAGATTTAATTATCTCAATTTGTTATAAATTAATTTTTATAAAATGTATTCATTCTAAAATAAATACTAATTCTAAATATTAAAAGTAAAGTTAATAAAAATAATTTCTAAGAAGAAAAGATTTAAAGTAAAAATTTAAAGAGTAAAGTAAGAAAATTCTTACTGAGTTTTAGCTTTCGTCATGTTCGTCATGTTCGCTATATGCTCAACTTCATATCACAAGATCATCAATCATAATCAAATATTATCAATCACAATATCATCAATCACAATCAAATAATGTCAATCACAATCAAATAATATCGATCACAATTAAATATCATCAATAATAATTATAAACAAATCAATTAAATATAATTTAAATTTTAATAGTTATTTAAATTATTAAAATTGATTTTGAGTCCTTATAGTCCATTCCTTGTATAAGTCTATGTAAGTCCATATAATCCAGTCCTTGCATAGGTATAGTTCAGTCCATATAGGTCAAATTTGTCTAAGTCCTTGCATAGGTTTAGTCCGGATCGTATAGGTTATGAAAGTCCAGGTCCTTGCATAGGTATGTTAGTTACATCAGATATTTAATTTTAAATTTATTAAAAATTTTAAGTTAAAATGTTAATATTTTAAAATAATAATATTATGAAATTTAAAAGGAGTAAGGGACTCCTCCCATTATTCTTATATCTTTTCATATTATATTCTTAACTCACTCCCCCTTACCTTGGATTGTTACCAAAAGAGAGTTTGCTTTGCGCCTCTGATTTCTAGAAATATTAATACCAATCTATTTCAGTAAAGGCATAAGGTGAAAATTAAGATTACTACTTAAAACAGAAATGGTAAATTTTGAATAGTGAATAGTGAATACTAAATCATGAATAGTAACGGTAAATAGTAAATCGAGAATAGTAACAGTAAATAGTAAAACGTGAATAGTAATGGTAAATAGTAAAACGTGAATAGTAAAGGTAAATAGTAACACTAAATAGTAATTTACTATTTGAATAGTAATTTACTATTGAAATATTAATTTACTATTAAAATAGTATTTTACTATTCAAAATAGTAACTTAAAATAATATTATTTCTAGTATAATAATAGATTTCTAAAAACGATATAAAAATAACCCTAAAAAATATAAAAGAAAGGTATTCTTATCTTAGAATTTTAGCAGAACCTCCTTCTAAAAAATTTATTTCTCCCTCTTACTTCCACCACTATCTCTCTAGCACTACTATATTAAGAAAATTTAATAAGAAAACTGTGATTTCCTTCGTTCCTTCGCTCGGTATTTATGGGAAAAAATTTACTATGCCTTTGAATATTTTATTATAAAAGTACTATGCAAAACTTGAAATTTTCATATAGGTTACTGTGCAAAATTTGAAAATTTCAGAAACGCACAGTGAATTTCACGTGAAGGAATCTGAGGAATTATGAGGGGGTGCGAATAGCAATCTAGGGGTGGTGTATATAGTAATTTAAGGGGTGTAAATAGTGATTTTTCTTTTTTTTTAATTTTTTATATAAATTCTGAAAAATATACTAATCAAAAACTTCTAAAGGTCTATGGTCAAATTCCATCCAGATTTTAATATAAATTTTTTTGAAATAACTTAAAATAAAAATAGGGGCGTTACATGATTTGTTAAGGAGTTTGTACATATTTTGGGTTTGGGATTTAGCCCTTTTTTAGGTTCTTAGGATTTAGGGTTTGTGGGTTGACCCTTGTTAGTTGTATGGTTTGTTAAGGAATTGGCTTTTTAATCAATATAATCCCTAATGAAATTCTCCTTATTTTGGCTAGCACAATCTTTTTTATGATAGTAAGTTAATTGTTTTGGTTTATTCAATTGTTTATGGAGTAAATTAACAAGTAAAGTAAATGTTGATCTCAATGCAAATAAATGCTCAACATAGCTGCAAATTTAAATGAAACCTGTACATGGATTAAGTTGTCACATATTTATATAATTACAGTCATGAAAAGGGAAGTAAAATGTTCTGGGACTTTAAAAGTTTCAAAGCAATACATAATGTCTGGGCCTTTCAACAGAATGGAATGAAAATTAAAATGTTCTTCAGTTGTTGTGACTTTGCTGGGTTCCAGGGAATGTATTGGGGTCTGTTGTTGTGTCTGGCTGGACAGGGGATTCAGCTATCAGATTCTTAGTTTCCCTTCCCCTTCCCCTTCCCCTGCCCATGCTCCTTCCTCTTCCTCTTCCTTTTCGTCTTCCTCCTCCTCTGGGTCTCCCCATGGTTGATGTTGATCTTGTGGCACCACCAATGTTTGGCTCAGCATATGCCTCAGGTGGTTTTACATCAGGTGCAGCTGTAGGGGCAGGTGCAGAGACATGAGACTTAGTATGTGCATTAGACTCACCACCCACATGAGTATCAGTATGTGCAGGGTTTGGTATAGTTGCACTCTGAAAAAGATTTCATAAAATCAATAAGATACCTGAGTATATGCAGGGGTATGCACATGTTATATATGGATGAATAAACCCCAAAATGAAACATGGTCTTACCTTTGTAGTAGGGGGATTAGGACATGTGGTTCTATTATAACCAGTACCATTACAGTTTGCACAATGGTATTGGCCTGTAAATCTTGGATGCCTTGTTGTGTTGTCATCTTTATATGGGTCTCTTCTTCTTAACTTTTTTAGTCTTCTAGGACCCCTCTTATATAATGGAGGAAGGACCTCAGGTGCATCAACCTTAGGCCACATAGGCTGCCTATTAATGGGTTGGATAATACCTGCATAAGCCTGACCATATGTTGTCTTGGAGTACCATTGTGATACAAAAGTTTCTGGGCTATCTGTAACACCCTCTGTTACACCTTAACAAATTATAGAAAAATTCGTAAATTTTTTTAAAGATATGATTGTTAAAAAGAAACTATCGGAATAAATTACATACATTATTTCTAAAATACCTCATAAATATTATTAAAACTTTATAAAGTAATTGTACATTCATCCGAAGAAAATAAACATTAAACATTATAAGAAAGAGAGGAAACTCCATGGCCCAAAAGCAGTTATTTATTAACATTATTTATTCATTGGACCACAGTATTCATACTGAGCTCCCTTTCTAGAACGTGCTATATTTACTACCGAGATTCTTCGATCCTTCCCTCTGAACCATCAATTTAGAATATATGAAACAAAAACACGGGGAAAGGAGTGAGAAACAAAATATAATATTCTCAAATAAGACATAAGCAACAAAGGGTGTTCACAAACTAATATATAATAATATCAATCACAATCACAATCACACACAATCAATTATGAATGCATGAATGTTATGCAATATTTTCATCATAACTTACCTATATATGTGGGCCCTTAAATTTTAATTTGCATTGGGCCAACCAGGAGTTTACATTATTCCATAAGTCCGGATAATAATAATATGAACAGCTCAACTGGCATGGAAACACTTAGAGACTAGTCAGATTGAGAAAGTTTTTATTGTGAAAGTACCCGACACTAGGGAGCTACCCCAGGTCCCCTGAAGCACCCTTTCACACCCTCTCATCCCAAGGCTCGTAATTAAGCCTCCTCTAACGTATCCTCGGTTTCTATAATCCGTCCCCAGACAATATCATTTTGTTTCACTTGAATGATTTATGATGCATGAACTACTCGCGTATTTAGTTGGTTAAGGCTTTTAGAAACTCAATTATTAAATACCATAAAGGTTTACAACATCATCTTAATAAACTGTACATTTTCTCAATTCTTTGAATTTCTGTCCCACAGAAATAAATTTGGTACTGTTTTTAATTCTCACCAAAATTGAGTTTCCTAGCCTTAAATATCTCAATACTTATCATAGAAAACCTTACATATATTTTTCTTTTAAAATTGAATCTTAACAATATCGAATTTAGCAATCTCAATTATTTCCAAATATCTTTAGTTATTAGGTTAAAACAAAATAATTTACTTTTAAAAATTTATTTTACTTAAAGATAATAATTCTTAAAAAAATACTTAAAATTATAAAATTTTTCTTTAATTCAAGAATTAATTAATTTTCATAAAATGACTTATTTTGAAATAAATACTAGATTTTTAAAGATTAAAAGTAAAATCAATGAAAATAATTTCTAAGAAAAAATAAAAGACTAAAAAAAATAATACTTTTTCTTAGAATTTAAGGAGTAAGGTAAGAAAATTCTTACTGAGTTTTAGCTTTCCGTCATGCTTGCTATATGCTCAAACTCCATATCACAAGATCATCCATCACAATTAACAATCATAAATAATTAACAATCATAAAAATAATCAATCAAAATCAAGTCAATTAAGCATCATTTATAAATATTATAATTCAAAGTCTAATGGTTATTAATATAGTCAAATTGAGTCCTTTTGGTCAATTCCTCACATAGGTCTATGTAAATCCATATAATCCAGTCCTTGCATAGGTACAGTTCAGTCCATATGGGTCATAGTGGTCCAAGTCCTTGCATAGGTATAGTCCAGTTCATATAGGTTATAAAAGTACAGGTCCTTGCATAGGTATGTTAGAGTTACTTACATTAGATATTTAATTTAAAATTTATTATAAATTTTAAGTTAAAGAGTTAATATTTTAAAATAATAATATTATTAAATTTAAAAAGAGTAGGGGACTCCCCCTTACCTTGAATTGTTACCAAAAGAGAGTTTGCTTTGCGCCTTTGATTTCTAGAAATATTAATACCAATCTTATTTCAGTATAGGCATAAGATGAAAATTAAGATTACTACTTAAAGCAAAAATGGTAAATTTTGAATAGTGAATAGTGAATAGTAACAGTAAATAGTAAACGTGAATAGTAATGGTAAATAGTAAAACGTGAATAGTAAAGATAAATAGTAAATCGTGAATAGTAACAGTAAATAGTAAAACGTGAATAGTAAAGGTAAATAGTAAGAGTAAATAGTAATTTACTATTTAAATAATAATTTACTATTGAAATAGTATTTTACTATTCAGAATAGTAACTTAAAATAATATTATTTTCAGTATAATAATAGATTTCTAAAATTGATATGAAAATAACTCTAAAAAATATAAGAGAGACGTATTCTTACCTTAGAATTTTAGCAAAACCTTTTTCTAAAAAAAATTATTTCTCTCTCTTACTTCCATCACTATCTCACTAGCACTACTACATTAAGAAAACTTAATCTGAAATTGTGAATTCTAAAGAAGAATTCCTTCGGTATTTATAGGAAGGAAAATTACTATGCATTCCATTATTTTAATATAAAAATACTGTGCATTTTCTGAAATTTAAATCCTGGTTACTGTGCATCTTTTGAAAATTTCTTACATGCACAGTGTTTTGCATAGTAAATGTCGGCTGAATTATTAAGCCAAATAGTAACCTTTCACTCGGTATATCTTAAATATTCAAAATGAGTCCTTTTTGAAATTTAACGATATTATATCAGTCCTCACTAATTTTATAATAAGTAATATAAATTTTAAATTTTAAAAATCTAAAATTTTCTGTTAATAAAAATTTATTGGTATGTTTCCAATTTTTTAACGATTGGAAAAAATCAAGATTTTTCTCAAACCGGTAATTTTTGGATAAATCTACTTGAAATGGATTTTAAAAAATTTTCTTATAATTTAAATTCACTTTCTTATAAATAATTTTAATTTTAAGTCACTTTATATGAATTTAAAATTATTTAAAATATATTATTTTATTAAAATGATTCAAAAATTCCAAAAAATCACGAATAATACGTAGATTAAAAAGTTCTAAAGAACCATAATTTAATTCCTTCAAAATTTTAATATAAAAATAAAAATAGGGGTGTTACAACTCTACTCCCCTAAGAAAATTTCATCCTCGAAATTTACATTATTCAGTAAAACAAATGAGGATGAGACTCTTTCATCTCAGTTTCTAGTTCCCATGTAGCATCTTCTCCTCTCGTTTCACTCCAAATGACCTTTACAAACAGAATTGTCTTGTCTCTTAACTTTTTTATTCTTCTGTCACCTATTCTGACAAGTGGTGCATCATATGTAAGATTATCTTTCACTTATATGACATCAGGTTCAATAACATGTGTAGGATCAGATATATACTTTCGTAAGTTTGACACATGAAAAACGTTATGGATATTAGAAAGAAAAGGTGGTAATGCTATTTGGTAGGCAAGAGGACTAACTTTATGAATTATTTGATATGGACCAATAAATCTAGGAGTTAGTTTCGAGATTTCATTGCCCGACCGACCCCAGTCGTAGGTGTGACTTTCAAGAATACATGATCGCCTTCTTGAAATTCGAGCGGCTTTCTTCTTTTGTCATAGTAACTTTTCTGCCTGCTCTGTGTTGCATTCATCTTTTCCTAAACTATTTTGATTTTATCTGTGGTTTGTTGTACCAACTCTGGTCCTAGCATCAAGTTTTCACCAGGTCCTACATTTTCTTCCATATAATGCTTCAAAAGGTGCCATGCCAATGCTAGCATGGAAACTGTTGTTGTAGGTAAACTCCACATATGGTAAGAATTGATTCCAACTTCCTTTATGCTCCAACACACAAGCTCGTAACAAGTCCTCTAGAGATTGGATTGTTCTTTCTGATTGTCCATCCGTCTGAGGATGATATGCTGAACTTAGACGCAGTCTTGTTCCCAAAGCCTTGTGCAAGCTCTTCCAGAATTGTGATGTAAAACGAGGGTCCCGATCAGAAATGATACTTGAAGGAATTCCATGCAATCTCATAATCTCCTCGATGTATAATTCTGCCAGCTTCTCCATAGAGTAATGAATATTGATGGGAATAAAGTGGGCAGATTTGGTTAATCTATCAACTATTACCCATATTGAATCATGTCCTAATGGAGTTTTAGGTAGAGAAGTCACAAAATCCATGGTAATGTTATCTCATTTCCATTCCGGTATTTCCATTTGATTGTAGCATTCCAGGGGGTTTTTGGTGTTCTACTTTAACCTTCTGGCAAATTAGACACGCAGCCACGTACTCTGCCACCGCTTTCTTCATTCCAGGCCACCAAAATAACTTCTTTAAATCTTGATACATTTTAGTAGCTTCGGTATGAATGCTTATATAACTTTTGTGGCCTTCTTCCAGAATTGCTTTCCTCAACTCCTCTTGATCAGGGATACACACTCGATCCTTATACTTCAACAATTGGTCGTTTCCCATATTGAACTTGACTTCTTTTCCTTGTTTCAAGAGTTCTTTCTTCTCTTGCAGGAATTCATCCTCTCGTTGAGCCTCTAAAACTTGCCTCAGGAATTCACTTGTCACTTGCAACGCTCCTAATCTGTAGCTGTTAGCATTAACCTTTACTGCTAGGTTAAGATCTCTGAAGTTCTCTATCAATTCCAACTCTTTAATCATCATTGTGGACGCATGTAGAGACTTTCGACTTAAAGCATCAGCTACTACGTTCGGTTTTCCAGGATGGTATTGTAACTCAAAGTCGTAGTCCTTTAAGAATTCCATCCATCTCCGTTGCCTCATGTTTAACTCCTTTTGGTCGAATAAATACTTGAGACTCTTATGATGGCTAAACACATCGAATGTTGCACCGTATAGATAATGACTCCAAATCTTTAAGGAAAAAACTACAGCGGCTAACTCTAAGTCATGGGTAGGGTAGTTAATCTCATGTTTCCTTAATTGGCACGACACATAGGCTACAACCTTCTTGTCTTGCATGAGTACACTTCCTAGTCCTTGTTTAGACGCATGACAGTAAACTTCAAAACTTCGATGTGGATCGGGGAGTATTAACACCGGCGCAGAAGTAAGTCGATCTTTCAGCTCTTGGAAACTATTCTCGCATTATGTCATCCATACAAAAGGTTGTCCTTTCTGTGTTAACTTAGTCAGTGGGTATCTTAGCTTTGAAAATCCTTCAATGAATCTCCTATAGTATCCAGCCAAACCCAAGAAACTTCTAATCTCAGTGATCGAGGTTGGTCTCTCCCATTTTAAAACTGCCTCCACCTTGGAAGAGTCTAAGGCTATTCCTCCTTGACTAATTACATGTCCTAAAAAGTTTACTTCTTCCAACTAGAATTCACACTTCGACAACTTTACATACAATTGTTTCTTTTTCAGGATTTCCAACACAATCTTCAAGTGTTCAACATGTTCTTCTCTGCTTTTAGAGTACACTAATATATCATCAATGAACACCACTACAAATTTATCTAGATATGGATGAAAAATCCTATTCATGTAATCCATGAATACAGCTGGTGCATTAGTTACACCAAAAGGCATTACTAGATATTCGTAATGGCCATAACGTGTTCTAAAAGCAGTTTTTGGTACATCTTCTTTGTTTACCCTTATTTGATGATATCCAGACCTCAAATCAATTTTGGAGAACACTGTGGCACCACGCAGCTGATCCATCAAGTCGTCAATCCTTGGCAGAGGATATCTATTCTTGATTGTCACCTTGTTCAGTTGCCGATAATCTACACACAACCTCATGCTACCATCCATTTTCTTAACCAACACCACTGGTGCACCCCAGGGGGATACACTGGGTCGTATAAACTACTTCTCTATCATCTCTTCAAGTTATTTCTTCAACTTTGCTAATTCTAGAGGTGACATTCGGTATGGTGCAATTGAAATGGGTCCAACTCCAGGTATTAGATCAATGGCGAATTCCACATCTCTTTCTGGGGGTAAACCAGGGATATCTTCAGGAAATTCACACACAACCGGCAGATTTTTGATTTTTGATTTTTGCTCTCCTTTCATTGAAAGCAATAGCATGAATCCTTGAGTCCCTCCTTTTAAAGAGGCACTCACTTGGTTGGCGGTTAGAAATCTCGAATCCTCAGGATTCAAATTCACTGGTTCTTTAAACATTATGATTTTATTATGATAATCTATTAGAACATGATTGTCAGACAACCAATCTAGCCCAATAATAAATTCTAAGCCAGAAAAGGGGTAAACAGAAAAGATTAGTCTTAAAGTCCCTACCATCTATGACAATAGGACATTTCCAACCAGCTTTAGAAGTGACAATGGGATTATTTCCAGGAGTATGTACAGATAAGTCAAATGGCAGTTCTATCACAGGTAATTTTAGTTTTTCTACACAGCCATTGGCAATAAAGGAATGTGATGCACCTGAGTCATACATAACAGTTAAAGGAATCTTATTAATGATACACTTACCTTCCACCATGGAATCAGAATGAGATACTTCTTCTCCAGTGATTGCAAAAACCTTTCCTTTTGCCTTCGGCCTTCCGACTGCACTGTGCACGCCTCCTTGAGTATTTATGTTTGTACTCGCACCTTCAGGGTTTTCTCTCTTCATCTCTGGGCAATCCTTGATGTGATGACCTGGTTTGTTACACTTAAAGCAAACATAAGTATTTTTAGGACAATCCCTTTTCAAATAGGGTCCTCCATAGATAAAACATTTAAAATTTGGTGTAGATGTCGGGTAATAGCTTCCAGTTGAAGCTTGGGGTATGTTAGGAATAGATGCTGCTCCAAACCGGCGAAATGGCGCTTGATAAGGCTTATTTCTCCTGAAGTCTCTTCTTTGGTGATGGTGAGGTCCTCCACTTCTCATTTCTCCCGTCTTATAAATGGGTTCACGACTTTTGGTCATTCTATCATTATGATCCTCTTCAAAGATCCTGCAACGATTTACCAATACAAAAAATTCACGGATTTCCTGCATTCGTATAGCTTTCTTAATTTCTGGCCGCAATCCATTTACAAACTTTGCACACCGATCACCTTCATTAGTAGCATCATTATAATGAGAATGAAAATGAGATAGCTCTTCAAACCTGGATGCGTACTCTCCAACGGTCATATTTCATTGGGTCAGCGACAGGAATTCAAATTGTCTTTTCTCTTTAACATCAGCTGGAAAGTATTTCTCCAGAAACATATCCTTGAAATGATCCCAAGTGATCTCCATGTCGTTGACTTCGAATTGTCTACGCATGCTATCCCACCAATGTTCGACATCCTCATATAAGGCATAAGTAGTAAAGACTACCTTATCAGCTTCATTACATTGCAATGCTCGAAAGATCTTTTCTATCTCTCGAATCCAGGTTTGTGCTCCATCAGGGTTATATCCTCCCTTGAAACGAGGTGGATTGCGCTTTTCGAAAAGGTCCAACCTTATCAAGGCATCATTACCTTGACCTTCACGTGCTCCGATTGCATTGATTAAGCGTTCTACAACTCCAGCAAGATCGTTTCCGGCCATTAGTTTCCTGTTTCACAGTAACTGAGATTTGTCACATCAATCACAATTACTACTAAGTCAGATATTCTATTTTCTATTACCTACACAGAGTTTACAAATAAAGTAAGATAGACCTTTTCCCCAGGCCTATTGGATTAACTGCTCTGATACCACTTTGTAACACCCTCTGTTACACCTTAATAAATTATAAAAAAAATTCATAAATTTTTTTAAAGATATGATTGTTAAAAAGAAACTATCGGAATAAATTACATACATTATTTCTGAAATACCTCATAAATATTATTAAAACTTTATAAAGTAATTGTACATTCATCCAAAGAAAATAAACATTAAACATTATAAGAAAGAGAGGAAACTCCATGGCCCAAAAGCAGTTACTTATTAAAATTATTTATTCATTGGACCACGGTATTCATACCGAGCTCCCTTTCTAGAACGTGCTATATTTACTGCCGAGATTCTTCGATCCTTCCCTCTGAACCATCAATTTAGAATATATGAAACAAAAACACAGAGAAAGGAGTGAGAAACAGAATATAATATTCTCGAATAAGACATAAGCAACAAAGGGTGTTCACAAACTAATATATAATAATATCAATCACAATCACAATCACATACACAACCAATTATGAATGCATGAATGTTATGCAATATCTTCATCATAACTTACCTATATATGTGGGCCCTTAAATTTTAATTTGTACTGGGCCAACCAGGAGTGTACACTATTCCATAAGTCCGGATAATAATAATATGAACAGCTCAACTGGCATGGAAAACACTTAGAGACTAGTCAGATTGAGAAAGTTTTTATTGTGAAAGTACCCGACACTAGGGAGCTACCCCAGGTCCCCTGAAGCACCCTTTCACCCCATCTCATCCCAAGGCTCGAAATTAAGCCTCCTCTAATGTATCCTCAATTTCTATAATCTGTCCCCAGACAATATCATTTAATTTCACTTTAATGATTCATGATGCATGAACTACTCGCGTATTTAGTTGGTTAAGGCTTTTAGAAACTCCATTATTAAATACCTTAAAGGTTTACAACATCATTTCAACATCATTTCTCTCTCTTACTTCCACCACCATCTCACTAGCACTACTATATTAAGAAAACTTAATCTGAAATTGTGAATTCTAAAGAAGAATTCCTTCGGTATTTAGAGGAAGGAAAATTACTATGCATTCCATTATTTTAATATAAAAGTACTATGCATTTTCTGAAATTTAAATCCTGGTTACTGTGCATCTTTTGAAAATTTCGTACATGCACAATGTTTTGCATAGTAAATGTCGGCTGAATTATTAAGCCAAATAGTAACCTTTCACTCGGTATATCTTAAATATTCAAAATGAGTCCTTTTTGAAATTTAGCGATATTATATCAGTCCTCACTAATTTTATAATAAGTAATGTAAATTTTAAATTTTAGAAATCTAAAATTTTCTGTTAATAAAAATTTATTGGTACGTTCCCAATTTTTTAACGATTGGAAAAAATCAAGATTTTTCTCAAACCGATAATTTTTAGATAAATGTACTTGAAATGGATTTTAAAAATTTTCTTATAATTTAAATTCACTTTCTTATAAATATTTTTAATTTTAAGTCACTTTATATGAATTTAAAATTATTTAAAATATATTATTTTATTAAAATAATTCAAAAATTCCAAAAAATCATAAATAATACATAGATTAAAAAGTTCTAAAGAACCATAATTTAATTCCTTCAAAATTTTAATATAAAAATAAAAATAGGGGTGTTACACTATCACCCTTGTACTTCATAGCAGATATGGCATGCTAACATGGAATGCCAATTAACATCCACCAATTGCAGCTACACACTTTCTTACTCAAGTTAACTATAAACCTATGCTCAGACTGAGTGTGTTTCAGTTCAAATAGCAACTGTCCTGCCCACACTGGAACCCACTCTCTATTAAACTCAGTTTCTCTCCCTAACCTCTTATAGGGTCTTGGCATGATGTCCCCCTTAATTATGAATGACATGTATTTCCTTATCAATGTAAGCACATGGTGAGCCCTCTTGAAATTTTCCCTTATGGTGTATCACAACCGTAAAACTCATACCTAAACAACAGTGAAATAAGCTACACAGTAAGCGCATTAAGTGAAAGTTTTGTTTTTGAAAGTTTTGTTTTTTTAATCAACAAATATGTGGTCCAGCCCTAAACCCCAAGAAACTAATAACATGTGGTCCTTCCACACACCTGAACCCCACTCTAAACACACAACATGTAAACAATTATAGAATATACTAGGCTTTGCTTTGACACAAACACTTTCAAAAAACGTACCTGGAAACTCGAAACACCCACACTGTCTTCTTACTTATTGATGTCCAACCTGGAAACTGGAAACACCCATACAGATTTTTGAAGATGCACGTACCGTACTGACACTCTTCTAGGAGACAAGAGAATTACAGAAACACTCAAAGAAGAAGATGAGGAGATTGCAGAAACACTCATACAAAGAAGAAGACGAGGGAAATGCCACTCAAGTAATCAAAACACACGCTTTGCAAAAAAAATACTTATTTTTAATTAATATTTATTCTGTTAATTATAGTTAATAGGGCTAATAACTTACTTAAATGTTTAAACAGATGTTTAGCTAATTTTAGCCACGTCATCCTCCATGTTTCACTATTGAGGTGGGCCATACATTAGCCACCTCAGCAAAAATTTAGGCTTCCTTGATTTCACATAACCTAAAATATTATAAGGGCCAAAATTCTATGGCAAATTTAATAGGGGCTTTTTCCTAAACCCTAGACTTTTGGAGGGCTAAAAAGGTATTACTCTAAATATCTCAATTACTAAATGTTTAAATATCCATTTTTATAAGTTTATTGATTTACTTTTCTATTCAAACGATCCTTAAACTTCATGAAATTTTAAACTTAAGCTCTCATAGATGCATCTAAACTCCCTGTCAAGTTTCATGATTTTTTTATAACATTTCCTATACTGGTTTAAACCCAAACAACTCTATTTTGGACTATTTTCACTTATCTCTTAAAATATCCAAAATTTTTCATAAAATCCTATAAATTACAATGATAAATCAATTCTAAATAACCTCAAGCAAATTTTGTTAAAATTTTAAATCATAATTTTCCTTACAATTTTATCCTTTAATATATAAAAAATATAGTAAAACTATAGGATGTTACAATCAACCTCCATGTAAACGGAATATTGAACCGGTATTCTCTGCTACCTCCTTATTGATGCAAACCCCTCTTTTGTCCTTCGAAGCTTCCCATCCTAAATGTTGACTCCCGCTCTTCATAAGTTTAGACGTGTGAGTACTCTGAAGTTGGTGATGATTGCACTTGCTGCCTAGGGTTAGCAGTCGTTGTCTCTCTAACCTCTTTAGCACTTCTAAGTTCCTACAATTCTATACGAAGCTCATCTCTGGGATCAGGGCGTGTTACTTTTGCCACTCTTCGTTGGTTCTGATCGGTTCGAGGGGGTTTTGACAATTCCTGAGGTGTACTCTAAAACTTGTGGTTCTACTTTTTGGGCCAAACTTTGTACTTGACCCTTCGGAGTGGAATTCCTTCTAGGTTGCTCCATAACTTAATCTTTTTTAGGAATGTGGGACTTAATTTATGGGTCCCATTGGGCATGCCAATGTTCTGATCAGTGTGCGAAGGTAAAGTCTTTCTCTCACAACCGGTGTCAAATTTCACTATCACTCAAATATTATGTCAGCTCAGTGGGAGTCCTATATTATAAAACACAGGTTTAGTGGGAACCCTATGCACTTCAATCTCTACTTGAACTATCTGAACCAGAGTGAATTGGGTAAACTGGTGTTGTACTTGCAAAAAGGACTCTAGTGCTTAAGTTAGTGAACAACCATAACAGAGTAATAATGAGTGATCAGAGAGAAATTAATAAGAGTGATAAAATCATGTGTGCTTATTAATGAATGCTTCTTATTTATAGATCTCATCATCTTACAACTTGTGATTTGACCCATGTCAGAATTGTAGGCTTGGTTCAGAAGCAAGTTGGCCACTTGTCTTTGACTCTGGTACGATGTCAGCTTTTCTGACCGAGCTCGGGTCTCAAGGGATACCAATCATTATAGCGATTTGATCCTTGTTTTCTTATACTTTATTCGCTTTTGAGTTGCCTGATGTTACCTGCTCGTGAGGGCCGATATGGATACCAGATCAAACATGTATTCAATAGAATATTTTTATTATCATAGCTTAAACAATAATTCATATTTCATGTTCACAACAATATCATATGGCACTATATTTAATACCTACATACTTAAATTATACCATTAATTCTTCCATATCTTAATTGATAACGCAAGGAAAATGATGTTTACGCCTAATTTCGCCTACCAACCTACGTATCGAAAGGCATTCAAATCATTCAATAATTACAATTGACCTTAGAACTCACCAGTTTAGCTTAACCGAAGCTACCCGAAGCACAATTAACCACTAATTAAATTAAATTGATGGAAGGGTTAGGTTTCAGAGGTTTCGACTTATCGATCATGTGTGGCCGACATTCTGGAAGCAAATTGAGACCTTCGACAGCACCCGTAGGTTTAGAACGCTTTTCTACAATTGTGAATTTGAAAGAATTGAGATGAAATTCAAGAAATTGAAAGCATCACCAAAGGTGTTCCTTGACCCATATCTTAATCAAAGTGGAATAGAAAGAAGCTTGCACCCTTTAAGCTCACATACGTGTGAATGTAATGCATGAAATGAAAGAAAGCTTGTTTCTTGCTTGAATTAAGAAGGGAAATGATAGAGGTGGTAGGAGTAAGGTCACGATTGAGGGAGAAAAATAAGATGGAGAGTTTGCCTTTTTTTTTCTTTCTTGTTTGAGTTAGGAGAAGGGAGAAAAATTAGCTTTTTAGCTGTAAGGGCATTTTAGCAATTTATGTATTTAATTAATTTTGAAAATTAATATGGTAACTTAAGTTACCCTAAACTTAAAACCAGATTTAAATCTCATCCAACATACCTATTTAGTTATAATTAAATTTAAAATTGATATATTGACTAGACTTAACATTCTTAGTTACTGTAATTATAAATTGAGAAATATATATATATAATTAACCAAATTAATATTTTTAGTTATTGTAATTTTTTATATGATATATATATTTCAAAATTAATTATAAATTAAATTTTTAACTTTTAATATAATATATTTAAAAATTAAAAATTCATTATAAGTCAAGAATTATATATAACCGCGTTGCATTAAATACTATAACCATTTAATTCAAAAACAAACTATATTTAAATTTAAAAATTCAAAATTCACTAAAAATAAAAATTAAATTGAAATATACTTAATATCTTTATACTTAATATTTTAGTTACTGTATTTATAAATTATATTTTTTAAAATCAATAAATATATATAAAATTTTCTATATTAACTAAGTGTTTTTATAATTTACAATAAACATTAATTAAAATCTATATGAATTCATCACAACATAAATAGTTTTTATAATTACATAGCCAGGTCAATTGGTCAAATTGTATTTTCTTTCGATCTTATATGTTTTTTAAAGATGTTTTATTGATTTTTAATTAATAATATTTTTAAAAAACATTGTTAATATCTAAAATTCTTATAATCAAAATTTATACCCATAAACTTGTGCCAAACATTTTTTTCATTATAACTTTTTTACTCTTATCATCATTTATAAAATTTAACAAGTACAACTTAAAAAATTAGTACAATCCATACAGGTATATATGCTAGTTATTTGTAGAGAAGTTTTCTATTCTAAACTTTGCTTTTAATTATCTACATCTACGTTATGTTACAATAATAAAAAAAATCATGGATGTATGGTTAGCAAAAAAATCTACAACTATAATGAGTACTAGTATGTTTACTAAATGAATGGATATAAGGATTGCATTATCCACCTTTATCCATACATCAACTACATGAAAAATAATATATAAAGTGGTTTCTATTGCAAAATAAGCTAAATTTATAAAGGAATATGAATGGAAAATAGATAATGGAAGAGAGTAAATTAGAGAGGAGAATGAAGAATTGAAGAAGATGAAGAGAGTTGAATGAGCCATTTATTTTGAGTGGTATGAGCTCTATTTATAGAGCTTATGGACATCCATTTATTATAAAATATTCATAATACTCCCCCTTGGATGTCCATGTTTTAGAATATGTCTCGTTAAAACCTTACTAGGAAAAACCCAGTGGGATAAAAACCTAGTGAAGGAAAAAGAGTACAACATTCTTTACAAAGTAAATTCATGAGTAAATAATTAAATATATAACTATTTAATTCTCTCCCTCATCAGAATATTTGTGTAAGCATCGGAGACCAATCTTCTGTACTAATTGCTCGAAGACTGTGGTTGGCAATGATTTTGTAAAAATATCTGCCAAGTTTTCGCATGATCGGACTTGCTGGACATTTATTTCACCATTCTTTATAAGATCATGAGTAAAGAAAAATTTTGGTGAAATATGCTTTGTTCTATCTCCTTTAATATAGCCCTCCTTTAACTGAGAAATATCTTCACATAAGATAGTTGGTGGTAGTTTTCCAGTATGCAAGCCACAAGTTTTTTGAATATGTTGAATCATAGATCTCAACCAAACACATTCTCGACTTGCTTCATGTAATGCTAAGATTTCAGCATGATTAGATGATGTTGCTGTGATCATTTGTTTTATGGATCTCCATGAAATTGCTGTACCACCACATGTGAACAAATATCCTGTTTGTGATTGACCATTATGAGGATCAGACAGATACCCCACATCAGCATAACCAACTAGGTTTGCCTTAGGTACATATGGGAAAAATAAACTCATGTCCCTCTAAGGTATCGGAATATGTGTTTAATCCCATTCCAATGCCTTTTTGTGGGTAAAGAACTATATCTTGCTAATAAATTGACAGCAAATGATATATCAGGTCGTGTGTGACTAGCAAGATACATCAGTGCACCAATTGCACTGAGATATGGTACTTCAGGACCAAGTAGTTCTTCATTTTTCTCTTGAGGTCGAAAAGGATCTTTGCTCACTTCAAGTGGCCTTACAATCATTGGACTGCTCAACGGGTGTGATTTGTCCATATAGAACCGCTTTAGCACCTTTTCTGTATAGGTCTTTTGGTGCATTAAAATTCCTTCCTTTAAATATTCTAATTGTAATCCGAGACAAAACTTTGTTTTTCCTAAGTCTTTCATCTCGAATTCCTTTTTTAAGCAATTTACAGCCTTTGAGAGCTCTTCGGGAGTTCCGATGATGTTTAAATCATCCACATAAATTGCAATTATAACAAACTCTTTTCCCAATCTTTTTATAAAAATGCATGGACAAATCGGGTCATTTTTGTACCCTTCTTTCAACAAATATTTACTGAGATAGTTGTACCACATACGTCTAGGTTGTTTCAGTCCATAGAGAGATTTATTCAATTTAATTGAATAATTTTCTCGAGGATTTGTTTTGTTTGCTTCAGGCAAATTAAATCCTTCAGGGAGTTTCATATATATGTCATTTTCAAGTGATCCATATAAATATGCTGCAACAACATCCATAAGGCGTAAGTCAAGCCTTTCACGGATTGCCAAACTTATCAAGTATCGAAAAGTAGTGGCATCCATCACTGGTGAATATGTTTCTTCGAAATCAACACCAGGTCTTTGTGAGAATCCTTGTGCAACAAGTCTTGCTTGGTATCGCACAATTTCACCATTTTCATTTCTTTTTCTCGTAAAGACCCATTTGTACCCAACTGGTTTTACACCTTTGGGTGTTTGGACTACAGACCCAAAAACTTTACGTTTTGCAAGTGAGTTTAACTCTTCTTGCATTGCATCTTTCCACTTTGGCCAATCATTTCTCTGTGCACATTCTTTAACTGATTTTTGCTCATGATCTTTATCACCATTTATGATATCAAGAGCTACTTTGAATGCAAAAATTTCATCAACATCGACTTCAGGTTGATTCCATTGTATTCTATCCATGACATAATTTATCGAGATCTCTTTATTTGTATCAATTTCAGGTACCTTGGTTTCTTCTGGATTTGAAACCTTGATTATGTCAGGAGACTCTACTGGAGTCTTTATATCCTCGATTCGACCATCCTCTTTATTTACTTTTCTTTTCCAAGAATTTTTATCTTTAGAACCAACAGGTCTGCCACGTTTTATTTTGGCTTCAGACTCATTTACAAATTTAGATTGTCCTTCAGGGATATCAATCTTTATTAGAGTATTAACAGCTGGTATGTGTGACTTAGTCACTCTTTTTGGATCAGCAAATGCATTAGGTAATTGGTTTGCTAAATTTTGCAAACTAATTATTTTCTGAACTTCTAGTTCAGATTGCTTTGTTCGAGGATCAAGATGTGATAGAAATATTTCATTCCAGCTAATCCTTTTATCCAACTATTTATTTTCTCCCCCTAATGGTGGGAAAATAGATTCATCAAAATGACAATCAGCAAAACGAACTGTAAATAAATCACCTGTTAAAGGTTCAAGATATTTTATTATGGATGGACTTTCATATCCAACATATATTCCCAACCTTCTTTGAGGTCCCATCTTAGTGCGTTGCAGAGGAGAGATAGGAACATATACCACACTTCCAAAGATTCTTAGATGGGAAATATTTGGTTCTTTACCATGAACCAATTGTAAAAGGGAATATTCATGATTACTTGTAGGCCTGATGCGAATAAGTGCTACCGCATACAAGATTGCATGTCCCCAAGTTGAAATTGGGAGTTTTGATCTCATTAACAATGGTCTTGCCATCAATTTCAAACGTTTAATCGATGATTCAGCAAGTCCATTTTATGTATGAACATGTGCTACAGGATGTTCAACATCAATTCCAATGGACATACAATAATCATTAAATGATTGAGATGTAAATTCACCAGCGTTATCAAGGCGTATTTTCTTAATTAGATAATCAGGAAAATGAGCCTTAAACGAATTAATTGAGCTAGTAATCTCACAAACGCCTGGTTGCGAGTTGATAATAAGCAAACATGTGACCATCTAGTTGATGCATCAATCAAAACCATGAAATATCTAAATGGTCCACATGAAGGGTGTATTGGTCCACAAATATCACCTTGTATACGCTCTAAAAATATGAGTGATTCATTCCTAATTTTCATTGGTGATGGCCGAATGATCAATTTTCCTTGAGAACAAGCAGCACATGAGAAATTCTTAGTTTGCATAATTTGTCTGCTGGACAAACAATGACCATTTGAATTCTTAACTATTTTTCGCATCATAATTGATCCAGGATGGCCTAATCGTTCATGCCAGATAACAAAGTCATTCTTATTTGTAAACTTCTGGTTTACAATAACATTTTTTTCAACTGTACTAATATAAGTATAGTACAAACCGGAGGAAAATGAAGGCAATTTTTCCAATATACATTTCTTATTAGAAATTAACTTCGTGATGTAAAGATATTCATTTTTTCCTTCATTTGTGGTCTCAATATGATATCCATTCTGCGGATATCTTTAAAACTCAACAAATTTCTTTGAGACTTCTTAGAATATAATGCACTTTCAATGTGCAATTTTGTTCCTCCAGGTAAAAAAATACTGGCTCTACCGGAGCCTTCAATTATATTTATACTACCAGATATAGTATTAACATTGGCTTCTTGTTTTACTATATGGTAGAAATATTTCTCATTCTTGAGAATGGTATGAGTTGTTGCATTGTCTGCGAGACATATATCTTCATCATTCATATGAGCATTCATTCTTCATTAAAAAAATAAAAATAAATCATGAGTAAAAATATAATTAACAATAATATTTAACAAAATTTTATTGATAATGACTAAATTTATAACAAAATACATTACATGAAACATAAAACAATTTATTTATTTAGGGGCACTCCCCTCTCCAACTGAGTGGTCAATTTCTTCTTCAGGAAGAGTAAGAAAATCATCAACACTAAAATCAGAGAAATCATCATCTATACCAGTAAAATTTGTCTTTATTATTTTCCCTTTATTTTTAAGGGATTTTTGGTATAGTTCTATGAGATGCTTTGGTGTGCGACAAACTCAAGACCAATGTCCCTTGCTACCACAACGATAGCAGATATTTTTAGTTTGTTCGCTATTTTGAGCATCTGTCCCTTTTTTCATATGTTCTTTATTTTTCCATGATGATCTCTTATCATTTTGACCATGACCATGACCATAACCATATCCATGACTACGACCAATACCATATCCCCGAGCATTACCTCGTCCACGACCGCGACTACGGCCATGACCACGACCATGAGTATGATGATCGTGTGTTGCTACATTCACTTCTGGGAATGGAGCAGTTCCAGTTGGACGAGATTCATGATTTTGCATAAGCAATTCATTATTTTGCTCAGCCACAAGGAGACAAGTAATTAATTCAGAATATTTTGTAAGCCCTTTTGGCGATATTGCTATTGCAGGAGCATACTGGATGCATGAAAAGTGGAGAATGTTTTCTCTAACATATCACTTTCAGTGATCTTTTCTCCACATAACTCCAATTTTAAAGTAATTCTAAATAGCGCAGAATTATATTCATTTACAGTTTTAAAATCTTGAAAGCGCAAATGCATCCATTCATAACGGGCTTTTGGAAGAATTATATCCTTTTGATGGTCGTATCTCTCTTTTAGATTATTCCATAAAACGAGAGGGTCTTTAACTGTTAAATATTCATTTTTAACCCTTCATGGATATGGTGACGTAAGAAAATCATGGTTTTAGCTTTATTTTGACTAGATGCCTGATTTCCATTTTTAATGGTGTCTCTGAGACCTTTTGCATCTAAATGGATTTTAGCATCCAATGTCCATGATAGATAGTTTTTTCCAGATATGTCAAGAGTCACGAACTCAAGGTTAGTAATATTTGACATAGTTATTTCTATGCAAGAAATTACAAATAATAAATTAGATAATACTTCAATAAATATATTAACTATAATTATTTAATAATGATGGTAATGACAATAGTAACAAGTCAACAATAATTACAAATATTTATTTTATATTATTTTTATTATTATTTTTAAATTGTTATAGTTCTTCAAGAACTATCAATAAATATTTTCAAGAATTCTTCGGGAATTCTTTTAAATCCCATAGGGATGTTCGAAATATAAGTTCTTCAGGAACTTATTAATATTTTATACATCCTGCTGGGATGTGTAGAATATAAGTTCTTCGGGAACTTATTATAATATATATATATATAATATAAATTGAAATGAAATTATGAAAAGAAATTAAAATTCTATGTTACCTTAGATCTCAGTTGGTCAGAACCTCGTGCTGATAACGTATTGTAAAATAAGCTAAATTTATAAAGGAATATGAATGGAAAATAGATAATGGAAGAGAGTAAATTAGAGAGGAGAATGAAGAATTGAAGAAGATGAAGAGAGTTGAATGAGCCATTTATTTTGAGTGGTATGAGCTCTATTTATAGAGCTTATGGATATCCATTTATTATAAAATATTCATAATAGTTTCTAATTAGTTTCCACTCATTTAGTATCTAACTTATGTTTTTGTCTGTATCTAGTGGAGGATACACACACCATTAGATACTCTTTTCTTATGATGTTTTGTGGTTAATGGTTGTATGTTAATAGTTTATAGAGGGATGGGGTACGTGATTGTAGAACTTTATTTTGATAATATCGGTCATAGTAGTCCTTAATTTTTAGAAATTCAGAAATCGTAGTCCATCCCAAACCTATATCCTGGAGTATATGTCCTCATTTAACTAATTTTAAAGTTGGTTAATACTAAGATATTGTTAGTACTAAGATAATCTTAGGTTGTTATCTAAATTATATTCTCTTTTAATATGCGTATAAAATTAGACGAATCTTGCACTGATGGCCATTGTTATAAGAGCTTATAAAAGGGCAATTAGTATTTCATGAAAATTAAATAAATAAATAATTCTCTCTTAGGTCTTAGCATGAAGGGAATTTTACTTAAGATGGAATTTATAATGAGCTACAGTGAAGGGGTTTGCATATATCACATCAAATATACAGATGATCTCGAGAGAGTTTAAACTCATTATATAAAAGTCAAGTCTTTCTACTGAGTCATCCTATTTTGACGGGTTAATGTAATAATACTACTTAATTTTTTACTATCTTGGAGTGCAATTCTAACGTGGCCCTGCGTGCCAGGAAAATTACACACATATTTCCAAATCCTGTTACTATTAAAATAAAATAAAAAGATTAAGAAAAGAAAGATGGGTGATTTTATTCTTCATTCTGAGCTACCTTCAATTTGCTCTCACTGTAATGGCCAGCAAGAGACGAAAAAGGGGTGTTTGGTTTTTCTTTTGCTTGGTTAAATTTTGATTTAACAATCTTAAAAAAAATTTATTCTCTCAAACAACATAAAAAATTAATAATAATTTTTATATTTTTTATTTTTATAACTATTTTCCAACCAAATACTACATAAAAGTAAGGCTAAAACCCCTTTTTACCCCTCTTAATGTTTAGGGATTAGGAAAAAGCCCCTAAAAAAAAAACCCTTAGGTTTTGGCCCTTATTAAATTTTAGGGTTTACGAATTTAAGGATGATGCCCTGAACTGATGAGGTGGCATGAGTTTGGGCCACCTCATCAGTCACACCTGGCAAAAATAATATTATTTTAATGAAGATAATGCTTACGTGGGATTAATTACCCTAAGTAAGGTAATTAAATTGCTTAGGTAATTAGTAAGGTAATTAAGCAAGGTTAATTTTTTTTTCCACAACGCTGCGTTTTGGAAAGTTGAAGGTCTCTTACTGAGAAATGACCCTTCCTCCTTCCTTCCCTCCGTCGTGTCTTTTGTTCTCCCTCACCGTCCCTGAAAATCACCTGTTCCCTCCCTCCTTCCCTCCCTCTGTCGTATCTTCTGTTGTCGCTCACCGTCTCTGAAAATCGTTCACCATCCACGTTCATCGTTCAGTGTCTGATTCCTACTCGAGTGTCAGTATCGTGCAAGCTCTACTGTTGCGTGGCTGTGGAAAGCTGTGAGCGGACAACAGCTAAAAGAGGGCATTTTTAATACTGCGTAGGTATATTTTAAACACTGTTAATTTAATATGCTTTGGGATGAAGTTGGGGTTTGGGGTTGAGGGACCACATGTTTGTTGTTGTCGTTTATGCGTGTGTTGTACTTTTGCGATTAATAAAGCATAATTTTGTGTATGTGTGTATATTGTATGTAGGTATGAGTTTTAGTGTTGTGATACACCATAAGGGGAAGTTTGATGAGGGCCCACCAGTGTTGTATGTTGATAAAGAAATACATGCCATTCATAATGTAGACTTGGATAGATGGTCATATTTTGAGGCTAGGTCACTAGTGGAAGACCTTGGTTATAGAGGGGAATTTAAGCTGTGGTGGAAGAAATCAAGTGAGTCTGAGTACAAGAGTTTGACATGGGACACACATGCACTGGAAATGGGTGAGTATGCAGTTAATGAGAATTGTGAGGTTGACTTGTATGTGGAACACTGTGTAACAGAGACTGAGGAGGTTGTTTGTTTGGGTGGGGCAGTGAGTGTGGGCCATGAAGATGTGGTCCAAGGAGATATGGGTCATCAAGGTGTTGGAAAGGAACTGGGCCATGAAGATGTGGTCCAAGAAGCCCAATATGGTAACAGAAATAGGAGAGTAAAGTCTAGCCCTTATGTAACTCCCAATAAAGTAGTGACCAGAAAAAAAATTTACAAGAGTCGACTGAGGAGTTTGAGGTCCACTTATGGGCCAACTGTGGAGCCAACTATAGAGTCAACTGAGTTCCCAACTTATGGGCCAACTGAGGTGGCTAGTGGAGGGAATTTATCAGGTGAAAGTTTTAGTTGTTTTCTCAACACTGAGCAGGAAAAAGTTCCAGACATAGATGAGCAGCCTGCTCCTGAATCAAGGACTGAACCTGAGCCAAGGAGTGAACCCAATTCAGGAGTGAATTCTGAGTTTTCAGGGGAAAATGTTGGACCCAACAGTAGTGAGCAGGTTGATCAGAGGACTTACTTTAGGGATGAAGACCTACATGGTCTTGCTGATGAGGACTACGGAGACATCGAATCAGGGTATGATACTGAAGAAGTTCACACTGATGTTGAGACAGACGAGGAAGCCAGAGTTCAGCATGAGGCCTTTGATGAAGAAAAGATGAGGGAGAAGTATGAGTTAAAGGTTGGAATGGAGTTCCAGACAATGGTGCAATTTAGGCAGGCCATCAAGGAGTATAACTTGTACAAGGGTAGAGAGGGGAAGTTTGTAAAAAATGAACCTGAGAGGTGTCGTATGAAATGTACAAATAGTGACTGTGGCTGGATGGCTTTTGGTAGCAAAGTAGGGAGAACAAATGTGATTATGTTGAAGGCTTTTGGACCTCAACACACCTGTCCCAGGGTATTTGACAACAAAAACCAGAATTCTAAATGGGTTGCCAAGATTCTGTTGAAGCACTTAAGGGTGAACTCTAAGCTTACAATACCTGAAATCATAGAGATTTTTAGATCTCAACATGTTGTTCAGTTGACTGATTGGTCTGCCTACAATGGAAGAAGACTTGCACGTGATATGTTAGATGGTGAAGGTAGCAAGCAGTACAGCATGTTGTGGAGCTACAGTGCAGAGTTAAAACGTGTATCCAATGGTAACAGATGTAAGCTACAGTTGGAGGATCCGGGTGGAGATTTACAGCCTCGATTTGGTGCATTTTATATGTGTTTGGATGCCTGCAAGCAAGGTTTTTTGAGTGGTTGCAGGCCCTTTATTGGAGTGGATGGGTGCCATCTGAAAAACAAATATGGAGGTCAACTTTTAACTGCAGTTGGAAGGGATGCGAATGACCAATATTTCCCACTTGCAGTTGCTGTGGTTGAGGTTGAAAATAAACAAAGCTGGAGATGGTTTTTGACCCTGCTGCTGGAGGATATTGGTGATATGAGTACCAATAGATATGTTTTTATTTCTGACCAACAAAAGGTATTGATTTAAGGTTTATTTAATTTGATATGTAGGCTTTGCTGTTTGATTTGATATTTACTTGACTGAATTGTACTTTCAGGGTTTGTTACAAGTTTTTGAGGAGTTGCTGGATGGTGTGGAACACAGGTATTGTGTAAGACACTTGTACACAAACTTGAAGAAAAGGTATGGTGGGGGTGCCTTACTCAAAAAGCTTATGCTCAGTGCAAGTAAAGCAACTTATGTTCATGGATGGGAGACTAAAATGCAACAGATAAAGGAGCTTGATCAGAGGGCATATGATTGGCTAATTGCAATTCCAAAAGAGACCTGGTGCAGACATGCTTTTTCACATTACCCTTGCTGTGATGTAATCATGAACAACACATGTGAGGCCTTCAACTCAGTTATACTACCTTGTAGGGACAAGCCAATTATTACAATGTTGGAGTGGATCAGACAATATTTATTGGGTAGGTTTGCTAAACTGAGATCAAAGGTGTGGAGAATTGAAGGAGATCTTATGCCAAGACCAACTAAGAGACTTCAAAGAGAAGTTGAGTTCAGTGGGGAATGGGTTCCAGTCTGGGCTGGAGACTTGCTTTTTGAGGTTAAACACACCAACTCAAACCACATGTTTGTTGTTGATTTAGCTAAAACACATTGCAGTTGTAATTGGTGGGAACTGAATGGAATTCCCTGTAGACATGCTGTATCTGCTATGAAATACAGAGGTGACACACCTGAGCAATTTGTGTTACCCTGGTACTCCAAAAGCACATATGCCAAGTGTTATGCAGGGATTATACAACCAATTAATGGCCAGACAATGTGGCCCCATGTTGATGCACCACATGTCCTCCCTCCCTCATATAAGAGGGGACCTGGCAGACCCAAAAAACTTAGGAGGAGGGACCCCTATGAAGAAGACAATCATCCCAAAAGGCCAAGATTTGTGGGCAAGTATCATTGCACCAAATGTGATGGGACTGGGCATAATAAAACTACATGTCCAAATGTAAGCCAAAATAGAACCTGTACAGTATCTAACATGTCCATTTAACTGAATCACTTACCTACAGTATGACAATGTGATATTTTTTTTCAGGTTGCACCTGCAAATGGTGAAGTTGATGATACTACACATGATGGAGGCCAACCTGATGAGCAACCTAATGCAACTGATGGCCAACCTGATGGACAGTCTCATGCACCACCTGATGCCACAGCAACACCATCTGTGAGGGGAAGACCCAGAGGAAGGCCAAGGGGAAAGGGATGGAGGGGAGCAAGGAGGGCCACACGGTCTGGGACAATGGCAGAGACTACAACTGAATGTTATGACTTCCTAGGAACCCAACAAAGTGTCAACAAATGAATTTACCTTATTCTCTACTGTATGAAATGAATGTATTGCCTTGGAACCTGACCAATAGGTCATTCAATTATATGTATATTTTAACAAAGAATGACCAACAGGTCCTTTAATTTAATGGGTTTTACTTAATTATTGTGTATTGAGTTCCAGGGTTGGATGACTTATTGTGTGCATGGTGTCCCTAAACAAAAACAGAGATAAAGGACACACAAAGAACAACTTATTGTGTGCATGGTGTCCCTTAATTGAAACCAGAATAACTTCACTGAAACCACAGTAACTTCACTGAAACTAGAATAAACACAGAAATAACAAACTACATAATTCCATTACAATACTTGTTCATTACAAACCTAAACAGGATAACAAACCTTACATTCAACAAGTCCTTAAACCTTACATTCAACAAGTCCTTAAACCTTACATGCTATATGGACAATTTTCCTAAACCCTCTTTACAGTTGTAAGGGCTTTTTCCTAAACCCTCTTTAGAGTTGTAAGGGCTTTTTCCTAAACCCTAGTCATTGAAAGGTCTTCTTCTTAACCCCTTTTAAACATGAAGCACCACAGCACAACCCTCAATGCTTTGTTGCTACATACAACATGATCATCATCAAAGTTATGGCCCAGGATACAATTGTAACTGTCAATAACATTGAGGATTTGCTTTTCTCAGCCACCAACTTAGACTTCATTTTCGTATTCTTGAGCTGGAATTCCTCACGTAGCTTTTCAAGATCCCACTTGCAGGTACAACCCTCACTTTCACTCTGTTGAAGCTGAGTGGTATCAGCAGTATGAGCCCATTTGAAAAACCCACAGTCTTCATTCCTCTGAGACAAGAGAGTACAACCCATAAAAAAAAACCCAACTACAACGAACCTCAATGAAACGATGGCCACTTACCAAGAAAAATGGACACCTCCAGAAGGTCCTTCCATTGTTCTTCTTTGTTTTTGAAACAAGAAGAACGGGATGCTCCCCACATCTACATCGAACGTGTTCATTCTTTATGGATGAGGAACACCCAGTTGACACATTTGATGTTGTCATGTCTTTTTGAGTTCACCTTCAGAGGTTGAAGACGCAGGCCAACGCAAGCACTATCTGGTCCAAATGTTGAAGACATTCCTTAATTAGGGTTTTTAATTTGGGGGTTTCTTAATTTGGGGTTTAGGGTAATTAATCCCACGTAATTTGGGGTTTAGGGTAATTAATCCCAGTAAGCACTATCTTAATTAAAATAATATTATTTTTGCCAGGTGTGACTGATGAGGTGGCCCAAACTCATGCCACCTCATCAGTTCAGGGCATCATCCTTAAATTCGTAAACCCTAAAATTTAATAAGGGCCAAAACCTAAGGGTTTTTATTTGAGGGGCTTTTTCCTAATCCCTAAACACTAAGAGGGGTAAAAAGGGGTTTTAGCCTAAAAGTAATACAAGAAAATGAGTGATATCCTAGGTTTCACTCTCGTTAGCTACGTCACTTGTTTTACACTCGCTGGTGGAGAAGTCCAACACATGATGCTCAATCAAACACAGACACTTACGTAGGCGCTTACATCACCATAATAATAATAATAATATAAATAGTTTAAGCCAATCCATTGCACACAAACCCAAATACACGGATATGGCTTCCCAAACACCACAGCTTCACTTTCTCTTGTTTCCATTGATGGCCCAAGGCCACATGATCCCCATGATGGATGTTGCAAAAATACTGGTGCAACGCAATGTTATTGTGACAGTGGTCACAACACCAAATAATGCAGCTCGTTTCACATCAATCATTGATCGCTACATCCAATCTGGGTTTCAGATAAGATTAGTTCAACTTCATTTCCCATGTGAACAAGTTGGACTACCAGATGGATGTGAGAATCTTGATATGATTCCCTCACTTGCCGTAGCCGCTGGTGTCTTCAAAGCAGCAAGCCTACTACAAGAACCAGTGGAAAAGCTATTTGAAGAGTTAACACCACCACCAACCTGCATAATCTCTGATATGTGTTTGCCATACACAAACCATATCGCTAAAAAATTCGACATTCCAAGGATTTCTTTTCTTGGAGTAAGTTGCTTTTTCAATTTGTGTCTAACTAACATACGCATCCATAATATCAGGGAGAAGATAACTTCTGAGTCAGAGTACTTTGTTTTGCCTGGTATCCCTGACAAAATTGAGATTACCAGAGCCCAAGCAGCGGAACCAATGAATGAAAGCTGGGAAAAATTTGGTGAAGAAGTTTTTGCGGCAGAAATTGGAAGTTATGGAGTACTCATGAATTCTTTTGAAGAGTTGGAACCAGCGTATGCAAGGGAATACAAGAAGTTTATAAATGATAAAATGTGGTGTGTAGGCCCAGTATCCCTTATTAATAAGGATCATTTGGACAAGGCTCAAAGAGGAAAAAACAAGGCATTAAATGATGAGTCACAGCACCTAAAGTGCTGGCTTGATTCTCAGAAGCCAAAAAGTGTAATCTATGCTTGCCTTGGAAGCCTATGCAATTTACCATCATCACAATTGATAGAGCTTGGTTTAGCCTTGGAAGCATCAAAAAGACCATTCATTTGGGTAATCAGGGGAGGGATCCATTCAGAAGCATTAGAAAAGTGGATTAAGGAAGACGGGTTTGAGGCAAGGACTAAAGGGTTGGGTCTTTTGATTCGAGGTTGGGCTCCTCAGTTAGTTATATTGTCACACCCTGCAGTTGGAGGCTTCATAACACATTGTGGTTGGAACTCCACCTTAGAAGCAATATGTGCTGGTGTGCCAATGGTTACGTGGCCACTGTTTGCGGATCAATTTTTGAATGAAAGTCAAGTTGTGCATATTTTAGAAGTTGGAGTGAAGGTTGGGACAGAAAAGCCAGTCAAATGGGGTGAGGAAGAGAAGATTGGTGTGCAGGTGAGGAAGGAAAATGTTGAAAGTGCCATAGAAAGGATAATGGATGAGACAAGCGAAAGCAACGAAAGAAGAAAAAGAATACAAGAGCTTGCTGAGAAAGCTAGAAAAGCCATAGAAAAAGGGGGATCCTCTTATTCTAACGTGACCTTGTTCATTGAGGATATCATGCAAAAAATCAAGAGGGATATATGATGATCTCAGTAATTATTTGAAGAAATTAAAACGCCACATTTAATTGTTTTTCTCCAAATATTTTTCTTTTTATTGGTGAACCATGATCCCTTTCAATACTTTTATAATAAATTGAGCAACTATATATTCCATATATTTATTCAATTACTTTTTTTTTTACTTTACCGAATAGTGAATTCAAATTGAGTTTTGATTGTCTTAAACAGTGTGAAGAATCAATATTAACTATTATATTTTTCTAATTTTATAACTCCTTTCCCTAACTCGATACCAAATAGGTTGCGTGTTGTCACACCTAAACGCTCTGATACCAATAAAATGTCACGCTAAACCGATTTGATACCACTAAAATATGAACACCTAATGCTCAATTAAATTAAAACCTGAAGAATTTTTTTTCAATTACCATATCTCCTGAATCCCCAAACAATAGTTAATCTATCCTTAGAGGGTTTAGGAAAGAATTAGGTAGAGTTCAAATGTGTTTCAACAAGTTAAGGAGGTCGTAAGCTACTGTGTAATCAATTACCAGTACTAAAAGATAAATCCACGTGTCAGAGTGTGTCTAGTAATCGATTACCAGAACAATACAATTGATTACCAAGGGCTATGTAATCAATTATCTGCGAGCTCCTACACAATTTTATAGGGTCTGCTCTCTGGTAATCGATTACACCAACCCCTGTAATCGATTACTAGACAAATAGAATGTAGAATTATGTAGAAAATTGGCCTCCAACCTAAGTTCTACACACCTTAACTACCCCAAATGACCTCCAAACACCACCGAACTTTGACACCACCTAAAACACATCATTTATGACTTGTGGCAACCAACCACACTCCAAAATTCCCAAAAATGAGTAAGTTATGTGTAAAAACGTAATTTGGCCAACTTAAGCCTTTACCAAGCAACTTGACCTACCAAATCCTATCTAAAGTGGCCTATTCCACTTTACACACATTTTAAATACTGAATACAAGCTATTGGGCCTATCCAGAGGTTCTATAACCTTACGGATCTTATTTTGACCTGTTCAGTTCCCAATTATGTATAATTTCTAATGAAATGACATGACATGCATTAGGTATAGTGGTACTAAACCATTTCTCATCTCATTCAACATCAAGAGACCATTATGGCACACACATTAACCTGCCTATCATATCAGTTCAACAACATATGCACTGCATAGCAATTCCTAGGCATAAATCACAATATTTCATTCATTATGGATCCATTCACGCTTTCCAATCTAAGCCATCATCATACATACCAACATCATCATCATAATTCACAATTAGATGTCAAAATCAGTTCTAGACTTCCAGTGAAGTCATCAGATAATTGAATTGAATCTATGACATAACCAAAGTTATTACTAAAACTTGAGATAAAATATTTACCATTTCACACTTGATAGAAAAATCTTAACGTATCATCTGAATTCATTTGACCTAAAAATTTAAGAGGTAAAATAAAAAAAATTAATAGATGATAACTTTATTTTTAAAATTTTTAGGAAGCCTAAAAGTGTAGTTTATAAAATTTTAATCTCATGTTAGACTAAAAAATCCATAAAGAAGAGGGGTTCATTGGACTAAAAATGAGAAGGAAGAAAGGGAATCAATATGCAAAATTTTTACCCTTAAATCAGTCTTTCTCCTGTGTTCTTGTCCGAAATCAATAAAAATATACATTAAGATGCATATGTTTAATGAATATATAGAATCGAGGGATTTTTTGAGATTTCGATCAGTCGGCCAAAATAACCATGAGCAACTATAATATTATAGGTTTCTTCCTCTTGACTAAATCTATAACCTTAATTAGTAGATACGTTTTCTGTGGTTTCCCTGATCAAACTAGAAAAAAAAGGAGCGCCTATCAACTTGTTCCGACCTAGGATAATAAGCTCATAAGCTTAGTCTTACTTCACCGTCGAGAAACGAAAGAAGACTTCTATCTCTAAATTTTACTTAGATATAACTCGCTTCCTTTTGGGTATGAAGTAGTGTCAAACCAAACTACCCAACAAGCATTAGCTTTCCTTGAAAAGGAGGTGATCCAACTACACCTTCCAGTATGGCTACCTTGTTATGACTTCACTCTAGTCACTAGCTCTACCTTCAACATCCCCCTCTTTGCAGTTAAGGTAACGAATTCGGGCATGGCCAGCTCCCATAGTGTGACATGTAACAACCCAAATTTTAAGCGGTAATTAAACAGTGAAAAATTAAAGTTTCTCAGAGAAATAAGAAATGAATCCTAGAAAATAGAAAATTTAATTATGAATTCAAGGATATTTTCAGTCTGACTTAAAACAGAATTAAACGAGAATGGAACGTAGAATAGAATAATAAAATAAAATAAAAATCTTCTACAGTAAAATGCTACAGTAAAAATGCTACAGTAAAATGTCACATGAAAAATCTTGTGAAATGTAGAGAATTCATGAGAGTTCTCTATTTTTCCCATCGCCTCATGTCATTTCGAGCTACTACAGTGATTTGCTACAGTGATTTGCTACAACAATTTGCTACAGTAACCGCCATTGAAAGCCTATAAATAGGGCTCCAACCTTCCAAATTTCCTCAAACCAAAAACCTCACTAATCCTATAATCTTTCATCTCCCTCTTCAAGCTCTTAAAACCTTCATTGTCATACTTAAACTCTTTAATTTTCGCATAAGAAGAAATTACGTAAACTTGAAGATTTGAAGAAATACAAGGGAGTTTAGCATAAGGAAAGCTTAACGATCTTCACTTAAGGTAAGAAAGAGGGGATAGGATATTAAATACATAGAAATTAAGTTAGAATTGCTTGCTTAATTGTTTAGAAACTCATATAGTTAGATTTTAACTTAATTTGAATTAAATTATGAAATTGATGCCAAATGGTTTGGAATATGATATCAAACAATTACTATAACGTGGAAAATATGTTTCCATATTCTTTGAATTATTAAATGTCATGGAAAATATGTTTCCATATGTTTGAAATATGATATAAAAATTATGGAAAATGTGTTTCCATATGATTGAATTATGATAAGGAAAATGTGTTTCCATATTCTTTGAATTACAAACAAAGTATGCTTAATTGATTGTTATAATAATTTTATTGTTACAATTAATTATAAAGGAATTTGATAATTTAATGCATTCATGCATCATATGCATTGGCCGTTCAAAGAATCCACAGAGGGGTTCTTTGAGGGGGTTCCCGGTGGGGGAACGCGCTCTGTTGAGCAACAGACCTCTGCGGTGGTTTTATACCACGGCCTCTTAAGGGATAAGCAGTGTGTCCTTAAGGGGGGTCCCGCAACACTTGTTATTGATATTATGATATTGTTATCTGATGTTGGTGTTGCATTATGGGCGCGGTATCGGTTGGATATCCGTAAAAATGTTATTGTTGGAAATCACTGCAGATGTTCCCACCAGAATGGATCCATTATGCATTTTCATTCATAAAAGAGAACATAATATAATAACATAGGTATAATACAAAATACTTGTTTGGCATATGCATCACATAACATCCTACTTGTGGTTGTGTTTGTTCTAATTTAATTTCTATTTATTTGATATTTTATCTCACTCTTTCTATTACTTATGGCAACCCTTTAGTGGTTAACCAGGAAGATATGTGACAAAGTGGATGATGCTTGATGTGGATAAATTATGAAGGCTCTTGAGGCTGATGCTTGCTTGCGTGACTACTATGGCTGTATTATGTGTATGCTATGTTTTGGTATTTTACATCTTTATATTTTATAAGATCTAGGTGCCTGTTGTAAAATATAATATGTATGGAACTCTGATGTTATGTATAATAATAAGAAGTTAATTATGTAAAGGTTGCATACTCTGATATTGTATCAGTAACCTCTAGAATCAGGTTGTGAATCTCTTGATAATTACCAGGCGAAAAATAAGTTATCTAAGAGATTTTATATGGTGAGGGTAATTATCTTGGGATTTGCAAGTTGGCTCCAGGGTGATACATGACGGGCAGTGTGTACAAGGTAACTAAACATGAAGGTTGCGCTCGTTGTAGGACTTAACCCAACACCTTACGACATGAGCTGACGAAAGCCATGCACCACCTATGTTCGTGTTCCCGAAGGTGCGCCTCTCTTTCAAGAGGATTTACGGTATGTCAAGCCCTGGTAAAGTTCTTCTCTTTGCAACGAATAAAACCACATGCTCCACCACTTGTGCGCCCCCCCGGTCAATTGCTTTGAGTTTCATTCTTGCGAACGTACTCCCCAATGCGTTAGCTACAACATTGCACGAGTCGATACGCACAGCGCCTAGTATCCATCGTTCACGGCTAGGACTACTAAGGTATCTAATCCCATTTGTTCCCCTAGCTTTCGTCTCTCAGTGTCAGTGTCAACCCAGCATAGTGCTTTCGTCGTTGGTGTTCTTTTCGATCTCTACGTATTTCACGGCTCTACCGGGAATTCCCTCTCCCCCTACCGTAATCTAGCTTGGTAGTTTCCACCGCCTATCCAGAGTTAAGCCCTGGGATTTGACGACGAACTTAAAAAGTCACCTAGACGCTTTACGCCCAACCATTTTGGATAACACTCGTATCTTTTGTCTTACCACGGTTGGAGTTAGTCGATGCTTATTCCTTGGATACCGTCATTACTTCTTCTCCAGGAAAAGAAGTTCATGACCTGTGGTTAGTGGTTAAAATCATGCAATGTTGGTCATATAGTTATCCTTAATTAAATTTTAGAAAGCATGATTTTAGTCAAGTCCTAAACTTATTTATGTTAAGGATTAGAGTTAAGTATACATATTTAGATTAGCAAAACGTGAAGTCTGCCAAATGCATCCCATAATTTTTTTAAAAAATCAAGTCTATTTTGATTGCAGTTTTCTAAATTTTAAATATATTAAACTAGTTAATATATTTTTATTTTATACGATATATCTGTAAATAAAAGTATTATGTAATATATTATTTTATATGTTATGTATTATAAGAAAAATATTAATAGTTAAATATTTATACAAGATCAACATGATAATAAAATTTTTATTTAATTGAATAGAATATGAAAAATAGAAAAATTTACGAATAAAAAATATTCTTTGTTTATTTTATTCTCATTTCAATTTTTAATTTTTCTATTTTATATATTTTTAAGAAAACAATAAATCAAAATAAACACTCAATAAAATTAAAATAAATAAAGTTACTAATCAATATTGAATTTAATAATAGGTACATTAAATAAATATTAATGTAAAACATGTACATAGTAAAAAAAATAAACAGATAATTTTTATTATGATATTAGATATATACAAACTATAGTTAGAAGAATTGTAAGTCTGACTTAATAGTTACAAAATGAGTTAAAAAGATCGAGAGTTACATATTTGAATCGTTCTATCTTATAATTTTAACATATCAATAATTAAATAAACTTTTGAGCAACAAATTATAAAATAATATTATACTTTTAACTACAATAAATAAAAAATTTATAGTAGTAAATTAATGTCCATGGGGATATTGTGAATGATTATTTTAATAATTTTTTTAAAAATGTTATTTAATTCTATGGTGTCATCTCTAGGTATCCTCCCTAATATGAAATAATTATTTTAATTTTAAGGTGTGATATTTAAATTTTAATAATTATTTTAAGAAAATTCTTTAAATTATTAAATTTACACATTTTGAAAAAACAAACACATAAGACTTGAATCTATATCCTTTAAGTGTCTAATCAAACTTTTTACTATTGAACCAATTGTAATTAGTATAACAAAATATGGAACACTAAAAGTAACATAAAATCATAAAATGTGTGTTATGAATCATTATATCTATTTCATAGAAACATCAATCTCATCCACAAACTATCTGCAATTTTTTTAAAATTAATTACTATGTATTTACATAATATAAAATTAAAGTTAAAAGTTCAAATTTAAAATATTTTATTAAATTTAAAAATAAATAATATACATTTTTATGTGCAAAGATATATACATTGTATTCTAATTTTTTTATAAATTGATATTTATATAATTTATTAATATAAGCTTATTAACAATATAAATTTCTCAATAAAACAACTATTTAAAGTTAAAAATCAAATATATTACTTTATGAAAATGGGTCACACAAATAATACTTAAAACAACCTAACTATAAACAAAAATGTAATATTTGAAATGTATGGTATGCAGGGGGTAGAGTTGTTCCTTCTTGCCCGGTGTCAAGCTACTCTCAATCACTCAGATTTTACACTAGTGGGACTCTGGTATTATCAAACACAAGCTTAGTGGAAGCACCGTGCCCTTAAACTCTAGACTTCTAGAAACCTCGGCTCAGCGATGGAACGGGTGGTGGTTGTACCTGTAAGGACACTCCGATGATTAAGTCAATAACGAATAACTAATAATAGAGCATTAAATGAGACTGAATGAATTAAATTGTATGCTTATAAGTGACCATATTTATAGCTTTTGTTAGGTACAACTCGTGATTTGACAACTGTATGGCCTCAGGTTATCTTTTCAGGCAACTTGCCCACTTGTCTCTAACTTTAACTTGCTACAGGCTTTATTGACCGTCAGTAAACAAATATCTAATGGTCTGGGTCTTAGTTATCCTTTTGGTCCAGTGTTTTTATCATGCCTCTCATTTGTTTTTGTCCTCGTTTTAGATCAATATTTATCACATTCCTGTGTATTAATTGTCTTCTCATAACTCTCTTTGTCTTACTCGTTGCCTTAATTTATAAATTAAATTAAATTAATACCATCGAATAATAATTTTAGATCAATACTCCTCACATTTCTCTGTATTAATTGTCTTCTCATAATTAAAAACCCATAAAATGAATAAATATATTTTTATTTTCAAATGAAAGAGTTTCATAATTTACACAATAATTTTTATATTACTTTAAATATGAAAATTAACTATAGTTTAAAATACTTTTCATATATGCAATTCAACAATAGTAGTATAGTGGTAGATTAACTTTAATCCAATTAGTTATAGTAAGAAGAGACAACAAAGTAGTCTAACAACAAAACAACGAAACAATATTAAAAAATTAAAAATTTCACTTATAGTTAATTGTAAGGACTGAATTTGTCTTTTTACTCAATGTAGATTATATTTTTAAGTCTAGTTTATTTTGTTTAGAAGCTTAAATTATCTTGATAGACGGTATAAAAACTTAATTCAGATTAAAAACCAACAAAAATATCAACAAACAAATATTAAATATCAATGAACGCATCTTATGTAAACAAATGAGTCTCTAAAAAGTTAACAATATATACAAAATATATATTTAATTATCAATTTTGTATATTTAAGTTAATTTTAACATATTTTAATCTCATAAATTTAAATTTATATATAAAAATATCATGTATATTTATAAAATATAATATATCATAAATTATGATTTATTTTATAAAATCATATAAGAGCTAAAAATAACTAACCGTATGAGTTGAAAATGTTTTTTAAAAAAAGTTAAAACTCAATTTCTTTAACTAAATAGACTTTTGAAAACGTTTTAGCCTAATATTAAAACTAGACTTTCAATATTATTATTAAAACTAAACTTTATATAAGCCAGACATTAGACCCCAAACATGCAATCTCACATATTTCCATCTCTCATAAGTGTCATGGTAAACATTATTAACACATGTCCCAGAGCTCTTAATATTATAAAAATTCTTTTTTTGTTACTACTATTCATAATAACTTTTGAAATTGGGCCTTATTTATTTATAGGCCTAAGTGGTCGCCCACCTCACTCGCCCCTCAGGGCCAAGCCTTAACAGGTAAAGATAAAATGTAACACATAACATATAATACGTAAAAGGTAATAGATAATAGGTAATAGGTAAACGGTAACAGGTAACATTTACTATGTACCATGTAACATGTAATAGGTAGGAGGTAGTAGATAGCAGGTAACTTGTCAATTTCAAAGTCACGGTCAAGGTAACAGGTAAAGATAAAAGGTAACAGATAACAGGTAACATATAAGAAGTAATAGGTAACAAGTAACAGGTAACATATAACAAGTAACATGTACAGGTAGTAGGCAATAAGAAACAAGTAACAGATAAATAATAGGTAATAGGTAACAAGTAACAGGTAATAGGTACCAAGCAACATGTAACAGGTAACAAGTAATAGGTAATAGGTAACATGTAACAAGTAATAGGTAACAGGTAATAGGTAACAGATTATAGGTAACAGGTAAAAGATAATAGGTAATAGGTAACATATAGCAGGTAACAGGTAGCAGGTACTAGGTAACATGTAATAGGTAACAAGTAATTGGTAATAGGTAATAGGTAATAGGTAATAGGTAGTAGGTAACATATAGCAGGTAACAAGTAACAAGTAACAAGTAACAAGTAACAGGTAACCGGTAACATGTAACAGGTAGCATGTAACAGGTAATAGGTAATAGGTAATAGGTAACAAGTAGTAGGTAGCACGTAATAGGTAATAAGTAATGGGCAACAAATAACAAGTGATATACGTAACCAGTCAATTTCAAAGTCAAGATCAAGGTAATAGGTAACATAAAAGGTAACAAGTAATAGGTAATATGTCAATTTCAAAGTTAAGGTCAAGGTAAGAGGTAGGGTTGTTCCTGACTTTTTTAGGGTCCGGGGCTTAGCAAGTATAAAGGGTCCATGAAATGAATAAATGTTATTTATTGTCAAATGAAAAAAGTTTCATAATTTAAGTAACAATTTTTATATTACGTCAAATTTGAAAATTAATTATAAGACCATAAAATTTAAAATACTTCTTGTATGTGTAATTTAACAATAGTAGTATAGTACTAGATTAACTTTAGTCCAATTATTCGTAGTAAGAAGATATGACAAAGTAGTCTGTTGGTTCAGAGAACAGACTTAGAAAGGGGGTTGAATAAGTCTGTTCACTTTTTCAAACCAAAAAGTGATATATAAACTTTTGGAGTGTTATGTAATGGACTAGACTTTTGAGGAGACAGAGAGCGTGTTACTTTGATTGAGAGAGTAAAAGAGAATGCTTATTTTACTAGACTTTTACTATCGATTTTAACAATCATAATGCACCAGACTTTTGATAGTAAAAAGTAAGAGAGAAAGAGATAATACACAAGAGATTTATACTAGTTCACCTCCAACTCGGAGACTACATCCAGTGCCTTCAAATCTGAAGGATTTCCACTATGTAAAAATATTTTACATTAATACCCTAGACCAGGCCTACGAGTATTCTTGACACCAGCCACTCTTGGCCACGAGTATTCTTGACTCCGGCCACTCCTGGCCTCTGAGCATTCTAGAGTCTGACCACTCCTAGCCTCTGAGTATTCTAGAGTCCGGCCACTTCTGACCTAAGCACACCCCGTGCTTCAATACCAGACTCCTCTGATATCCTTAAAAGTATTTTTGAGACCGGCCACTTCTAGCCCTAAGTATTCTTTTGCTAGCACCCACTCCTGGGGCAGACCCAAGTATTCTTTCACAAGCCACTCCTAGCTCAAACCCTGAGTATTCTTTCAAAAGCCTCTCCAGACCGACAGTATTTCCCATACTAACAGATTTTGGAAACCCACTAGACTTGTACTATCAGAGGATTGGAAATATTAGCTTAAAAGAACAAGCCCCTCGACTTAGCAGAGCTAAGTAACAAACCACGAAAATGAGTTTGTAAAGAAAGATGGGGCTTACTTCTCATAGGGCTCACTACATTCAAATAGTGAAAGATGATTGGAAAATGTAGTGAGCCAGAAAGCTTGACTTGGGATATTAAGCCATTAAACACACAAAGGCATATCCCAAGTTACTATGGCATCTAAGTGAAGAGACGATTGCACATAGTGAGCTTTCTTTGTCTTTATGGCAGATCTTCCAGGTAAGGTTACCCATTATTAAGTCTGCTTCTATTTCTTCATTTCTTAAGAGCTTTTGTATATGAACGTTTGGTGCTTGTTCATATTTTTCTTCTTCTTCCATTACACTCTTATGGTGTATTTTAGCTCATCTTTTTCTTTTTACAGGCTCTCCCCCTTTTTCATTTCTCTCTCTAGAATTTCTTTTCATCCTCAATTCTCGATAGATGATTTTTCTCTTCTCATATTTTTCTTCTATATTTTTCAAGAGGCTTTTTTTTGGAAGAGAAGATCGATTCTGTTTATATACACTACTAAAAAAAACCCTGTTAGCGACGGAAACAACCGGTCGCTATCTTATGTCATAGCCATCGCTAACGGTGTTAGCGACGGACCGTTGCTAAATGCTTAGTCACTGACACAACAGCGACAACAAATACATCTGTCGCTAATGTTCTGATGGCCTTACGCCGTCACTAACATGGTCCCTGTACTGGTAACGCTTGATGTCGCTAAGGGTTCCCAACAATGACTACCATTTTACCGTCGCTATTGATTATCATACAACGAACACCATATGTCATCGCTATTGATTACCATACGGCGACCACCACATGTCGTCGTTACTGATTACCACACAGCGACCACCCTGTGCCGTTACTATTGATTACCATACAGTGACCACCACATGCCATCTCTAATGATTACCATACAGCGACCACCCTATGTCGTCGCTATTGATTACCATACAACGACCACCAAATGTCGTCGCTATTGATTACCATACAGCGACCACCCTACGACGTCGCTACGGATTACCATACAGCGACCACCCTATGCCGTCGCTATTGATACCAGACAATGACCACCCGTTTCTGTCGCTAATGTTGGCCACTTAGTGACGTCTGTATGGCCATCGCTAATTCTATTTTTTTTTAATTTTTTTAACTTTTATGATATTAATAATAGGTCTTGTTAATTTAATTTTAAACTGAAATATTGAATAACCTAAAAATAATAAACGAATGGTAACAAAAATAAATACTAAATAAAATGTAATATAAGTATGCCTAAATACAATGTGTCTATACAAACAAATGTAACATAAAAAAAATCATGGCGGAGGGGGATCCTGTGGTGGAGGTGCGGCGGGTTAGAAGTAGGGGGAGCCTTGCCATCAACTACATCAATAGCTGCTGCTGCATCGCAAGCTGACGACTAGTCTCGGCGTGCTGCTCCTCGGCCCGTCATCGGTCCGCCTCCGCCCGCTCCTCCAGAAGCTGCTTCTGGAGTCGCTCCTCCTGTAGCTCGTTGTTCAGGTTTTGAATGACCTGAACAACATCTGCAGGAAGGGAGGAAGAGAAGGAAAAGGTCTTCCCTTTTCTCGCAATCTGCGTGCCCACGCTGCGCAACCCGAACACCCTCCCTTTCTTGTTCACGCCACTAACAGCCTCTATGTAGATGGTGTTGTCGTCAGAACAAGACAGGGTGGGAGGAACCTCCCCCTCAGGAGTCGAACCCACCAACTCCGCCTCCTTCTCGGCCCTCCTGGCCTGATATGCCTCCTGTAAATTCAAAAATACTGATAGGATTAGTAAGCTGATTTGTAGATTATAAGCATGTGTAAGTTAAAAGTAAATACCACTGGATCTGTAGTCTTCTGGTTTACCCATGCACCGGCTTTGTTCTTCTTGGTCATTTGCATGACCTCAAACAAAGAAGGCTCGCGGTGCTCTCTCAGCTCCTGTAGTGGACAACAAACACTGAAGTTATTATCCTAAACATGTCAGACTAATCATAATAAAAATGTTTAACATAAATAGACTTACAAATCGTTTCTTGTGCTCGAGGGTTGAAATATTACCCCCAGTGTAAACTGACGCTTCAGCATCGGCGGCTCTGTTTGCCTTGTTCCGAGCACTCACCTGCTAGAACAACACACTGCCCCACTTCTGGACCATCCTGTCCCAATGGTCCTCGGGGATCCAACGAGGACACTCGCCCTTGTCCTTCATATTCCAAAGGGTACTCTTGATGATTTTGGAGGTCTTTATGGCAAAGACCTTCCTAATCTCATTAATCATACCCTCTGTCCACTGATAATCATGCTGTAAAATGAAATAAGAATTCAAAATTAATAAGAGGTCTATTTTATCCATAAATTCACAACAAATTCATATGGTAACTTACTGAGAAGGTGTCAAACCACCTGTCTTAGACAACCTTCCCAGCATCTGTTCAAGATATGTATGGACCACCCCACTGGGCCTTCAAAACCTTAGTAATCGCTTTGGTAGTACGACTACTATCAACAAAGCTGTAATCACAACAATTATAAGCGAATATAACAACATACAACCTAGGGAGACTCTCAAATTTTCTACAGAGTCTCCCCTATAAATGTAACATTTCCAAATTTGAATAGTTACCCTGTTACAAACAGAAGAGTTCCCAGTACAATTCAATCTGTACAAGTACTAATTAAAACTAACATACAATAAACCAACAAGTCTTTCCACTAAAGTAGTAAATAAACTACCATTCAAATAACATAAAAGTTAGTGAATTTTGTAACATAAAAGTAAGAGTTTTAGTGACTTACTCGTCTTCGGCCGGCACTGGTACCAGCATGGGTAGAGGGGATGCCGAAGGTGGGGTGGCCTCAAGGCTAGGGTCCTCGAAACCACCAACTCCAGGAGTCTGCTATGGGGTGGTCTGTTGTGGTGGTGAAGGAGTGGTCTGCTGTTGTGGTGATGGAGTGGTCTGCACCTGTGATGAAGTGGTTCCCTGCTCTGGGGTGGGAGTCCCCAGACGGGATGCCGGGGTCCTGGACCCACCACCCCTACTGAAGGGTAGTCGACGGCCCGTCATCTGTGGATAAAACCATGAAAACAAATGTTAGTCTCAGGATATAAACCTATGTATATATGTTTAACAATTACATACTATGTGTCTGTTTCAGTTTGAAATTCCCCCTCAGTTTCAGTGTCATTATGGCTATCTATTTCAACAAGTTCATCAGTATCCAAATCAGCCCTAGACCATTTTGATCAGGAGGCAAGGTCTTTGTCAATGTGTTCACCCCCCGTAGTGGCGAGTGTCCCATCCATTATGACTGGATCAATGTTGAATAATAAATGACTATCGTTGAGCTCGTTCGGTGCAAGCTGATAAGCATCATCAACCTCATTGGAGACATTGTCAGTGATCTGATTTCGGGCCTTGGCCTTGATTACTGCGTACCAGTCCCGATGCCCACCCGGGAAGTCCGTGTAATAAACCTGCTCAGCTTGTTGGGCAAAAATGAAGGGATCAAACCCTTTATATCTACCGTTTTTCTTGACCTCAACTAAGCCGTAGTTGTTGTCAACCTTTGTTCCTACACTAATTGTGTTGTCATACCAATCACATTTGAATAAAACAATATCCCTTCTTAGTCGTCCGGAGAAAGAAACTTCAACAATCTCTGTCAGCACTCCATAAAAGTCTTCCTCTAACTGTCGAGTTGTGCCTTTAACACAAACCCCATAGTTATGGGTACGCATCCCTTCACTCCATTGAAAAATCTTAAACTTGTAGCCATTTACGTAGTAAATGGACCATTTTTTAACAATTTTGACTGGCCCCCAAGAAAGAGCTTGGAGTAAAGAATCTTCAATATGGTTGTTAGGGTCTTGTATCTATGTACAACATAACAAATAGGTCATCGTTAGATACCTGAAGTTACAAGTACAGATAAAAAACACATGCTATGCGGGTTTTACGTGTTGTGCGAACCAACCGATGAATTTGGATGAGACTTCACTATGAATTTGGTCATCAGTTATATCATTTTGCTCAAGTTTTAGCATATCTGCATATAAGATATTTAAAGGAAAAAAATTTAGATACTATAAAAGCTATGTCAGGAATGTAAACTAAAAGTTGGTGAGTTACTCAAGATAGGGTTCCACTTCTGGGCAATTTAAAAGAATGTACAAGTGAACCGCATTTCGATCTTTCTCATCAATGTAACATTTTGTGACCTTGCCCCTGGATGACCAAGATAGTTAAAAATTGAAATTTGATCATCCAACCCTGTGCGGGTGGCCACCCTAAGATTGCGGAGAATTCTACTCATTCTAGTTTCTATCTCTGTCGAAAAATAGAAAGAAGCAAAAGTTGTCATTTCTTTGACTAAGTATGCCTCGCAAATTGATGCTTCAATCATGCTTTGTTTGACACTTTGTCTTTTAAAGAGCGTAAGAATCTTCAACAACATAAATAAATGTTAAGTTAGAAAATACTATTATAGGAAATGTTTGCAAGAAAATTAAAGAGTTCTGGCATTCACCTTTTGAATGGATACATCCAACAATACTGCACCGGGCCACCAACTAAGGCCTCATTCGGTAGATGGATAGACAGATGCTCCATCGAGTCAAAAAAACTTGGTGGGAAAATCTGCTCCAACTTACAAATCAACACCGGGGTAGTTTCTTCCATCTTCAGAAGTTTCTCTACAGTCAACGAAGTTGCCGTCAACTCCTTAAAGAAGTGACTCAACTCAACCAACGGTTTCCAAATAGGTTTCGGTAAGGCATGAAATGTGTACAGGAGTAATTGTTGTATAAACACATGGCAATCATGACTTTTTATGCCAAACACTCTGCCCTCTTTTACGTCGACACATCTACTCAAGTTAGAAGCGAATTCGTCAAGCAGGGTCAACCCATTCATCCAAACACACACAACAATCTGTTGAGGTCTAGTTAAAACATATTTTGCATGGGGTTTGAACATTCTTCCATGTCCCGCATCCCTCAATTCTAACTCCTTCCTAGAACACTAAATCGGAAGGTCTAAAAGACTTTTCTCATTGTCCTTTGTTCTCCCTTTGATGTCCATTACAGTGTCAAAAATATTTATGAAAATATTTCGTTCAGTGTGCATGACATCAATGTTGTATCTTAACAACAACTTTCCAATATGGCAAATCCCATAAGATACTCTGCTTCACCCAGTGGTGTTCCTTCCCATAACCCGCAAACTCCTTAACACTCTTATCCCAGATGTAAGGATACTCTTCGACCCTCTGCCAAACCCGTGCACCGGATAACCTACGGGTGAAGGTTCATTAACAACCTTATTCTTCTTAAAAGCGGTTTTGTTTCTCCTGAACGGGTGATCCAACGGTAGAAACTTTCTATGACAGTCAAAGAAACTTGTCTTGCTACTAACAGGGAGTGATCCCCCCCCCCCGGTATGTTCCATGCATACAGGGCAAGCAAGCTTCCCAGACGTTGACCATCCAGAAAGCATACCATAGGTCGGGAAGTCGTTAATAGTCCACATCAAAACAGCCCGCATCATGAAATTATTCTTCAAAGATGCATCATATGTCATTACCCCGACATCCCATAATTGTGATAACTTTTTAACCAACGGTTGCAAAAACACGTCTATATTCGCCTTTGGATTTTTGGGTCTTGGAACCAGTACAGATAGAAACATGACCTCCTTCTTCATACACATATCAGAAGGCAGATTGTATGGGGTCAGTATGACTGGCTAACAAGAGTACGCTCTTCCGTATTGACCGAACGGGTTGAACCCATCAGTACATAATCCAAGTCGTACATTGCGCAGCTCGCCAAAAAAGTTTGGATATAGCTTATTCAAATACTTCCATGCTTTCCCGTCAGAAGGATGGCACAGAAGCCCCTTCTGTGTTTGGTTCAGAGCATGCCAACGCATATGTTTTGCCGTGGACAATGAGGCGTATAGACGTTGAACACGCGGTGTTATGGGGAAGTACCACATTTTCTTCCTGGCTGTCCTAGTTACCTTCCCTCTCCTTTTAACAGTTTTATAGCATTCCTCATTACAATGTACACATTTTGTGACACTCTTATTTGCAAACTCATTTCTGAACAACATACACCCACCAATGCAACACTTTATCTTCACACAACCCAATCCCAGGTTTGCCACTCTTTTCTTAGCATGGTACAGGTTTGATGGCATTCAATGATTACTAGGCATGGTGGAACCCATCAGATCGACCATCCTATTAAAACAACCTCCTGAAAGATTATAATCTGCCTTTAGGCTTAAAGCAGCTAGGGAGACGGATAATTCAGTGTGACTCTCGCACCTGTCCCACAATGGAGTCTGAGCCACCGCCAACAAATCATAAAACCTCTTCACCTTCGGATTAGGATCCTCCTCTACATTGTCATCTTCATTCCCTGCTTGGTCATCATGTTCTAGTATACACCCGGTGGAGGGTCCAACATGATCCATCACCATCTGCTTCATGTTGTTGTACGTATCCCTGTTTCCTTCGACCTCATAGTAGGACTGTTGCACTGTTACGCTTGTTGGCCTGGGCGGTAACTGCTCACCATGATTGTACCAGTAGTGGTATGTTTCCATGAACCCCTTCTCAGTTAGGTGGCACATGACATCATCCGTGTATTCAAAGCTCATGCATTTGCACCTTGAGCACGGACAACAGTCACTTCAAATCCAGACGTGTTTGCCGTAGCAAACGGAATGAACTTCAACAGCCCCATCATAAACTCCCCAGTCACTCGCCGGTTGCGATCTAGCCGGTTGTACATCCATCGCAAATTTGTCGGTATCTCCATTCACAATATCTAACAAGCACAGTTTTTGTTACTTTAATTTAAACATTATTTGACTATTGTTTGTGAATCACTCTCTATCTCTTTTATGTTGCAAATGGGTGGGGCCCTATCCCGTTTGGGATGAATATGCAACCATCCGTAACCCATCGATGTTGTATGTGTTTTATCTTGTGTCGTTGATGTTCATTTGAAATTTCGGCAGTATTTCACATTGGTCCCTGAGTACACAGAGATACGTGCAGGATGATACATCACACGCAGACATGCACCTAGAGATAATACAAAACACAAACCAGAATCCTAAATCCACATCAACAACACAAGATAAAACACAAACAACAACGATTATGGGTTACGCCCTACTGGTTACAAATTCATCACAAACTGTCCATCCGGGAAGATCCAACACAACACGATGCATAAGTTGATTGTCTTGAATCTTGAACAGGAACCTAGTGGGTACACACACGACTAAACCCAAAAAAGTTAAAGTTTAATATACTTCTTTATGTATCATAAACCTGGGAACCTACCAAAATTTTGGTAGAGTCTCCCCTGTAAACTAGACATTTCCCAAATTTAGAAATGCCCTGTTACATACAGAAAACTTCCCAGTATAGATAAATATATATGCTACGCATTGTATATGATATTGAGAGAGATAATCATAAAAAATCATGTTATCAGCACACAAAACCAATGCCTAATGAGCTCTACTCTCCACTAACAAACAACATTACACATGCATAAAAAATCATGTTATCAACACACAAAACCAATGCCTAATGAGCTTTGCTCTCCACTAACAAACAACAATCGACATGCATATACATAACGAGAAAGTCAGCGTTAGGGGATTACCTGGGGAAAAAGTCAGGGATGAATACGAAGCTGTCGACAGACGATCAGAAACCATGCGTAACGTGTGCTAGTCTGCATGACAAACCAACAAGTGGTTGGAAAATTACAAATAACAAGGAAATTAAACAAAGAGAGACACACAAAGCAAATTGTAGATCAAGTTCATCATCAAAACACAGAACACACTCAAAGTTTAGCGTACTAATAATATACCAAAATTAAACTCTTTCATAATATAATAATTTTTGGTGGGTTTTTTTTATCAAAATTAAACTTCAACTAGGGGCTTCATTCTTGTGTTTCTTATACTGACATTTATATGACCCTCTGGCCATGTAATCCACTCCTCTATATCCACTATCTTACTTTTACATAGCAGATTTTTGGCTTTCTGCTATTGATAAAACTAGAATGGACTCAAGAGTAGAAGGATTGGAGAAATAAATGGAGCAAATTTTTAAATCAAATCAAGTAATCCAGAGGTCTAGGGCTGTGTTGTGAATAAATGAGATAATCGATTTAAGATAATTAGAATTGGTTAGTTTCACTAATTAAATTATGAATAAATGAGATAATCAATTTAACTTAATTCATTTTTACAACCTAATTAATTATGAATTGTCCAAATTCTAAAGCATCAGTATTAAACATGGTAATAGCTTGGCAATATTTTCCTAAACAACATTTCGAAGAACACAAAACAAAAGCCTATAGTATCTCTAATAGTAAAACAACATACACAAAATAGTGCCAACTAAGAAAAATGAATAACCAGAGAAGAAAACAAAAAGAAACATGGTTCAAGGAGCTGGAGCCAAGGAAATGGTGATAAGAAGCATCCAGGCTGGAACCAAGGAGGTGGAAGTAATAAGCAATGGCAGAACAGGAACCAAGATATCAAAGATAAGAAGGACGAACCAAGCTGGAGCCAAGGAAATGTTGATAAGGAGCAATCAGGCTAGAGCCAAGGAGGTTGAAGTGGTAAGAAATGGCAAAGTGAGAGTTCAGCAAGTCATGGAACTAGTAATGGTTGGAACAACAATGAGTCAAAACAGACTGTAGAAGCTATTAATGGTGCTTCCTGGATTTCCCGTGGGGACCATGGTTTTAGCTGGTATAAATCTAATACAAATAAAGAGACCAATATCCAGGAGAGTGGCAGAAATCTAATACATTTTCTTACAGGTTCGCAGTGGTCACCATTACAAAAGAACTATTAGGAATAAAACTTAATTGGTTGCCTAATTGGTTTAAGGTTGAACTGGTTCAACCGATTTTGAAAATAATGATAGATTCTAACCCCACTTAATATCTTATTATGAAAACATCTATGCATTCTTTTAATAGCGAAGTAGTTTATATCAACTTCAAATAGTGCATGCAGGGTGCTTATCAAACTTTTCATAACATCATTAACCATCATCTTGGAGCCAATGAATTGAACATATCTATAGTTAAGGTATCAGAGCCTTGAATTTATCGGCATGAAATCTCATTGTTGGATTTTTTCTTATAAGACTTGAGTCAAGGCAAAATGTAGATTTCAAGTTTCTTTTAAATCTATACACACATTTCAGCTTCAAACTAACGAGTTTTATTGAAGAATTCATCATTTCCTTTAAACAATCAACAAGAATTGTTAAAAGCATTCATATCTCTTATTTAAGGGACTCCTAATAGCACTCCAAACTTATCAAAGTAGATCACAGGTAACTCAATTGCATTTTCAATTATTACCCACATCTTTAATTCTCAATTTTAGCCATGGATTTAGACTTACTAGCTATCACCAGTCATGCAAAATTTTTAATTTAGTTCTCAGGATACAACTATGTTTTTTCAGGCTTTTAAGGAAGGTAATGTAATCAATTCCCTTTTTAAACAAAACCATGGTTCATGAGTAAATTTATGTTAGTTTAATGTGCTTTTTAATTAATAGGAATATAGAAATACAAGACTCATCAAGCAGATTTTACAGAGATGGTGTCTCATGGAAGGTACAGTTACATGTAATTATCAGTTACAAGCAAGACATATTAGTCACTTGTAACTATAGCTTAATAATATAAGGACAATATCATAAGGTCTTCATACAAAACATCAACACATCATGCATCAACTTTAGGCATAGTCTTTTCCTTATCACAAAATCACAATACCAAATATCTGATTTAACACTCAAGTATACAAGGATACATACTCAAACACCCATACACAACAAGGATTAAAGGAAGCAAGGCATAGAATCATATTAGCTGCACCAAACTTCAATTAATCAACAATTTCTCTTCCTTCTATGGAAAACAGTGAGTATAAAACAACATAGAGGATCGGTTAATTACACATTCATATGTTAAGAAATTTATCAAGTTGTAACAAGAAAAAGGAAGAAATATGTAAAGTAGCACACATGATCTACCTTACCACTACTCATTTCAATACTTAAGGACAAGTCTGGGATGATTTTCAGTTTTAAGTTATTGACTTTTTGAAAATCAAAAGAATAGGTTTAAACCTTAAAACTAAACCAAAAAACCGATTTCTATGGTTTAAAAATATAATTAAAAGAATTTATTTTAGTGTTCAATTTTACAATGACACTTTCCTTAATGTTAAAACAAATGAATTCCATGAAAAGACACCATCATCCATCCCTTTAGCAGAAAAGCAACAGCACCAAGAATCACTCAAACATATTAAATTTTGATTACCAAAGTCCTTTTGACTTAACAAAATTTTGCATTTTAACTTCTAAAAGGATGCTATATAATATAATTGGTGAAACTAAATACATAGGTTGTAGGAGAATGATGCATCATGAGAAGACATGTCATATAATTGATGAAACATAAATCCTAACGTTAGAGAAATTCTAATGACAAGAGATTGGAGCAAAACATGAATGAAGCTCCTTCACGAGACTGTAGAGATAGATCACAAGGTAGAGTTTCAAAATTAATTCTACTACTATATATCCAAATCAAGTATGAAGTAATATAATAAAAAAATAGGCATATACATACCAAAGATTTTTAAAGTTATCATTATTCAAACAAACAAGGAACCCCTCATTTGTAGAAACACGACATCTATTAGTCAAACTTACATAGATAATCAAGCAAACTAGTAATGATTTCACCAAAAACCCATTTCAATAACAATCATGGCAATTGTTGAACATTTAATTGCATCCCATCCAATCCCCAAAACAAAAACCCAATTATATTTCTAAGGAATGATATACATAGCACTAAGCCTAGATCAACAACCAATCAAACCCAACACAAATTCAAAACAAACTCTAAACCTAAATCCTAACCCAAACGCCCTAAACAAGTTGAATCACCACAAAAATTTATGAATTTTCTAACGAAAATTGCAAACATAAAACACCACAAAACAATCAAAAAACTGAAACAACAAGTTGAAGCCCAGTTAGGATCTGAAAAGGATAAATTGCAAGCACTAAAAAAAGGAATTAAATCTTTCATAGAAGTATAACAACTAGGAACAAGGGATTATTCAAAACTTCAAACCAATGTTTAACAGTGTTTAGAAGTATTTACAGAGTGTAAGGATTTACAGTGTTTAAAAGTATTTACAGAGTTTAAGGATTTTCTTTTTAGAAGTTAAGTTTTTAAAAGTGAGGAAAAAAATAAAGAGTTTAAGTAAATTCTGATAGCGGTACATAAATATACAAGGTGAAAGCTACTAAATTCTCATTTGCAATCTTCTAAAAAATATCTTAATCGGGAGGGAAAATAGAACTAGACAATAGAATTCAAAATAGAACCAGACTACAGAAAGTTAAAAGACAACACATGACTTTACTATATAATATACAGATATCCAGAACCCAATAAAGCAGAAAGTTACAAAACTCTGTCTGCAGGTGCCTTCCATGATAAAATCTAGAGTGAACTACAGTTCCAACAATGATGATTTATAAATACCACAATTTCACGTATATTCTGTTTAAGAATATTACTTATGAGATTTATCATTTATTTCAAGATAATTAGATGCCTCATATTAACTCAAAGTATATGATCCAGAATATACTTGCATTTATAAGGTTTGTAACAATTTTACTCTTTAAAATTTATTTTTGAGAAAAACTAAAATATATGTATTAATTTATTTTCTCTATCAAAGTCTTATTGGTCGTAGACACTAACACAGGTGGTTGAGCGTAAATTATAGTAAACAATTGTTAAATGTTTGATTTTTACTAAACTTTTCCAAATTATACTGCTGCTGATTGTCAAAGTATTTAGGATTTTGGCATTAATTAACAATCCACTAGCATTTTTAAATTATTGTAAGAGGAAAAGTGGTCATAAAATTGAAATTAGAAATTCTATTATGGCAAAACTATTAATATAATTATATTGTCAAACTTGTCTTTAGAGTTCCTTTTTTAGTTGTTGATAATTATATATAGTTATAATTGGCCAACATTATCTACAGTTTTTCCTGGTAAACAAGTTACAATTGGTCAATACAACAACAACAACCTTTCTCCAGTTTTCTTAAGTCTTCTCAACTCTTCTAATTGAATCTTTCCTCAAGTTTTCTCAAATACTGACTCATGAAATTTCAAATTGAACACCCAATATATCAAATTTGTAAGATCATACACATCTAGATTGAACACCTAGTATATCAAATTTGTAAGACTATACACATGTAAAATATTCGACCCTAAACGCTTAATACACCAACCTCAGTGTTTTCATTTTTTTCTTAATTATTAATCTCTGATTGCCATGTCCTAACTCCCAACAATAATTAAACAACAATTTAGGTACAATAAACAAATGTAAACCATTAAGCAGAAAATAAAGAGTGGAACAGATAACACAATGTACATTAAAAGGGCAATGTACCTTACCTACAGAAGTGGAGTGGCTTCTGGTCACAAACAAGGCAGACAACGGAGCAGAGAGAGGGCTCTCAAATGACGTACTTGACAAAGACGAGGGAGATGACGGAAGACTGGTGGAGGGGAAGACGTCCTCGATGAAGTTAAGGGAACCCACGGACGGAGGAGTGGAACAGATGGAGAAGTGGAATAGACGGAGAAGTGGACCAGACGGAGGGGGTTTACGGCTTGATAGAGTACAGCAGCTGGAGGAGGAGGGGGGAAAGAGAAGAAGAAGGAGGCTTAGGGGGGAAAGAGAAAATGACCGCTAAACGGCTGGCGACGAGGGGCGGTTCAAAGACTGAAAGAGGGAGGGAGTTTCAATCAGAGACGGAGCGGCAGATAGAGACGAAGGGAGAAGGAGACAGATAGGGGGAGAGAGCCTGAGAGAGGGAGGGAAGACAAGGTTAGGGAAAATGATTGAGGGAGGGAAGGTTGCTATCGAATTAGATTAAAAACTTAGCGACGGCCATAGTCCATCGCTAACAAAGTCACTAATCACGCCGAAATAGCAATGACAGAGGAGAATCAGTCACTGAAGTGCTACCATGGCACAATTAACGACATAGACCAGCCGTCGCTCACTTCAGTGAACCCTAGCGACAACAGAAACACCGTCGCTAAACTTGAACCTAGCGATGGCTAAAAAAGGCGTCGCTCCTTAAGCTTATTTAGCGACGGAGGAATACGTCGTCGCCCACTTAGCCACATATAGCGACGAAACAATCCGTCACTATAATTTGGTTTACCACTAATTTTTTTGCCTTTGTTTGGCGCCACACGTAGCAACGGATATGTCTTTGTCGCTACGCTGTTCCCTCCAATGATTTTGTTGGCGCCAATGGTAGCGATGGCGTGGCTGACGTCGCTAATTTTGGACGTAAACGTTAGCAACGGCATCAGCGACAGGTCTAAATTTGTGATGGAAATAGCAACAGTAATTCATCAATTTTTAGCGACGGCGTTTTTTGGTCGTTGAAGTGGTCACTAATGTTTTCCCAACGGTCCCTTTTTATGTTACGGTCGCTAATACGGTCGCTAAGTAACGACGGCTCTGTTCCATCACTAAATTTGAGTAGCTATCAGACATTTTTCTAGTTGTGATAGAATCAGTCAGTTGAGTTCAGGAAGAGGCTTGTTGTATAAGAGACAAAAGTCTTTCTTGATGGAGTTACACAGAGGGTAAGAACTTTTGTTGTCAAAGAGAGAGAGACATTCTGCACAAGTAGTGTAAATGTAGGAGCTTTCAAAATTTGTGTAGTCATAGGTGGAGTAGATGTGGCACTAGTTTCACCAAGAAGGAAAGCTTTAATTCAGAGAATCTTTGAATGCGTGAGATAGAGGTGAAATATAGTTGCTTTTCAGGCTAAATTAAAATCCACATTGTTTAGTCAATCTTCCTTTCGTGAATCTTTTCATTAAGCTTTTTGATGGAGATGAATTGTGACCGTTGATGCTTTATGTATCAGACCATTTCTAAGATGATTCAAGATGAGGACAAATTTTGATGCTTTCGTGTTTTTTGAAGCTTGGATGATGTTTTCCAAGTTCAGGTCTGATGAATTATTCTGATGCAAGCCCGTTCCTTTTGAAGCGAATTTCCAAACTTCAAAACTTTTCTTTGTTTTGGATCTGAGGAATTTATGTTAAGGTCAGACTTATGTTGAGATCAGACTTTATAAACATATACTCCCCCTTTCTTTTATAACCAATGCTTTATGTTTCCTGAAACACTTAAATGCACATATCAAATAGTAACATATAATTTTTTCTTTACAATTCCTTGACACATGAAGTGCCGGGGTTAAAGTTTGGCCAAGAAGAGGCCACACCACGTATGACCACCTCTTAACGCAAGGTCGGAATATGAAACACCACAAGCCAACCACATGTAATTTTTAACATATTCACCAGTTGAACTATTTTGCAAGGCATCGACAATGATCCTTCCGCAGGTTCACCTACGGAAACCTTGGTTAGTAAATATAATGTTAGTTATCAACAAATTTCATGGAGTTTGGTTTATATATAAAAATGTTTTGTCATTCACCAGACTTTTCTTCAACATAGTCTAATAGTAGTAATAGTAGAGCAATAAGCAATGTTAAAAAATTTAAAATTTTCACTTTTAGTTAATTGTAAGGCCTGAAGTTGTCTCATTACTCAATATAGACTATATTTTAAAGTTATCTTGATAGATTGTATAAAAAAATTAAATTTACATTAAAACTAATAAAAATACCAACAAACAAATATTAAATAAATAATGCATCTTATATAAATAAATGAGTTTCTAAAAAGTTAACAACATATACAAAATATATATTTAATTACCAATTTTGTATGTTTAAGTTAATTTTAACATATTTTAATCTATTAAATATAAATTTATGTATAGTGTTTATTTGTTACGAGAGGCATGTGTTTAAGTGAGAAATAGGACTGTTTCTTGTGCTTTTGGACTTCATGTAATGCATGCGACCTGAATTTTAATTTGTGCCCATGAACTGTTTAACAGAATGTCTCTAAGACATAGTTTAAACTTTGTGGTGCTTTTGTTTAAGTTGTAATCTACTTGGAACTTACTCATGCATGTGAGGACTCGTACTCGTTATGATTCTATTGTTATTCTTTTGCATGAGAACTTTTTATGCACTCATTACCATATTTCCTTCAGTACTAATTGATGGTCATTTTCCATGTGCATTTCAGGATGGCTCGCACCAAAACAGTCACTCCCCATAACCCTTCCAGGATGGACTAAGGAAAACGCCCCAAAACTTTTGACCAATCTCCTGAACCCCAAACTAAGAACCTGTTCCAAGATAGCCAAAGGAAAAAGCAGGTTGAGGAGATTAAAACTTGGACTTTTGGTCTTTGGGCTGGTCACTATGATCTTTTTCTAGATGGACTGCTTAATAGGAAATGGTTGAAGTTGGCCAATCCTCTTCCAAAATATGATCCCAATGTTGTTTGTGAGTTCTATGCTAATGCTTGGCCCACACAAGGCTTTAGTGACATGAAATCATTAGTCAGATGACGGTGAGTCATTTATATTAGTTAATTCCTGGGTCATCCTTTACAATTACTGAAGGGTGAGCTTTGTGATTTTATAGATCGCCAACAGCGTGGGCTTGTTTATAGTGACACTAAAGTAGCTAGTGAACTTTGTCTCCCAAATCGGTTTTTTCAAGTGGGCCACACTAGTACTCCTTTGAGAATTCTCCGGAAGGACATGATAAATCTCACACAAGTATGGATGACATTCATGTTAGGTAACAGCGTGCCAATCGGACATATTTCTGATCTCAATGTTCTAAGGTTCTATCTGCTTTATTGTATCATGAAGCCAAATCTCACAATGGATGTCGCCCATATCATTTATAAGGAGATGCACAAATTTGTTTGAATGGAGGCAACTACTATTGGTCCGAAAGCTGAAGGAAGTTTGGGTTTTCCTGCTCTGATCACTGTCTTGTGTGCTGCTAAAGGGGTGGAAGTCCATCCCTCGGTTCAGATTCGACCCACCATTGACAAACAATTTATCAAATAGAACTGCACCAATCCAGCTGAACACCAATCCAGTGAGCCACCACAAGCACAACTACCCTCATCCCCTATACCCCATACCTCACCTGCACTCAGTTCTATGGAATCCCACTTACTGGAAGAATTGAGCCACTTACGACCCTTAATGGAGCATATGCAATTGTAACAAAGTTCTAACCACAGAGGCATTGTCCATCTGCACAAAGGCTTGTACCAGAACATTCCTAATTGACAACTCAACCCATGGATGACTTCAGAGCAGTTCCATTCTTATTTGGCATGGCCTGGGGACAGGCCTATTTTTCAAGGGGTGAGTGAAGCAGCTGCAACCAGAACATATGATGCGGGTGGATCATCAAGAGCAGCAGCTGGGGAAGATGCAGGGGAGCAACAGGATGAAGACTTTGAGACTGATTTTGATCAAGTCATGAGAGGGGATTGAGATCACATTGCTTTGCTATCATTAACACGGAAAACTGGTTCCATTGTTTTTTTGTTATCGTTTATAGCATTTTTGGTATTAGTGGGTTGTTGTTGGTATCTGCGTTTAACATTTTGTTTGGTATCTGTGTTGAACATTTTGTTTTAGTTGCTTCTATTTCTAATTTTAATTGCTGATAATGGTTTTTATTTATTAGTAAGTATTTATAATTGGTAAAAAGTTTTTGATAGTGTTGATATCTTTTTGATAGATTTAATTCCAATTTATTATCCGGTGCAAGTTTATGATGAAGCTTTGTTTTTTGAGAATTATTAAAATTAGCATGCTTGAACTTGGTTGTAAGGAAATCAGATCACAATAAGTGTTCTAAGCTTAGAATAACTGATTGATTTTCAAAAATAAATATATGAGGGAAAAGTTGTGGCTGAATCCATAATTCAATTAGAGTTAGGATGTTGGTGTATGTCAGTTAAATGGGACAAAACAATTGAATCTATGGCTGATTTAATCAAGGAATTGAACCTATGAAACCAAGTGAGAGTGTGAACTCTTATATAGTTTGATGGTTTCACTGATTTATGTCCAATCATTTTTGCCCAAAATTTTGTCTACGCGCATCACAAGGGAAACATGGAAAGGACTAAGACATTTTGTTTAGTTTTAGGAAAAACTAAGCCAAAAAGCCAACATGTACATAATATGACCAATTTTTTTTTGAAAATCCAGTTAAGCTGAGATTTTGTTTGAATCATCTTAACCTCAAATTTAGTGTATGTACTCAGGAATTCCCACCTTTGTTTCATACTTAAAGGAAAAAAGGCATAGGTGCATTTTATACAAATGGAACGGGAGTTGGATGGTTTTGGGACTGTTTGTAAATAGTATAAAATGATTAGTAATCCATTAATTGGGAAGTGTTCATTCTGTTTCCAAAAAAGAAGAAAAGAGAGAAAAAGAAAAGAACAAGAGAAAAGAGAAGTCAATATATTAATATATACATGTGAATTAAGGAATTCAAGATTATTAAATAGAGAATCCAAATGAAGAAATGTTCAAAATGTATATATGTTATCTTTCTTTTAAGTATGTATTCTGATATCAAGAAAAACCCAATATTCTTGAAACTCACCCTTATTACAACCTCTGAAAGACCTTAGGATCCATGTTTGTTATGTGTTTGTGGGTTGATTGGAAATGAAAGGCAACTTTGATTTGTTTAAAACTAGTTGAAATTGGGAGAAAAATTCCTTGTTCCATCTATTCATTGTTACAATTGGTTGTTTTGGACATTGCTTGCACGTGTATCCTGTTTTACTTGAATATAAGACACCATACATGTCTGTTTTGAACTTTTAACTTGATGGAAGACTCTGTTCTGATACTTGAACCATGTGATTGATTTTTAAAAAGCCATATCATAGCTTTTTGAAATTGGTCAATTGTGGGATTCAATTATTTTGCTTGAGGACAAGCAAAATCCTAGGTTGGGGAGAGTTGATATTTGTTACTAAATTTTATATGGAATTTTTACACTTTTTGGTCTTAATTGCATTCAGTTATATGTTAATTGCTCTTAGAGTGAAGAATTATTGAATCCAAATAAATGTTTCCTAGTCTTGCTATATTTGAAGGCATTTGATCCCTTTTTTTATGCAATTTATAGGTAATTAAGGATACAATAACGAAAGGATAGGAAGAAGTTCGAAGAAATCAAGAGAAATGATGCCTATGATGGACAAAAGCTTGATGCACGCTTGAGCAAAATTTAATCTCGCTTAAGCGAAAGTTAGGTAGAGATTCCTTAAGGTTGAAGCATTTTCGCCTGAGCAAGATAGTCCCCGCTTAAGCGAGAATTGACCAGAGAGAATTCTTCAAGTTTAAGCATTTTCGCTTGAGCAAGACCCCGTAACTGATGCAAGGAAACCTTTCTTCAAGTTGAAGTACTATCTCGCTTGAGCGAGAATCATTTCGCTTAAGCGAAACTCCCCTGATATAAAATATTTTTATTGAAAAAAGAAAGAAGACGTAAAGATTTTATAAAAAAAAAGAAAAATAGAGAACCAAAGCCAAGGGACGAGGCAAAGAGCTGCAGAAGCCGATTTCTTCATTCCTTCTTTATTTCTGGTTGCATAATGGCTACGATAAGTAGCCAATCTTTCTTTTTAGGATTGAATGTAATCGATTCAAACTTAGACCTATTTTGGTGATATTTATATATATAACAATTCTGTTTCCATCTCACTTTGGTATTTCATTTTGTTCTTAAAGCATGAGTTCTATTTGATCAATAGATTCTTGATTATGATTTCTAGAATTAATTGGGAAATGATTCTAGAAAACTGCTCTGAATGAAATTATTCGGTATGTTGAAATGCTAGGAATAGGTTCCAATGTATCAATTGCTTTATAACATCTGATCGTAAGGCTGGGAAGTCTCTCAAATAAGTGAGGAATCATTATTTGGAAGATTTCCTTATATATTCGAGGAATCAGTATAAATGAATTGTGTATGTTGCATCAAGTTTGATAGTTTCAAATGCTACATATCTTTATATCCAAAATACAAATGAGGGAGATAAATGAAATTCAATCTCAGCTCTTTCATTGATTTTTCTATATTAGTTAACTAATCACTCTTTCATTCAAACTTTATAACTTAGTTGTTCCATTTTATATCAACCATGAATATGCTTGTTTTCCATGTAAATAGACTTAATCAGTATATAATTGTGAGTTTCAATTGAGATCGTCTCTCGTGGGAACAACACTTGTACTTCCATACTATTATACTATGATTGATTTTGGTGCCTAATATATTACCATAAATAATATATGGATAGAGTAATTTTCAATTAGTTTGAATTGAAAAAAAATGTAAAAAAATAATAAAATAAAAACTGGTTGTATTTAAAAAGGTTTTTTAGTTTTTCAAATAGGAAAATCGGTACAATGTCCAAACACATTTTCATAATTTTTCATATTTTTCACAAAATAAAAATTTTGAAAACTGGAAAATTATTGTTTTAACTAAATGTATCCTAAGCCTTCTTTTTATTTCATAATGGGATAAAAAATTAATATTATTCCATGATAATACTCTTAAGGGTTAAATATGTTTTTTTTGTCTTTGTGAAATTACAAGATCACTATTGACACTAGAGCTTATGATCTTTAGGGATATGCTTTCGCATCCTAAATTCGCCTTTATTATAATATTATTTTCTTTTGTGCCTTCATTACTATTGCCCAGGTACCTTCATTGCATTGAAAACTACCTTAATTGCAAAATTCTTATACTTTGAAACAAATCATAACAGTAGCCAAATACTATAGTGGTAGAAACATAAGGTTCATAACCAACCTAAAGCCACCCCCTTCATACCTCTGAGTGCTCATGATCTTCCAACATTTTCTTCCATTAATATACTCAATGGATGGAATTACCTTCATAGATATTAATTTATTAAAAGGATGCTTAATGGTCAAAGGAAAAGCTTCAACCAAGGGTGAACCTGATTTCGAAACATGGGACGATGAGGACTCCCTAATCATGACTTGGTTATGTTGTACGATGCTTCCAAAAATTAGTCATAATTATATATTCCTCTTTACTGCTAAAGAGATATGAGATAATTTATGCAAAATGTATTCTATGAAAAAGGACATCACCACATGTTGTGAGTTAGAGAGCAAAATCTTAGTGCAAACAAAATGCCCTCTTAGTTACAAATTATTATGAAAGTTTATATGAATTATGAAGAAAAATTTCATTCACTTTGAGGTATTCTTTGTTGTTTGAGGAGAAGAGACCCACAAATTGGTAGCGATGGATGATAAATCCACTAACAATGTAGGTTTAGCCTTAGCTTTTAGTAAGGTCTCTAAACCTGGACTCAGTGCTCCAGGATTTAGAAACCCTATTGACAAAAACGGTGATTAGTGGTGTCCCTATTGTAAGAGAGTCGGTCATACTAAAGATAAGTGCAAAGTTAGACCTGTTGCAAAAGGATACACCCAGACCTATGTGATCAATTATAAAGTGACTTTTGCTACAATATCCAAAATGAATATAATATGGGTAATCCTATCTTTAACTAGCAGACTTTTTTGGCTAGCAATTACATCAATTTGATGTTAAGAATGCTTTTTACATGGTGAATTGGAAGAAGAAGTATATATGGAAGTACATCTAAGAGATGATTTTGTTGATAAAAAAAATCAAGTGTGGAAATTGGAAAAGGCTCTCTATAGGCTCAAACGGTTACCCTGTGCATGGTTTAGAAGCTTTACCTAAGCCATGTGATGGTACAGAGTTAGACTTAGAAGGGGGTTGAATAAGTCTTCTTTTTTAAAAAATTTACAGACCGCTCTAGCAAAATATTCAATTTTAACAGACTAAAGAAAGGAGCAGAAAGTCGCACAGCGGAATTTATCCTAGTTCATTTCCAACTCAGAAGCTACGTCCAGTCCCTCTAGACCGAAGGATTTTTCACTATTGTAAAAGGACTTTACAATCTGCACCAGCCAAATGCAACAATATTCTTGACTCCAGCCACTTCTGGCTTATACCAAGTATTCTTGACACTAGCCATTCCTGGCTAAAAACCTAAGTATTCTCCTAAAAGCCTCTTTAGGCCACAGTGTTTCCTAACACTAACAAATTCTGATAACACACCAGAATGTACAGAGTGATGGTAGTGAAATGTTTAAAGTTACTATTAAATAACTCAGCGTACAAAGATATGAAATGATTACAAGGTACACCAAGCTACAGACTACTATAAGTCACGGCCTGCACTAAGTAGAACTACAAAGAGGACTTATGTAGTGAATACAAGAATTTAGAAACTTTAAGTAAAATGTCTTTCAGACTTTGGTTTCTAGAGATAAAACAAGAGAGTGTTCAAGTATCAAGTTAAGCAGTGTCATTGTCTTGATTTCAAAAGCTTCTTGTATTTATAGTCCTTCTAAAAAATATCTGTTGGTTAGCTTCGAAGGATTTTGGTCTCTTGAGTATTGTGCTATCAGTGAGTGTAGACACATGCTTTAGAGAAGTTTCCTTAACTGGGAAACTTCGAAAGTCTTCAGCAAAAGATCCCTTTTGCTTATGCATTTAAGGAAAGCACGTACACTCTATAGAAGTTGACCTTAGGCTATCCGTTCTGATCAGGTTCAACTTTTCTAACCTTGAGACATGTAAGACAGTTTTCTTAATAAATGTGAGAAAGTCTTCAACTTTTTCGTTGATTGCCTTTTTGATGATAGCTTCAGAGAAGACATGAGAAAGTTCATGTGACTTTATATTTGGAAAGGAAAGATCTTTTTCAAGTACTCAAAAAGTCAAATCTTTTTACGATCTGTAGAGTAGTCTTCTAGTGGTATGAAGACATAAAATGACTTGATCCAGTGAAGCTTGGGTGAGTATGGACTTCTTCATTTTACAAGCGAATTAATTTTTACGGACTCCTTTTTTTTACAAATGAAGCTCTACAGACTCCTGGCACACTTCAATAGAATTTTTACACAAACAAACAGTACAAACTTCATTTTAGCTGAGAGTTTTGATATGTATTATTTAAAAATCACATGGAGTTCAGACTACTCAATCATGAGTTCAGACTTTAAATCTCCTCCTATTTGTTGAAAACAAACATTAAGTCTCGAAGGTAGAATGAATTATGTATCAAGTGAAAAATTGAAACATTGAATTCATATATCATGAATTTATTCAGTCATAGCATAAGTTTTATATTCTTTCAAGGTTTTGCAAGAAATAGTCAAGTTAATCATATGCAACAGACTTTAAGGGAGTTAAAACAATGAATCAGCAATGAGTCTAAAGACATAGAAACTGAACAAATTTTATGTATGAATTCAAGATGTGTTACATACTCAGGAAAATGAAAAAAATTGTAACTTAGACTATTTTTAATTATACTCCCCCTTTTGTGATCAATAAATTAGGGTCATCATCGAGACTTAGCAGCCTTGATAGATGAGGTTGAACACATTGAGTGGCAGAGGCTGAAATCAAAAGAGAGGCAGAAGGAGACACTAAAATAAGAAAATAAAGTTGTCTGCAAAAGAAATGAGGGACATCAACCATAATGATAGAGAGGGCACAGTCTGAAGAATGAATAATGGCTGAAGAAGCATCAAAGAATAATGGATGAGTCTTGGAGATTCTTCCGGTGCGATTCCAAAAATTACGCACATTAATCAACAGACCGGAGGGATGAGCAGACGAAGTTCTCCATACTTGGTCACATGCCCAATAATGGTGCGCCCAAAGCAAGCCTCTATTAGAGTTGTCTAAAGAGAGATCCTTGCTTAGCACCTTCAAGATATCATTAGGAAGTTTCTTTATTGCATAAACCCACCAGTCTGGAACAAATGGGGCAGAGTACTAGACTTTCTCCTTAAGCTTGTTTGTGATTATTCTTATGGGCTTCAACATCACTTTGTCTAGAACAACCATTATTTTTGCAGAAGGTGTTATCATCGCCTTAACAAATTTGGAAACAGGATGGTGAAGGTCTTCAACTTCTTGATGAGCTTGCTGTTGAGATTTGAGAAAGCTGGTAAAAGCTAAGAGGTCTTCAAAATACAAGGTTGGATGAGAGAGGGCAACTTCAGGGGTGATGGGAGGATGGGGTCTGGACCAGTCAGTGATTTAGATACTAGTGCCAGCAACAAAAGATTGTTTGATAACAGGAACCTTCTCAGGGAAAGGTCTGTTGGGTATGTCTAGGACGATGGGAAATTTTCTATGGTGAGGGACAAGAGGGGCAATAAAGGGTTGGTAATATTTAGAGTGAGGGAAAAGGTAGAGGCACGGTTCAGTAGGTTTGGAAAATTATAGGAGGGTATAAAAGCTGGGCCAGATGAATGTTGGGATTTCTTAGGTTTGGTGGTGGTCTATTTGGATTTGGAGTGGGATTTGTGTTTGATTTTGGTTTATAGGAAACATGTTTGACTTTTGTTTTATGAGTAGAAGATTTTGGTGTTTTTTTAGGTTGGGGTAAAGGTTGGGTTTCAGGTTGGGTAACTGAAGGAATAGGAGAAGAAGGTTTAGGAGAATGAGATTTGGGTATAGACTAGGGTGAGGGAGTCTTGGATTTAAGTGAAGTTACATTAGGTAGAGATGAAGGTGGAGTTGATGCAGATTCTGTAGCAATTAGGTTAGCAGGGGTAGCACCAGGGGTCTACCTATGCTTTGGTGGTTGTCTGAACTGGGGCTGCAGACGACTTCTGCTTCTTCTTCTTCTGAACCTTGGTGGCTTCAGACTTCTTCCTCTTAGTAGACACAAGTGCTTTAATTTTAGCTCTCAAACGAGCTTCTTTCTTGCTTCTTTTCCTTGGGCTTTGTCCAGCTTGTATGAATTATAGTGCATGTTGTACATATCAATCCAATCATACTTGGTCCATCTATCGACATTGATATCTGGAAACTGTTGGCAGTAGAAGTGGATAAAGTTCACATAGCGTTGCTTAGAAGGAATCTTAACACAGTCCTTAAGCTTTACTGAGTGAGGATCATAGGAGCTGAAGGATGAAGGAGTTGGAGTTGCATGCTTAGGCTTTGCCTTACTATCAATTTGAACCTTAGTAGGACCTTGAGCAGACTGTTTCTTCTTTAGAACCTTTCTAATCGACACATCATCATCAGACAAGACGATGAGTTCAGTAGTCTGTTCTGCAGTATGCTTCTTCAGAACAAAATCTTCTAAATCTTTGGCTTCTTTCCTTGAGGCTCTTCCTCAACTATTCTGAACCATAAAGACACATGTTTACTTCAGCTTTTGGGATTGTGGTTCCAATGTAGTCTTCAGAGAATGCTAGTCCTTCATTCGGGCAACCACAAGCATTTGTAATGTTATTGATGGATATTTCTATCCTTCTGTTTCTGAGAAGTCCAGAAATCGTTGAATCTTCTTTGTTTATGATAGCAGTGTACCAGAATTCTAACACCAAAGACGGTGAATATGCATAGATCATGGAGTAGAAGTGTAGCTAGCCTATGCCATTCAATTCAGCCAAGGCATCTTTTCCTTCATCTTTATATTGAATAAGAGAGAAAAATACTGATTTAATGATATCTTTTGAAGAGAAGATGATTCCAGCCATTACAAAAAAAGAAAGGGTTTCAAAAGATGAAAAGTTTTAGAACTAATAAGACTTTTGAAGAACCTTTAGATTTGTTGATAACCAATATCAAGCACCTTAATTTAATCAAGTTATGAATTATTAACATTTGATAAAGATATCTGAGTGTTTCGAGATATAAATCACAGGCTATAAATCAAAAGGGGAGCTCGCACTCAATAAGTCTGGTAAGACTGAGAAGAATATGCATAAAAGAAAGACATAAAATCTGGGAACGCTACTTAAAAGAAAAGCGCTCATCTGGACGTGTACCAGACCCAGACCCATCAAGTCATACAGCAAGCCTCAAAGAATCTGGAAAGATTCACTACTTAAGGCAGTCTTCATCAACCAAACTCTATCCTCACATAGAAGCTGCTTCAGACCTGTTTCAAGCTCGTAAGAAAGAATCTGATTACCTTTTGAGTATGAGTCTCATCATCAACACCTTACGGTTCACTAGACCTCAATCTAGTTTCAAATGTTCCCTCTGAATAAATCAAGTCTGGACCTATATATGATGACTCAACAAAGCATCCTTCCTTCTAAGCATAAAGACTTATCATAAGAAAGGAAAACTCTAAAGCAAAGCAAATCAAGATCCATCTCTCGATGAAGAACTTTCCTTTTTGGTGAAACTGACTTTATGCCTACAACTACACGAATCTCGAAAGCTATCCAATCTATGCTCATCTTGAAGAACAACTTTCTCCAGGGATCGTATCTGTTAAGAAGACTCATCTCAAGCATTTGAGTGATGCACTTTTCAATGGTCATCCAATGGATCTATCTCTCTTAACAGAAAAATCTTATATGTTACAACAGTAATTATAAGAGAATCATTAAGAGTGGTAGAGAAAATTGTAAGAAAAAGATGTCAAAAGAGATCTTCAAGTTAGAAGATCATATAGAAGAAAAAAAGAGAGCTTGTGAGAGCGTTTCAAAAAAACAGAAATGGGCATATCACACAAAAGATGGTGTGATCAAAGAAAAAGAAGAACACGTGCAAGCTCCAAATGCTTGTGTACAAAAGCCCCAAAAGAAGAAGGCTAATTTAAATTGTATCAATATTTCCAATATCTTGTAAACACAGGTCTGATTAACCTATTAGGAAACACTGTGGCCTGAAGAGGCTTTCAAAATAATACTTAAGTTTAAGCCAGGAATGGCTTATGAAAGAATACTTGGGTATGCCCCAGGAGTGGGTTCTAGCAAAAGAATACTCGGCTTAAGCCAGGAGTGGCTGGAGTCAATAATACTCATGGGCTCAGTTTGAGCTGTTTATGTAAATGGTCTTTTACATAGTGAAAATCCTTCTAGTCTGAAGGTACTAGATGTAGCTTTTGCGTTGGAAGTGAACCAATATAAATCTCGTGACTTTTCTTTTTCCCTATCGTTTACATAAGTCTGTTACTCTCTCTCTCTTGAATGCTCTCCGCCTTGAAAAAGTCTGGTCCGCTGTGCAAAACGATTTCACATTTAAATATCATTTTTTGGTTTGAAAAAGTGAACAGGCTTATTCAACCCCCTTCTAAGTCTGTTCTCTGAACCATCAAAAAGTTTTAGGGTAAAAAAAGAGTTTTCTAGAGAGATTTGAAAAGAGGGAGAGAAATTTCACAAAGGAAATGAAGAGTTACAGAGAAGGTTTTTGAAAAGGTGAAAAGACAAGTAAGAGCAGTTCATTTTATAGACAACATGGCATAATGAAGGGAAAACCAATTTTCAAAAAATGGTTGCATTCCAAGTAATTAAAGAGTGCCACACGTTATGAAAAAGAATTAAATGAATATTTAAAAGAATTTAAAGAGGGTACAGACTACGTCTCTCAATATAACAGAGAATAAAATAAAAATAATTCTATGTTACAAAGCACACAAACTGTAAATGTACAGACATCTCAATCATTCAACATTATGCATATTCAAACTATACTTGATAAATGCAAACCTTGCTTTTGCTAAAGGCTTTGTGAGGATATCTGTCCATTGGTGGTCTGTATCCACATACTATAGATCCAGAATGCCTTTCTGAATGTAATCATGTATGAAGTGATACTTTACTTCAATATGTTTTTCCTTTGAGTGTTGAATTGGATTCTTTGATAGATTGATAGCACTTTTGTTGTCACAGAATACTAGAATTTCTTCTTCCTTGATTAAATAGTCCTCTAGCTGGTATTTTATCCATAGAAGTTGTGAACAACAGCCAGTTATAGACAGGTATTGTGCTTCAGCTATGGAGAGGGCTATGGAATTCTGTTTCTTGCTACTCCAGGAAATCAAGCTGGTTCCTAGAAAGTGACATCCACCACTATGCTTTTTTTATCTGTTCCATCACCTGCAAAGTCTGCATTATAGAAACCACAAAGAGAAAAGGAGTCTGTTCTCTTATAAAATAACCCAAGGTTAGTGGTACCTACAAGATACCTCAGAATCCTCTTCACTGCAGACAAGTGTGAATCCTTAGGTTTTGCTTGATATCTTGCACATACACACACTAAACATTATATCTGGTCTGCTGGATGTTAAACACAGCAGTGATCCAATCATTCCTTTATAGAAAGTTTGATCAACTGATGTACCAATTCATCTTTATTTATAGTGTAATTAGGATGCATTGGAGTACTCATGTGTTTGACATCAACTATTTTAAATTTTATGAGTAACTCTTTGGTGTACTTTTGTTTATGAATAAAAATTTCATCAGCAGTCTGTTTAATCTGCAGACCAAGAAAGAAATTGACTTCACCCATCATGCTCATCTCAAATTTAGCCTGTATAGTTTTCGCAAAATCTTTGCACAGACTTTCTTTTGTAGCACCAAAGACAACGTCATCTACATAAATTTATACTATAATAAAGTGTTTATTTGAACCTTTTATAAATAGCGTTGTATCAACCTTTCTTCTAGTAAAGCCTTTTGATTTGAGAAAAGAACTGAGTCGATCATACCAAGCTCTTGGTGCTTGTTTCAGACCATACAGTGCTTTACTAAGTTTAAAGACATGATTTTCTAAAGATTTTTCTTCAAACCCAAGAGGTTATTTTACAAAAACTTATTCTTCAATAAAACCATTTAGAAAAGCGCTTATAACATCCATATGATATAATTTGATTCCTTTAAAAATAGTAAAAGCAAGTAAAATCCTTATAGCTTCAAGTCTAGCCACAGGAGCAAAAGTTTTAGTGACGTCTATACCTTCCTGTTAGTTGTAGAATTGTGCTACGAGCCTTGCCTTGTTCCTTACAACTTTTCTATCTTCATCTAGTTTGTTTCTGAACACCCATCTTGTTCCAATGATGCTCTTGTTCTTCGGTCTTAAAACTAGGGTCTAGACTTTGTTTCTTTCAAACTGGTTTAATTCTTCTTGCATAGCAATGATCCAATTTAGATCCTCTAAAGCTTCTTCAATGGTTTTAGGTTCAAAGTTTGAAACTAGTGCCATTGATGATTGGTTCTGGATCCTTGATTTGGTTCGGACTCCTTTAGTTTGATCTCCAATGATGAGGTCTGAAGGATGATATGCCTTGAATTTCCATTCTCTTGGTCTCTCTAGTTTACACACTGTGTATTAGTCTAGTTCTTGTTGTTGGGGAGCAATAGAGTCTGAAGGCTCAGGTTCTTCTTTAGATTGCATAATACCTACATCATCACCATCTAGATCTACCAATTTCTTGCCAATCTTTATTAGATCATTAAATTTTAACTGCATTGGTTCCTCAATGGTTTGAGTTCTTGTATTAAAGACTCCGTAAGATTTTGATGTATTTGAATAGCCCATGAAAATACCTTCATCACAATTTGAGTCAAACTTTCCAAGTTGATCTCTTGTGTTTAGGATATAGCATGTGCATCCAAAATGGGTGAAAATATGATATGTTGTGTTTTCTTCCCTTCTACAATTCATAAGGAGTCTAATTCAGTATTGGTATGATAAAGACTCTATTCTGGATATGACAAGAAATGCTTACGACTTCAGCCTAAAAAGATTTTGGTAAATCATTTTTGCAAAGCATAGTTCTAATAATCTCCAACATATTTCTATTTTTCCTTTCCAGAACACCATTCTGTTGAGGTGTTCTTGGAGAAGAAAATGTATGAGAGATGCCAATTTTGTTACAAAACTTTTTGAAAATTTCATTTTTAAATTCTCTACCATGATCACTTCTTATTGTACCAACACAGATTCCTTTTTCAGACTAGATTTTCTTATAGAAAATCTTGAATACTTAGGCAGACTCATCCTTGTGGGCTAGGAAATAAACCCATGTCATTTTGGTGAAATCGTCAACAATAACAGAACCATATGTTTTTCTAGCAAGACTCTAGATTTGGGATGGTCTGAACAAGTCTAAATGCAGCAGCTTAAGTGGTTTGGACATTGAAATAACATCTTTGTTTTTAAAATTTTTTTTGTGTTATTTCCCCTTTTGACATGCTTCGTAGGGTTGGGTTCCATTGAATGAAATCTTAGGAAGTCCCTTGACTAACCTTTTTCTTTTAATTTTAGAAATGTGTTTCATGTTAACATGTCCAAGCTTTTTGTGCCAGGTCCACTTCTCTTTAGACGAAGAAAAGAGACAAGTTACATTTTGATTGCCCAGCTCACCCAAATCAACCTTGTAAAGGTTATTGTGTCTGTTGGCTGAGAAAAGAGTAATTCTATTAGCATTGATGATTGTACACTTTTCTTCAGCAAAAGAAACTTTATAACAACTGTCGCAAAATTAACTTATGCTCAGTAAGTTATGTTTCAGACCTTCAACAAAGTAAACATTCTCAATTACAGGGGAAGGAATTTTACCAACTTTACCAATCCTAGTGATACATCCGGACTATTTTCTCCAAAAGTAACTTTTTCTCCTTCAAACTATTCCAAGTTTAGGAACATAGACCTTTTGCCCGTCATGTGATGCGAGCACCCACTGTCCAGATACCAGAAGTGTTGTTTTGCTTTTGTCCTTAAGCATATCTGAAATGGGAATAATCATTGTCTTTGGTACCCAAAACTTCTTAGGTCCTGTAGGGTTAGTTGTCTCAACATTTTTCCCTTTTCTTTTTGGGCAGTCTCAAATCACATGACCATGTCTTTTGCAATAGTTGAACTTAGCATGTTTATGTTTAGGAACAAAGTGCATTTTCAAACAATCTTTAGAAACATGACCATGCTTCTTGCAACATTTGCATTTGACATGCTTATGTTTTGATTGAAAGGATGTAAAGGGAGTATTCTTTACTCTTGAATCAGTTTCTTTAACAAATCCGAGACCAGCCTTTTTGGAACTTCCTTTTGATCTTCCCATAAGTTTATACAGATTTTTAATTCCATTTACAAATTTAGCCAAGTCTGTAGTAAGTGAGTTTACTTTCTGTTAAAGAGACTTGATTTCTCCATCTTGTAAGATACATCTAGTGTTTGAATCATTTTCTTTCTTAAGTTTATGTATCTCCTCAAGATTCATCCTTTCTTTCTCATCAAGCTCCTTAAGAAGTTCTTGGTCTGAATCATTTTTCTTCAGTTTAGATATTTTATCTTCATATGAAGAAATAGTTTCAGACTATATCTTTTTCAACAGCTTATAACTTTTTCAAAAGAGTTAAGAAATCTTTAAAAAGAGCTTCATAGTTTTCTTGGAGTTCAAACTGGTTTACCTCTTTCGTTTCAGAGTCATTTGGACATGATTCAAATTCTGAATCAGTGTTGGCCATGAGACAAATCTGAGTAGTCTCTGCTTCTTCAAACTCACTAAAGCTAGTTGAGTCTTCATCATCCCAAGTGATGAGTCCTTTTTGTTTCTTGAAAAATTTCTTCGTTTCTTTTCTATCTAGTCTATCCTTATTCAGGAGAGGACAATCAACTTTCATATATCCCGGTTTCCTGCAATTAAAACATTCTATAGTTGACTTGTCAGTTTTAAACTTAAAAGAACTTTTAACTCTAGGTTCTTTTCTATTTAACCTCCCTCATTCACTTTTCTTCTTCTTCTTCAGAAGTCTGTGGAATCTTTTAGTCACGAGGGCCAACTATTCATCAGTGTCCTCCTTCTCTTCATCAGTTGCAAGGTCTAAGCTAGTTGATTCTTTAATTTTTGGCTCCTTGTTTCTCCTGAGAGTCTCTTTAAACTTCAGGGTAATATTCTTAGTGGATGAGTGCTTTGGACACTTCCTTTTGGCTAAGCTTCAGCTCATGAACTCTTAGAACACCAAGGAGTTCATCTACAAATCAAAACGTTAAGGTCTTTAGCTTCCTCCAAGGTAGCACACTTTGCATCAAACTTTTCTGGCAAACAGCCCAAAATTTTTACGTTGATATCCTCATTTGAAGGCATGGATCCCAGTGCTTTAAGCTCGTTGAGGAAAGTTTAAAACCTTCCAAACATCTGGTCTACAGACTCATGGTCTTCCATCTTTAAGTTATCATACTTTTTAGTCACAAGAATTTTCTTGGACCTCTTAACATTTAAAGTACCTTCATAGTTACGATGAAGAGCATCCCAGATCTCTCTTGCTGTTCTATAGCTGTACACTTTATTGTACTCTGATTTACTCAAAGCACAAATTAGAAGAAATTTAACTTTAGTATTAGACTCCATCTTTCTTGTGTCAGTAATAGATCATTTATCTTTAGGAAGTGTCTTTCCTTCTTTGTCTGTAGGTTCTGGTTCATCACCTCTAGTGATTACTCCCTACAGAGAATACTAAGTAGACTTGATGAACATTTCTATCCTATCTTACCAGTAAGGATAATCTTTGTCAAAGAAGACAGATGGTCTGTTTGATGATGCTCATTCTGGAATGAGTTGATCTTGAGAAGATGAGGCCATGGATCTTGTACCTTTTTACTCATAAGAGTCATCAACCCAAAAGGACAAGCTTTGATACCAATTGATGGTATAAAGTTAGACTTAGAAGGGGGTTGAATAAGTCTTAAACTTTTTTCAAAAATTTTACAGACTGCTCTAGCGAAATATTCAATTTTAACATACTAAAGAAAGGAGCAGAAAATCACACAAGGGAATTTATCCTGGTTTACTTCCAACTCAAGCTACGTCCAGTCCCTTCAGACCGAAGGATTTTCACTATTGTAAAATGCCTTTACAATTTGTACCAGCCCGGTGCAACAGTATTCTTGACTTCAGCCACTTCTAGCTTATACCTAAGTATTCTTGATAGTAGCCACTCCTGGATAAAAACCCAAGTATTTTTCCAAAAGCCTCTTCAGACCATAGTGTTTCCCAACACTAAAAAAATTCTAACAACACACCAGAATGTACAAAGTGATGGTAGTGAAAGGTTTGAAGTAACAATCAAATGACTCAGCGTACAAATATACGAAATGATTACAAGGTACACTGAGCTACAAACTATTATAAGGCACAGTCTGCACTAAGCAGAACAAAGATGACTTATGTAGTGAATACAAGAGCTTAGAAACTTTAAGCAAAAAGTCTTTCAGACTTTGGTTTCTAGAGAGAAAACAAGAAAGTGTTCAAGTATTAAGTTAAGTAGCGTCACTGTCTTGATTTCAAAAGCTGTTTGTATTTATAGTCCTTTTGGAAAATATCCATTGGTTAGCTTTGAAGAATGTTGGTCTCTTGAGGATTGCATTGTCAGTGAGTGTAGACACATGCTTCAGAGAAGTTTCCTTAACTTGGCAACTTCAAAAGTCTTCAGCAAAAGATCCTTTTTGCTTATGCACTTAAGGAAAGCAAGTACACTCTATAGCAGTTCACCTTAGGCTATCCGTTCAGATCAGGTTTAGCTTTTTTGACACTATGAGACATGTGAGGTAGTTTTCTTGATAAACGTGAGAAAGTCTTCAACTTTTCTATTGAATGCCTTTTTGATGATAACTTCAGAGAAGACATGAGAAAGTTCATGCAACTTCATATTTGGAAAGGAAAGATCTTTTTCAAGTACTCAAAAAGTCACAAATCTTCCTGTGGTATGTAGAGTAGTCTTCTAGTGGTCTGAAGACACAAAATGACTTGATCCAGTAAAGCTTGAGTAAGTATGAACTTCTTCATTTTAGAAGCGAATTGATTTTTATGGACTCCACATTTCTTTTGTAAATGGAGCTCTACAGACTCCTAGCACACTTCAACAGAATTGTTAGACAAACAAACAGTACATACTTCATTTTAGTTGAGAGTCTTAATGTGTATTATTAACAAATCACATGGGGTTCAAACTACTCAATCAAGAGTTTAGACTTTACTCTAACACCATGGAATCTTTAGGATATAATCAGAGTCAAGACGACCATACTCTCTTTATCAAACACTCTCAAGATGAAAAATTAATCCTTTTTTTAGTTAATTAAATGATATTATCATTGTAGGTACTGATGAAGTTGTGAAACAAGTGCTAAGAGAACAATTAACAACACAATTTGAGATGAAGGACCTCGAGACGGTTGGATATTTCTTAGGGATTGAATTTTTATTACTCCAAACAAGGCATCTTCATACCTCCAAACATGTTTTTGATCTCTTGAAGGAAACATGCAAGCTAGGATGCAAAGCAGTAGGAACTCCAATTGAATAAAACCACCAGATTAGAAATAAGGAAGAAAGTTCAATAATTGATAAAGCCCAATATTAAAGACTTGTTGGGAAACTTATTTGTTTAGCCCACATTTGACTTGACATAACCTATGCAGTTAATGTGGTCAACCAGTTCATGCATGATCCTCGGGAGAGACATGTAGGTTGTAGCTCGAATTCTTTAGTATTTAAAGGGTAATCTAAGAAGAGGTTACTATTCAAAAAAGGAAGAGAGTTATTTTTGGAAGCATATACAAATATAGATTATACTGGTTCAATTATTGATATGAGATCCACTTCAGGATGTTGTATGTTAATGGGTGGAAATTTGGTAACAAGGAGAAGTAAAAAGCAAAATATAATTGCATGCTCAAGTGCAAAAGAAAAGTTTTGGTCCATGGCACAAAGAATAATGAAGCTATTATGAATCATAAACATTCTCAATGATCTTGAGATACAATACTAGGCTCTTATCAAACTATTTTTATGATAACAAATTTGCCATCAACATTGCTTATAATCTAGTCCAAAATGATAAAACAAAATGCATTGAGATAAATCGGAACTTCATCAAAGATAAATTGGACAATGTCTTATAGAAACACTGTATGTTCCATATGGAGAAAAATTGACGGATATTATGACCTAAGGGCTACACATGAAGCAATTTTAAGATTTTACTAACAAGTTAAAAATAACAAATATTCATTTACCACCTTTAGAGGTATCAAAACATAAAAGTGTTAGGCAAAATTTGGGACATAATTAGGCAGTCAATCATGACACATAATTAGGTAGTCAATTAGGCATAAAGTTAGGTAGGAATTAGCTACAAAGTTAGGTGATTTTTTCCTTATATATAGATGTAATTTTTCTTTATTAAACCATTAAGTAATATAATTAATTTCCTCACTACTTTGAAATAAAACACCTAATTGAAAACCATTATCTCCATTTTTAACCCTGTAAAGGATAAAAACAACTATTGACTCTCTTACGACAACTAGTAGTCATACTCATAATGTTTAACAACTCACTATCGTGGAGTATGATCATCAGGTATTTGAGAAACTCGAGGTGCTATTCTTACTAAGACACCCCTGGTTTTTAGGGCAAATCCTTAAGGCCATGGACCCATGAGGTCAATCTTGTACTATGTATCTTCTATGAAAATTGGGCTTTGACTAATTCTATGCCTTAATTATGTGTATTTGGCAATGATGAGCCAAGACTCCCAGGAACTATGGTAACCCTGTGAATAAGTTATTTGGACTAAAATAAGGTAATAATTACAAAAATACCATTAGGAAAAAGGTTTTCACCAAAAATACGAATCGAATGCCCGGACGCCTGATCACTCCCGTTTTGACTTGGTACTTTATGTCTTGAGTCTGGAATTGAGTGTTGGAGACCCTGAGCCATTTTTTAGCCTAAATATTTTTATAAAATTAAATATTTTAACAATATTTCTTATAATTAATTATCTAAATTTATTTCATTTTTTGACAATTTGTTGTCAGAAATGCTTAAAGTTTCGGTTCTCGAACCCTCAGTACCATTTTCATTTAAATCAAACCGGAACCCTCTTCTCCTTTCCCTAGAGAGATACATGACCATTTACATATCAAATCACCATCATTCACACAAGATTCTATTAAATTTGCATGCAATGTAATTGGCTTCGTATTATTCAAATACACCATGTTGTTTTGTCGTGCGTCTTTTTGTCCCATGTGACGTCATTTCCTATCACCACCTTCCATCATTTCAGCCACCACTTTGCCACCTCACTCTCACCCAGCCTCTCACTTTATTTAAGTGTGCCACCATGCTGAAAATTCAGCTCCACATGTAACATCCCGGATGTTTGATAATTTGGAAATAAAATAAAAATGTGAATGAGGCTTAAAATAATAATAAATAAGGATTTTGAAAGGTAAATAAGATTTAAAATAAATTTTCAAGGGAAGTGGCATCAGGGCCCTGACGTGTGGCGTAGCACTGGTACGTAGCGTCAAGTGCACATTAGTGACTTGACGCGTAGCACCCCACTGACGTGTAGCATCAGCATTGTGATCTGTTTTAAGAAGCTTACACAGCTGAACACGAGAGCATGCAAAACATACCCATTTTCCTTCTCCTTCTCTCTCAAGCTCTAGGAGCTCAATTTAAAGTAATTTTTGGTAGATTCTTAAGGCCAATTGCGTTGTGGACTTGTGGGGACCAAGGTATGTTTACGTGAATCACAAATTCCATGTTTTCTCTTTTCCCCCTTTTCTCTTTATCTCTCAAGCCGTGAGTGACCCATGCAAGGGGGTCTTTCATTTTGCATGTTTATGTTAAAATTGAAGCTTGTGGGAATGTGTATAATGTTGTGTGCTTTCCGTAATGGATGACAAAATTTTGTTTCGATAATTGTAGATTCCAAACGAAGATTCAAGAGGTCGTTTGAGGCGGTGGAACTCGGAACCAAGGATTAGAAATGGAAATAGTAGGTCCGGATAACCTTGGGTTGAAGTTTGGAAGTGTTTTAAAGTTGTAGGTCGTGGTTTCGATGATTATGGAATTAATTGTAACTCTTTCAATTTTCTTTAATTTTAATTTTAGAGTTTGGTGGATTTCAGGAAGGACCTGACAATTGATTGGAAGATTTGGGAAGCTCAGAATCAAGGTAAGGGGGGTGTGTTGGGTTAAGGTTAATATAGAAACGTATGACGCCAACGGTGTTTAGGAAAAAGGGTATGTTATAGCTGCTCTTAATCACTTTAAACTAATTGAGATAATTTATGATAAATTGTCAAGTATGTGAAATGGAAGTAAATAGAATCATTAAAGTAAACAAGGTAGGATAACTAATAAATTGTTAAACGGTTAAGTGGTATATTAGTATTATGCCAATGAGAGACTTGAAAATAAGGAGGTAAGGGTAAATTATAAGCCTTGAAATGATAAATAAGAAATAAATAAATAGATGAATAGGTAATAAAAAATATGGATATGTGACGATCATAAAAGTATAGGATAACTTACATGAACTAAGTAACATTTATGAAATATCCGGATATATGGTAAAATGTGGATATGGTAGGCCATGAAATAGAAGGCGAGTTACATAGCCTAGGTGCATTTATGAACACATGTATATATTAAGTGAGAGAAGTGGAACCAGTAGTGGAAATAGGATATTGGTAAGTGACAATATATGCAAGAATGATAATAGTATGATAATAAGACTAGGTGAGGAGATGTGAGGTTATAAATTATAATGGACGGCTTGATAAGCAATTAGTAGGAATAAAACTATAATGAATTAATGATGGTAAAACATGAATAAAAGGTTTCGGGGTTGAAAGGTAGTTTTATAATACTAATTGTTTTTAGAATTTAGTAATTGAGATGCGATGATATGTATGTATATATATATGTGTGTGTGTAAAGTCTATAAGCATAATGATTCAATTTATTATATATAAGGATATAAATTAAATGAGTTGATGCGATTAGAAGTGTGTACATAGTAATGGTAATGAACAATATAATTGATGTTGATAGCTGTGGTGAATTGATGATTACATTGATATAATATATTGAAGATGTGATGGGTGTACGTGTGATGAGCTGATTTATGATTATGAATTATGATGAGTATTAACGATGTGTAGTATGGTGTGTATTATTTTAGTGATGCATAACTTGATAAGAATAATGAAATGGTAATTATGAAAAGGTATAACATGGCTTGTGTTGATGGGCTTGGTAAGTAGGCCGCCCGAGTGATGATCACATGTCAGTTTCTGACATTTGTGTATATGATTGATGATGTTTTAACTATATTAAGTTATATATTACGGATGAGATACCCTAGATACTGTTGAGGGGGGGAGTGATCACCGGTGTGTTGCACAGTCAAGGAGAGGCTCCTAACAAGCTTCCAATGGAGGGATTGTATGGCTATGCTTATATTTATATATGATTGATTATGTGATTATATGGTGGAGGACGACCGACGGTATGTGTTACCCTCGTTTCCGGCTCTCGTGATTTTTATGCCCAGTTGAGCTACCCAGTGGTCAAGTAGGACTCGGTGAACCAAGCAGGATTCATGGGGTGTCAAGTAGGACCCCTAGCTTAAGGTCAATCCTTATAGTATCCAGATACTAGGGCGTTATATTATCTATTTGAGAGTCAGTTATGTTTTACACTCCTTAGCCTATATATGTGTATTTATGATGATATTTGTATGATGTAATATAAGATGTTGATTTGAGATGGTGATGGTGAATTCGTGATCTTGAGTATTGATTAACACATTGAGTTTGTGCGTATTATAATTGGATAATGAGTTGTAAGATAAATGATTGAATAAGTAGGTCAGTTAATAGCCATCATAAGTAATAATGGTGTTAACTTTAGTAACAAACATAATCAAGAAGGTATGATAATTAGAATGGTAAAGAACTGGAGAATATGAAAAAGGAATGATGACAATTGGCATATTTGTATATATATATATATATATATAATTAATTTAGAGGGTAACTAGATTACTCTTTTCCATTCTTGTTAGTTATTTTTGTATTAATGCTTAATTCTAGTCACTCACCCCCTGTACTGTGGTTTAGTGACTATTGGCAGGTATGGATGCGTACTACGGAGGTGAGAGCTAAATGAGGTCAGGGCAATATGGAAGTGAGAAGAAGAGATAATTATAATCGTGTGTTGTTATTGATTTATAGAGATGTTGAATTATGTTGATTTGTTGGCATGAATGTGTATTGATGTAGTGTAGTGGCATTTTATTACGTTATGTGTTATGAGGCATAGAGCCACTACATGATTGCATGATATGAGCAGGTCTTGAGATATATGCATGCTTAAATGATATGTAAAGTGTAAGTACATATTGAATAATTAATGATAATGACTGTTGATGATAATGATGGTTGATAACTATATTAATGTGTGGAATGGATGGATCCTGGCACGGAGCCAGTATAGTATGATCTAGTGTGATGGACAGGTTCTGTTGAGATGTATGAATATTGTGTGTGATGTGGTTAATGATAGATTAATGAACTTGATTGATTTAAAAAGTTATGCATATAGTGATAATTGTGAATTTAAGGAACTGAATAGGTAATTTTGAGAGCCGGTGAGTTTCAGGACCCTGGAAAGGTACCAATAGGTCCTCTAGGATATTTAGGAACTGTGTGTATTGGCCTTGGGCCAATTGGAATCCATTTAGGGTGTTTAGTGCAAGGGTTTTGCACAAACAGGGTTTAAACTACATTTTACACATAATTTGCGCATAACTTGTGCATATGTTGGAATTTTGGCGAGCGGATGGCGCCAACAGTTCCAGAATAGGGAAAACATGTGGCTTGTGAAGTTTCATGGCAATCAGACCTAAAACGGTCCATTTGAGTAGGTTAAAAGTTGGCTGATTGGCCTAAATTGTGTAACAACATTAGGTGTTGTTTCTGGTATGCTGACGCGTAGCGTCAACTGGCACGCGCAGCCCTCTGTTTCTAGATTTTGGATTTTACATTTTAAATGGTATTTTGCACTCTTAGATGGTTATATAATTACTGTTTTGGGACTTTTAGTGAAAATGAATATTTTCCTAAATTATGTCTTAATTAAATTATTTAATTATGAAAATTTATTGTAAAAATTATAAACCGGCTAAAAATAATTATAAAATGACGAAGGACGTCACACTTCACTTTCTCTAAAAGCCATCAAGTTACACCACCATATTTTCTCCCTTTTCTTCTCATTTGGCCGAACACCACCACCATCTTCTATCACATTCTCCACTTAACGTCTCCATTATTGTCCCACCTATATAAGTGTGTACCCTTGTTGAAAATCATCCCACATCCTTCGTTCTCTCATTTTTCCTTTCTTTCTTTGACTTAGTCGTAGCAACCACCAAACACCACTAAACTCGTGACCATCACTACCTAAAAAGCCATCCTTTTTTCCCTTTAAACACCACCACCACTCAACCCTATTTTTGTGAAACTCACGGATACTTTTTAGAGCATTTTGAGGTAAGGAAAGGAGGAGCACAAAGAGTCCAACATTGCCTTCATTTTTAGCATTCCGAAATCCTAGGTAAGGGGGAGTTCTACTTGATCTTGTGGATTTTCATGCATGCAAGGGTGTGGAAACCTCCCTTGGGTTACCATCACCAAATTAAAGGTAGAAAGAGTTTTGCATGAGGGAAATATATTAAGTTTTGGTATAGTTTTGGAAAGAAAATTTCAAGCTAAGAAAGTGCTAAGTGTTTACTAAAATTTCATGAAAAACTCACATTTTCTACCCTTGATCTTGGTCTAGAATTTCATGTGATTCTCTCTAAATTTTTATTGATTTTAGCATGAAAGTGACCATGGTTTTGATGTTGGAATTTTTATGAGCTTGGTGGAGTGGGGAGAACCACATTTGATCTTCATGCATGCAAAGATTTAAGTACTAAAAATATGATTTTGATGATGCATGTGTAAATCTTGAATTGTGTAGTATTTTTAAGTAATTGCATGTTGATTTTTGGATGAGTTCTGGATACTGAAATTTTGTGTAAAATAGTGCTGAATAATTTAAAATGCTTGAACCTTACATACATGTAAAGTTTTGTTGTGAAAAATGCTATTTTTAAGTCCATGTGTGTGAATTTCTAAATGACTATGGATGCTAGAATTTTGGCATGAACATGGTACTTAACCTAAGGTGATTATTTGTTGATTTTAATTAAGTAAAAATAGTGTGATATTTGATCATGAAGTTGCATGTAAATTCTTAGGAAAAATTATGTAAGATTTAGTCTGAAATGTTAAGTTTTAGTAGTTTAATATGAGAACCTTAATGTATGTTAAATTTTGGAATTTTTAGTTGCTAAAATGAAGTAAGATAATTGTATTTAATTTGTTGCAATTGGCTGGCATGTGTTCATGAGGTTGCATGAAAAAATTGGTAGAAATGGTGTTACAAGTTGCCTTAAGTGACAAGTTTTAGTGTTCGTTTAATAATCATTCGAATGTGTGTAAATTCTAAATTTATGATTTAATTATGTATGATTTAAGCCTTATATGGTTAAGTAAATGCGGGAAATGAATGGAAGTCTTGGTAGGGTCTGTGGTGGGAAATCACCGAAGAAATAAGTTTTGACAGAGGTTATAAGGGTGGAGTATGTTGGGACCTTTGTAGGGGTATTAATGTGTTGTGATATATGTTGGGATATATATATATATATATATATATATATATATATATAGGGGATGTATCTTATGAGAAAAGTCCTCTTATATGAGAGTGAGAGGGGCAAATCTGGGCCGTATAACCAGACATGGGTGGTTGAGATTAAAAGATTTTAAAAGTCACATGATCACTTAAAAGGTCACATGACTTCTTAAAAAACTCACATGATTAATCTCAACCATTCATTGTATGGTTATATACATCCTCTCTCTCTCTCTCTCTCTCTCTCTATATATATATATATATATATAACTATGGATGGAGATGATGTTTTGGAAAGAACGAGAAGGAATAGAACAGCTCGATGAGACTTTGTCCTTAATCGTCAATAAAAAGTGATTTGGGGATCAAAATGGTAAAACTGAATGAGATGAGGATTTTTAAGTAAACTATTTTCTAAGTCATAACCATTGATTTATTTTATATTAAAACAAAATAATCTCAAAAATTATCTGACTTAGGTTTTTGAATCAACTCGATCGAAGTTTCCTAGTAACAATATGATAATTTCAAAGTTTTTGATAAACCGATAAATACTTTAAGAAGACTTTTGGGCAAGTAGTTGCACATTACTATAATAAAGCATTTATACACCCAAATTATTTTATCAAATTAAGTTCTAGTCTTAGGATCGAAGGCAAAGTTCCATGGCAAATAGATACAATGGGACAACGTCTGCTAAAACGGTCCAAGGATCAAAATGATGGATTTTCTTGCATCTTTCAATCTCAAGCTCTTAACTTCTAGATTGTTCAAGAACAAGTATTTTAATGAAGTAAAAAGGGTTTCTAAGAAAGAGTATACATATAACCACTTACATAGTCCAATTATTCAGCTACACAAAGAGTGTTAATCTATTACGAGTTATCTTCATTCTACATGATAATTTACCCCTAAACAACCTTGATTCTTGTAACCTATCTTTCATGTTTTATCTAAGACATATATACATAAATTTGAACATTAAGATAATCACTAGCATCGAGTTAACTAAAGTATAAGTAATAATGGCAATAGATATAGAAACATGAATCACTAAGGTGATAAAGATTCTTTTGTTCTGAGTTTCCCCCCTGACACTAAGGACAAAAAGGCTTATCGAGGAAGGACCTTACCCAGTGATGATGATAAGGATTAATAAAGTTTAAAAGAAAATAAGTTATGCACTGTACATGCATCATATACATTGAGACTATGATTGTGATTTGAGGCTAGAGCTACAACGATGAGTACATTGGAGAAACAATAACATTGTGATCCATAAGCCAGGGTCATGGGAGTATGAATGGGTTGGTCCCCTAGGTGGCTCGGTGTAGTACTCGATGTCAGGCAAGCTGTGGCAAGCTTATTATAATTTAACTCAAGTGAGTATTCCTAAGACCGTGGAGAGCTAGTTCCATGTTATGATGGTGATCACAAATTGTGTGTGTTGATCATGGATCCATGTTATGTTTTTAGACTGTGTATCCTATTACCAAGGATATTTATGGAGGGAACTTGGTATACTTTGGTTGCTCTAAAATATGATTTGTAATGCCTAGTAAACATACCGTAGTGAGATGATTGTGACAGGGATTGATGTTATGGGCCCTCATTCACATCATGAGATACTTAATAGCAAGATGATCATAAATACCTAACTCATGCATAACATATTATATGACTAAGCCCATTATGATGTATTAAGTGTTGTGATGGTTAGGTAGTATGTCTGATGTGTCCATGATTAATTGATGAATAGATTATATGTTAGCCCAATGGTGAAATCATAGACTACCTATTATAATAAATTGTAATATTTTATATGTGAGTATGCTATAGGTGTTGCAATAAAGATAACAAGATGATAGTCAAGTAGTTTATAATGGTAAAGTCATCGGTAGTGAATGAAATATTGATATGACATGGATAGTAACCAGGGCCGGCCCTTGGCCTTGATAGCAAGGGCAATGGCCCAGGGCCCATTGTCAATGAGGGCCTAAAAATAATATTTAGCTTATGTGAAAAAAAAATCAAAAAATTTTAATATAGTTTGGATGGTTTAATGGTAAAGTTATATGAATTTTGCCTAAAGGTCTTAGGTTCGATCCCATGTTAACTCTAATTTTTATATTTTTTTGTTCTATTCTCATTAATGATTTGCATCTAAAAATACTAGAAGAAACTTTGCTTTAGTATAGGTGGAAGAGCGATTTTTAAAGGAAAACATGAGGCTATACGAGCACCGTTTATTATTTTGACTTCTTATTTTTCTTTACACGATGACAATGTGTTTAGAATTTACAATGACTTTGATAATGTTGATTTGATTATTCAATATTTTTTCTTTTAAAAAATATACTAAGGGGCCTTTTAAGTGTTGTGTCGCCCGGGCCCTATAAAATTTCAGGACCGGGCCTGATAGTAACCCATAGGTTGTATGAGGAAACTTGTTGACTATGGTAGTGATGTGTATATATGCTAAGAATTGACTTGTTTGATTGATTGATTGTGTGTAATCCATCAAGAATGATGATACACCCTTGTATATTTTTCCAATAAGGTTGGAGTGAGATAAACTCACCCCTTTTGTTTTGTGGCTTGTCTATGTTTCTGTAGAACCCTTTTAAGCTAGATGAATTCGAAGGGAAAAGTCATCGTCAAAGAGTATTTAAGGAGACCCTGATAAGATAGTACATCAACAACGTCGAGAAGGACACCAGTCCTCAAAGAAAAAGCCCCTGACATCTTTGGGCTAGTATACTAAGAGGAAGACATTCAGCCCGTTGACCTGCCAGTGGAGCCACCTCTCTTCGATAAAGATATCAGAGTGGTAGAGAGTTCTGTATAGCTTTACAAAGACCTGCCTCGTGTGTTTCGAGGAAGAGACCATGAACACCTATTAGAAGATATGCCTTTGTCTACACTGGAGAGTTGATCCTTCACCCAGAACCGAAACCTCCCATGCCAAGGATAAGGATTTATTCTCCTACTCCATAGTATGTACCTTTGGATGAGGAAACACCAGGACAAGATGAGGTGAAAGCGACTACGAAAATGGATAGGGAGGAAGACTCCAAAGAAGATCCTAAGGAATATCCAGACATGCCCATGGAGCCCCTGGAAGAAGAAGAAGACCCCGGGTCTACACCCTTAGACCTTTTAGTCACCAAGGCCGAACGCGACTGGTCTCATAGCTTCTTATGACATGTGTACTGTCGTTTTGTCCATGAAGAGCTTAGGGAATATATTGAGGTAAAGCCCGCCAGGAAGGATTTGATCCGAGTCGCGCGATAGGGGTATCGCTGTAAGAACTTCAGGAGGTGCGAGTCTTCTAATTTCGAGGCTTCCTCCTTTGATGAGGAGTATAATTAAGGTTTTATTATTCGTATAAGATGTATAAGTTGTTTGGTAAATTGAATTTGTATGTAATTGTGGGAGCTTGCGTGCCCTTGTTTTATTTAGAGTATGTAAAGCACTACTAAGACCATGTATGATTTAAATGAATTTATAATGTTCTTGATCCACATGGTTTAAATGTACAAAAAAACTATTTAATTTCTATAAAACTTGTGGCACCTTAGTTAAATAAAATGATCCAATAGAAAGGGTTGTCTTAGTTAACCAAGGGTGCCACACTTACTGCTTGCCATGTCGTTTTAGTCTTCCCCCTTAACTAAATGTGGTTGCTTTAGTTTAGACTTAAGGTAAAAAATGAGGGAAGCTTGATTAAATTATGATTTTAATTGATTTTTTTAACCTTGTTTGTCTAAAACAAAGTCATTTTGGTCCTATATGGCAACCAACGTCCACTAACATGGCCCTTAACTTGATAAAGCAGTAAATTTAATGAACAACTAATATCAGTTAACATAAGGGACCTAAAAGGTTTATAATTCAAAACATCAGGGATGACAATTCAAATTTATTTTCCCCCGAGACCTAGTAACCTAAGCCCTACAAAGTGAGGAACTGACCATTGTGCTTAGTCTCCATGTTAGTGTCAATAGCCTAATCTAAAACACCCATAATTCTAATATAAGAATAAGAAAAACTCATGTTCTGTGATATAGAGGATGTCGGTCTATAGAGATCTGGTAGAAATGATTCAGAATAGTAAAATAAGAATATGAACAAATGATGAAAGGAAAAAGAAGGATTGTTGGGACAAAATAATGGTTAGACAGCCATCAATGTAAAAAGTGTCAAAAGATTTTGAATTTAGGATTTGAAATCCTATTTATAATAATGGGCTAGTACGTCAGATAGATCTTGTACTCATGGTAAGTTAGGCATGCTCGTACATATAGGTTGCTAAAGTCGTAGAGTAACATTGATGTGTTAGTCTTAAGCATGGATATACCAGTAGCCACGCTTTTATTGTGGTTCTTAGTAAGGTGCGTCGAATCAAGCTAAGGTTTCTTATTTGGAGTAGACTATCCTTTAGTTGACCATGACTATTTTGCCCAATTTTGATGCTCCTTTCCCCACTTTAAGTTTTAAAATGGATTTTTGGACCATTATCACTTGTTGAAGTGAAATCAACAAGAAATCATATCATTCTCATAAATCATATACTGGTTTGTCATAAAAACAAGATAGAAATCTTATAGATAAAGTGGCAACTGATAGTTTATTAGTGGTCACTCTAGGAAATGCCATGTGATAGTATGTGAGAGGTCATGATATTTAGATAGATGAAAAGAAACTTGTGACTAGAACAAACATATTATTTGAGTTGTCATTGGAACTAGCATAATAGTCAAAGTTTACAATGGTCCTAAAAGTGATTATGTACATTTAAATTGATAGGCTTTATAACTACATGGCTCTTTGATGTAAAACATTTCATAGTTTCTATTAATATTCTAGAAGTAATAAAGAGAAACTTGTTTACTATTATCAAAGATTCAAAAGTAATGCGTCATTTGCTTCCTTCTATAAGATTTTTCTTATAACGATATGGTTTTAGGAAAGTAGTTATTGTTTTCATTTTATAAAAGACAACTAGTTTTATGACCCGTGCGATGCACGGTAAATTTTTTCAACACAAATCAAAATAATTAGTGCAGAAATATTTATGTTAACAATTCAGTTTAGATTATATACCATTAGATGAAAATTTGAATCCTTAAAACAATAAGAAACATTAATAAGAAACATTAGTAAGGAATTCTAAGAATTGTTCAAATAGATTATGTAAATGTACAACTATTTTGATGATTCCCTACTTCAATAAAAGCAAATTTGGTGGACAAACATTCTAATTTCTCATCAATTAACGTTTGAACAGTAAAGTGATGTAATCGAAATGTATTTTTCCTAGTGTTATACCTGATACAAATATTGTAATTATTCTTATTTTTCATATACTAAAAAACACTTCAATCTAATTTTTCATATAAAAAAGATGATAATATGAACATACCTATCATAATACCTAGTTGATGCATTTCCATGTAGATAAAAAACTGAAATGAAGCAAATTTATTATAATTTTTTTGTACATGCTTTTAGAAGAATACTATTGATAATTTGAGTTTAAAATGACAATGTAGAAAATACATACCTATGATAGCTTAGAAAATATTTCCCTATAAACAACGTTGATGGTGTGGTTTGAAGAAATATCATCATGGTTTTCAAGTAGGATCCTTAGACCCTTTCTTGATCTGACTCTTGACAATGCAACATATAATTGGCCATGTGTAAAGACTAGTTGGGGTAGATACAACCCAACATTTAAAAGAGTTTGTCCTAGAGACTTATTTATTTTCATTGCAAATAACACCATGAGGGGAAACTGTCTCCTTTAAAATTTAATGGGAAGAGTTTCTGAGGACAGTATCATGCTTATTCTTGGAATGTGAACGATGTCACCAATTTTAGTTCCTGTTAATACCTGAGATTGAAGGACATTATTCCCAAGTCTTTTGACTTGCAACCTGGTATTGTTACACAATTTATTAGATTGGTCTATATTTCTTAAAAGCATAACAGGAACACCTATCTTTAGGTTCAATTCATGAGGAGGAAGACCATAACAATTTATTGCATTAAGAACATCTGGAGTGAAGGTTTCCAATTCAAAATTTGAGCAATTTTATTCTCTACAAATTCAGTTTGAACTAAGGTATGACTTTTCCTGTCCTTTTATCTTCCCCATGATGTAATTATTCACTTTAGAAACAACATCCAATGTAGGAGCTAAGATTAATCTGTCTTTGAAATAACCATCTGTGTTTAAATGTTGTAACATATCTGGATAGACAAAGTTAATGAATTCATCAGGAGCTGAATCAGACTGTTGTATAAGAATATCATCTGGAATTTGAACTTCAGATTCCCCTTCAGTTGAATCTCTGATCAGGCCATCACCTATATTAAGAAGCCAATCACTGAATTGCTTGGTATCAAGTTCAGATTGGTTTGTTTGATCAAGACGCATGTTTCTTGTTAACCTCAAAACTTGGTAAGAAGACCAAAGATAAGATGAATTAATTATTGCAAGACAAATGTCTTGTCTAGAACCTTTGGGAATAACAAGCAATATTTGTCTAAAGTCACCTCCAAGAACAACAACCTTACCTCCAAAAGGTAGTGTGGGATCAAATGAAGATGAAAAATGAAGTAGATCTTTTAGACTTTTGTCCAAAGCCTCAAAGCAAAATCTATTTACCATTGGAGCTTCATCCCAAATGATCAGTCTTGCTTGCTGAAGTAACTTCGCATGAATAGATCCCTGCTTAATGATACATGTTGAATCCTCATTAACAATCAACAGGATCTTGAATCTAGAATATGCAGTCCTGCCATTGGGCAATAAAAGGGATGTAATTCCACTCGAGGAAATATTTAAGCAAATGTGACCTTTTGATCTAATTATTGCAAATAGAGTGTTCTAGACAAATGTTTTCCCTGTCCCCCCATATCCATATAGAATAAAAAACCCCCTTTATTTTGATTGACAACATTCATTATAACCTCAAAAGCATAATTTTGTTCTGGATTTAGACATGATTGATATCTCTGGAGGGATGTCAATAAATCAGCACGGTTAAAATTAAGTTCTTTAGCAATTACCCTTTCTTGTAAGTTGTCAACCAAGCTGGTTGAAGGATATGGCATTCCATGGAACTCCTTTAGGCTTCTACCATTACTTTGCATGATGTGTTTTATATATGCCAGACAAAGTTGTTTGATTTCTTCATCCCCGAGATGAATATCTGTAAACATTAAGAGATAAATTATAATTATAAACATAAAACAAAACAATTTAATCATATTTATACATTTTATACAACTACCAAACTGACCATGACATTCCATCAGTCTCCTTTGTTTGTAGACGATATCATTAAATAATTATCTCTAACAACTATTCCAAACAAGCTCAAGCATATAAATGTTGTTAGATACCAATAAGATTGAAAATAATTTTCAGAGATAATACCTAGATGCCCATGTTGATGCCTCGTTGATAGCATCCACAAACTCTCTATCATCTTGTAACAATCCAAGTGCATAACATGCTTCTTTGAAGGTATCATATGTTATCCCATTAACTGTGTGAATTTTTGCATAGTTTGTGCATCCTTTTTGTAACACCCCCTTACATACATGAGATATATATGTATTTTTCTTGCTTTAAAAAAAACTTTTAGAAAGATATACATATTTATCACTCTTTATCTCGCGTATACAAGGACATATATACATTTGATTTTCTTTGAATATTGAAAGTAAAAAAATCTTGTCTTTCAATATTTATCCACAATGACAAAAATAATTTATAGAAATCATAAGTGATAAAAGATTTACAGTATTATATCTGAATGATGAGGTTTATCAAAGTTTAACCTTCACCTTGTTACAATTATCCAACTTGATATTGTAATAAGGTAAACTAAAACTAAATTATACCTCTACTACAACCGTGACCAATCATTTCCTAATTCTTGAACCATAGGGTTTTAGAATCCTACTCTTGTCATATCTCTTCACCTGATGAGACCTCTTTACCCTTTTGTAATTACATCCTTTCATCTTAAACTGCTAGCTATACATCACATATATTTTGAACACAAATTCAAACAAGGAGTGAGAAACATAATATAATACTTTACAGATAAGACATAAGCATAAGGGTTTTCACAAACTAATAAATTAATATCATTCAAAATCTCGTACATAATTAATTATAAATATAGGGTTCTCACACACATAACAATCATACTTTCATTCACAACCATCCATACAGAATATCACAATCACATGTATGACATGTAATGCTTTTAATACTATCTCATTCAGTTTATGCATGTGGGCCCTTAAAGTTTTAGTTTGTACTGGGCCAACCAGGAGTTTACACTGTTCCATAATTTCAGATAATAATAACATAAATGCCTTCATGGCATATCAACAACTCAACTGGCATGGAAACACTTAGAGACTAGTCAGATTGAGAAGGTTTTTATTGTGAAAGTACCCGACACTAGGGAGCAACCCCAGGTCCCCTGAAGCACCCTTTCACACCCTCTCATCCCAAGGCTCGCAATTAAGTCTCCTCTAATGTATCCTCGGTTTCTATAATCCGTCCCCAGGCAATATCACATCTCATTTCTCTTTAATGATTCATGATGCATGAACTACCCGCGTATTGAGTTGGTTAAGACTTTTAGAAACTCAAATATAAATTATATCTTCGGGGCCTACAAACCACAACATAGCCACCCTGATAAACTGCACATTTCCAAACTCTTAAATAAGTTCTGCCACACGCAGAAGAATTTCAGTACAATTTTTCTTTATCATTCACAAATGATTTGAGTTTCAAAGTCTTAACATATATTCCAAACCTTCATTATAGCATTTATAGGAAATTAATTTACTTAGACATAAGTTTGAATTATTGATCTTTTTCCATCTTTAATTATAATATTAATAAATGTATAATATTTCTAAACACTTTTGAAATTAAAACTCTTATTTTTAAAAGTTTAAAATATTATTGAAGTATCTCATTTCTATTTGAGAATCAAACATTTTCATATCCATACATATACATATATTTAAATATATTATTTTTTTATAAAATACTTTCTCTTTTTTATATAAAATAACTAAAATTTAATTTAATTAAATAATTTATTTTGAAAGATAAAAGTGAGTTGTAAGAATTATATACTTTCATTGAAAGTTAAGAAAAATTTCTTAACAATAATCTGAATAAACATTGAGAAATAATTTCTTTTAAATTAATACTTTAAAGAATAAGAGATAAGTATATTCTTACTGAGTTTTAGTTTTCCGTCATGCTTGCTATATGCTCAAACTCCACATCATAAGATCATCAATCATTCGTTAATCTCAACCAAATATTGTTAATCATAATTAAATATCATCACTCAAAATCAAATATTGGTCATAATCAAATCAAATAAAAATAACTCAATTACTATACGAAATCTACACAATTTATTTCAAGGTGTCTTAATCATTAAAGTTTATTTTAAGTCGTAGTAGTCCAGTCATAATGTTAGTTGGTCCATATCAAGTCCAAAATAGTCCAATGGTCATATGGGTCCATCATAGTCCAATCAATGCAAAGGTATAATTTAGTCCATATAAGTCCATAAACAGTCCATATCAATCCATAACAGTCCAAATCTCAATGATACGGTATTTTAGGTTAACAAGTCATCTAAATATTTTAAACTTTATGTTAGGTTAATCAATATGATTCATCCAAATATTTTAAACTTTTGAATAAATTTTATTTATTTATTTACTTAAGATGATAATAAGTATTACTTTAAAATATAATAATTATTCATAGTTAAAAGGAGTAGGGGACTCCTCCCATTATTCTTATGTCTTTTCATATTATATTCTTATCTCACTCTCCCTTACCTTGAATTGTTACCAAAAGAGAGTTCGCTTTGCGCCTCTGATTTCTAGAAATATTAATACCAATTTATTTCAGTATAGACATAAGATGAAAATTAAGATTACTACGTAAAACAGAAATGGTAAATTTTGAATAGTGAATAATGAATAGTAAAACATAAATAGTAACAGTAAATAGTCAAATATGAATGGTAACCATAAATAGTAGGCTAAATTACACTTTTGGTCCCCTAACTTGTAAAATTTTTTCAATTTGGTCCCTCATTATAATTTTAAACCATTTTGGTCCCCTAACTTGTTAAATAATGTCAAGTTGGTCCTTCCGTCAATCCTGATGTTAACGTCGTATGTCAGTCCTGCTTACGTGGCAAAGAGACGTTGGAGGTATCCAGGTTTCCTCCATTAAAGCTCGAGTGAAGGTCTAGGGTTTCATAATTTGAAATTAAAATTGGGAGAAAATTTGAAGAACTTGAGTTCCTGCTTCCCCTCATCCATGATGGCCTACTCTAGTGGTTCTGTGTTCAGCAATGGAAGCAACATGACACGGGCAGATTCTCCTTATTGTGAATGTATGGGGCATCATAAAGCTGTGCTTCGAACCTCAAAAATGACGATCAACTATGGAAGACAGTTCTGGGGGTGTAGAAAGTACCGGGTAAAGTAATTATTTGTTGGTCATGCGTTTTGCTACTTGTGACAAGTGAAAACAGGATTCATAGTCCTTAATGCTCTGAATAGTGTTGTTGTAGGGTGTGGCAGGTGATGGGAGTTGTAATTTTTTCCAATGGGTTACTGATGTTGCTGAAGCTGAGAAGGATTTTTTGATTGTTAGACAAAGGAAAAAAATAATTGCATTGCAAAAATCTCTCATGGAGTCCAGAAGATGCAACAAGTGGATGTACTGTGTTTGTGTGTTATCAGCCATATGTAATGTGTGTGTGATCCTTGTATGTTGGACAAGATAGTGGGTTTAGTGTGACCTTTGGTCCTTGTTAATGTTCAGTTATTAGTTTGAGTGAGACTCAAGTTTGTATCTTAAGTATGTTAATCGAGTTGTTAAATTGAAGTTTGTAATATAAGTTCTCAATTGAGATGTTAAATTGGAGTTTGTAATTCGAGTATGTTAAGAAAAGCTGTTAAATTAATGTTAAATTAGAGTTTGTAATTCGAGTATGTTAACGAAAGCTGTGAAATTAATGTTAAATTGGAGTTTGTAATTCAACTAAGTTCTTCATTGAGCTATTAAATAGAATTGCCAAACATCAACATGTACAAAAGAGTACGATATCAAACATTGTTCAAACATGCACTTGGCCGATATCAAAACAGTACGACGGCCTAAAACAATATCATTACAATTGTCTAATTCAAAACATGACCAACAGTCTCGAAAGAAAAAAACAGTAAAATGTTTCAGGTGTGCTTCCTCCTTGGTCTTAACTTTGGCCTGACTTTAAGGGCAGTTGTGTTTTGACTGTTGGGGGTTTGTTGGGTTTGGGTTCCCTCTTGTGGTGGTTTGGATGGACAAGTTGTCTTGTTGTGGCCCGTTGCTCCACATACGCTACATTTGCACTTCAATCCCTTCCTAGACATCCTTATATCATCTTTCTCACTTGGGTCCTTTCTCCTAGACTTTTTAGGCCTTCCAGGTTGTCTCTTGAACGGTGGAGGTTGTAGAGGGTTTGTCTGGACGGTCTCCCACATATTTTTCCCACAAGTAGGAAAGATTATTGGATTATAGCAGTTTCCATATGCTTGTTTTCTGTATATTGCAGGGATGTAGGTGTCTGGACTTTCATTGACATGTATCATGTGACGTCCCGTGTAATTTTCCGAATAAATTTTTCGCGTTTTTAAAAGATCATTTTAAAATTCATAAATTAAATTAAGAGTTCACGTAGTAGTTGGTAATTGTGGAATATTATAATACATACTAGTCGTGAATAATTAAATTCGATAAAACATTTAAATAGCGAAAATAATTTAGAAAAATAACGGTACATGATACGTTATACTTATTACAACCCATAAAATCAAAGTCCAAGTAATAGTTCATATAGGCATCAATCATGGCATCACTCTTCATTCTGCGTGACATTCACTGTAAAAATTAATGTAAGAGTGAGACAGAATATAGAATAAATATAAAATAAATAAAACTGCACAAACACAATCAACAAACCATAATGTTATGATGAATATGCCAAACAAGTTCATTTATATTTAATAAGTCTTTAATTTAGTCCAATGATGTCATGCTGGATCCATTTGGTTTGGTGGGAATACTGCAGTAAAAAGTCTCATAGAGACTCCAGTAGGAATTAGCATAACCATGAATCCCTACACTTTCATGGCTCCTGCAGAAATAAGTATACCAGTAGGAATTTACACAACCATGGATCCCTACACTTCCATGGTTCTTGTGAAAATAGGGCTTAAACTCATCATAGAGTAACCCCCCACCAGGGTAGGCAATCATGGAACCCCTAAATTCCATGGTGCGTCCAAATGCTTATGATGCATGAATGCCTTTAATTCTCTTTATCATTTAACATACCATGATATATCAATTTCCAAAACCACTTGGAAAACCACAAGTCCTCAAAGGACACATCATATATAATAATTTTCAGAATCATGGATTTACTGTTTCAACCACATATATCAATAACCGTAAGGCATTCATGTATATATATTAATTTAGTCATTCATAATTATTCATCACCAAAATGCACAAACTGAATGATGCTCATTAGACACTCATAAACATTCATAATACTTCATAATCACTCAACAATTCAATAATAATTTATTACCCATAGGGAAAATATCATTTTTATCCATAATAACCATTATAAGCAAATTTCAGCATTTCCAACAGCAACATACGTTAGTAAAACAGTCATAACATGAGCAAATCAAATCCTTTTCATGTGATTCCACTTTCTATAGCTCAAATACAACTGTATGATACTCATTAAAATGTAACAACATCAATAATAAATCATAATTACTCAAGAGTTTAATAATAAATTATTACTCATAGAGAAAAATATCATTTTTATCCATAATAACCATTATAAGCAAATTTCAGCATTTCCAACAGCAACATACGTTAGTAAAACAGTCATAACATGAGCAAATCAAATCCTTTTCATGTGATTCCACTTTCTATAGCTCAATAACATAAATATCTACAACTTTCATGAAGACCATAAATTCAAATTCTAAACAGAAACATCACTTATTCACCGAATACAAAACTGCCTCAAAGAGGATTTTTAAAACGTACACAGGTTAGTATTTTCAACGTTTCTGGAGCTACAAAAACAATTTTAGCATGAAACCAGTTCTAAATTATTCTTAACACAAATATCTACAACTTTCATGAAGGCACCAACCACTAATTCTCACCATAAAATTCCCAGTTTTAAAAATAAGATTCGGATTTCATAGTTAACAGATTTTCAGTTTGAGCATACTTTAGTATTTTAGGTATAACGAGAGCTAAAGACATCCTTTTAACTTGAAACCACTTTATATAGATCCATAACATAAATATCTACAACTTTCATGAAGACATCATAGTCTAAAAATGTATGTATAATTCCCAAAATATTAATATATGCACAAAACATAAGACAAGTATTTCAATCGGACATGTTGTAATATTTTGGCTATAACTCATGCTATACATATCATTTCATTGTTAACAGATTTTTAGTTTGAGCATACTTCAGTATTTTAGGCATAACTAGAGCTACAGACATCCTTTTAACTTGAAACCACTTTCTATAGATCCATAACATAAATATATACAACTTTCATGAAGACATCAAGGTCTAAAAACGTATGTATAATTCCCAAAATATTCATATATGCACAAAACACAAGATAAGTATTTCAATCGGACATGCTGTAGTATTTTGATCATAACGTATGATATACATATCCAATTCAGTCGGTTCAGGTCTCAAAATTCCTATAACAAGAAGATCTACAACTTTTGATGAAGACACTAATCACTAATTCTCACCACAAAGTTCCCAATTTTAAAAAATAAAATACGTATCTCAAGTTAACAGATTTACAGCTTGGACATACTTCAGTATTTTAGGCATAACTCGAGCTACAAAAATTATTTTGACTTGAAACCACTTTCTACAGATCCATAACACAAATATCTACAACTTGCATGAAGACATCAAAGGCTGATTATGCATGTATAAGTCCCAGAATTTTAATATATATACAAAACATAGGATAAATATTCCACTCGGACATACTGTAGTATTTTGGCTATAACTTTTGCTATACATATTAAAATTAATTGATTCAGGTCTCAAAATTCAGATAACAAAAAGATCTACAACTTTTATGAAGAAGTCAGAATCAAAATCACACGTTTTCAATCTTAAAACCGAGTAACAAGATACAAAAATAAAACTGGAATCCTAGGACAGCATACAATTCTACCCATTTCATAGTTATTCACAACCCTGTCCCCTCTTACCTTAATGGAGGTTCCTAAAGTGGTTGAAAGTGTTGTATTATTGTCCTAGCTTCAGATCAAGAGTGAAATTGATGGATAAAGTGAAAGAAAATAAGAGAGAGACTTCACTAACTTTAGCTTGTTCTAAGAATTCAGACTTGGGAACAAGATGTAGTGTTGATTTAATGATGCAAATGACAAGTGGGGGACAAGATTTTCATAATGGGATTGTAGTGGGATGTTAGGTGCATGAATTATGGTGATAATGGAGGTTTTAGGTGAGAAAAATGAGCTGGATTGTTGACCATTTCTGCAGCCTACATAATGTAGTTTGTTTGATTGAAGTAAATATCAATTCTGACACTGTTTTGGTATTTTAGGCATATCTCTCTCATATCTTAATGGATTTTAACAAATGTGGTCTTGTTGGAAAGCTAAGACAACGATAAATAACTTTGTAGTTTACCACTTTTTTAAATTCGGACTCTAACAAGGTATTAAAATATGTACAAAATGATATGATTGAAGTAAAATATCAATTCTGACACTGTTTCGGTATTTTGGGCATATCTCTCTCATATCTTAATGGAATTTAACAAATTTGGTCTTTTTGGAAAGATAAGAAAAATAGAAACAACTTTGTAGTTAACCATATTTCCAAATTAAGACTCTAACTAACAATTAGAATGTGTACAAGATGACGTATTTTGAGTGGAGTATGTGGCAATTTGATGAGAGTAATTGGAAAAGCCAAGGAAATTAATAACTAAGGAAATAGGTAATAAATTATTTGATTAACTTTTACCAAAGGTATAAAGTTAAAATTATTTACCATGGTAAAAGGTTAAATTGAAGATGTTGTCCTAACCAAAAATTTATGTAGAAAGTTGAGATAAAATGGATAATATAATTGATGGTCTAAATCAAAATGATTATACATGAGAATAAAATTTTTAGGATGTTACAATTCTCCCACCCTAATAAAAATTTCGTCCTCGAAATTTAACATAACGCATTCCTCAGTGAAACAATTCTGGGTATTGCGTCTTCATAGCATCCTCACGCTCCCAAGTCAGAGTTACATCATTCCCTTGTTTCCATGCAACCTTCACTAATGGTACGTTCTTGTTTCTGAGGTGTTTAATTGACCTTTCTATGATCTGTGTGGGTTCTGTAGGGATAGTCAAATTTTCTCTAACTTCAACATCATCATTAGCAATCACATGAGTGGGGTCTTGTACATACTTCCTCAATTGTGATACATGAAACACATTGTGCAAATTTGCAAGATGAGGAGGAAGTGCAATCTGATACGCCACTGTACCAATCCTCTTTAGAATTTCATATGGTCCAATAAACCTTGGACTCAACTTCTTACTCTTCAATGCTCGGCCAATCCCCTTGTGAGGTGAAACCTTCAAAAATACATGATCACCAACTTGGAATTCAAGTGGTTTCCTCCTTTTATCATAATAGTGCTTCTGTCTATCTTGGGATGCCTTCATCTTCTCTCTGATTACTTCTATTTGTTCAGTAGTCTGCTGCACAATTTTAGGTCCTGACGCTAAACTTTCACCAGTTTCTAACCAACAAAGGGGCGTTCGACACTTTCTACCATACAATGCTTTAAATGGAGCCATACCAATACTGCTATGGTAACTGTTGTTATACGTGAATTCAATCAGTGGAAGAAATTGCTCCCAACTACCACCATGCTCAAGTACACAAGATCGCAGTAAGTCTTCCAAACTTTGTATGGTACGCTTTGACTGTCCATCTGTTTGAGGATGATAAGCTGAACTTAATCAGAGTCTTGAACCCAACTCCTGATGCAAGCTTCCCCAGAATCGGGAAGTGAACCTCAGATCTCTATCTGACACAATACTAGATGGTACACCATGAAGTCTCACGATCTCTTTCACATATAATTGTGCCAAATTTTGTAGAGAATTCTTCATATTCATCGGAAGGAAGTGAGCAGACTTAGTCAATCTGTCTACAATAACCCAGATTGCATCATTTCCTGAACGTGTTCTTGGTAATCCTGACACAAAGTCCATTGAAATGTCATCCCATTTCCAGACAGGAATCTCCAATGGTTGTAGTTCACCAGATGGCTTCTGATGTTCCACTTTGGCTTTTTGACACACCAGACATGAAGACACATATTCAGCTATTTCTTTCTTCATCCTTGGCCACCAAAAGCTTTTCTTCAGATCTTGATACATCTTAGTTGATCCAGGATGAATGCTCAACATACTTTTATGCGCTTCTTCTAGGATTGTCCTTCTCAGATCAACATCATCTGGTACACAAATTCTACTTCTGATTCTCCAAATTCCATCTGATCCTTCTTGTAATCCCATATCCTTTCCATTCGCCTGCAACTCTCTCAACTCCTGTAGTTGCAAGTCCTCTGTCTGCATTTCACCTATCAGCTTCAGAAAATCATTGGTTATTTTCAAAGTTCCCAAAGTCATACTTTTTAAAGATTTCATCTCCACACCCAAGTTCATGTCTCTGAATTGTTCTATCATCTCCATCTCTTTTATCATCAAAGATGCCATATGAATGGACTTTCGGCTAAGTGCATCTGCCACCACATTTGCTTTTCCTGGATGGTACTTCAAATCAAAATCATAATCTTTAAGAAACTCCATCCATCTTCGCTGCCTCATGTTCAATTCCTTTTGATCGAACAAATACTTCAAGCTCTTGTGGTCACTGAACACTTCAAACTTGACTCCATACAAATGGTGTCTCCAGATTTTCAAAGCAAATACCACCGCTGCCAATTCTAGATCATGTGTCAGGTAGTTCATTTCATGTGGTCTCAACTGTCTAGAAGCATAGGCAACCACCTTCCGTTGCTGCATCAAAACACAACCTAAGCCCATCTTAGAAGCATCACAATAAACCACAAGGTCTTCTTGTGGATTAGGCAAAGTTAAAACTGGAGCAGATGTAAGCTTCAATTTTAGTTCTTGGAAACTTTCTTCACATTCTGGCGTCCAAGAAAAGGGTTGATTCTTCCGGGTCAGACGAGTCATTGGTAGGGCAATTCGAGAAAACCCCTCAATGAATCTCCGATAATATCTGGCTAATCCTAAGAAGCTTCGTATCTCAGTGACTGAAGTAGGTCTCTCCCAGTTTATTACAACTTCTATTTTAGAAGGATCCACAGACACTCCTTTGCTTAAGATTACATGGCCTAGGAACTTTACCTCTTCCAACCAGAATTCACATTTAGATAACTTAGCATACAACTGCTTCTCTTTTAGGATCTACAATACCACTCGAAGATGTTTTTCATGCTCCTCCCATGTCTTGGAATAAATCAGAATGTCATCAATGAAGATAATAACAAACTGATCCAAGTATGAATGAAATACTCGATTCATGTAATCCATGAATACAGCTGGGGCATTGGTTACTCTGAAAGGCATCACAAGATACTCGTAATGACCATAGCGTGTTCTAAATGCCGTTTTTGGAATATCCTCAGACTTGACACGAATCTGATGATAACCTGATCGTAGATCAATTTTAGAAAATACTACAGCATCTCTCAATTGATCTATCAAATCATCAATTCTGGGCAAAGGATATCTATTCTTCACCGTCAATTTATTCAACTGACGATAATCTACACATAATCTCATGCTTCCATCTTTCTTCTTGACAAGTAATACTGGCGCTCCCCATGGTGACACACTGGGCCTGATGAAATGCTTCTCCAACAACTCTTCAATTTGCTTCTTTAGTTCTGCCAGTTCAATAGGTGACATACGATATGAGGCCTTAGATACTGGTTCTGCTCCTGGAATTAAATCAATTGAGAATTATATCTCACGTTCTGGAGGTAAACTCGAGACATCCTCAGGAAATACTTCAGGGAATTCAGAAACAACTGGTATCTCGATCTCTTTAGATTCTCCATCTCCTTGTGGAAAAGTAAACAAGGCAAATAATTGGCTTTCACCTTGTAAGGCAAAGAGTTTGAGATTATCGAAAGTAAGATTTTCTTCTGATGGAAATATCACAGTTTTGTTATGACAGTCCACCAAGACTCGATTTGCCGATAACCAGTCCATCCCTAGGATTACTTCCAGATCCTTCAAAGGTAAACAAACAAGATCTACTAGAAAGTTTTTACCTTCTATAAGCATAGAACATTCGTTACACACCTTAGTAGTCCTAAGTTGTGTACCGGTGGGAGTAGAAACAATCAGATCATATGTCATAGGCTTCACAGGTAATTGAAGGCATCTAACACACTCATCAGAAATGAAAGAATGTGTAGCACCAGAATCAAATAACACAGATAAAATTGTACCATTGATCTCACACTTACTTTGTATGAGGTCATCAGCTTGGTCTGCCTCTGAACCGCTGATGGCAAAGACTCTCCCAGTTGTTGGCTGTAACCTCTGGTCTGTTGACTCCCTTTTCAGTCTTTGAGGTTGAGCAGCTCACGTATTTTCTCCACGACCTCCTTGATAGTTAGAGCCTCTTTGATTATTCATAGTGTTGCTGTCGTTTTGACGGTTCTGAGGGCAATTTGGACTGATGTGTCCTTTCTGATTACATCGAAAGCAAGTGACATCTTCAAGACGTCTGTTACAATCACATACATGATGATTACCTCTGCACTTAAGACACCTCATATTGTTGCGTCTCTCTGAAGATGATGATGATGATCCTCCCTTGAAACATCTTGGATAGAACGATCCTCTTCTTTTGAAATCAACTGAATGAGGTTTCAGTTGTCTATTGGCCTTTTCATGCGCCAGTCTGGCTTGGTGATTTTCTTCAAAAATTCTGCATTTGTTGATTAGAATAGGAAAACTCCGAATTTCTTGGTACCCTATCGCCTCTTTGATTTCCAAATTCAGCCCGTTCTCAAATTTAACACATTTTTATTCTTCGGCACCAGCCTGTTGAAAAGGAGGGTAAAAGAGAGATAGTTCTTCAAACTTTGCAGCATATTCTCCAACAGACATTGAGCCTTGTTTCAGCTCCATAAATTCTAGCTCTTTACGGCTTTTCACACTTGCAGGAAAATATTTCTCTAGGAAATAGTCTTTGAAGTTGACCCAGTTCAAAGGTCTGTCAGTTTCAATCATACGAGTTCTGGCATGTATCCACCAGTTTTCTGCTTCCTCAACCATCATATAAGTGGCACACTCCACCTTTTCAAATTCTGTGCAGGGCAAGGCTCGGAAAATGTGCTCTATTTCCTTAACCCATAGGTACGCTACCTCTGGATTGTAGCCTCCTTTGAATTGTGATGGCTTCCTTTTTAGGAAATGATCTAGCCCGTGAAGTCCACCAGCACTTCTCGGTTGATTTTGTCTTTCAATGGCTTCAGCCAAACGGTTGAAAGCAGCTGCCATATCATTGTTGTTGTTGTTTCTTGCCATCCTACATTTGTAGTTTGGTTTATACTAATTCTAAGGGAAAATATGTCGTATATATATATATATTATAACGTAACTATAAGTATTCTACAATTTATCAGATAAGTAATAAGTCATATAATATACATTTATCATATTATCAAGCAAGTAATCAAACAAGTCATTTTGCAATTTATCAGTCAGACACAAGTCATATAGTACACCCTTAACATATTATCAAACAAGTAATCAAACAATTCACGTAATATATCAAGAACAATACATGTTACATCAATTGGTCCTGAATTTTTGAAAACGCTCTGATACCACCAATGTGACGTCCCGTGTAATTTTCCGAATAAATTTTTTACGTTTTTAAAAGATCATTTTAAAATTCATAAATTAAATTAAGAGTTCACGTAGTAATTGGTAATTGCGGAATATTATAATACATACTAGTCGTGAATAATTAAATTCGATAAAACATTTAAATAGCAGAAATAATTTAGAAAAATAACGGTACATGATACGTTATACTTATTACAACCCATAAAATCAAAGTCCAAGTAATAGTTCATATAGGCATCAATCATGGCATCACTCTTCATTCTGCGTGACATTCACTGTAAAAATTAATGTAAGAGTGAGACAGAATATAGAATAAATATAAAATAAATAAAACTGCACAAACACAATCAACAAACCATAATGATATGATGAATATGCCAAACAAGTTCATTTATATTTAATAAGTCTTTAATTTAGTCCAATGATGTCATGCTGGATCCATTTGGTTTGGTGGGAATACTGCAGTAAAAAGTCTCATAGAGACTCCAGTAGGAATTAGCATAACCATGAATCCCTACACTTTCATGGCTCCTGCAGAAATAAGTATACCAGTAGGAATTTACACAACCATGGATCCCTACACTTCCATGGTTCTTGTGAAAATAGGGCTTAAACTCATCATAGAGTAACCCCCCACCAGGGTAGGCAATCATGGAACCCCTAAATTCCATGGTGCGTCCAAATGCTTATGATGCATGAATGCCTTTAATTCTCTTTATCATTTAACATACCATGATATATCAATTTCCAAAACCACTTGGAAAACCACAAGTCCTCAAGGGACACATCATATATAATAATTTTCAGAATCATGGATTTACTGTTTCAACCACATATATCAATAACCGTAAGGCATTCATGTATATATATTAATTTAGTCATTCATAATTATTCATCACCAAAATGCACAAACTGAATGATGCTCATTAGACACTCATAAACATTCATAATACTTCATAATCACTCAACAATTCAATAATAATTTGTTACCCATAGGGAAAATATCATTTTTATCCATAATAACCATTATAAGCAAATTTCAGCATTTCCAACAGCAACATACGTTAGTAAAACAGTCATAACATGAGCAAATCAAATCCTTTTCATGTGATTCCACTTTCTATAGCTCAAATACAACTGTATGATACTCATTAAAACGTAACAACATCAATAATAAATCATAATTATTCAAGAGTTTAATAATAAATTGTTACTCATAGAGAAAAATATCATTTTTATCCATAATAACCATTATAAGCAAATTTCAGCATTTCCAACAGCAACATACGTTAGTAAAACAGTCATAACATGAGCAAATCAAATCCTTTTCATGTGATTCCAGTTTTTATAGCTCAATAACATAAATATCTACAACTTTCATGAAGACCATAAATTCAAATTCTAAACAGAAACATCACTTATTCACCGAATACAAAACCGCCTCAAAGAGGATTTTTAAAACGTACACAGGTTAGTATTTTCAACATTTCTGGAGCTACAAAAACAATTTTAGCATGAAACCAGTTCTAAATTATTCTTAACACAAATATCTACAACTTTCATGAAGGCACCAATCACTAATTCTCACCATAAAATTCCCAGTTTTAAAAATAAGATTCAGATTTCATAGTTAACAGATTTTCAGTTTGAGCATACTTTAGTATTTTAGGTATAACGAGAGCTAAAGACATCCTTTTAACTTGAAACCACTTTATATAGATCCATAACATAAATATCTACAACTTTCATGAAGACATCATAGTCTAAAAATGTATGTATAATTCCCAGAATATTAATATATGCACAAAACATAAGACAAGTATTTCAATCGGACATGTTGTAATATTTTGGCTATAACTCATGCTATACATATCATTTCATTGTTAACAGATTTTTAGTTTGAGCATACTTCAGTATTTTAGGCATAACTAGAGCTACAGACATCCTTTTAACTTGAAACCACTTTCTATAGATCCATAACATAAATATATACAACTTTCATGAAGACATCAAGGTCTAAAAACGTATGTATAATTCCCAAAATATTCATATATGCACAAAACACAAGATAAGTATTTCAATCGGACATGCTGTAGTATTTTGATCATAACGTATGATATAAATATCCAATTCAGTCGGTTCAGGTCTCAAAATTCCCATAACAAGAAGATCTACAACTTTGATGAAGACACTAATCACTAATTCTCACCACAAAGTTCCCAATTTTAAAAAATAAAATACGTATCTCAAGTTAACAGATTTACAGCTTGGACATACTTCAGTATTTTAGGCATAACTCGAGCTACAAAAATTATTTTGACTTGAAACCACTTCCTACAGATCCATAACACAAATATCTACAACTTGCATGAAGACATAAAAGGCTGATTATGCATGTATTAGTCCCAGAATTTTAATATATATACAAAACATAGGATAAATATTCCACTCGGACATGTTGTAGTATTTTGGCTATAACGTTTGCTATACATATTAAAATTAATTGATTCAGGTCTCAAAATTCAGATAACAAAAAGATCTACAACTTTTATGAAGAAGTCAGAATCAAAATCACACGTTTTCAATCTCAAAACCGAGTAACAAGATACGAAAATAAAACTGGAATCCTAGGACAGCATACAATTCTACCCATTTCATAGTTATTCACAACCCTGTCCCCTCTTACCTTAATGGAGGTTCCTAAAGTGGTTGAAAGTGTTGTATTATTGTCCTAGCTTCAGATCAAGAGTGAAATTGATGGAGAAAGTGAAAGAAAATAAGAGAGAGACTTCACTAACTTTAGCTTGTTCTAAGAATTCAGACTTGGGAACAAGATGTAGTGTTGATTTAATGATGCAAATGACAAGTGGGGGACAAGATTTTCATAATGGGATTGTAGTGGGATGTTAGGTGCATGAATTATGGTGATAATGGAGGTTTTAGGTGAGAAAAATGAGCTGGATTGTTGACCATTTCTGCAGCCTACATAATGTAGTTTGTTTGATTGAAGTAAATATCAATTCTGACACTGTTTTGGTATTTTAGGCATATCTCTCTCATATATTAATGGATTTTAACAAATGTGGTCTTGTTGGAAAGCTAAGACAACGATAAATAACTTTGTAGTTTACCACTTTTTTAAATTCGGACTCTAACAAGGTATTAAAATATGTACAAAATGATATGATTGAAGTAAAATATCAATTCTGACACTGTTTCGGTATTTTGGGCATATCTCTCTCATATCTTAATGGAATTTAACAAATTTGGTCTTTTTGGAAAGATAAGAAAAAGAGAAACAACTTTGTAGTTAACCATATTTCCAAATTCAGACTCTAACTAACAATTAGAATGTGTACAAGATGACGTATTTTGAGTGGAGTATGTGGCAATTTGATGAGAGTAATTGGAAAAGCCAAGGAAATTAATAACTAAGGAAATAGGTAATAAATTATTTGATTAACTTTTACCAAAGGTATAAAGTTAAAATTATTTACCATGGTAAAAGGTTAAATTGAAGATGTTGTCCTAACCAAAAATTTATGTAGAAAGTTGAGATAAAATGGATAATATAATTGATGGTCTAAATCAAAATGATTATACATGAGAATAAAATTTTTAGGATGTTACAATTCTCCCACCCTAATAAAAATTTCGTCCTCGAAATTTAACATAACGCACTCCTCAGTGAAACAATTCTGGGTATTGCGTCTTCATAGCATCCTCACGCTCCCAAGTCAGAGTTACATCATTCCCTTGTTTCCATGCAACCTTCACTAATGGTACGTTCTTGTTTCTGAGGTGTTTAATTGACCTTTCTATGATCTGTGTGGGTTCTGTAGGGATGGTCAAATTTTCTCTAACTTCAACATCATCATTAGCAATCACATGAGTGGGGTCTTGTACATACTTCCTCAATTGTGATACATGAAACACATTGTGCAAATTTGCAAGATGAGGAGGAAGTGCAATCTGATACGCCACTGTACCAATCCTCTTTAGAATTTCATATGGTCCAATAAACCTTGGACTCAACTTCTTACTCTTCAATGCTCGGCCAATCCCCTTGTGAGGTGAAACCTTCAAAAATACATGATCACCAACTTGGAATTCAAGTGGTTTCCTCCTTTTATCATAATAGTGCTTCTGTCTATCTTGGGATGCCTTCATCTTCTCTCTGATTACTTCTATTTGTTCAGTAGTCTGCTGCACAATTTTAGGTCCTAACGCTAAACTTTCACCAGTTTCTAACCAACAAAGGGGCGTTCGACACTTTCTACCATACAATGCTTCAAATGGAGCCATACCAATACTGCTATGGTAACTGTTGTTATACGTGAATTCAATCAGTGGAAGAAATTGCTCCCAACTACCACCATGCTCAAGTACACAAGATCGCAGTAAGTCTTCCAAACTTTGTATGGTACGCTCTGACTGTCCATCTGTTTGAGGATGATAAGCTGAACTTAATCAGAGTCTTGAACCCAACTCCTGATGCAAGCTTCCCCAGAATCGGGAAGTGAACCTCGGATCTCTATCTGACACAATACTAGATGGTACACCATGAAGTCTCACGATCTCTTTCACATATAATTGTGCCAACTTTTGTAGAGAATTCTTCATATTCATTGGAAGGAAGTGAGCAGACTTAGTCAATCTGTCTACAATAACCCAGATTGCATCATTTCCTGAACGTGTTCTTGGTAATCCTGACACAAAGTCCATTGAAATGTCATCCCATTTCCAGACAGGAATCTCCAATGGTTGTAGTTCACCAGATGGCTTCTGATGTTCCACTTTGGCTTTTTGACACACCAGACATGAAGACACATATTCAGCTATTTCTTTCTTCATCCTTGGCCACCAAAAGCTTTTCTTCAGATCTTGATACATCTTAGTTGATCCAGGATGAATGCTCAACATACTTTTATGCGCTTCTTCTAGGATTGTCCTTCTCAGATCAACATCATCTGGTACACAAATTCTACTTCTGATTCTCCAAATTCCATCTGATCCTTCTTGTAATCCCATATCCTTTCCATTCGCCTGCAACTCTCTCAACTCCTGTAGTTGCAAGTCCTCTGTCTGTATTTCACCTATCAGCTTCAGAAAATCATTGGTTATTTTCAAAGTTCCCAAAGTCATACTTTTTGAAGATTTCATCTCCACACCCAAGTTCATGTCTCTGAATTGTTCTATCATCTCCATCTCTTTTATCATCAAAGATGCCATATGAATGGACTTTCGGCTAAGTGCATCTGCCACCACATTTGCTTTTCCTGGATGGTACTTCAAATCAAAATCATAATCTTTAAGAAACTCCATCCATCTTCGCTGCCTCATGTTCAATTCCTTTTGATCGAACAAATACTTCAAGCTCTTGTGGTCACTGAACACTTCAAACTTGACTCCATACAAATGGTGTCTCCAGATTTTCAAAGCAAATACCACCGCTGCCAATTCTAGATCATGTGTCGGGTAGTTCATTTCATGTGGTCTCAACTGTCTAGAAGCATAGGCAACCACCTTCCGTTGCTGCATCAAAACACAACCTAAGCCTATCTTAGAAGCATCACAATAAACCACAAGGTCTTCTTGTGGATTAGGCAAAGTTAAAACTGGAGCAGATGTAAGCTTCAATTTTAGTTCTTGGAAACTTTCTTCACATTCTGGCGTCCAAGAAAAGGGTTGATTCTTCCGGGTCAGACGAGTCATTGGTAGGGCAATTCGAGAAAACCCCTCAATGAATCTCTGATAATATCCGGCTAATCCTAAGAAGCTTCGTATCTCAGTGACTAAAGTAGGTCTCTCCCAGTTTATTACAACTTCTATTTTAGAAGGATCCACAGACACTCCTTTGCTTGAGATTACATGGCCTAGGAACTTTACCTCTTCCAACCAGAATTCACATTTAGACAACTTAGCATACAACTGCTTCTCTTTTAGGATCTGCAATACCACTCGAAGATGTTTTTCATGCTCCTCCCATGTCTTGGAATAAATCAGAATGTCATCAATGAAGATAATAACAAACTGATCCAAGTATGAATGAAACACTCAATTCATGTAATCCATGAATACAGCTGGGGCATTGGTTACTCCGAAAGGCATCACAAGATACTCGTAATGACCATAGCGTGTTCTAAATGCCGTTTTTGGAATATCCTCAGACTTGACACGAATCTGATGATAACCTGATCGTAGATCAATTTTAGAAAATACTACAGCATCTCTCAATTGATCTATCAAATCATCAATTCTGGGCAAAGGATATCTATTCTTCACCGTCAATTTATTCAACTGACGATAATCTACACATAATCTCATGCTTCCATCTTTCTTCTTGACAAGTAATACTGGCGCACCCCATGGTGACACACTGGGCCTGATGAAATGCTTCTCCAACAACTCCTCAATTTGCTTCTTTAGTTCTGCCAGTTCAATAGGTGACATACGATATGGGGCCTTAGATACTGGTTCTGCTCCTGGAATTAAATCAATTGAGAATTCTATCTCACGTTCTGGAGGTAAACTCGAGACATCCTCAGGAAATACTTCAGGGAATTCAGAAACAACTGGTATCTCGATCTCTTTAGATTCTCCATCTCCTTGTGGAAAAGTAAACAAGGCAAATAATTGGCTTTCACCTTGTAAGGCAAAGAGTTTGAGATTGTCGGAAGTAAGATTTTCTTCTGATGGAAATATCACAGTTTTGTTATGACAGTCCACCAAGACTCAATTTGCCGATAACCAGTCCATCCCTAGGATTACTTCCAGATCCTTCAAAGGTAAACAAACAAGATCTACTAGAAAGTTTTTACCTTCTATAAGCATAGAACATTCGTTACACACCTTAGTAGTCCTAAGTTGTGTACCGGTGGGAGTGGAAACAATCAGATCATATGTCATAGGCTTCACAGGTAATTGAAGGCATCTAACACACTCATCAGAAATGAAAGAATGTGTAGCACCAGAATCAAATAACACAGATAAAATTGTACCATTGATCTCACACTTACTTTGTATGAGGTCATCAGCTTGGTCTGCCTCTGAACCGCTGATGGCAAAGACTCTCCCAGTTGTTGGCTGTAACCTCTGGTCTGTTGACTCCCTTTTCAGTCTTTGAGGTTGAGCAGCTCGCGTATTTTCTCCACGACCTCCTTGATAGTTAGAGCCTCTTTGATTATTCATAGTGTTGCTGTCGTTTTGACGGTTCTGAGGGCAATTTGGACTGATGTGTCCTTTCTGATTACATCGAAAGCAAGTGACATCTTCAAGACGTCTGTTACAATCACGTACATGATGATTACCTCCGCACTTAAGACACCTCATATTGTTGCATCTCTCTGAAGATGATGATGATGATCCTCCCTTGAAACGTCTTGGATAGAACGATCCTCTTCTTTTGAAATCAACTGAATGAGGTTTCAGTTGTCTATTGGCCTTTTCATGCGCCAGTCTGGCTTGGTGATTTTCTTCAAAAATTCTGCATTTGTTGATTAGAATAGGAAAACTCCGAATTTCTTGGTACCCTATCGCCTCTTTGATTTCCAAATTCAGCCCGTTCTCAAATTTAACACATTTTTATTCTTCGGCACCAGCCTGTTGAAAAGAAGGGTAAAAGAGAGATAGTTCTTCAAACTTTGCAGCATATTCTCTAACAGACATTGAGCCTTGTTTCAGCTCCATAAATTCCAGCTCTTTACGGCTTTTCACACTTGCAGGAAAATATTTCTCTAGGAAACAGTCTTTGAAGTTGACCCAGTTCAAAGGTCTGTCAGTTTTAATCATACGAGTTCTGGCATGTATCCACCAGTTTTCTGCTTCCTCAACCATCATATAAGTGGCACACTCCACCTTTTCAAATTCTGTGCAGGGCAAGGCTCAGAAAATATGCTCCATTTCCTTAACCCATAGGTACGCTACCTCTGGATTGTAGCCTCCTTTGAATTGTGATGGCTTCCTTTTTAGGAAATGATCTAGCCCGTGAAGTCCACCAGCACTTCTCGGTTGATTTTGTCTTTCAATGGCTTCAGCCAAACGGTTGAAAGCAGCTGCCATATCGTTGTTGTTGTTGTTTCTTGCCATCCTACATTTGTAGTTTGGTTTATACTAATTCTAAGGGAAAATATGTCGTATATATATATATATATATTATAACGTAACTATAAGTATTCTACAATTTATCAGATAAGTAATAAGTCATATAATATACATTTATCATATTATCAAGCAAGTAATCAAACAAGTCATTTTGCAATTTATCAGTCAGACACAAGTCATATAGTACACACTTAACATATTATCAAACAAGTAATCAAACAATTCACGTAATATATCAAGAACAATACATGTTACATCAATTGGTCCTGAATTTTTGAAAACGCTCTGATACCACCAATGTGACATCCTGTGTAATTTTCTGAATAAATTTTTCGCATTTTTAAAAGATCATTTTAAAATTCATAAATTAAATTAAGAGTTCACGTAGTAGTTGGTAATTGTGGAATATTATAATACATACTAGTCGTGAATAATTAAATTCGATAAAACATTTAAATAGCAGAAATAATTTAGAAAAATAACGGTACATGATACGTTATACTTATTACAACCCATAAAATCAAAGTCCAAGTAATAATTCATATAGGCATCAATCATGGCATCACTCTTCATTCTGCGTGACATTCACTGTAAAAATTAATGTAAGAGTAAGACAGAATATAGAATAAATATAAAATAAATAAAACTGCACAAATACAATCAACAAACCATAATGATATGATGAATATGCCAAACAAGTTCATTTATATTTAATAAGTCTTTAATTTAGTCCAATGATGTCATGCTGGATCCATTTGGTTTGGTGGGAATACTGTAGTAAAAAGTCTCATAGAGACTCCAGTAGGAATTAGCATAACCATGAATCCCTACACTTTCATGGCTCCTGCAGAAATAAGTATACCAGTAGGAATTTACACAACCATGGATCCCTACACTTCCATGGTTCTTGTGAAAATAGGGCTTAAACTCATCATAGAGTAACCCCCCACCAGGGTAGGCAATCATGGAACCCCTAAATTCCATGGTGCGTCCAAATGCTTATGATGCATGAATGCCTTTAATTCTCTTTATCATTTAACATACCATGATATATCAATTTCCAAAACCACTTGGAAAACCACAAGTCCTCAAAGGACACATCATATATAATAATTTTCAGAATCATGGATTTACTGTTTCAACCACATATATCAATAACCGTAAGGCATTCATGTATATATATTAATTTAGTCATTCATAATTATTCATCACCAAAATGCACAAACTGAATGATGCTCATTAGACACTCATAAACATTCATAATACTTCATAATCACTCAACAATTCAATAATAATTTGTTACCCATAGGGAAAATATCATTTTTATCCATAATAACCATTATAAGCAAATTTCAGCATTTCCAACAGCAACATACGTTAATAAAACAGTCATAACATGAGCAAATCAAATCCTTTTCATGTGATTCCACTTTCTATAGCTCAAATACAACTGTATGATACTCATTAAAACGTAACAACATCAATAATAAATCATAATTACTCAAGAGTTTAATAATAAATTGTTACTCATAGAGAAAAATATCATTTTTATCCATAATAACCATTATAAGCAAATTTCAGCATTTCCAACAGCAACATACGTTAGTAAAACAGTCATAACATGAGCAAATCAAATCCTTTTCATGTGATTCCACTTTTTATAGCTCAATAACATAAATATCTACAACTTTCATGAAGACCATAAATTCAAATTCTAAACAGAAACATCACTTATTCACCGAATACAAAACTGCCTCAAAGAGGATTTTTAAAACATACATAGGTTAGTATTTTCAACGTTTCTGGAGCTACAAAAACAATTTTAGCATGAAACCAGTTCTAAATTATTCTTAACACAAATATCTACAACTTTCATGAAGGCACCAACCACTAATTCTCACCATAAAATTCCCAGTTTTAAAAATAAGATTCGGATTTCATAGTTAACAGATTTTCAGTTTGAGCATACTTTAGTATTTTAGGTATAACGAGAGCTAAAGACATCCTTTTAACTTGAAACCACTTTATATAGATCCATAACATAAATATCTACAACTTTCATGAAGACATCATAGTCTAAAAATGTATGTATAATTCCCAGAATATTAATATATGCACAAAACATAAGACAAGTATTTCAATCGGACATGTTGTAATATTTTGGCTATAACTCATGCTATACATATCATTTCATTGTTAACAGATTTTTAGTTTGAGCATACTTCAGTCTTTTAGGCATAACTAGAGCTACAGACATCCTTTTAACTTGAAACCACTTTCTATAGATCCATAACATAAATATATACAACTTTCATGAAGTTATCAAGGTCTAAAAACGTATGTATAATTCCCAAAATATTCATATATGCACAAAACACAAGATAAGTATTTCAATCGGACATGCTGTAGTATTTTGATCATAACGTATGATATACATATCCAATTCAGTCGGTTCAGGTCTCAAAATTCCCATAACAAGAAGATCTACAACTTTGATGAAGACACTAATCACTAATTCTCACCACAAAGTTCCCAATTTTAAAAAAATAAAATACGTATCTCAAGTTAACAGATTTACAGCTTGGACATACTTCAGTATTTTAGGCATAACTCAAGCTACAAAAATTATTTTGACTTGAAACCACTTCCTACAGATCCATAACACAAATATCTACAACTTGCATGAAGACATCAAAGGCTGATTATGCATGTATAAGTCCCATAATTTTAATATATATACAAAACATAGGATAAATATTGCACTCGGACATGCTGTAGTATTTTGGCTATAACTTTTGCTATACATATTAAAATTAATTGATTCAGGTCTCAAAATTCAGATAACAAAAAGATCTACAACTTTTATGAAGAAGTCAGAATCAAAATCACACTTTTTCAATCTCAAAACCGAGTAACAAGATACAAAAATAAAACTGGAATCCTAGGACAGCATACAATTCTACCCATTTCATAGTTATTCACAACCCTGTCCCCTCTTACCTTAATGGAGGTTCCTAAAGTGGTTGAAAGTGTTGTATTATTGTCCTAGCTTCAGATCAAGAGTGAAATTGATGGAGAAAGTGAAAGAAAATAAGAGAGAGACTTCACTAACTTTAGCTTGTTCTAAGAATTCAGACTTGGGAACAAGATGTAGTGTTGATTTAATGATGCAAATGACAAGTGGGGGACAAGATTTTCATAATGGGATTGTAGTGGGATGTTAGGTGCATGAATTATGGTGATAATGGAGGTTTTAGGTGAGAAAAATAAGCTGGATTGTTGACCATTTCTGCAGCCTACATAATGTAGTTTGTTTGATTGAAGTAAATATCAATTCTGACACTGTTTTGGTATTTTAGGCATATCTCTCTCATATCTTAATGGATTTTAACAAATGTGGTCTTGTTGGAAAGCTAAGACAACGAGAAACAACTTTGTAGTTTACCACTTTTTCAAATTCGGACTCTAACAAGGTATCAAAATATGTACAAGATGATATGATTGAAGTAAAATATCAATTCTGACACTGTTTCGGTATTTTGGGCATATCTCTCTCATATCTTAATGGAATTTAACAAATTTGGTCCTTTTGGAAAGATAAGAAAAAGAGAAACAACTTTGTAGTTAACCATATTTCCAAATTCAGACTCTAACTAACAATTAGAATGTGTACAAGATGACGTATTTTGAGTGGAGTATGTGGCAATTTGATGAGAGTAATTGGAAAAGCCAAGGAAATTAATAACTAAGGAAATAGGTAATAAATTATTTGATTAACTTTTACCAAAGGTATAAAGTTAAAATTATTTACCATGGTAAAAGGTTAAATTGAAGATGTTGTCCTAACCAAAAATTTATGTAGAAAGTTGAGATAAAATGGATAATATAATTGATGGTCTAAATCAAAATGATTATACATGAGAATAAAATTTTTAGGATGTTACATATCATACATGCAACTGCATGGTTGAAAGGTATTCCTGTTAGTGCCCATCTCCTGCAGTTGCATTCCCTAGCTCTTAAGTCCACAATGAATTTATCATCATGCCTAATGTGGTTCACCTCGTATACACTGTTCCCTGACCACCTACACATGAACATATCATTGTTTAATTTCAAACAGCCAATTGATCATCAAGACTAGGAAAGTACAAAAATGAAAACATCATTAACCTGACTTGGTACACATTTGCATGTGATTTTGACTGATCAATCCTATGTTTGATCCTTGGAAGGATATCATCAGTGAACTGCAACATTTTTACCCTGTTATTGGCCCATCTTTCTATCAAATAAGTCTTAATATCCTCTAGCATGGTAATGATTGGTTTCTCCCTTGCTCCAACAATGATTGAATTGAATGTTTCATACATATTATTGACTAAAACATCACACTTAGGGGTATATGAAAACCTTGATTTGCTCCAGTGTCTGGGAGGTAGCCTAATCAACTCCTTGTAGGCAGCATCATTTATCTCCTTCATTTCCAACATTGTCCTCTCCATGCCTGTGTGTAAGTGGACTTAGCTGCCCTCCACAATAAGTCCTTCAACTGTTTCCCTAGGTGTCTCTTTCTGAAGTTGTTGTACAAATGTCTTACACAGAACCTCTGATTAACACCAGGGATGATCTCTTCCAATGCATGTTGCAGGCCCTGAAAATATAATATCTTAGCAAGTTAGAGGACCAAAGTGATGTTTTAAAAAAGATGAGGGACCAAGGTGAAATTGCATGTTTCAGGTCAGGCCAGTCTGATACAGGGTATTGCAGTATATATATTTGGTTTAACATTGTGCAGTATGCCATATGCATGTACTCTGATAAGATAATGTAATGCAGTATGCAGTATGTATATACTTTGAACAGATAATGTAATGCAGTATGCAGTATGCAACATTATGCAGTATGTATATACTTTGAACAGATAATGTAATGCAGTATGCAGTATGCAACATTATGCAGTATGCAACATTGTGATGCAGTATGCAGTATGTAATACATGTCAGGTCAGGTTCAGGTCAGACATGAAACACATACCTTCTGCTGGTCAGATATCCATGTAATGCCACTACAGACCTCTGAGCCTCCCAAGTCACCAACCAGTAACTCCAAAAACCATCTCCATGACTCAGTGTTTTCAACTTCTACCACACCAACTGCAATTGGTAACATTTGGTCATTTGGATCTCTACCTACTGCACTGAGGAGTTGCCCACCAAATGGTCCCTTCAGAAAACAACCATCTAAACCCACAATTTTCCTACAATGCTTAAAACTCTCCTTGCAAGCCTTCAGACAGACATACAACCTGTGGAAAGTTGTGGCACCTTCTCCTGGAACATGATCACCTACTCTGTTACCCTCTGTAGTTGGTTGCACATTCAATTTAACTGTTGAACCAGGATTGGACTTTAGTAAGGCATTGCAGTAGTTCCATAACTCAGTGTATTGTTCACTGTAGTCCCCATCCACAATATCCATGGCTGCTTTTTTGGCCCTATATGCCTTGGACTTGCTCACTTTTGTATGCCATGTTTCTTTGGCCCTGTTACATATATCCTGCAGTTTCATTTTTGGGTTCTCAATAACACCACTCACCAAAGTCTTAGATAACCATTTTGAACTTAGCATCTTAATGCTATGCTGCCTCCCACAACTATGAGTGTCAATGATGGTCCTTAGTTGCCATGTTTCCTGACATGATAACTTCCCATAATATGCATAGAACTCGTATCCTTCAATGCACCTCACCCTCACCCTCTTCTTATCATTCTTTTCAAACCTTAAATCTTTCCCATTGGCAATGGCATATGCCACAATGGCTTCCTTAAACTGCTCCTTTGACAGAAACTTGGTTCCTTTCTCCCAATGAAAACCCTTCATATTTGTGGGCATCTTGAAAGTTGGAGATAATCCATCTTCACTGTCCTCAGAGTCACCACTATGCAGTTCATCGGCTTTACTTTCTAATTCAAACTCAGACTCAACCTCTTTGCATTTGCCTTTGCCTTTGTTTCTTTTAGAACTGCACCCCTCACCCTTCATGTATGTCCTTGGGTTAACCGTCCTTGGGATTTTCTTCCTCTTCCATTTTTTTTCTCAACAGGCATTGCATTTTCCACCTCAGTAACAGAACCACCTCCAACATATTCATCACCTACAACAGCCTCATCAGTGCCTTCAACATCTGCATGGTCAGCACCTGTAGGCATCACATGGCTTTGTTGACAACCACTTATCACATCTTCTTCATCAACCCCTTCGTTATCTGAGTCTTGAAAATGTATTTCCATAGCACTATCCTCTGTTTCACCATGCCTTTGATCACCCGCAACATGATCACCTTCAACTGTTTCACCATGCCTTTGATCACCCTCAACATGATCATCTTCAATGTCTACTTGAACACCCTCCTCAACATCAACACCTTTAACATCATCTTCATCTACTTGAACACCTTCAACATCTACTTGATCATCCTCTACATCAACACCCTCCATATTTACTAGATCATCATCAACGTCATCATCATTTGGTTGTTCTGGTCCAGTTAAGTCCAGAACAACCTCTGGCACATCAAGAGGGTGCACAACAAACAACTGAACTTTCCCTTGACAGTGTGCAACTCTTGCCATTTCTAAACAGCCTTGATCATCCACCAAACGTTTCAAGCCAACATCAAAATCCTTGCCTCCAATTTTGTACCATAACTGTTCAATGTTCACGTACCCCATGTCTTTTAATATTCCCATAACCTCGAAATAACTCCATCGGTCTTCATCAATATCCCATTCAGAATCTGTACCACCAATATACCCCACCTTCTTTCCATTATCTTCAACAAAGCTCCCACCATGAAAAATCTCTACCTTAAAACGCGAATTCATCCTACAAAAACTACGTAAAAGCATACTAATTTTAGAATCTGAAAAACCCTACAAAATTATGGAAACCCACATGTTAATGTAAACCCCATACTCAACCCTACAAAATATTTTCCAACAAATCACACTACGAACTTGCTACGGCCATGTTCAACCAACAACATTGACATGGATACTGAAAATCAAGTAAGATTACAGTGCATACCTTTAGAAACTCAGTGTTGAGCAATACCACGACAACGCAAGAACTCCCTTTGCCTAGCTCACCGTTCCAACTCCTTTGCTTGTAGCTTAGGTCACCCTTCAGACACGTTACACTACGGAACACACGAAGAAGACGATGGGACCAATTCGAAAACATGTATTGGGTTATCTTTCCAAACGTCGTCGTTTTGCATATACCAACCAACTCCCAAGTAAATGAGTGACACTTCAGCATACAGGTCAGTAACCATTGCCACGTAAGAGGACTGACATACGGCGTTAACATCAGGATTGACGGAAGGACCAACTTGACATTATTTAACACGTTAGGGGACCAAAATGGTTTAAAATTATAATGAGGGACCAAATTGAAAAAATTTTACAAGTTAGGGGACCAAAAGTGTAATTTAGCCTAAATAGTAAAATGTGAATAGTAATGGTAAATAGTAAAACGTGAATAGTAATAGTAAATAGTAAAACATGAATAGTAAAGGTAAATAGTAACAATAAATAGTGATTTACTATTTGAATAATGATTTATTATTTAATTTGTGATTTACTATTTGAATAGTAATTTATTATTCGTAATAGTAATTTACTATTGACATGGTAATTTACTATTTAGAATAGTAACTTAAAATAATATTATATCCAGTATAATAATAGATTTCTAAAACGATATAAAAATAAACCTAAAAAGTATAAAAGAGAGTTATTCTTACCTTATGATTTTGGCAGAACCTCATTCCATAAAAATTATTTCTCTCTCTACTCCCACCACTATCTCTCTAGCACTACTATATTAAGAAAATTTAATCTGAAATTGTGAATTTTCCTTCAGAAATCCTTCGGTATTTATAGCAGAAAAATTTACAGTGCATTTGAATATTTTATTATAAAAGTACTATGCAATTTTGAAAATTTCATTCCTGGTTACTGTGCAACATTTGAAATTTTCGTTTATGCACAGTATTTTGCATAGTAAATGTCGGTTGAATTATTAAGCCAAATAGTAACTATTCACTCGGTATATTTTAAATATTTAAAATCAATCCTTTTCGAAATTTAGCGATATTATATCAGTCCTCATTAATTTTATAATAAGTAATATAAAGTTTAAATTTTAAAAATCTAAAATTTTCTGTTAATAAAAATTTATTGGTACGTTTCAAATTTTTTTTACAATTGGTAAAATCAACATTTTTCTCAAACCGATCATTTTTAGATAAGTCTACTTAAAATGGATTTTAAAAAATTTTCTTATAATTTAACTTCACTTTCTTGTAAATATTTTTAATTTTAAGTAACTTTATATGAATTTAAAATTATTTAAAATATATTATTTTATTAAAATATTTCAAAATTTTCAAAAAAAATCCAAAAAATCATAAATATTATTTAGATCGAAAAGTTTTAAAGAACCATAGTCTAATTCCTTCAAAATTTTATTTTAAAATTCTAATAAGAGTTAAATCATAAATATATAAAAACATAAAATAAAAGTTGTGAATAATAAAGATATTCAAAATTCTTAATATAATTTCATTAATCAATAACTACTAATTAGGTCATCCTAAAATTCTCATTCAAAAGACCTATATATTTTATTATTATTATTATTATTATTTTATTTTTTAAAAACAAAATAATTAAATATAAATACCAAAATTTCATAAAAAAATAATAATAAACTAACTAATAGTAAGTATTTCTTATTAAAGATATATTAATATCTATTTTATATTTGAATAGAAAATGAGATGTTACACTTTTTGCATATTTAATAACAAACGCGGATAATATTGTTCTCCAACAATGGGTGGAACATGGTATATCCTCCCAATAGCATACCCCTGTTTTCTCGGTAACCAAATTCCACAATTTTTTTTCCAAACAAATTTTGAGGGAAAATCAGTATATGTCGGTGTTCTTGCCTGAGGGTGCAATTTGTTTGCCTTCATCCAACCAATGAACATTGTATCCTTTAAGTCATCCCTATTCAAAACATTTTCAATGTTTTCCTCATCTTGATACACTATAGATTGCTCACCAGGAAGATGAAAGTTCAATCGAATAACCGGTGGTTCTTTTAATTGTATATCAAAACTAAATAATCGCCAACTTGCTTCACAGGCTAAGATATACCTGTAATGATAGAATGTTTGGATTAAAAACATTTGTCATGCATTACTAACAGATAAGCTACATTTTGTACATAATTCAAAAACATATTATTAAGTATAAAAAGTATATAAGAAAAAGTTAGTCTTATTGTTAACTGTATCAACATGAAAATATTAGCTGATGGTATTAAAAAAATATAATATGAATAGTGTAGTTTGAAAATAGATAAAGAACATTTTATTAACAATTAAAAAACAAATTATGAAATATAAAAATCATTTACAAAAAAGGTTATCATATTTCCAAACTATTGTCTAAATCAACATTTTTTCTTATTCTTCCATTATCTATTTGCCTATATCTTAGAAAGCCTTTTTCATCATGACCGTCGTATTGCACATTTGCTTTAGAAAATTTTTGGAGCATCTTCCATTCTTCATGCACGGGCATTTTTTATTGTATGGTCCACATGGACCATGGACCATGTATTTCTGTACCACAACAAATAATGCAAGACTAAGTTATTTATTTGGAATCTCTATGGATATAAATCTATCAATATCCTCCGCACCCTTTGGTTTATTAGCAGGATGCATGAAAAGAAGAATATGAGCATGAGGCCATCCGCGTTTCTGAAATTCTATTATAGAGACACCTATAAATTGCAAAATCAAATAAATATCAGTTATTAGTATTAACTATTCAACATTAAAGGTAAATAGAAAAATAATATAGTTTTTATTCACTTACAATCGACAATTTCTCCAAATATATATCCTTACTTCGAGTCTCAAATAAGTTCATCCAATTTAATCTTGAACACCTTACAAAGGATGTCTGGTCTATCCTCGGCTTTAACATTCTTCATGTGAATGAATCTTTTAATCTCATTCCATTCAGGGTTGCACGTCATTGTTATGAAAAAACTTGGGTACCCAAAGTGTTTGCATATTGCAAAAACATCCTTGCAATTGTTTGCCATATATCTAGGTCCTCTGATAAAAGAACTTGGTAGAATGATACGCTTCCCTGTGGCAGTTGCAGCAACTTGACCACTATTAAATGATTCATGAAGTCCATTGTACTGTTCCACCCTTAATTTCGGTTGATTGAATCTAATGAACTTCAGTCTTTCAGGCTCAACTGTCACCCCCGGTTCTCCAGACCCGAATCCCGATATAATCAAGATAATTAATTAATAAAAATGCGAATAAATTTTTTGCATTTGAAATATTTCCAAAACACCCCAGCGATTACATCAAGACTCGAACCACAGAAGACCGAAGAGTGAGATTTGATAATTTATAACTGGATCGTTAAATAAATCGCCCATGATTGTATACAAAAATAACAGAGTTTACAGCGGAATAAGAATATGTATACAGGGTACACGCCTAGTACCATATATGAAGATATGAGAAAAGGCTCAGCAAAGCATGCAAATACACAACCTAAACCATATAGGCCATATTCAATTCAACCTCAAAGTCATATATCATTAACACTTATACATTATTCACAATACATCCACCAATATCAATAGTTATCACATCATTATATACACGTTATTCATAATGAAATAATTTACAACCATTGCCGGCTAAGGCATTCCGTTACCACTATTTACCTTTACCAAAGCTTTACTTTAAAATCACCATCTCATCCCATGATATTCCTGCATTAATGCTAAAAATGGACAACATGGGAGAGTGAGTTATATATTTCAAATAACGAATATGAATACAATTGAGATTATGTGCATATGCATATTAACATCATGTATGCTTTGCTAAAACCATCAATAATCATCATAATTTATTCATTTCAACAATATACATATTATGTATTCATCCATCAACTCATAGCAAGGCAGTCACATACACATATCTTTTCTCAATGCCACAATGGGCCAACATCATTGCCATCAATCATAGACAAACAAGCCTTTCATCACATTAGGCCATCACATACAACATCATCATATTCGATATATTTTTGTTATATTCATATTTTACATGTTGTCTTTTAGGTAATTCATATACCCATCTCATCATCATCATCACCTCTCAATCTCAATCATCATCACCTTTTGGTATATCTCCATGCTATATGCAAATGCTTTTAGGCTAATGCATATGCACAATGGAATAATCAACAACAATTACGGATCCGACTGTGGGAATAAACATTAAATTGTGGGTCAAGCATAAGTGTACTACTATGCCCCTACTGCAGTAGTATAATGTGTACACATATCTCTTAATGCATGCATAATCGCCAATTTTACTGGTACCAAACCACATCGCCCATATGTAGCACTAGTCACCCTATGACTTGCGCATCAACAACATGGCCTCACTTGCCAAAAGTGCTACGGGCCCCTCCCGAACACACATCGAGAGAGTCGTGCCCCATCGGACACCGAGGTAACTTGCTCATCACAGATCCGCTCACCCATTGGGCCCGCCACAGCTTTGTGATTCCCAGAATCACTAGGGAACAACAATAATTTACCCGTACACTAGGTCGCCCTCCCACTGGGCCTGCCTAGTGGAACCCCTAACATTCCACATAGACAGTGTATGATATGCCATGGATGCAAATGCCAATCAATGTATTCTCATACTATGCATCCTATCATGCCACACATCGATCATCATCATCATCAACACCAACACCATCATTCAATCTTTAGTGGATTTTATCATTGTTGGTTTTAGCCAATGTTTCATGTTTTAAGTGTGGCATTTCATTTCAACATATTATGTATATCATACATGTAAGTCAATAATTGCAACATTCACAATGGCATCACAAACATCAACAACATTCATCAATATCACAACATAATCTCTTAGTGGATTTTTATCTCATTGATCGTTACCATTGTTTCATATATAGTGTAGCATTCATAATAATTCACCAATATAATTTTTAAACCACACATACAAGATCACACTTGTATCACACACAATGACATTTAACAATCATTCATAATAACAATCATCCTTTACTCAAGGAAACGATCAACAACATCATCCATCATTATACATTATCGATATCATCTCTGATTCATCGATTTGCTACAAACACATTATCATGCAAATGTCCTTTTATTAGTCTCATCATCATTTAAGGGTGTGTCACACAACCATAACATTTACTTTTCATTATCAATCATCATATCATATCATTGATGGTGAACATTCATGTTTTCATAACATGTTTCAATTAATGTCAAACACCCCAAGACACACCATCATCATATACCCCTAACATAATCTCTTACTTTTACATAATAAAGGGGTTTTGGATACTATTAAGCTCATGACAAATTAAAACATTAAGACATGAGAGAAACTCAATTTTAGTTTTAAAAATAGTGGGATATGTCACAAATATCACCTATTAGTCCCAAAACCCTTTTAAATTTGAATTTTACAATGCAATGGGTCCGGTGTTTTACACCTAATGAGAGTTAAAAAACTCCAATTAAGGCAAGACCAATTTTCACACCTCTATAACATAATTATCTATAACTTTTATAAAGAAGTCAGAGGCCAAAAACGTCATTAAGATCCCTAAACGAGCCAAAAATAGCAAAGAAAATAGAGCAGTTGGAAAAATAGCATAACAGTGACCATAACAGGGCTTTGAATCGATTCAAGCCTGTATAAATCGATTCAAGCACTTCCAAAGAGCTTTGAGTCGATTCAAAACTCATGTGAATCGATTCAAACACTTCCAGTAGCCCTTGAATCGATTCAAGACTGTTCTAAATCGATTCAAGACAACAATTATGCAGATTTTGCTTAATTTTTCAACTTCTAAGCATCCTAACTCTTTCATATCAACTCCAAACTCTACCAAATTTTGACACCAACTTATATACATCATTTATGATGTGTGGCCACCAGCTGCACTCAAAAATTCCAAAAAATGAGGAACTTATGTGCATAAATATGTTTAGCCCATTTTAAGGTATTTTTGTGCAACTCAAGGGTCAATTCTCAATGGAATTGGCCCATTCCAGTTTATACAAGTTTTAAATCATGCATAAGCACTATTGGAACCATTCCATGGCATCCAAACATACTAAAATTCAATACAGCCCTATAAGTTCCTTAATTATGCATGAAAATCATAAAACACAACCTCATATCTTTGAGTAATTCACCCATTCATGGGTTTCTATCAACAAACAAATCATATTCATCAAAAGACCACTAAACATTCATCATTATCTTATATATATGCAATTCCCAAACATTCAACAAATGACCAAGCCTATCATCCATCACATTATCAATCACCATTCAAGATAATCATGGCAAGGCAAGCATGAGTACAATTCTTAACATTATTAAGGGCTTGTGTCAAGTCTTAGGCTTGTTAAAACACCAATTCACATTCTTGTGTTAGGCTTCGAGAATTCCTTTCCCAAAACCAAGATTTTCCTAGATCTCAAAGGGTTAACTATACCCAACATTAACAATATCGCATCCTTTACCCATAAGTCTTCTAAATCATCATGTGAATTACTCAACCATCATCACAATTCATTCAAATTCATTATAAGTCTCTTGGCTCCATTCAAGATCATCATCAATCAACAAACTCTTATGGTATTTATCATGGCCTAATTACTCATCAACTCAAGTATCCTTCATCAATGGTCATCCACTATTATTGTTATCATTTTTCCTCATAACTAACAACACCTAACTACAATATCACACAATCATTCTCAAGCTCAATTCCTCAAATCATTATGCTTACCTACATGAGTTTAGTTCAAGATTTCACCAACCTCATTAATCAATCTCAATGCTTCTAACAATTCATTCCCTTTATATAAATCATTTTAAAGTACCAAAATCATCAAATTCACTAATTTTGCTAAAAACCCCCAATTTATCAACCTAGGGTTTTCATCAAAATTACCACCCAGCATCAACCTTTACCATCTTCTTAAAACATCATGGACATTATAACTCTCCTCATCACCCAACATCAAACCCTATTCAAAATCACACCCCTATTATTCAAGCCTAGGGTTTCAATATTTCCATCAATATCCCTAAAGTCCAATACCAATATCTCAAGCTAGAACATCATAAAATCATGGATGAAGCAAGATGGGCAAAGAATCCATACCTTACAACTCAAGCTTCACAAAACGAAATAGAGAAAGGATGGAGAAGATGACCCATATTTAGTTCCAAAGTGTCTTCCAAGCTCCATGAATCCTTAAGAATCCAAGCTTTTGGGTGAAAAATGATTATGGAAGATGAAGGAGATGGTGGACGGTTTTGGTGGGGAAGTATGAAGGAAAAAGAAGAAAAATTAAGAGAAGAAGGAGAGAGAAAAGAGAGTCCACAGAAATGAAGAAAGGAGGAGGGGGAAAATGCTAAACATTGGGGTTTTACTCAATGGATAAAAAAATGTATCAAGTCACTTTTACCAATGGTTCATAATTCTCCATTGTCCAATGGGTAATGGGAGGTAAAGAGGGTGGAAAAAGCCACACGATTAAGTAAGGAGAGGAAAAGGAAATTTTCAATTTCTTTTAATTCTATTAGGCTCGTATTTTCCCCGTTTAATAACATACATCATGCTTGATTAATCATTTCCTCAACACTAAAAATTATGCTAACTATACCATCATAACCACAATAATTTTCTAAGTATTCTAGACCTATCAAATATCCAATTTAGTCAAGTGGATCCAACACCATCTGTTAAATTATCCCATTCTGGTAATTCTCAATTTACCGATAATTCATCTCTAATGTCTAATAAATTTTCCCACAATTATTGGACCATAAATAATTAATTATTCTTTACTCAATAAATTTATTTTTTTCAAAATTTGGGATGTTACATCAACCATGATGTATGCATCCACCAAGAACTATTAGAACAAACGTCTAGATTTCAACAATATTGGAGAATCAGCTTCTCTATCTTGAACTCTATATACAAAAAATTCCCCCATTGTGATTTTTGACCGCTTTGATGTTGATCTTTAGTGTAAAGAATTATCACATGGGATATCTGGATGAAACTCATCCTCCCCAAAAGGGAAGAGTAAAGGATATTGTAATCTAAGGTACTGTGGGTGGAGAGCATCTATACGTTGAAGACATATGGATTTTGTTTCAAGTATTATGTCTCGATCAACAATTGCATCATCAATGTCACCTACTACCAAAGTGGCAATCTTAGAAACCGATGGGAGTTTATAAGTTCTTCCGTCTGTGTTCCTTTTCCTTATCAACTTTAACCTAACATCACTACAACTTCCGTTGCTGAAAGGGTTTCTTGCATATGGAAAGTTTTTGTGAGGACATTATATTCATCAAACATGTTCTTAATGTTTGTGACTATATCAAAATCCAGTTCATGTGAAGTTCTTCCAGAGCTATACAACATTGAAGTTGAAAAACATTAATAGGAAAGAAAATATTACGACGTAAAAGTTTATTGTAAACTGATTTTTTTAAAACATCTACATGTACCCGACAACATTAATTCTATTTTCAACTTCTTGGTCTGTGTCATAGATATATAACTGTGTAAACCTTAGCTTGTCTGAATCTACAGGCAATATACTTCCCACTGAGTGAAAATTTTGGTCCACCCAATACAAAAATTGAGGGTCCAGTCCCATCATTAATTACATGATTAATTTTTCCAATCATAGAGGTAAATGCAAACATAATGTTAAAAGCTCTAATATTCTTTAAGAAATGAACACTTTGATCATCAGTATTTGAATATAGATCAATAAGAGTTTGTGGAGCTGTTTTCAGTAATGGGATGTGAACTTTTCCTTCCATACAACAAATAGAGAACAAATGTGTCTCTAACTTTCTTGATTTTGCCAATCTTTCATCCAGCCATATAAAAGCCTTGCAGTACTGACACTGCCAGATAGGGTCACCTATGTTCTAAGTTTTTGAGAAAACAAAGTCATTAAGGATTTCATATATAACACCTGTGAAACGATTTTGAATTTCAAAAGATACATGAAAAGTGTAATAAATAACTTGAGGTTGAGGTTGATAATTATACCCATCTGATCCATTAAGTAAGTAAACAGTTAGTTGCTATAAAATAGGATCATGTTGTATCGAATTAACTAGTTATCATTATGTTGAATTATCTTCTTGATTGCTTTCAAATACGGAAATCTCATCAACATCTTGATCCAAGTTTGATTCATCGTTTGCATATAAAACTGGGGTTAATTTTAACATGAAAAAAATATAATTAAATTAAATTTTAATCAATCTTAAAATCAATAACACAAATAAACAAAATATATTTTCTTTCTACATAAAAAATAAAAAGTATAAAAAAGAAGTTTAGAACATGGTTCATAAATAATTTCATTCAATCAAATTTATCAAAGCAATGAAGTAATCAATTACTTAACAACAAATAGCATAGGAGCATATTGAAGGAGAAACTGATCATTATATTCGTTTACCTTCTTCATCTCTTCTAAACATATGAACCTCATCATCGTGTTCATCCAAAATGCATTCACCATTTGCACTACAAACTGTTGTTTATTTGAAAATCAAAAGAAAAAGTGATTAAAAACGTTTCGAAAGAAAGTTGCATAAAATAATTTTTGAGAACTAATTGTTCAGTGATGATAAAGTTACCTTCATTGGGGACAATTGCTTCCAATGGTCCAATATTTAATTGAATATTTCTAGGAAGGTTGTCTAAGTCAGGAAGTTTGACTCCATCTAATAAAAATTGATGTATTTTCCAAGTTCATGTCATCAGATCACTTTAAAAAATTTCATCAAATAAAGTCTCATAATGTGCATGATGAACAATGATCTATTTGCAATACTTGTTAAAAGGCAAAATAAATTAGTAAAATAGTTAAACAAAAAACCTTTATTATGAAATGTTTGATCAGATGGTGCAAATTGTCCATGTTCAGAGTTTCTGCAGTTGTTAGAAACTTCTGCTTCAAACAATGATGACAAGTTCTTTACGGTATCACCATCAACTATTTCAGAGTGAACAATTTGATGGTTCCTTGCTTGTAATGAACTGCATACATAAATTAAGTTCATCATCAAACAAGCCTACTTTAACATGATGATATTCTTTAAATGACACAGTAAGGCAGGACAATCTAAGGAAGATCCATTGAAAGACATTAACACAATAATGAAAAAAAGTTACCTTTTCTTTGGGAAAACATTACATACTTCAGACATACTATTTGAGTAGTGGGGTAAATCTGTTAAAAAAATTGTTATCAAATGAAAATAAAGATAACCTAACTTTTTAATAATCTGGAAAATAATTGTTCATAACCCACCTTCAATATTATTTATGTTGTCAGGATGATTTAGGTTGCAAATCTTAAGTCTCTTTTCAAAGTCGTTTCCTCTAATCTTATTTACAAAATAATGATGTTGCATATATATATTTGTTCAAGTAATTCTAAAACACAAAATAGGTAAAAATTATCATACTATTTGTTATGTCTAATAAAGGGCTTCTATTCATTAAAGGTTGAATCGAATTTACGGTAATGGAAAACATTAATTCTGCATTTCTTACAATAATAAGAATTAAGTGATAACAGTTTTATGATTTATGATATTTAAGAAATATATAATTTTATCTTCACCTTTGATTTGAACACCACCAATTGATAGAGACATGTGATGGTTGGGACCTGATAATGTGTTACCTGTTCATAAAAGCATCATGCAAATTTATTAGTCAGTTTATAAACACCATAACACTATACAAAATATAAAATTAATGATTTGAACATCAATACTTGGTAAAGAAATATCATCATTGCAACTTGTTGCTACATGACCTGCTAGTTGAACCATATTCGGTCTTTTATGTATGTAAACATGATAATATATAAAATGTGTTCTGTAATATTATATAAAGCGGGAAGAACATGTTAAAGATTCCTGGTCGTATAAGCATGTTGTGATAAACTGCATAATCATATAAATGGTCTGTAACATTTTAAGTTTTGTTAACAAAAATAAGATTTATCATCCACCTTTTATTTGAACAGAAGCAATTGGTAAGTGTGATGACCTGCGTCAATTTTCCCTTTAATAACAATTGTTTAATCATTTTTCATAATAATTTCTCGCGTTTAATAAAAATCAGCTCGGTATTGATATAAAATAATATTTACTTTTCTTAAATACATTCAAAATAATAAAATTATACTTAAAATATCAATAACCATTGGAAATAAATCCATTAATAAAATAGAGTTTAGAAATAGCGGAAGAAGAAAAAACAGTCAGGGGTCATTCGCCTGAGCGAGACCCTGATTCACTTAGACGAGATCCGACTCGCTTGAGCAAATGCTACTCTTTAAACTTGAGCATATGACATCCCGGATATTTATAGAAAATTTTGTGTAGTGAGAAAATATTAAAAATTATTTTAGGAATTTATTTGATATTTTTATGAATTATTGGTTAATTATAAAAGGTGTGATTAGAAGAAGAAAGGTTTAATTAAAACCTTTAAAGAAATTGTAAAGGAAATGGAGAAATAACTGGTTGAAGAAGTTACCGGTTAGAAGTGACCGGTTGAGAAGGTAACCGGTTGCCATGAGTTTAAATAATGGTTTCCTTCTCTATCCTCAATCATTTGCGTAATCATTCACTCAATCATTCACGAGAATCTTCTTCTTCTTCTTCCTTCTTTATTGAGAGCTGTAAGCTTTAAAGGGAGGTCCATCTTTGCATCAAACCTTGAAATAATTACATAGCCGTGACAGTGGTTTCAAGGTGAGTTCATTGAACCATTTAAAATTGCTACCTCACCTCTTTCATTTCTTTTCTGGACCGAATAGCCATGTGTGGAGTGGTACTGTTTCGATCTCTACTCCTCCTGGCTGTGAGCCTGAAAATGGTTCTTTTAACCGTGTGGATGGTGGTGTGATGTTAACAAGCTTCACGTTCCAAACCCGTAGGTAGTGGAACGAACATCAGTGAGACAATTAAGGAAGCTGGTGCTGAACGGAGGTGGAACTGTGAACCCAGAAATTGTTGAAGCGTGGAACAAAGGTAAGGGGGTGTTCGGGTTATAATTAATTAGAATAGGACATACTGTCCGAGTCATGGGAATGACTAAACCGGGTAAGAGATGATGCTGAGTGAAAATTATGTGAATATGTGTATGAATGTACGTATAAATATGCACACCAATCGATTTAGGATCGTGTGTGTGTGTGTGTGACTTGAGAAATATTTAATGTTGTGATAATAAAGATGATGCTGGATGAGTCGTTGTATGTGAATGTGTATGAATACATGTGTATGGACACCGATCGGTTTCTGATCGTGTGTGTGTGGCATAAATTGATTGAAATTGAAATATTGATGTTGTGACAATCGGTATTTAGTGGCAATGTGATGCTGGACTTGACAAGCAGGTCGCCCGAGTGATGTTGTTAATGGCCACTTATGATGTGAAATGTGAAAATTATATGATGATGTGGTATGGGACGACCGACGGTATATGTTACCCTCGTTTTTGGCTTCAGTGGTCAAGTAGGACCCAGTTGAGCTACCCAGAGGTCTATGACCTAGTGGTTGAGGGGGAGTCAAGCAGGACTCGGTGAACCAAGCAGGGTTCACGGGGTGTCAAGTAGGACCCCCAGCTGAAGGTCGATCCTTTAGTATCCGGATACTAGGCGTCAATTTTATGTGAGAGTCAGTTGTGACAATTGATGAATTATTAATTGTGGTGTATATTTGCCGAGTGCAGTTTGTTATATTTGCTGAGTGTAAATTATTATAATTACCAAGTGTGAATTGTTATAATTGCCGAGTGTAAACTGTTGTAATTGCCTAGTGTGATGGCTATATTTGCCGAGTGATTTGCTAAAATTGCCGAATAAGAGTTGATATATTTGCTGAGTATGATATGATGTATTTGCCGAGTGTAATTTCATATATTTGCCGAGTGATTTATTATATTTACCGAGTGGTAAATTGTTATACTTGTCGAATGAGTTACTTGCTGAGTGATTTGCTAAAATTGTCGAATGAGAATTGTTATATTGCCGAGTGTGAATTACTATAATGCCGAGTGTTAATGGAGATAGTGCCGAGTGTGAATTAAATGCCGGGTGTAATGTGCAATTTGAGGATAAAGGAATCGGACGGAGTTTATACTTGTATTTTATTATTTAAATTCCGTTCTAGATTAATTATGATGCTAAACACTCACTCTTGCTGTGGTTTTCAATTTTAGTAACCAGTGACAGGGAAGAGGTCGGAGCCATGGAGGTGCGCCAAGCGGAGGATTGATGTCAAGGCACCGAGTGAATTGAATGAATTGTGTAATATATATATATATATATATATATATTGAGTTTTTTCGAGTGTTTGATGCTACAATGTGTCGCCTGTATGTTGAATTAAATTTTAATCGGTATGCTGATTAACGTGAATATAAATTCTTGATGTTATGTGATCGGTGTTTATTTTATGAGTGAATTTGCATTGTTGTAGCAGAGTCGATTACCGGGTGAAGCTAGCCGAGTGGATTCCTTCTTATCCGAGCAAGGGCCGATCGAATTGGTGCCCATTTTCGATCAAGTGAGTATCCCTCATTTCTTTGAGTGAAGAATAACCGAGAGACCCACTTCCGAGTGGAAGATTATTGTGTCTCCGAGTGAGCTGTGGCTGAGAGAATCATTTCCGAGTGAAGAAAGTTAAGAATGCTTCCGAGTGAAGATATGAGTGAATTTTTCTGAGTGAAGTAAGGTTAAGCTGTTCCCGAGTGAGAGATGACCGAGTGAGAGAATCATTTCCGAGTGAACTCTGACTGTTTTCTTTCTTCCGCTGTTTCTAAATAACTCTATTTTATTAATGGATGTATTTTGGATTGGTTTCAGTCGGTTATTATTATTTTAAGCATGATTTTATTATTTTGAATGTATGAGAAAAGTAGATATTATTTTACATTAAAACCGAATGGATTTTTATTAAAACGTGAAAAATTATTTTGGAAAAATGATTAAATTGACGCGGGTCGTCACAGTAAGGAAACATTGATGTCAAAATCATTTGATGAGCTTCCTCCTCTTTCAATTACATTGTTATAAAATAAGAAATTTTAAAAACATGGAAACATGGAAGACCATTTTAAAACATTGTATCCATATAAACAATATCAGAATAAATGACTTCATAACAATGTCCTTCAATGAAATCATAAGCATATAGGGAAATTATACAGAAGAAACTTTATGAATTTCTATTGTAAGAAGAAATTTTAAATGAATGATAATTACCTTGAGCATTTGGATCATCAGATTTATTAGAGCATTGTCTTTTTTCATTTTTGCTGTAGTTGCTTTTGTCTTTCAAACCTTGCCTTTTTTTTTCTAAGGTGTTCATCCAATCCATTGTCAACACCCTTTAACTTCTGCCTGCAGTGAAGCACACTACCCTGAAACATTTCAGCTTCCATACAATAAAATGGCTGAAGACAAAATAGTGACTTTGTACTGCATGAAGTATCACTGCTGCAACTAAACATTTGTTAACCTTTAACTGATGTATACCATGAGTTTGTTGAAGAGAGAGAACTAATTTTGCTCCTATAAAAAACATAAATGTTAAATGGAAGAAGCCTGTAGGCAAAGGGCTGTGACTATTAATTATAGTTGGTATAAAAGCATTTATGTGTTATTTATGACCTTTGAGGTTTCAAGCATGTTAGGAACTATTTATGAATAAAAGAAATAACCAACATCATATTTTTAGAAAATATTAACAGTTGTTAATTTGTAGGTAGAAGCATTTGGCCATCTCAATCCTTGCATCCTTAATTTTCTGTTATGATAGGTATTAAAATAATAATATGGGAGTCAATATTCAGTACAACCTTGAACGAAAATTAATAATGTACAAAGTACATAGAATTGAAAGAATACACCCAATTTTTATAATACATTGAGTTTAATAAACTGTTTAATATACGGATAATTTACATTTATGTTTTGAAATTTTATGAGCTTGTGTTAAGTTTTGTAAAGAGGGTCAACATGAAATTGGTGTTTGTGTTAGACAAAAGGTACAGGTTCGTTGTGTCCTTATGGTTTAACATGTTACATGATGCATGTCGTGTTAATAATCTTGAATACACAATACCCAAAAATCCAAAGTTGTTTGGGCAGACATTATCACTTTATCAAATATTTTTATTTAATTTAGTCCAAAAAAAGTAACCTATGATTAATATATCCGCTTCTGATACAGTTTGATCAAATTTGCAAAACGGTTTATGTGAATGATTTAAGGAATTCATCTACTTGAAACACATTTATAACAATGGTTACAGTTCTAATCTATTGTCTATTATGTGTAACGATTTAGGATGGATTCAAAATTATAGGAGCAACATATTGGACACAATGATGAGTTGTTTTATGTTATGTTAAATGACAGTGATAATCTATTTTGTTACCTATCTACAACATATTAGACACGATGATAAGTTATTTATGCTTACGGTATTTAGTTCAGACAGTTTAAATTTGATGTTGTTTATGGTATCTGATTACCATTACTCCATATTCTAACAAAAATGACTATAAGAAAAAAATAGTATTAGACATTAAGAAAACATATAAGTATTATATGTTGAAGGTAATGAGATAAATATAACAATTTAAAAACACATATAATAGATGAATTTTCATTGAATTTACTAAAACAATATCCAAATTTTTCTTTGACATAGAAAATAAATTAATTTTCAATATTGATCTTGACAGAACAATAATTGTCCTATGACATTTGCATGTTATTGTTTCGAATCACGTTTTCCTGTTTGCATTTGATGTATTCTATATTTTTTAAATGAGGTTTTTGGAATGAGGTTATTTTTTTACAGGTTACCATTTTCAGTTGTATATTTGATTTTAAATTGTCTTCAGTTTATATTTTTCTGTTAATTTTTTTCCTTTATTGGAAAATGTCCAACTAGTGCTTTCATGGTATATATATTTTATTTTTTAGTTGTAAATGTTCTTTTAAAATTCTTCTGTTAATGTTTCAGGTGAGGTTGTTTTGTTATATTGTATGATTATCTGTTTTGACTAATATTAAATCCTCTTGTGTTAGTTTTCTTATATTGTATCACATTCTTTTTCCAAATGTGTGTCTTGTTCTAGTCGATCAATTCTACAACCCAAATTGGAGAGGTGAGTCATATATTCTCTTTATGTTAAGATTCTGTTATGATTGTCATTTTTCTATTAAATTTCAATAAAATATATACAAATGCGATCTTTTGTTTCTTGTTATCAGATGAGCAAGGGTAAAGCTGTGATGGGTGATCATCCTCCTGGGTTTTCCCCTATAACAAAACATGTTGCTCAGATTAGTGTATTCAATTCTATTCTGGTTAATTAAATTTTTTTCTTCACTTGAGTAAAGTGGGGTTTCTTTAACCTTTAATTTTTGTTAATGAAGATTTCAGTCCGATGCCTAAACTCTAATTCTTCATTTGATTTTGAACATGTTTCCTTTCTATATTTGATATATTTCAGAATAAAAAGTGTTTGTGTTTTGATTTTAGGCTCTGGTGACTATCATTCTTTTCTTTTATGATTGTCATGTTTCTGTTGCACTCTATTTTATTTTAGTTGGTAATTGAGTTTGAACATGTTTCAAAACTTTAGTGGGTAATTTTTTTCCCAACCTGTCTTTGCATTTTTATTTTTTTTTTAAAAAATCCTTTCTACATTTTGATGTATTTTAGTTTGTAACATGTGTTTTGAAAATAAATATTCTGCATTAATGGTATGGTTTAGGGTCTGGTCACTATCATTGTTTTGTGTTATGATTGTCATATTTATCTTAAATGTGAATAAAATCTTAAGATTTGATCATTGTTTTCTTTAATCAGATGACCAAGGGTAAACAACCGATGGTGAATGTCCATGATCCTGAGCTAGTATGTTAATCCTCAACTGTCTTATTTTTTTTTTGTTTTGGAATGTTAAGAAGAGTATTATACAAATATCAATTCTTTTGGTTGATTAACTGTTTGCTAATTGTAACAGGAACCCGCTAAAGATTAAGCGATTGTGTTTATAACGTTCTTAATTTTTTTTATAAAATTTCTATAATCAAATAAATTTTTCACAAATAATTCCAAAATTAAAACAAAATTTGAATTAAATAGTAATATTGTTGCTTTTACAATAGCCGACTGGCTCATTTAATATACAAAGAAAATATACAAATCGGTATTCACAGGAGCCGGCCAAGACTTCTACAAAATAACTATGTACACTATGTATTGCACATGCAAATACATAATGCTCCACTCGGATGAGTGACTTCACACGCCTTCACTGTGCCCTATATCCACTGTAAAAATAAATAGAAGTAGGGGGTGAGCATAAACATATCAAATAATAGTTATTGAATTGGATTAAAAGTCCAATTCATAACTATATATAAAACAAAACCGAGTCATACAAACTCATCACAAGGCAACATGTTATTCTCAATAACACATATATATATCAGTGCACACATATGCTCAATCGGATAAATCCATTATTAAGTCTTTTAATTGTGTTGCAACACTGGCTCCCCGAGCCATAACTCAGCTCCCAGCTGATCCGGCCATTTTACTGATACCAAACCGTTTGCACCCTCATGTGACACCATCACTCTCAGTGACAACAGTCAGTGCCACGGGCTAAAACCCCGAGCCCCGCTCAAGAGGTTGCCTTGAGTCCCACCCAAGGACTTTTGTCTTTTGCCTTGAGTCCTACCCAAGGTCTTTTGTGAAAACCACATCATATTTCAGATTCATTCATCACACAAGCTTCACATGCTGATCAATATGCATTTCATACATTTATACATATCATGAAAGTTCATGAATAACATTCATATCATCTTCATCAATCACATATCAATATCTATATTATGAATGGAAAATATGAAAACATAAAACGTCATATAATTCAGGGTCTCACACAATAATTCACACACATATCATATATAATAATAACACCCCAAATCCATTCATAAACTATTAATTTGAGATGTAACGCTCCCCTACCTGGAAATAAAGAGTTTCAACTGCTTTTCGAATGATATCCTAGTCACTACTTATGAATTCCGACTGGAATTGCAGTTCTGAATTAGTTCAGAGCTTCTTACTTATGAAATCTACGCTTTCTCGTGAAGGAGAAGAAATAAAGTTTGATTTCTTCTTTGCTTGTTAATTTTCCAGTAAGGATTGAAAAGAAAGGATAGGAGTAATGTTTTGCACTTCGAAAGTTTTTCCACTAATTTAATAGTAGTTAATATATATATTGTTCATGCAAAAGAGACGTGAACAATAGGAAGAAGTTTGACACACGTTTCTTTGGAATGATAAGGAAGGAATATGCATTTAATGAAAAGGGACAGCACATCAGAGAGGGTCCCATGCTTAGAAGAATATCATAAAAGACTCTGCTGGAAGGTAGAAGAACAAAGTGACGTCTAAAGATCTAATAATTAAAATAATTATTAATTCTGACTCGGTTTCAGCATTCTGGCATATCTTTCCGAGAAAGCCTCTGTCCACTCAGGATTTCTTCCTCAGAAATAACCCACACGGAAATATCTCATTCAGACAGCTCACTTAGTTATATTTCTGTCCGAGTCAAACCTTCACTTGCGTCACTCGGAAGTCTTCCTTTTGAAAAGATCACTCGGGGTTTGAAGACAATCCTCTCGGAAATCTTTCCACTTGAAAGGATCACTCGAGGTCGAGGACAATCTTGAATACAAACCCGAGCACAAGCTCTCAGAAACTTTAAAACACCCGAGCATGAATTAAATGAATTCACCACTCGGATATTTACTTCCCTCGGGAACTATTCACTCGGAACATACTCATTCAAAGTTAGTCTTTCTTTCCAGAAGTACTCGGTATGTCCCAATCAGTGCCATACCACTCGGAAGTTGGTAATATCTCACTCGGTGCCGTCTCACTCGGGAGTGTTGCACTCAGAGACACCCTACTTGGAAAAGTTTCACTCAACTGAGAAATTCCCCACTCGGAATTCACAACTCAGAATTATCTCAGCCCGAGAAGTACTCATTTCGAAATCAAAGCTTTACTTCGTTCAGAAGTACTTTCGGAAACGATCCGTTCAGAAACGTTTCACTCGAATTTTCCTTTCAAGTGTCTCATTCGGACACAAAGCTTTTCTTCACTCAAAAATGATTCTCTCGGTCATGTTTCACTCGGAAACATCTTCACTTCAGTAGTTCTTTCACCCTGAAAGATTTTACTCAGAATTATATCCCTTTCTTCACTCGGAATTATCTCAACTTTCCTACACTCGAAAGTATCTTAACTTCCTACACTCGGAAGTATCCATTTTTCACTCGGAATGTCTTGTCTCAAACATAATTCACTCGGAAATTATCCACTGATCCTTAATGAATTATTTTCTAAAATTCTAAATTTTAGGATGTTACAGTGTTTATTGAAACTGATGATGAGGTTATTGTTACTTTTGTTGTTCTCCATATTTATTCAACTGTATTGCATATGCGTGTTGTGGTTTAGGGTAAAGAATTGTTTTCTGTTACATTACATGTTTACAATTATATAATAATAATAGTCAGCATCACCCTGTTTTATAGCCATATACGATAGTGGTTGAATTAAACCCATACATAATAGTTGGATCAAAATAAAAACATAATCATAATGCTCTAAAGAAGTATAAATCTATAATTAATATACACTGAAGACTTAGTCAATAAACAAAGTCTGTATAATTTAGGGTAAACATGTAAAACTTCCTTAGGATTTTTTATATCAACATTCTTCGCCTACCATCCTTTCAGAAATAAACAGCAGTAAATTAAACAATTATGCTAAATTCATTGATCATATGAAATTAGTTTTGTTCTTCATTTAACTTTAAGCAAACTCTCATTCTTTATATTTAAGATAAGCAAACCGTGTAATACTTTGTTAACTGCAAAATTTTTCTATTGAGATTTCCAGGGTAATCCTCTGATGGATGGTTAGGATGACCCCATGTGTCATTTCTTTCATCTTTCTTCAATTTTTAATCCATCTTTTTTTACTTATGTATGTCAATTGTAACAGGAAGTTGATGAAGATGAAGGTTTTTTTATGAGTCTCATGATCAGGTTATTGTTAGTTTTTTTGTTTTAAATGTTAATATAATTGTTTTATGTATAAGTTTTCCTTCATTGCCTTTTGCTGGTTCGTTATGTCAAATCAGAGTGGAAAACGCGTTGTGATTAAACATCGTCCACAGGTTGTGATTGTTCTCTTTGATGATGAGGTTATTCTCACTATTGCAAGTTCCTATTATTATTGAACTGCCCTGTGTATGACTTTTCTTGATATTGTTAATTTCATTATCTAGCTTTTGATATCATTCTTGTGGAACTTATCCCCAGTCGGTTGAAGTTGCTGCTATTTAGGGTTGAAGTTCCACCATATTAAGAACCTATCAAAGCCTCTGACAAGATACAATGCGTTGAACATGCCATAACAAAATCTTTAGATTATAAGGACACTATTAAAACACTTTGGTGGCCTGGTTAAGGTACTATCTATTCTTACTATCTTTTTCATTCTCCATTTTTGTTTCCCAAATAAAATATTAGAGGCGTGATGTTCATAATATTATTTCTGAAACTTGCATTACTTAGTATGCCATTATTTTTATGCTTCTGTGATTTATTTCTAGAAACACAAGACAAAATGCATGGATTAATATTTTGACAGATTACAATAAAATTGTATATGACATCAGAAAAATCAATTATAGACTTCAGAAGTTATAACTATTTAAAAAAGATACTGAACATATAAAAACTAAAGATTATACAAAGAAAACATTTACATGCAAGGACAAAAAAACAAATGAGTTCAAAATAAAGAAAGAACGGGAACATCACCTTCTTGCCGTCAGCCTCATCATACAGGATTTCTATACCCTTCGTCATTTGGAACTGTAAAAAAAGTTCTCAAGATTTAGGATTCCAACATTTTACGAAAAATAGTACCAGCAAAGGGAACAAAAAAGATGCTAAACAAAATCAGTACCAGCAAAGGGAACAAAAAGGATGCGGAAGGGGAAATCTGTTCAAATAAGTTCAAATGAATATATCACCAAACAAAGGGGAAACCAAGAAACAGGAAACTAAATGAAGAGGAAGCTTTATGAAAACATACCAACCGGTTTATGATCCAACAACAAAAATCAATGAACATGCAGACCGATGCAGCGGTTCACCATAGAGAAAGATGTTGCTGGTGGGGGCGAAACCAAATCGACGTCCCTCAATTGCAATGGGGCGGAACCTAAACGATATGGAGCCAAAACGTTTCGTGACCGAGTGCAAGAAAAAGGAAGAGTCACTCAAGGGAAAGATTTGCAATTAAGGGTTTACAAAGGCAAGAGTATAGCATCTGAAAAGTTTCTGCTTTGGTAATAGTGGGCTTATTAAAAAGAGGAAACTTGCTTAAAATCTTAAACTAAATTAAATTAAAATTAAAATTAAAATTAAAATAATTAATAAAACAGGATTCATCAGAGGGTGACACCTGTAAAATTTAACTTCTATGTGGGCCCTATTAACTGTCTTTTATATATAATTAAGATTTTATTTTTCTAGTTTTATTTGTATTTAAAGTTAAACTCTACTATGATGTTGAGTCTAAATATTTAAAATCTTAAATTTGAAGACACTAAAATTATTTGAAGAAATTTAACAATCTTATTCGTGTGTTAACAAAAGTAGTAAATAAACTAAAAGAAGACCTCTGAGTTAACTTAAATGAATTCAAAACATCTTTTAAAGAAGATGAACTCAAAATACTATTTTAAGAAAAAAATCACAACCAAAATCAAAAGTCTAAAGCCTAAAATCCGAACATAAACTTACCAACATGTCAAGGAAAATGTCAAAAGAAAGATCTCAAAAGAACAAGTTAAATATAGAGATCTAATCTTTGATTCTAAAGAAGTAAAGACTTAGGTCAAAATACCTACTCTCATGAAGAATCACCATAACCAAAGAATTAAAGATTGCTACAACTATGAAATGTCATTATAAGAGTTGATGATAAAAATTTAACATCAATTAAGACTAGTCTTATCATTGACCATAATTCTAAAGATGATGAGAAACCTAATTTAAATTTCAACTTCATAACCAAAAATGCCTAAAACAAGTTATGCACTACTTAATGCGCAAACATATTAAGGAAATAATCTTAAGAAGATAATCACAAAAAAAATTAAATTCTACACTTAAATATGAAAAAAATCTAAAAGTTAGATTTAATTTCTTATTAAATCTAAATGACCAAACCAAATCAGAATCAAGAGCAATATAATAAAAAATAAATGATCACTTTTACATGACACCCATTCTAGAACGAGTTGGGATTTTGACTATCAGAGTTGAAAGGAAAATGATATAAACACTTGTGGTCCCTTACTTCTAGTTTCTAAATTACAAAGTATTTCAGTAAATAAATAACATAAGATTATTACAGCTTTACATTACTTTTCTGTTTTATAATTTTTTTCTTATACATACTTTCTCAGCGTAAGCAAGGTTACAAAAATAATTTCACCATGTGAAGTCTGAACGCAATGACCACCCACCAACAACAATGAAGAGAATAATAATAATAAAAAAGAAAACGTTGAATCACGTATAAGAGCGAGCCACCTACCCCTCCCTCATATATAGTTGGTACTAGTGTATCGCAGTCACCCACCCACTCACTCACCCTCCTCCTATAATAGTCTAGATCTGTCTCTCACACTCCCTCGCTCTCCTTCCTTCTCCACCATTTCATCTTCAATGGCTTCAGATGGCGTGCTCCTCGGCATGGGTAACCCTCTTCTTGACATCTCCGCCGTCGTCGACGATGACTTCTTAAAAAAGTATTCTCTCATTTTCCTGTCCTTTATAGCAACCTATTCGGTTCCGTTTTTCGATTCCGCTTTCCCTTGAACCACACGCTTTAGGGTTTATTGGATCGTCTGATTAATTAACTAGATCTCGCGATTCTGGCTCTGAAACGCTTTTTTGTTTTTGTTCTTGTTTCTGTGTGTGACAGATATGGTATCACCTTGAACAATGCGATTCTCGCAGAGGACAAGCACAAGCCAATGTAAGATATCTCTCTTCACTTTTATGCGACACTTGTTTGCTTCTCTGTTGTGTTGTTTTGTCCTTTTCATGCATTATGTTCTTCAATCTTCTCCCTACCGATAACGTTTTGATTCATACAAGTTAAGACGTGTTCGTTAATTTGCTTTTGCAGCTTAGGTTTTGAATGTTTTAGTTATTTTACTCTTTGGAACTCTAGGTCTCATGTGACTTTTCACCATGTTCTCGGAAGTACGCTGAATTTGATATACTCGTATACGTGATAATTTGATTTTTTTTAGTTCATTTAGTTATTATTCTGGTTACTTACTTTCTACTTATTACTATTGTGCTCTGCATCGGTCATATTAGCTATATGTTAACTGTTAAGTGACCTCTTAAGTTTTGTGGTCATGTTTCTACTAAATGCTTAGTGCATCACTGCGAATATTTTTGTATTGTATTTAAAGTAACTGATTGATGCAATTGTGAGTTGGCTATTTGTCCTCTTATTTTGATAAGGCTTTAGTAGTTGTCTTACCTTTTAATTTTGTAATTATTGGGTTAGTTATTGTTAGATGAGATTGTTTTTGTGAGTTCATTTGATATGATCTGCGTAATTCTCTCAGGTATGATGAAATGACTGAAAAGTATAATGTGGAGTTCATTGCTGGAGGTAATGCACTGGGGTATTGGATTTCAGAATCTCTACTTTAACATTGAATACCACAAGCTTGTTGAACTGAAACAAAAATGATAGTGGAAATGTACATTTTGTAATAATTGCTTCTGCATTTTTGTTTTGGTAGGTGCCACTCAGAATTCAATCAAGGTTGCTCAGGTATGTACCAACCGTGTTGGTAGTGTTCTGAATCTGTACTCTGTAGTAGCTCTGGCCAAAGTAATTTACCATTCTTTTGCCTCTAATAGTGGATGCTTCAAGTGCCTGGTGCAACAAGCTACATGGGTGGCATAGGGAAGGATAAGTATGGGGAAGAGATGAAGAAGAACTCAAGGCTTGCTGGTGTAAATGTAGGTTTAATCTCATGATTCATCTGCGCCTTTCTTGTCATATGTTTCTCTGCTGTCTGTACATCCTTTAGAAATTAACTCGGTAATTCATCTTTCAGGTTCAGTATTATGAGGATGAAACTACGCCCACTGGAACTTGTGCCGTTTGTGTGGTTGGCGGTGAAAGGTCAGATAATTACTTTTTACTTGTGTTGGTTTGTTTTCTTAATAACTAATTTTTTATGCTGTTTTTAAAAGAAAGTATGCATTTTTAGCTTAATACATGATTTCAAAACAATTTTTGAAGTCTTGGATTTCAATGCCTCTAAATACAGGTCTCTGGTGGCCAACTTAGCGGCTGCAAATTGCTACAAGACTGAGCATTTGAAGAGACCAGAAAATTGGGCATTAGGTACCCCTCGCTGTTTGTCTATTCAGGCTTTTTTGTATTTCTATTTCCTCTTAATATACAAGTACTTATTTTTTACTGTGTTTTTTCCTTACACAGTTGAAAAGGCAAAGTACTTTTATATTGCTGGCTTTTTCCTCACTGTATCACCAGATTCCATTCAACTAGTTGCTGAACATGCTGCTGCAAATAACAAGGTGAAATATGACTGACTTGATGTTTCCTATTTGATAGTGGTTTTTAATACTTCTATTTTGTTCCCGTATGCAGATCTTTTGCATTTAATAGTTGTTTCTGATACTTTCATTTGATTTCTGTACACTGATCTTTCCTATTTAATAATGGTTATGATATTTGTATTTTATTCCTGTGTGCAGATCTTCACAATGAACCTTTCTGCCCCTTTTATCTGTGAGTTCTTCAAGGATGTGCAGGAGAAAGCTCTCCCGTAAGGATCCATCTGCTATAAATTAAATTGAATGAAATTTTACCTATTTGTTCTCAAGCATGCCCATCCTGTGATTTAGGTATACAGATTTCATTTTTGGAAATGAGACTGAAGCAAGAACGTTTTCTAAGGTTCATGGCTGGGAGGTAAGCATTACTTAGCAAGTCTATAGGCTTACAGTTTTGGTTTTGAATGCTAACTTGACAGATCTGGGCACACTTTTACCTTATTTTTTCAGACTGATAATGTTGAGGAGATAGCCATAAAGATTTCTCAGTGGCCAAAGGCATCGGGAACACACAAAAGGATAACTGTCATTACACAGGGTGCAGATCCTGTTTGTGTTGCCGAGGATGGAAAGGTGAAAACGTTTCCTGTTCCCCTATTGCCCAAAGAGAAACTTATTGACACAAATGGAGCAGGTACTAAGCTATTACTTTTTTGATATCAAGTATGAAACTTTGTTGCATATTATACATTATGCTTTCTTGTCTGTAAATATAAGTTCTCCCATTCTGGTCTTCCGCGTTGGTAAGGGGATATTGATAGGGGTAGACTACTTGTGCTGCTGGAGGACAGCCCTGTAGTTAGTACAACCATATAGGGGGACCAAGAAGCGTCATCTGTGCTCTGTTTGGTTGCTGTGAATAGTGTGAGGAAAAAATGATGAGAAAGAAAATAGTATGAGAAGAGTGGAAATTTAGGTTGTTTAGTTTATGAGAAAAACAAGAAAATGAAGGTGTTTCTTTGTTGGTTGTGTAGCTGATATGAAATTGGTTATTGATGGGGACCTTTTGATGAATGAAATCCTTTAGGAGTTGGTGAATGATAAGGCACAATGGCGTCATATAATCCATGTAGCTGACCTTACTTAGTGGGACTGAGATAAGGCTTTGTTGTTAATATGAAATTGGTAAAGAAAATGTTCTCGTGAGTCATGACAACTTGAAAGACAATATTATCCCTTATAAAACTTTAATTAAGTATCAGGTAAAGGTACTTTATATTTGATAAATTTAGAAACTTTATTTTTATAATATATATAGTAATTTTAACTCCAAGAAATAAAATATATATACTCATTGTTGAAAGTCCCATATTGTCTAGAGATATGGCCAATTAAAAATATATAAGCTGAGGATAATTCGTATTTAGGATTGAGCTAGATTCGATATCCAAATTTAACACTCATAATATAATATTTACTGAGTTTTAACTATAATATTGAACAGGAGGACATTCATGTCAAGGGTAAAAGGGTCAATACGATTTTCATACTTGTTTTCTCACCAATTTTTGTGAGAGAAGTTTTATCAAACAAACTATTTTCTCATAGTTTTCTAACAAGATAAAGACAAATGAAACAAAATGGGGCAAGTATGAAAAAATCACTTGTTTTTCTTACTTTCTTTTCCCATGCTCATCTCATCTTCCAAATACAATGTTGAAATTTTTTAGAAAGGACTTCAATCTAAATGGACTTCTGGAGAGTTCAGTTTTGATAAATTTAGAAACATTATTTTATGATATATATCTTAATGTTAATTCCATAATATAAAATATATACTCATAATATTTACTATTTTTAACTATAATTTATTTATATTGAAAGGGAGAACATTCATGTCAGGGTAAAAAGGTCAATATGATTTTCCTACTTGTTTTATCACCAACTGTTGAGAAAAGTTTTTATCAAGCCAACTATTTTCTCATAGTTTCTCAGCTTTTTAACAAGACAAATGACACAAGAATGGGTAAGTATGAAAAATGTGTCTTGTTTTTTCTCACACTTTCTTTTCCCATGCTCATCTCATCTTCCAAACACAATGGTGAAATTTTTAGAAAGGACTTCAATCTAAATGGACTTTTGGGGAGTTCAGTTCATGATACAGAACACATTGGAACCATCTGATTTATATAATAATTGTGACTCGTATGTAATGGGAAGTGGCTTTGGATATTGCTTTTGGTTTTCAATGGTGATGTATGCTAAAAAATCCATGCTAGTTGTAACTCATGCACACAAACACACACACACACACTTGTGATTCCTTTCTGCTCCTCTTTTAAATGTGCTGTATATTATTGTCATACAACTTAGCAAGTTAGCAACCAACATGGAAAATCCATGATGTAATTTATAATTACTAAGGGATTGTCACAATGAGGAATACATGTTCGTAGTGGCAAGCAAGAAACCTTGTCCATCCAAGATGTTTGTGGAAATATGGTTATATATATGCTTTTTTGCTCTTTGCAGGAGATGCATTCGTTGGAGGATTTTTGTCACAATTGATTCTGGAGAAGCCCATTGAAGATTGTGTTAGAGCTGGCTCTTATGCAGCCAACGTTATCATCCAAAGGTCTGGCTGCACCTACCCGGAGAAACCAGATTTTCATTGAATGATTTCTCCCCGTTCTGTTATGATTGTTGGGATGCATTTTGCTATGTTATGATATTTTCAAATTGCTTTTGGATTTTCCCGTCTACATGAATTGGGGAAACGATGTAAGAGTTCTAGCAGAGGGAAACGAACAATTAAATTGTGTTACAAGGGCGTCGTTTCTTTTTTCTATTTTTTTTGCCAGAGTTTGCTATCGAGTCTTCTATTGGATATTTGGATATATTAATCCCTGTAATTGTACCTAGACTTAAGTCTAGGATATGGTGTTGTCACTCATTGATTGGTTAAGGTTAAAAAGTACAATATATTCACAATAATAAATAAATTTTATGATTTATTTTTTTCACAAGTTATTATCTTAAGTTTAGTAGAAAAATAATTAAACGAGTTTTTAAGCTTGTTTTTATAAAAAAAAATACAGATTCATATTATATTCTTTGAAACATCACTTTTCATTTTGTAATCACAGATGAAGTTTGGATAATAAGCCTTCTCAGTTTTAACATTTTTGGGTGAATTTTATAATTTGATTAGTATGCACTGTTAGATTTGAAAAAATAATAGCAAACAATTTGGTTAGTTGTTTTCAGGTGGAAGAGTTGGTTATGTTTAGGGTTTAAGGTTTAAATAATGTGTAATGACTTTTATTGAATATTTGGACATATAATTGTATCTAAAATTTTAGATATGGTGTATGATTTAGTTGCGATTGACTAAGCTGTCAAGTTTTTTTTTTAATTTTAAAAAAAATATTTTTAATTTATTTTAATAAATTTTATATCAAATTTATAAATTAGAAATTATTTAAAAATAATTTAATTTATAAATTTTAAATTAAGTTATATAAATTATTTATTGTTACCCTCTTTTACAAGTTATTATTATTATTACATTATATTCACTAAAAAAAATTGCCTTTTAGAAATAGTTCATCAGTGGTGATTTTGTAAAATCGCCGACGGTTTATTTTTATTTAGGAAATTGACTTTGTTCAACCGCCAGTAAATTCAATTTGGAAAATTAGAGCGCTTGTAATTTACTTCTACTTTTTGCTTTTGTTTTCACTAGATAAAATTTTCACTTTTCTTTTCTAAAAGGATTTCACATTCTTTAAATCCTTTCACGATTTTTTTTTTCAAACCCTCGTGCAACGATGTTTTCCAACGTTCTACGGCGGCGTCTCCTTATATTTCTTTGACATCATTCCTTCCTTGCATCATTGTAACATTTACTTTCCGGGGATTTAACATTCTCCCATCAGGGTTATAAATTTTGCTTTTTCACATGATGAACATACAACCACATCGACAACGAATTTGTATGTCTAGACTTCTCATTTAGTGATTCAAAGAAACCAATGGCAATGGTTGCTGCTTTACGTCGCGAAGGGAGGTGTTCACTCAACCGATCAACGCTCTCATTTCCCAGTCAGTTTCCATTCAGAGACCAACCCATTCATAGAGCGTGCTCTATCTCCACTCAAGTAGGTACTAGCCATTTTCCTGTCGCATTATTCTCATGATAATTTGTAATCTTTCGTAAATTTTTCGTTGTAGGATTGAAGAATTTGTGATTTGATGAAGCAAAATTTGTCATTGTTGTTGTTGTGTTGCTCTCCACACCTTTGAGTTTACTACTTTACTTCCAACCTAGATTTAAACAAGTTTGATTCCTCATATTCTTGGTTTTTGTTATTATTGATTTGTGTATTTAACTTAAGACTATTCACTCTCCCGTTGTAATGTTTTTAGGGGTGTTATGAATTGCTATATTAGATTATAACAAGGGATCTAATTCATATATATTTACTATTTAGGGCCTAATAAAGAGTCAGTGTATGTCATATTGAGAGAGAAGGCCAAGACTCAATTCGTACGTGACTCAAAGAAAGATATCGAGCTCACTGTGACTGGATTGTAGAAAAATGCCTTAAATTATACTCAAATTAGCTTTTGTGTCTTGCTGATACTCGATGGTTGATAGTCTTACATGATCAATTTGTGCCTAATTTCAGGAGTTTGCTTTTGTTTTAATCTACACGGAAGCCTGAACTTCAAGATTTCTTTGAATTGTTTTGTTCAAATGTAATTATGGTAAAAGAGCTATGTTTAAAATGAACTTGAGTGTTAGATACTGATGTTTTTATACAATTATTTCAAGGAAAAAGGTAATAACTTGTTATAGCTTAAATGAGCTTGGTCTATTACTTGAAATTGAGTTTATTTGATTAGATCTAATATCATGTTTCCTCCTATCATATATATTTTACAATTGGGATAGCTTGTGTGGTAAGGGATGTCACCATACCTGAAAGTTTATACACTTGAGATATATCTTGTAATTGAAACTTCTATATTATGTAATTGAAATTTATACAGCTGAGCTTAAGTAGCTTTAAAGCTTGGTTATCTTTGCAGATACTGAAATTTATACAGTTGAGATTAGATATTGACATTAAAAATTTGATTTTTTTTATTTGTAACTTTAGGCAGTTATAATATTCCAAAATCACCGCAACGCCATCACCGTTATATTCTCGTCGACACTTTCAGTGATTAGACAAAACAGCCGCTAATATTTTTGCCATCTCTGGTTTACGGACGGTTTTGAAACTGCTAGAAGTAAATTTGATGGCAGATAAAATCACCGGTAAAAATCGAAATTCTTGTAATAATTGTTACTATTTCATTCTGTTTAAATTCAGTTTTCTCTCTATAAAAAAAAAACTTCAGTCCTCTGAAGTACACTTTATGAGAAATACCCTCTGATGTTTGTAGGTAAGTTATTTGTAATATTTCAATAATTTAGATTCAAGCTAGTTGTTTTTGGTTGAAAATAATTTTAAACACACAGAAAAGTAATTACTAATCAAAGATTTATCATTCTCTGATGTTCATCGGCACTTATTTATAATATTTAAATAATTTCTATTCAAACAAGTTATTTTCAGTTGAAAACAATTCTAAATGCACAATGAAAAGTAATAAATAATCAAAAGATTTACGACTATTAATTTGAGTTTAATGTAAACACATTTGATTTTAGGAAGGGTGAGGAAATGTAATTGAGTAAAAAAGGGGCAGAGGTGTATAAATATTAATACTTCTATCAGTTTCATGTATTTATGTGTTGTCTTTGATACCTTCGAATTCTTCATCAATATTTTTTATTGAATATTTAAACATTTTAAATTAGGATATATGGATTATAATTTTAAATTTATTATGCTTTATAAAATTTATGCTTTTCTAAATACGTATATAATACGTATTATGTTTGATTAGCGTTATGCCTTTGCCTACACCAAGTTACCAATTGATTGGTTGTCTGGGACCTCATATCTTACTTCAAATCTAACATGAGCACGGACAACTTTATGCAACTGGATCGCCCATTATTTAGATGCTAACCATCACTTAAGTTTTAATGTTTAATATCCTGATTATTTAATTAGTCACTAAACTGTTTTGAGGGAATGAAATGTAATGAATTAATTCGGGACGTTTTTGTTTTAACTTTAAAATTAAAAAAGAAAAAACGTAGTGTGTCACATTTTAATATTGGGATTAGGTTATAATGGTGTATGTAATTTGTGATTATCCATAGTCATTATCTATCGTTTAGGGTTTAGGGTTTATAATGTCTTTCAGTTGAAAAATCAACATATGTCCTATTCTTAAATTAATAGACTATGATTTCCTTCTTTTATGAATTTTTGAGATCCAACAAAGATTAATTTTTCAATTGAAGGACAATGTGTAATTAAGTATATTTTAACTTCAACATAATCATAATCGGACATGACCTCAATCATGATTTAATGATCATTTTAGCCTAATCCTTCTAATTTGTGTAGGAAAAATTGTTTGATTTATTTACTTTTATTTTGACCACTTAAAAAAACAAAAAAAAAACTATTTCGGTTTCTATATATAATACTATTTTTTTAAAAATTATTTCTTAATATAAGATCCTCTTTTAAATTTCTATGTTACTAATTATTTTTATTTGACAAAATACTCTTATTAATATGTAACTGTTTTTTGAAATCAACATAATAATAAATGAAATACATTAATTGTACTATTCATCTCTCATATCATAATCACATAACAAAAGAATAAATAAAGAAAATTAAATGATGAATCATAATCATTCTAAGAAGAACTTTTAAAAATTATAATAAATTTTAAATAAATTTAATAATTTTAATAAAATTAATTAAGGTAAAAGAGTTTTAAATGTAAGAAAAAAGTAATATTTATTCAAAAGTAAATCCTCAAAATTTGAAACCATTGCGGAAGATCGGGAGTGATTAATCAAACTAATTGGTGCTCCTTTTCTTTTTCGCTTTTGTCCTGACCTTTTATGTGGAAAGGGAGGTTAATGTATTTGAAACAAATTTAAATTTGATCAGCTTGCAAAGAAAGGACAATCCAATGAAGAATATGGCTCTGACCAAAAAAAAAAAAAAAAAAATGAAGAATATGGCTTGGAGTAGTATTTCATCCTCATTATTGTTTTTAATTTACTTTATCCAAACTTGTAGTTTCCATTCTTTTTATAAGGTCAAATTAATTAAATTATAAAATTAATAAAAATAATTAATTGATAGTTAAATTTATTGGTTTATTGAAAAATAATGTAACATTCTGAGTTTATCTTAATGAACTTAATTAACACATTTAATAATGAGAGATATTAATATCTTTCATCTTTTAATTGATTGGATTATATGAATTTATTATTTCTTATAATTAGTAAAGATAAATAAGAAAATATTAATAAATGATTTAGAGGAATTGTAATTATGTCTATTAAAAAGGACAAAAAAATTTAAAACTATTGTCAAAACTATTGTCATTTTAATCTTTTTTCATATAGATTAAGAAATCATTAAAGGTGTAGTTATTTAAATTTATATGGACTAAAATACTTTTATTTAATTTTATTATTTTATTGATAATAAATAATATCTCAATTTCCTAAGTCTTATTCATTGGTTAAATGAAAGATGGGATAAGAGAATTAAAAAATATAAATTAATTACACATTAAATTACTAAAGTAACAATAATTTAAAAAAAATAAAATGATAATAATTTTAGAAAAAATATATTTTATAAAAAGTAGCGAGAGTATTGCACCAGGGACCAACTTGGGCCACTTTTCCCTAGGCCTATGCCTATACCCATCTTTCCTTAATATAAGATTTTTTTTTTCAGGAAAAATAATTATTTACACTTTCATCTTTTTATTTCCAAATTTACTCTTGTCAACTCTTTTTTAGTAATATGTCGATTCACACTTCCTATCATTTTTCATCCTATTTTTTAAGCTTACTGATCCGGTCCCAACACCGGCCCCCAAGAGCATGGTTTTAATGCTTTGCCAGATCAGCATTTCAAACAGAAGAAGTACGTTTCAAATCCCTTATAATTACTCTTATACGGAGTACATGCCTTAAAAACGTACTCACCACTCCACCAAGAAAGCGATTTGGTTAGGCGGAATATATTACACCCTATTGTGTAAGTATCTTCTAAGCAAAGTCCATGCCGAAAAGGATATTCATGTTACTCCGCCAAGGCATGTTACTCCACCAAGGCATGTTACTCCGCCAAGGCATGTGACCTCGCCAAGGCGGAAAGTATTAAAAACTTGTACACATGTACATAAAGCACTTCCAATGCACACTACTCCGCCAAGCCATAGGCTTAACACAGGCGGAATACTGAAATCCCCATATTGCAAAGCGAGCCCATACTAATAACCCCGGCACGAGATTGACTCTGTCTTGAGAGGTTGAAAATGGGAAACACGCTGTCACGCATAAGAGGGAACAACAAATAAAATAATGAAGCATTAACGCTTCCCAAGTGAGTGGAAATGCCCACTACAGTGATGGTGATTGTAAACGGCGCAGGGGCCCACTACCTTTCTTGCATTATGCCTGAAAACAAGGAATGGGTCCTACCAATAATAGAGCACCAGTAACAGGTATATAAACCTCGGCAAAAAAGGTATAAGGGGAGACCCTTAATTCTAAACCTGACACACACTTGCATAATTCTCTTAGATTTGCTTTCTAAGTAAAAACAATACTTCAAAATACTGACTTGAGCGTCGGAGAATAATTGCAGGTACAACCACCAATTATGTCAAGGCAAAGGAGATTATTCCAGGCGGACTACTACACCGCCACAGAGAGCATTGTACCACGTCCCTGTATGCAAAGAGTACTCCATATTGTATTTGTACAAAGATCTTTCCGTATCAGATTTCACATTACATATACAATTTGAATTGTTTGGTATTCACCCCTTTACACCCCCAGTAAAGAACAATTCACTTACATTTATTTAATTTTTTAAAAGAATTCAAAATTATTTAAGTTAAATTCTTATATATACTACTGCTCATAAAAGTAAAAGATAATAAAAAAGCAACATACAGATACTTTATTTTTATTTTATAAGGTAAAATATTTAGTTATGACAAAAACGTTCAACGAAAAATTTGAATAATTTTTTTATCATAAAAAATAATAATAATTATTAATCCAAGCTTAATATCAATGTCAGTATCCATAGATCCATACAAGTAGTTACAAATGACACTTAGTATCAATATGAGCAACACAGTATGGCTTTCTTAGAATCCATGATAGCTGATATCACTAATGAGTGATATCAGAAGAGGTGGAGGAATACATTTGGGGCAATACCGGTCAACACATGTAACTGTATAAAAAATATCTACGCTTGTGTAAACTTTCCTCAAACTTTACAGAAAAGTACCCATATAGGAATGGAAACATTTGATCACTACTACACTTTGAGGTACATTCAACCAACATTAATGCTTGGGTTTCGATGTTAATATTATAATGACTTGAGTGTCAGAGTGCCTTTGTAAGTAACATCCTATTTCACCCTACAACGTAAGATACTGATGCATTAGATGAAATAACATCAAGACCCTAAACATATAGGACTCGATTCTCATACTGGATAAGACATTCCCTTATAAATTTCACACGTTTATCCTGGGGTTTGGTAAAAATAGGGTAAATTTTTCACGTTTAACAAGTCCTTGACAATAAACAATGGAAACATAAAGGTTGCCATAATTAAAAACCATTAAAAAGGGCCGTAGAAAAAATTCATTTATAACCCAACAGTAAAACCCCACTTACGGTCTCGCTCAAGTGAGAGATTACTCGCTTGAGAAGGGGTCACTTTCGCTTGAGTGAAAAAGTGACTGAATCTCATATAAGGATTCTCGCTCAAGCGACCCTATTCTTCCTTGAGCAAGAAAACACCAGAAACAACCCTTTGCATCTCGCTTAAGCGAGAGAATAAACCAGAATCTATAACACCCCATTTTTATTTTAATTTATTATAGAAAATTTATATTAAAATCTTGATGGAATTTGACCATGGACCTTTAGAAGTTTTTAATCAGTATATTATTTCAGAATTTAATAAATAAATAAATAATTTTTTCTAAAAAAATGAAAAATTTCTTTTTGCACCCCCTAAATTATTATTCGCACCACCCCTTATAATTCTCGGCAGCCTTCACGGGGATTTTTACTGTGCAATTTTGAAATTTTCAAACTTTGCACAGTAATCCATATGAAATTTTCAATTCTTGCATAGTACTTTTATAATACAATATTCAAATGCATAGCGAATTTTTTTAGTATAAATAGAGGGGCGAGGCACCGAGAATTTCATCCAAATTAGAAAACTTAGTAGTGTTGGGAGGAGAGTACTAAGTGAAGAGAGGAAGATATTTTCCAAAGGAAAAATGTTCTACAAAAATTCTAAGGTAATAATAAATTTCTTTTATATTCTTTTTATGATTATGAAGGTTGTTTTCATATTACTTAAAAATCTATTATTATACTGGATATAATATTATTTTAAGTTACTATTTTGAATAGTAAATCACTATTCAACTAGTAAATTACTATTACGAATAGTAAATTACTATTTACCTTTACTATTTATATTTTATTATTTATCGTTACTATTTATGTTTTACTATTTACCTTTACTATTCATATTTTACTATTTAACATTACTATTCACGTTTTACTATTTACTGTTACCATTCATAGTAACTATTAAAAATTTACTATTTACCGTTAGTATGCATAATTACTATTTATCATTTTTGTTTCAAATAGGAATCTAAATTTTCATTTTATAACTATATTAAAATGAAATTGGTATGTTTTAGAACTCGGAGATGAGGTGCGCACGGACTTTCAATAACGAATCAAGATACAAGAGGTAACGGGGAGTGAGATAGGAATATAATATGAAAAGACATAAGGATAATGGGAGGAGTCTTCTACTCCTTTTAAATTTAATAATAATATTATTTTAAAATAATAACTTTTTAAATTAAAATTTATAATAAATTTTAAATTAAGTATCTTGTGTAACTTCCTCTGATATACCTATGCAAGGACCTAGACTTTTATAACCTATACGAACTGGACTGAACATATGCAAAGACTTGGACTGTTATGACCTATATGAGTGAACTAAACCTATGAAAGGACTGAATTATATGGACTTACATATACCTATGCGAGGAATGGACTATAAGGACTCAAAATAAATTTTATTAATTTAAATAACCATTAAAATTTGAATTATATTTATGAGTGATATTTAATTGATTTAATTTGATTATAATTAATAATGTTTGATTTTGATTGATGATATTTAATTGTGATGGATAATATTAGATTGTGATTGATGATATGTAATTGTGATTCATAATATTTGATTGTGATTGATGATCCTATGATGTGGAGTTGTACATATAGCAAGCATGAAGGAAAGTTAAAACTCAGTAAGAATTCTCTTACCTTACTCTTTAAATTTTTATTCTAAGAGAAAATATTTTATAATCATTTTAATCTTTTATTCCTTCTTAGAAATTATTTTCATTAACTTTACTTTTAATCTTTGGAATAAAAATCTAGGATTTATTTTAGAAAAAGACATTTTATGAAAATTAATTTATAAAAAGGTTGAAATAATCAATTCTTGAATTAAAGAAAAATTTTATAGTTTTAAGTATTTTTAGTTAATGAATTATTCTCTTTTAGTAAAATAAAATTTTCAAAAGTAAATTATTTTGTTTTTTTTCCAACCTAATAACTAATGATATTTGGAAATAATTGAGATTTCTAAATTTGATCTTGCTAAGATTCAATTTGAGAAAGATTATGTAAATTTTCATGTGAGAAAGTTTTGAGATATTTAAGGCTTGGAAACTCAATTTTGGTGTGATTTGAATTTGAAAAACTGTACCAAATTTATTTCTGTATGACAGAAATTCAGAGAAGAAATTGAGGAAATATACAGTTTATTGAGATGATATTGTAAACCTTTATGGTATTTAATAATTGAGTTTCTAAAAGCCTTAACCAACTAAATACGTGAGTAGTTCATGCATCATGAATCATTAAAGTGAAACAAAATGATATTGTTTGGGGACAGATTATAGAAACTGAGGATACATTAGAGGAGGCTTAATTGCGAGCCTTGGGATGAGAGGGTGTGAAAGGGTGCTTCAGGGGACCTGGGGTAGCTCCCTAATGTTGGGTACTTTCACAATAAAAACCTTCTCAATCTAACTAGTCTCTAAGTGTTTCCATGCCAGTTGAGCTGTTCATGTTATTATTATCCAAAATTGTGGAACAATGTAAATTCCTGGTTAGCCCAGTGCAAATTAAAATTTAAAGGCCCACATATATAGGTAAGTAATGATGAAGATATTGCATAACATTCATGCATTCATAATTGATTGTGTATGTGATTGTGATTGATATTATTATATATTAGTTTGTGAAAACCCTTTATTTCTTAGGCCCAATTTGGGAATATTATATTCTGTTTCTCACTCCCTTCTCTGTGCTTTTGTTTCATATGTTTTAAATTGATAGTTCGTACAGAGGGAAGGATTGAAGAAGCTCGGCAGTAAATATAGCACGCTCTAGAAAGGGAGCTCGGCATGAATACCATGATCCAATGAATAAATAATGTTATTAAGTAACTGTTCTTGGGCCATGGAGTTTCCTCTCTTTCTAATAATGTTTAATATTTATTTACTTCAGATGAATGTAAAATTACTTTATAAAATTCAATGATATTATGAGGTATTTCAGAAATATTGTATGTAATTCATTCCGATAGTTTCTTTTTAATGATTATATTTTTAGTAAAAAAATTATGAATTTTTTTAGAATTTATTGAGATGTAATAGAGGGCGTTACAGAACCAGCCCTTTCACATGGTCTTGCTTGAGCGAGAATCAACTAGAACCAAAATCTAGAATGGCAAGGGCTCCCTCAAGCGAGGGAAGGCTCGCATGAGTGAGAAATACATGAACATGCCCAGTTTAACTTCTAAACCTTCTAACTTATCCAATTCAACTCTAAATGCAACCAAATTTGGAAACAAGTATAATCAAGCCATTTAAGATCTACCGAGACTGTACGTACTCAAAAATCCTACGGAAATAATAAGAAATGCGACAGAAAGTATTTGGACCATTTCTATGCCATTATACTTCCCAAAAGCAACTTAAACATAACCAAATATGACCCACACATGTCACAGACTAAAATATCACCCCTTTAGTTCCTTAGACTCACCTATTTAGTATAATTCCTCTTGAACTTGACTACCAAAATCATTTCACAATAATTCTAGGATACAATCATCATCAAATGCTCACCAATAGTACCATTTTAGGCCTATTGCCATTCATAATACTTGCCCGTTGCATACATACAAGTTTCACACAAAACCTGGACTTTGAATCATGATTTCACCACAATACACACACACACACACACACACACACACACACACACATATATATATATATATATATATATATATATATATTCATAATGTCGACTATCATTTCATATTCTAAAGTTTGTCAAACTCTATACTCCATATCACAAAACATAGGTTATCATACAACACATGTATACAGTCTATCACTAGGCATCAGAATCATATATCAACTTGCACGATAAATACGCATATATAGATATATACTAGCCATTATAAGGCTCTATAAGATAATGTTATCATCATCAAGGTCATCAACTATATAGTTTTCCCCTCATGGCATTACATGGAACTCCACAATCTAGGCTCACCAAGTAGTATCGTCATCACCTTCCTGAAAGTTCACTAAAACCACAAGTAGAGGGGTGAGTACCATTTAAAGCAAAAAAATAGAAAATACCATATGGAATTTCCATAAATTATTATTCAACCACAACTTAAACATAGAAATCACTTAGCATAGTAGCTTTCAATCATAATCCACACATATATTTACATTAACCAAGCACCAAGGCTTATCATAACCTTTCAATCATCTATCTTCAATTTCACTAAGCACTAGGCTTCTAAAGATCATCATCAACCATCTCTAAATATATATCATTAATACTCTGTCACTAAACATAACTCAAAAGTTCACAATGTATATGTATAAATGCCATGAACTTGAAAATTACTTTTTTCAATGCATAAAAACATGCTATGCGGATCCATCTTAAACAATAGGCAAATCGTAGTACCAAGATAACCCACTTAGTAAATCATAGCACTATAATTAAGGGGCATTTGGGTGACTATATAGTGAATCATAACACTATACACGGTGGCACCCTGAGTAGACATAGTGAATTGTAGCACTATAAGCGGAGACTTTGTACTATAAAAATGTAGTTTTGGAAAATATATTTAAGAATGGGTTGGGTGTTAAAAAATATTTTTGTCTAGGGTAAGAAATGTCATGACAAGATTCAGAACCGCATTTTGAAGATGTGGTTTCTATAAAACATATTTTGAAAGGACGCTTTCCTTTGATGTGTGCCATGTGTCAAAGATCCATGAAAACCGTCTCTCCATGAGACGGTTTATATGCCTGTCCCGTCCATCATGAAACTGCCTCCTCGTCAGACGGTTAGCAAGCAAACCGCACCTTTGAACGACAGTTTCAGGCCCTATCCCGTCCATCATAAAACCGTCTCCTCGTCATACGGCTAGCATGAGTTTTTTTTATGTTTCCTGTAGCGTGATGGTGTGAATTTGATGTTATATATTACACTACACTTCAGTTTGAATCCGCATAACAGCTTGTGTTTCCATTTCCTTTAAAGTCATTTTTTTAGTTGAGGATTATTTTAAGGTTTGTTGTTATTTATTTATTTTTATATGTTTTAATTTTATGATTATATTATAATGGTACAGAGTTATACTTAGAAAGAGAGGTTGAATAAATCTTTAACTCTTTTTTGTAAAATGTACAAACTCCTGAATAGCTTAAAAAGTTAACAGACCAGAGTAGAGATAGAGAATCACACAACAGATTTATACTTGTTCACTTCCAATGCAGAAGCTACGTCCAGTCTTTTCAGACTAGAAGGATTTTTACTATTGTATAAAGCACCTTTACAATATTTGCACCAGCCCAGTGCCACAAGTATTCTTGACTCCGGCCACTTCTGACTTATAACCCAAGTATTGTTTCAAAGAGCCACTCCTGGCTACGGACACCCTAGTATTCTTTCAAAAGCCTATTAAGGCTATACCTGTTTCCCACACTAACAAACTCTGACAACACACCAGATCTTACCGAGAGTAGTGATAAGAGTTTTGATTTTACAACAAATAACACAGCGTACAATAATATGAAATAATTACACAGGTATACTGAGTTATAGACTATTATAAGTCAAGGTCTGCTAGAATCAGAACTACAAAGAAGACTTAAGTAGTATAATACAAGAACTTAGAAACTTTTTAGAAAAAGTCTTTTAGACTTTTGGTTTCTGAGAGAAATCAGAGAGTGTTGAAAGATGAGAGCAAAAAGTCTCTCTTGAATTTGAAAGCTTCTTGTATTTATAGTCCTTCTTGAGATAGTCATTGATTCATCTTGGAGGATGTTGATCTTCTTGAGGATTGTACAATAGCGAATACAGAGACATGCTTTAGAGATGATTCCTTAAATGGATTGCCTCGATAGTCTACTTAAAAAGGATCCCTTTTTGCTTATTCATTTTAATTAAACAGGTACAACTTCTTAGCAGTTGACCTTAGGCTGTCTGTTCTGCACAGGTTCAGCTTTTGCTGACAGATTGGAATATGTGAAATAGTTTTCTTGATTCATGTGAGCAAGCCTTCAACTTTTCCGTTAATTTCCTTTTTGATGATAGGCATTAATTTTATATGTGAAAGTCCATGTAGCTCCTTATTTAGAAAGGAAAGATCCTTTTCGCATATTGTATCATGAGAGAGAAGATATTATCTTAAGGTCTGTAGCTTCAAAAAGACTTGATTTACTTGAAGTCTTTAGAGAGTGCTGTAGACTCTTCTTGACATGAGCGAATTTGAGTTTTACGGACTCCCCATATTCTTTGCAATTGGAGTTCTACGAACTCTCTGTCATACTTGAACAGAATAATTAGATAAACTAAATATACATACTTCATTTTACCTAAGAGTCTTGATGTATATTATTAACAAATCACATGGGGTTTAGACTTCTTAGTCTTGAGTTTAAACTTGATTCTAACAATCTCCCCCCTATTTGTTGATAACAAACATCAAGTCTCTAAGATAAATTGAGATCTGTATTAAAGGAAGAATCAAAATTGTGAAATTGCTTGATTCTGAATGTCATGAGTTTTTATATTTCAAGGTTTCAAGATGATCAAGTTATTCGCATATAACAGACTTCAGTTATAAAAATAAATATTTGAAGAACTAAGTATGCAAACTGAGCAGATTACTATTCATGTAAGCAAAAGTTATTACATATAACTTCAAAAGAGAAAAAAAAATTACAGACTACACACATCCCTACTTAGACTTATTTTACTTTTAGACATTTGTCCTCCTTTTATAATCAACAATAGAAGGGATATCATAGAGACTTAGCAGCCTTGAAAGAATTAGGAAGGCACTGTAAAGCAGAAGCTGAAATTAGCTGGGAAGTGAATGTAAACACTAAAAGCAAACGCCTTATTTGACGACAGAAAAAGAAAGGATGGTAAGTGAGAACAATGGAGGGAACACAGATTGAGGAAGAAAGATGGCTGTGGATGGATCCCAGAAGGATGGATGAGTCTAAAGGATTCTACTAGCACGACTCTAAAGATTACGGATATCAACCACAACCTCACCAGCAGAAGTGCTGCAAGCTTGGGCTCGTTCCTAAAGGTAGTGAGCCCACAACAGACCTCAGGTATGGCCATTGGGAGAAGGGTCTAAACGCAGAACTTCCAAAATGTTTGTAGGGAGTCTCTTCGCAATTCTCATGTACCAATTCAATGCAGATGAAAAAGAAATCCAAACTTTCTCTTTTAATTTATTGGTGATGATCCTCTGGTTCTTAGGCATGAGGCAGTCTGGATACACCAAAAAGCGAGCCTGAGGCTTGGTAAACGCTTGAATCCAAGGCTTGGTAGGGAGCTTCAAATCTTGGAGAAGTTGACAAGCCTCCTGCTGTATACGAATGGCTTGAGTGTAGGTAAAAAACTCAAGTCTGTAAAGGTGAGGGTCAAAAAAGAGGTCTTCAGGAGAAATAAGAGGGTGGAATCTGTTCCAAGGAAAGATGCGGACACCACTTCCAAGGAAGAAGGTCTGTTTATAAATAGGTAGTTCACTAAGAGCATGGTAAGGAAAGAAACGGCTAGGGAGTTAAAGGATTATGCTGCAAGTTTTCTTTATGGCTAGGGGTACAACAGGGGGTTGGTAGAATTCTATGTGTGGAAAGAAGGTAATTTTAGGACAATGGGCCTTGGTACATATGGAATATGTATGGTAGGTTTAAAGGTAGGTTGAGATAAGGTTGCAGTCTTTTTAGATTTGGATTTAGGTTTGGATGCATTTGTTTTGGGTCTAGATAGAGGAGGGACAGAAGGTTTGGTTACAGATAGGACAGGTATAGACTGAGGTGAGGAAGTGGAAGGTTTGGGTGTGGGTACCTTGGGTGGAGGAGCAGGTGGTTGAGGTTAAGATACTTGAGGGGGTTGGTCTGCAGCAGGAGTAGAGGCAAGTGTCTGGACCAGTGCTTGTGTAGGGGTCTTCATCGAAGACGTCTTACAGAAGACGTATATGTCTTCTTCTTCTTCTTGGTATAAGCCTTCTGACCCTTAGTCTATTCAACAGACTTTCTTTTTGTAGAAGCATCTTCTTCTGCTTTGGCTTTCTTCTTTGCTTCAGCCTTGAAGACTTCCCACTAAGCCTTATCAGATTTGTACATATTATAGTTTAGATTGTACAGATCTACTCAGTCATACTTGGTCCACTTAGAAACATCTACATTAGGGAACTTCCTATAGTAGTAGCGAATAAAGTTAACATATAGCTTCTTTGATAGAATATTGACGTAGTCCTTGAGAGAAGTGGATCATGGATTATAGGAGCTCTTTGAAGAAGGAGTGGAAAAGGCAGGTTGAGCTTCTTCAGTAGCAGCAGCAACAGTCTGAGTGGCAGAGGCAGCTTGAACAGACTTCTCTATCCTGAGAACTTCCCCAATAGGCACCTCATCATTCGATGTAGACAATATATGGATGGGTTCAACAGGCTTCTCAACAGTTGTAACTTCAGACTTCTTGGTCGGAGTGGATCTAGACTTCTTGTCTGACAAAACAAAGTTTTCAGTAACCCTAGCCTTCTTGGCTTGAGTTTGTTCCATAGTAGGTTCAAACTTTATTTTCTTTATCAGAGGAGTATTCTGCATTTCAGTTACAGTTGTCGTAGCATAGGGTTTGTCCATCAAGGGAGAAAAGGTAGGCAGCTTAGTGATCAACAGACCACTTGTCATCCAGTCTGTTATAGACTCCAAACTTACATTCTCTAGCTTAAAGATTTTCATGAGCACAGCTGGGTAAGGAGCCTTTTTCTACTTCTTTACAACAATAGTAGTCATGTATGTTAAAAGAATGTTGGCAAGGTTGCCTTTTCCTTATTCAGCATGTGAAACATACAGAATCTATCCAACTTGGAAACTATATCCTTAGCAGATTTTCTAGGGTAGAATACTTAATGCATCAGAATGTGTAACATCTTGGCCTTGGGCAACAGACTTCCAGTAAATGTCTTGTCTGGATGGGCCTTTCCAAACAGAGCTTCATTGATGATAAAGCTTGAGACTTTGGTGAACTTGAAGTCTTTAGTAAGGACAGTTCCTCCAGGGTTACATTGTAGAACAGTCCCCAAAAGATCCTTAGAGATTTCAATATGCTTCCCATGTAGAGTTCCAACAAGAATGCATTTTGTCTTGTCCCCAAATACGATTTTCCAGAACTTGAGAGCCATTGATGGAGAGAAAGGTTCCTGGTCCAGGAAAAAGTTATTCTAGCCAATGCCTTTAATCTCAGTAGTGACACCCCTTCCTTTAGATTTGTGTTAAAAAGCATCAAAGAAGAGAGATTCAATCACATCCTTCACAGATAGGGAAATGCCAACCATTGTAGAGAGAAAAGTAAAGCTTTGGGAAGAAGAAGAGGTTTAGGGCAAGAAGAAGTTTCGAGGAAATAGAGAGAGAAAGAAACTTGCAGAGGATGTGAAAGGTTGCAGAAAGTGAAGTGACAACTAAGTGGGGGTTATTTAAAGGCAACGTTGCTTAATGGAGGGAAAACGATTTCAGAAATGGTTGTATTCCAAACAATAACTGAATGCCACGCGTTATGAAAGAGAAATAAATGAATAAATAAAAGAATTTAAATAAGGCAACAAACTATGTCTCCCAATAGAGGAATGAAGAAGTAAAAATTATTCTAAGTTAGGAAGTATGAAGACCACAACCATACAGACACTTCAATCACATAATATTATGCATGTTCAAATTATAAAGCAAACCTGACTTTTGCTAAGTGTTTGGTGAGAATATCAACCCATTGATGGTCTGTATCCATATACTTCAGATCCAGAGTGCCTTTCTAGACATAGTCACAAATGAAGTGATACTTGACTTAAATGTGTTTTGTCTTTGAGTGTTGAATTGGATTCTTTGATAAATTGATAGCACTTGTGTTGTCACAGAATACAAGAATCTCTTCTTCCTGAATTGAATAGTCCCCCAGTTGGTACTTCATCCATAGAAGTTATGAATAGCAACTGGCTGTAGACAGGTATTCTGCTTCATCTATAGAGAGAGCTATTAAGTTCTGTTTCTTGCTACTCCAAGAAATCAAGCTGGTTCCCAGAAAATGACATCTATTACTTGTACTTTTTCTATTTAATATATCATCTACAAAGTCTGCATCACATAATCCACCAAGAGAAAAGGAGTTTGTTCTCTTATAGAATAGCCCAAGGTTAGTAGTACCAACAAGATACCTCAGAATCCTCTTCACTGTAGACAGTCGTGATTCCTTGGGGTTTGCTTGATATTTTGCACAGACACATACACTAAACATTATATCTAGTCTGCTGGATGTCAAGTACAACAGTGATCCAATCATTCCTCTAAACAGAGTCTGATCCACTAATGTACCATATTCATCTTTACTTATGATGCAATTTGGATGCATTGGTGTACTCATAGGTTTGGCATAAGCCATTTTAAATTTTATGAGTAACTCTTTGGTGTATTTTTGTTGATGAAGCAGCAGTTAATTTAATCTGTAGACCAAGGAAGAATCTGCGTTCACCCATCATGCTTACCTCAAATTCAGTCTGCATAGTTTTCACAAAATCTTTGCACAGACTTTCTTCAATAGCACTGAAAATAATGTCATCCATATAAATTTGCACTATGAGAAAGTGTTTATCAGAGCCTTTTCTAAACAAGGTGGTATTAACCTTTCCTCTAGTAAAGCCTTTTGATTTTTGAAAGGAACTGAGTCGATCATACCAAGCTCTTGGTGCTTGTTTCAGACCATACAATGCTTTACTTAGTTTAAAGACATGAGTTTCAAAAGATTTGTCTTCAAACCTAGGAGGTTGCTTTACAAAAACTTCTTCTTTAATAAAATCATTTAGAAAAGCACTCTTAACATCCATTTGATATCGTTTAATTCCTTTATAAGCAGCAAATGCAAGTAGAATCCTTATAGACTCAAGTTTAGCTACAGGAGCAAAGGTTTTAATGAAGTCTACCCATCTTGTTCCAATGATACTCTTGTTCTTTGGTCTTGAACCAAGGTCCATACTTTGTTTCTTTCAAACTGATTAAGTTTTTCTTGCATGGCCATTATCCAGTCAGGATCCTCTAAGGCTTCTTCAATGGTCTTGGGTTCAAATTGTAATGTCCCTTTAAATGTAACACTAATTATAAAAAAAAAGAAAATTTCAAGACAAATTTTTCATGTTTTATTAATAAAGTACATTAACAAGAACGCACAATGGGAGTAATTTTTTTAATAAATGAGAATTATCTTAATAAATTAGAATAAACTTTGAATTAATCAGAAACAACGACAAAATTTATTAAGATTTAGTAACAGACCTTAAGATAATGCAAAAACAACAACATATTCAGTTAAAATACATTAATAGACTTTGAAAAACAGCAACAATAAGAGTTAATTAAAAAACATCAACAGACTTTAAAATACAGCAACAAACTTTAAAATATAGTAACAGACTCTAAAATATAGTAACAGACTTGGAAATACAGTAACAAACTTTAGAATACAGTAATAAACTTTAAAATACAGCAATAGACTTCGAAATATAGTAACGAACTTTGAAATACAGTAACAAACTTTAAAATGCAACAACAAACTTTGAAATGCAGTAACAGACTTTAAAATACAGTAACAAACTTTGAAATATAGTAGCAGACTTTAAAATACAATAACAAACTTTGAAATGCAATAACAAACTTTAAAATATAGTAACTGACTTTGAAATACAGTAACTGACTTTAAAATACAACAACATACTTTCAAATATAATAACAGACTTTAAAATATAGTAAGAAACTTTGGAATGCAGTAACAAACTTTAAAATACAGTAACAAACTTCAAAATACAATAACAAACTTTAAAATATAGCAACAAACTTTGAAATATAGTAACAGACTTTAAAATACAGTGACAAACTTTGAAATATAGTAACAGACTTTGAAATACAGTAAGACTTTAAAGTACAACAATAGACTTTAAAATACAGTAACAGACTTTAAAATACAATAACACACTTTGATTAAAACAGAAACAACAACTTATTTATCTTAAATACAACAGCAACAACAATTATGCAGATTTTTATATTTTGGTCAACTTTTGGCTTACCTAAATTGCTCGTTTTAGATTCGATTGCCATGAAACTTCACGGGCCACATGTTTTCCCTATTCCAGAATTATTGGCGCTATCCGTTTGCTAAATTCCACCATATGCTCGAGATATGTAGAAAAATGCATTTAAATCAAAATAATGCAATTGCATGCACCAAACCTATCAAATGAGCTCCAAATTAGGTTAGGCCTATATACACAAGTCATAAATAAGGTAAGGAACCTATTTGTCCCTTCTGAGGGTCCCAAAACCTGTCGGATCTCAATCACCTCCCCGGTTCCTAAATTTCCATATTTTTTTTTGCCTATATCCACTATTATGCATAATATGTTTTAATTCATCATCACATCAACCATTCATCTATATTTACACTCATAATATAATTCACACACATTAAGTACCTGCCCATTTCAAGCAATCACACAATGGCTCTGTGACATATAACTACATATAACATCATTACATCACATACCTAATAAATGCATTCAAGTCATGCACTCATAATCCCATTTCGTTGTCATCATCATCAACCCATCACACAAGCAAATATTAAATGTCATCATCACATCGCAGTCAGTCTAAGAGATCTCAAATCTTACAGAATCATAATTTTAATCATCATACAACATAACCCACATTAGCTAACATTAAATAATTCAATACTAGATATTACACAGAATACAAATTTCTATAGTTTTCCTTGGTAATGACTCCTCACTTAGCCTTTTCTTATGGGGCATCCGCACCTTCCCTATCATTGGTTACTAAAAGAATAGAAAACCACAACAAGGGTGAGTGTTTGGAACAAAATCATAATTAATATAAGATGGTAAACACAATATTAAATAACAACATCAAGACTTTACCATTTATACAGCTTAACCTCCTAAGTTTCTTATAACTTATACAATTATTATATCATAACAAACCATCATGAACATCCTTTTCGCAAATACTGTATTAATCACTAACTCATACATCATCACAGTCACACCAATAAAATATCACTAACTCTCATCATGCAAAATGATGCCTTGTATCCAGATACTAAAGGATCGGCCTTCAGCTGGGGGTCCGACTTGACCACAGGAACCGAATAGACCGTCGGCCGTCCCACACCACATAATCATATACATGCATCTCAAATCATATATACTAGCAATCGTCAATAATCTGCCATCACATAGGGTGGTCACACAGACCCGGCCTGTAAATATCTCAACACATGTGATCCGAGGTCGATACCGGCCCCCAGACTCTTGGATTATCACCGGACCCTAAAGTCTTGGATCAGCGCCAGCCCATAATCTCCCCCTCAGAGGATAACACACCATCCAACACCCAATTGTAACACCCTGGAGCCAACTTATAAATCCCAAAATAATTACCATCACCATATAAAATCTCTTGGATAATTTATTTTTCGCCTGGTAATTATCAAGTGATTTACAACCTGATTCTAGAGATTACTGATATAATATCAGAGTGCGTAATCTTTTCATAATTAACTTCTTATTATTATACAAAACATCAGAGTTCCATACATAATATATTTTACAACAGGCACCTAGATCTTATAAAATATAAAGATATATAATACCAAAACATAGCATATGCATACATAATACAGTCATAGTAGTCATGCAAGCAAGCATCAGCATCAAAAGCCTTCATAATTCATCCACATCAAGCATCATCCACTTTGTCACATGTCTTCCTGATTAACCACTAAAGGGTTGCCACAAGTAACAGAAAGAGTGAGATAAAATATCAAATAAATAGAAATTAAATTAGAACATACACAATTACAAGTAGGATGCTATGCAATGTAGATGCCAAACAAGTATTTTGTATTATATTTATATTAATATTTCCATTCTCTATATGAATGAAAATACATGATGGATCCATTCTGGTGGGAACATCTGCAGTGATTTCCAACAATAACATTTTTACGGATATCCAACCGATACCGCGCCCCATAATGCAACACCAACATCGGATAACAACATCATAATATCAATAACAAGTGTTACAGGACCCCCCTTAAGGACACACTGCTTAGCCCTTAAGACGGCCGTGGTATAAAACCACCGTAGAGGTCTGTTGCTCAATAAAACGCGTTCCCCCCACCAGGAACCCCCTCAAAGAACCCCCCTGCGGATTCTTTAAACGGCCAATGCATATGATGCATGAGTGCATTAAATTATCAAATTCCTTTATATAAATAATTTTAACAATAAAATTATTATAACAATCAAATAAGCATACTTTATTTGTAATTCAAAGAATATGGAAACACATTTTCCATAATATTTATATCATAATTCAAACATATGGAAACACATTTTTCCATAATATTTATATCATAATTCAAACATATGGAAACATATTTTCGATAATATTTAATAATTCAAAGAATATGGAAACACATTTTCCATGTTATAGTAATTATTTAATATCATATTCCAAAGAATATGGAAAACATATTTTCCATGATATAAAATTATACTACTAAAATAATTTAAAAACAAGAGTTTTCTCCCTTTAAATGTTTAAATAAACTTCCAAATTTAATTTAATTAATTATATTTATTTTATTTCAAAATAAAGTATCTAGAATAATAAAAATCCAATAATAATAAAAATTTTGATTTTTTAAAAAAATCATTATTTTAAGTTTTTAATCATATTTATGAAAATGCCACTAGTCTTATTTACGAAAATGCCATCATTCTAATTTATTTACAAAAATACAACCGCTTCTGATTTATTTACAAAAATGCCACCGCTCGTTTTTATTTACAAAAATGTCACCGCTTCCAGTTTTTACACCGGTTGAAAATATCCGCTGTTAAAGGGTCTGATTCTGCAGAACGAAAACAACAGCTCTGTTCTTGCTGTTTTTGTTGTTTTTCTCATTTTAATTACAAAATTAAACATACCAATTGATTTCAAATCATCATACAACATTAGAAACATATCATATATCAAATTCCAAACCAATTAGCATTAATTTCACAGTTTAATTAAAATTAAATTAAAATCTAACTATATGAGTTTCTAAACAATTAATAATTAAACAAGCAATTCTAACTTAATTTCTATGTATTTAATATCCTATCTCCTCTTTCTTACCTCAATTGAAGATCTTTAAGCTTTCCTTATGCTAAACTCCCATGTATTTCCTCAAATCTTCAAGTTTAAGTAATTTCTTCTTATGCAAAATTAAAGGCTTTAAGATATGGAAATAGATATTTAAAAGCTTGAAGAAAGTGATGGAGGGATATAGGTTTTGTGAGGTGATGAAATTTGGAAATGGAAACCTTATTTATAGGCTTCAATGGCGGTGAGAAATGGCGGTGGAAGGAAGAAACACGAAAAGAAAGAGAGACTTCGAGAGTTAGGAGAAAAAGAAGATATTTCTTTTTTTTTATAACGGGTTCCTTAATAATTTCTACATTTTATTGTCGCGTTTTATTTCCGTTTAGTCTTATTTTAAATATGACTTTTGACATAAAAATATCCCTGTAACCAGAATAAAATTTCCTATTTTCTAAGATTTATTTCTTATTTTTCTAAGAAACTTTCATTTTTTACTGTTTAATTACCGATTCAAATTTAATTAAAAATTGGGCTGTTACACCAATCACACCAGCATGGCCATAGCCCCACTTCGACCGGTGTTAGAGCCCTTTTAAGTGGCTAAACGACTGAAGTCATGAGAGGGTTAAACAGCCTATACCAGTCATAACCTACAAAGAGCCCGCATGTATAGACCTAATCTGGTACACAAAACAAGGCACTACAATGACACTTCATTGCTATAAATACAACCAATGCCCTCATAAGTGGTAAGCTCCCCGGTACCCATCTCACAGACCTGATATAGTTTCGGTGTTAGAATCCAAACTGACTTGAGCATCGGAGTGTCTTTGTAGGTACCATCCCCTTTCGCCCCTCAACGCGTCAGGACGGTGTGAGGAACTGAAAACATTACCTAATGATAACGGTCCGACTCAGAGACTGTCCAATTCAGCAACTCAACATAGATTTTATACCCCGGTAGGGGTCTACTACTCTAGACCCTAGTTTCATAGCAGAACATTGGCACGCCCGGTGGCACCGTGTAAATTTGAGTCCTATATTGCAACAAGAAGTTAATCATAAGGCACGACAGAAAAGAAGAAACCCCAGAGGCTCATCCCTAGAGTGGCATGGATATCGGTTATGACGATGTAGCATACCTCTGGTATGTGTTTTAGTTGACTATAGTGGAAACCAGTTGAAGGCAATGCCTAAGTGAGAAGGATGCAAGATTCTTATATGTTGATAATATTATACTCTTGATGAGACGATGTAAAGAAGAAAGGATATAGAGCACCCTATACTAGTTACTTACGAAGAAAAACTACGTTCAATAACGATAAAGATATCTTTTGCTACCATTACACCATCTGGACTCAAGAATACCGGCTCGATCAAAGGCCTAAGCCTTGAAGATACGAGGTCTGACTATTAAGGTATATGTGATGAAGTAATAACGAAAACCCCGTATCCTTAGAGCGGATTTTAAGGTTTTCATACCCAAGAAGGAATCGTGGCTAACCCAGAAAGGGAAGGTCATTAAAAATCTTAGAGTTTAACAAGTATGAGAAGACACAAGTGCAGAGGAGTGTGTTCGAAAGAACCAAGATCCTGTGAAATGTTCTGGTATTGAACCGAACCCCGGATAATGATCGTCTGAGATTTGGAAGAAGTTTTGATAAGACCGATCATTGAGGGTACTACACCAGCATGATCGATATGCTTCGTAGAAAAGATACTACAAAAACCCAAAAATGGACGCTACCAGCAGCTCAGAGTAGTCTTGAACTTCAGTCTGAGCATTCCTAGGTGATGCAATATGAAGAACGACCTGGCTCGAAAGGGGTACGAATACGGAATAAGCTCAGGTTCTAGACTTAACAAAAATTATTGATGATCAGAGTGTGAGGCCTAATGGCAAGGTTAAGAAAGGCCTTGGAGAAGACTCCGATGTGAGGCCTGTATGGCAAGGTCAAGAAAGGCCTTAGAGATGACTCCAGATTAAAACTTTGCCGCATTAGACCAGAGACACTAGCAGAGGTCGTCCATAGTGAGTGTAAAATATGGAAATTCAGGATTAGCATAACAGACACACCTACGTGCTGGAATGCTAAAGCAACAAAGAAATAGGATAAAGTAGCCTGATGCGGTTAACACCACCCCACAGAGAACGTCATGGATAAAGGATACCCGTACGTGATTCATAAATCCGGAGTGGTCATATATTGTACAACACGTCTGTAAGTACCCAATTCTGGAATGATTATCAATTTAAAATTGAAATGAAGCCTTAGAGCGGCTGAACAACCAAAGTGGTAATCACTGATAACCCAAAACGGCCAGACACTCCAAAGTTATGAAAATAAAGCCCATAACGGTTAAAAAATGAGTAAAATGGCACGATTAGAAGTTTACATCCCCTAGAGGTGGGGGGTCAGTGTGGACAACACATGACCCTGGTACGGTTTACAGGCTAGAGTGGTCATGTGTTACACACAAGGATCACACCCCGGTGCGGCTGTAAATTTCTAATCATGGATATATTTAATCGAGTCAAAATGGCCAAATATTAAATGACAAAGAACAGGTCATCAAATGCCCCAAAGATAAGCCAGGTGCAAGAAAAGGTCAACATAACAGGTCAATTCAAAGAGAGACCCAATGACCACGCCTAGGCTAAAGCACAACCTAGTAGTGCACAAGAATTCAACAAGCAAAAGTGACTCAGTATAAGGCCCCAGTGAGGTTACGCTTGCGTCCCAAAGTGATTAAACCTCAGAGAGGCTGAAAGTAACTAACCCTAGAGTGGCTATGAGGCCCCAGTGCGGTTGTGCTTATGCCCTAGAGTGGTCAAACCCCAAAGAGGCTAAAACCAATCAACCCCGGAGTGGCCACAAAGCCTAGCATGATGACCGAGGTGGTCAAGCCCCAGAGAGGCTAGAAGTAACTAACCCTGGAGTAGCCACGAGGCCCCAGTACGATTAGGCTGATGCCCCGGAGTGGTTAAACCCCAGAGGCTAAAAACATATAACCCCAGAGAAGCTAAGGCCCTAGAGCGGTTGCATGCCCCGTGGGTAAACCCTGGAGTGGCCAAAGTATTAACTCTAGAACGGCCAGAAGGCCCAAAACGGTTGTGTACCTGTGGTTGAGACTAAAAATGGCTGATAAATTCATAACCCTAGAGCGGTTAAAGATTATATCCCAGGGCAGTAAAAATCTAAGGTAAGCTAACGACCCCAATCTGGTTGACACAACCTAGAGCGGATATGTGCTACACTAAATGGATAAACACCAGCACGATTGCAAAATCTTAACCTTGGAAGTGAATGCATACATACGGACCAAAGCCCAAATGGCTAAGTTTTATTGCAGGTCCATTACTGCCTCAACCGAAATGAGCTAGAGGCGAGAAAAGACTAAGGTGTATCTTGGAACGTTGTCAAATGGTTTCAAGAGACTTAGACGATGTCGTAAGTAAGACGAAGTCAAGAATCAAGACTTAGCTGATTGTCATAAGAAAGACGAAGTTACAGAATTCATGATGAAATCATAAATGATTGTCAGTACGGGGATAACAACATGACCCCGGTCGAAGGATCAAATACTTAGAGGAATTATTAAAAGTTGGCAAAACTCAATAACCAAAGAAATCTAGATGTTTAATAAACGGTGTAGAATCAGAATACCCCCTGTCATGATCAATAACTCCGGATGAAGATAAATAAGTTCAAGATGAAGTAATTTCAGGAAAACAAGATCAGGAGAAAATCAAAGAGTTGATCAAACATCGGAAAAAATCCCATTACTTTGATTTTATTCTATGTTTAATGTTGATTATCGTAACATCCCATTTTCAACACAAACAGAAAATATAAATTAATATATCTTTCATGAGAAATACTTACTATAAGTTAGTTAATTATTATCATTTTTTATGAAATTTTGGTATTTATATTTAATTATTTGTTTTTTAAAATAAAATAATAATAATAATAAAATGAAAATATTTATGAATGAGAATTTTAAAATGACTTAATTATTATTCATTGATTAATGAAATTATATTAAGAATTTTGAATATCTTTATTATTCACAACTTTTATTTTATGTTTATGTTTTTACATATTTATGATATAACTCTTATTAGAATTGTAAAATAAAATTTTGAAGGAATCAGACTATGGTTCTTAAGAACTTTTTGATCTATATAATATTTCTGATTTTCTGAAATTTTTTGAATTTTTTTGAAATATTTTAATAAAATAATATTTTAAATAATTTTAAATTCATATAAAGTTACTTAAAATTAAAAATATTTACAAGAAAGTGAATTTAAATTATAAGAAAATTTTCTAAAATCCATTTCAAGTAAACTTATTTAAAAATTATTGGTTTGAGTAAAATCTTGATTTTTACCAATCGTAAAAAAATTGGAAACTTATCAATAAATTTTTATTAACAGAAAATTTTAGATTTTTAAAATTTAAACTTTATATTACTTATTAAAAAATTAGTGAGGACTGATATAATATCGCTAAATTTCAAAAAGGACTGATTTTGAATATTTAAAATATACCGAGTGAAAGATTACTATTTGACTTAATAATTCAGCCGACATTTACTATGTAAAACACTGTGCATGTACAAAATTTTCAAAAGGTGTACAGTAACCAGGATTGGATTTTCAAAAAATGTACAGTACTTTTATATTAAAATAATAGAATATATAGTAATTTTCCTTCCTATAAATATCGAAGGAATTCTTCTTTAGAATTCATAATTTCAGATTAAGTTTTCTTAATATAGTAGTGCTAGTGAGATAGTGGTGGAAGTAAGATAGAGAAATAATTTTTTTTGGAAGAAGGTTCTGCTAAAATCCTAAGGTAAGCATACATCTGTTTTATATTTTTTAGGGTTATTTTCATATTATTTTTAGAAATCTATTATTATACTGGAAATAATATTATTTTAAGTTACTATTCTGAATAGTAAAATACTATTTCAATAGTAAATTACTATTCAAATAGTAAATTACTATTTACCTTTACTATTCACGTTTTACTATTTACCGTTACTATTCACGATTTACTATTTACTGTTACTATTCACATTTTACTATTTACTGTTACTATTCACAATTTACTATTCACTATTTACTATTCAAAATTTACCATTTTTGCTTTAAGTAGTAATCTTAATTTTCATCTTATAACTATATTAAAGTGAAATTGGTATATTTTAGAACTCGGAGACAAGGCGCGCACGGACTTTCCATAACGAACCAAGATACAAGAGGTAAGAGGGAGTGGGATAGGAATATAATATGAAAAGACATAAGAATAATGGGAGGAGTCCTCTACTCCTTTAAAATTTAATAATATTATTTTAAAATAATAACTATTTAACTTAAAAATTAATAATAAATTTTAAATTGAGTATCTTGTGTAACTTGATCTGAATACCTATGCAAATACCTGGATAACCTATGTGAACTAGACTGAACCTATGTAAAGACTTGGACTATTATGACCTGTATGGACTGAATTATACCTATGCAAGGATTGGACTATATGGACCTACATAGACCTATGCGAGGAATGAGCTATAAAGACTTAAAATTAATCTTATTAATCTAAATAACTAATAAAATTTGAATTATATTTATGACTGATATTTAGTTGATTTGATTTGATTATAATTAATAATATTTGATTTTGATTAATGATATTGTGATTTATAATACTAGACTATGATTAATAATATTTGTGATTTGATGATATTTGATTGTGATTGATGATATTACAATACTTGATTGTGATTGATGAATGATTGATGACCTTGTGATATGGAGTTTGAGCATATAGCAAGCATGACGGAAAGTTAAAACTCAGTAAGAATTTTCTTACCTTACTCTTTAAATTTTTATTCTAAGATAAAGTATTATATAATTATTTAGTCTTTTATTTCTTCTTAGAAATAATTTTCATTAACTTTATTTTTAATCTCTAGAATAAAATCTACTATTAGAAAGAAGCTATTTTATGAAAATCAGAGGTTGAGATAATTAATTCTTGAATTAAAGAAAGTTTTTATAGTTTTAAGTATTCTTAGTTAATGATTTTAAAAAATATTTTCTTTTAGAAATTAAAAATTTAAATTGGTTTTCCTTAATGAAATAATAAAGGATATTTTGTTATAGTCGAGATTTCTAAACTCAATCTAGTTAAGATTCAAATTTGGAAAGATTATGTAAATATGTGAAGTTTTTTAAGAGAAAGTTTTGAGATATTTAAGGCTTGGAAACTCAATTTTGGTGAGATCTGAATTTGAAGACTGTACTAAATTTGTTTCTGTATAACAGAAGTTCAAAGAAGAACTTATGGGAATGTACAGTTTATTGAGATGATTTTGTGAACCTTTATGGTATTTAATAATTGATTTTCTAAAAGTCTTAACTAACTAAATATGCGAGTAGTTCATGCATCATGAATCATTAAAGAGAAATGAGATGTGATATTGCCTGGGGACGGATTATAGAAACCGAGGATACATTAGAGGAGTCTTAATTGCGAGCCTTGGGATGAGAGGGTGTGAAAGGGTGCTTCAGGTGACCTGGGGTCGCTCCCTAGTGTCGGGTACTTTCACAATAAAAACTTTCTCAGTCTGATTAGTTTCTAAGTGTTTCCACGCCAGTTGAGCTGTTCATATGCCATGAAGGCATTTATGTTATTATTATCCAGAATTATGGAACAGTGTAAACTCCTAGTTGGCCCAGTGCAAACTAAAACTTTAAGGGCCCATATGCATAGAATGAATGAGATGATAGTATTAAAAACATTGCATGATATTCATGTGATTGTGACATTCTATGTGGGTGGTTGTGAATGAAAATATAATTGTTATGTTATGAAAACTCTACATTCATAATTGATTATGTATATGATTGTGATTGGAATTATTAAATTAGATTGTGAAAACCCTTATGCTTATGTCTTATCTGTAAAATATTATATTCTGTTTCTGACTTCTTCTTGTTTGAATTTTGTGTCCAAAAAATATGTTATATGATATATAGCTAGCAGTTCAAGATGAAAGGATGAAATTACAAGAGGGTAAATTGGTCTCATCCTCAATCAGATAGGAGAAGAGATATGACAAGAATAGGATTCAAAATCACATGGTTTGAAGATAAGGAAATAAGTAGTTACTGTCGAAGTAGAGGTATTAAATCTTTAGTTTTAGTTTACTTTAATACAATATTAAGTTAGATGATTATAAATCAATGTAAAGGTTAAACTTTAATAAACCTTATTCTTTGGATATAATACTGTAATCTTTGATCACTTATGATTTTCTGAAAGTTCATTTTATCATTATGAATAATTTGAAACTTTTTACTTTCAAAATTCAAAGAAAATTAGATGTATATACGTCCTTGTATACATGAGATAGGAAGTGATAAATATGTATATCTTTCTAAAAAAAAGCAAGAAGAATAGATATATGTCTCGTGTATATAAGGGGGTGTGACAATTATAAAAGCAGGCATATAGGTTAAAGCACTAAAAGAAAGCATACGGTATGCAAACACATATTAAAAAGCATGAATAGTTCATGTTATAGGGCGTCAAGTGATAAGGTTTAAGTGTTAAACCTTGGCCGTTCCTTAACCTAGGGTTCAAACATTGAAACCTAGGTAGCCATCATGAGAAATATGTAATTTGAATTCTAGGTTTTGAAACCCTAGACGGCGCTGCCTACATGTACCTTGACGGCTGCGTTGTGAAGTGTTCACAATAAGGAATTAGGGTTTCAAAGTGGTTAAAACCCTAGCCAAAATTTTAGAGCTGTTAAGTGGGACGTTCTGGCTAGGAAAGACTTGGTACTTAGCAGGACCCCTGTACATTCTCTGCATAGCGCCTTATTACCGACCCACGTGTTTAATGACTCGTTTAAAAATAATTTTTTTAATGCTTTCAAATAGGTTATAATTAATTAATTAACACGTTGCATGGTGAATGGTTATGGTCTTAGTTATTTTATTTAAATACAGCCTGCGTGTTGTGCTTCTCTCCATTCTATTGTATTTCTTTTCTCAACTCTTCACTCGTATGTAAAGCGAGTTTCTTTAAAATCTTGTAATCTTGATCGAGCCAACAAAGTAGAGACCCAGAAGAAAACTAGAGTGGTGACTCTAAGCGCTTTTGACTTTGAAAGGAACCAATGAGTGGTGACTCCAAGAGGATGGTGGGTTCAAGAAGTAGGACTTCATGAAGCCTTGGCAACATAGTTCCTTTAGGTTTATTTATTTATTTATTCTTCTAGGAAGACCATAACCATCTCACAATTTCATTTGCATGCTCTGGGGATAATTTTATTGCGTTAAAGCATTTAACAAAGACGGTAATTTAAAATAAATTAAAATCCCTCAAAATAATATTAAGTTACAAACGTCTTCCAATAAGTACACTCGTCAATACTAATGTTAATAAATAGTGGGTCTGCCAAAGCAGGGTACTATCATTTATATTAGTAAGACGCGATGGGATAATTATAATATCCAAACTATTTTATTGGGTTTTAACTTACTAAGTTATCAATTGGATTGAATAAACTTAGAAGCGTATACATTGGGCTAAACTTTCATAAGATGAATGATCGGTAATGGTTACCTAACCCAATGTCTAAGAGTTGTATAAGATACAATTGGAAAGGAGTTTCCTACCTAAATAACCAAATGTTAAGTGATCAGCCAAAACTGACTTAATATTAGGCCAAATATGGATCTTTGCCCGCTAGAAAATCTTCCAACGGGATTTTTTGATTCGTAGAGGGTGATTTTATTTTGAATCAAAATAATGGGAGACGTGTTTAATTTTAAGACCAAAAATTAAATATGTTTTCAATTGATACTTACTACATATCTTTCTATTTTAGATAACCATGACATCAAACACGCCTTCAAACCTTTCATTGCGATCGATCCTAGACAAAGAAAAATTATGTGGACCCAACTTTCTAGACTGGTATAGGAATTTAAGGATTGTCCTCAAACAAGAGAAAAAACAATATGTCCTGGAAGATCCGATTCCAGAACCACCCGCGACCAATGCCTCTAAAGCTGACAAGGATGCTTACAAGAAGCATCAGGATGACGCTTTAGATGTCCAATGCCTTATGCTGGCAACCATGTCTCCTGAGCTTCAGAAGCAACATGAGCACATGTAGGCTTTTGATATGATTGAAAACCTAAGGAAACTATATCAAGGTCAAGCTGACCAGGAAAGATATGAAGTTTCTTTAACCCTATTTAGCTGTAGACTTGAAGAAGGAGTTTCTGTAGGACCTCATGTGCTCAAAATGATTAGGTACTTAGAGAATCTAGCTAGGCTAGGATTCCCCTTCCCTCAAAAGTTAGCTACTGATCTCATTTTGAAGTCATTACCTGACAGTTTTAAGCCAGTCATCATGAATTATAACTTGAATGCATTGGATAAAACATTGCTAGAGCTACTCAATATGTTGAGGACTGTTGAGCTCAATATTTCTAAAGGAAAGGGCAAGGCTATAATGATGGTCAATTTTGGCAAAGGTAAAGGAAAGGACATGCATAAAGGCAAAGGAAAGGCTGTTATGGGAAAAAGCAAGACAATTTGGAAAGGCAAGGATAAGCCAAGTACATCAGCCTTAAAACCTGTGGGCGGGGTGGCTAAGGAAGGAAATTGTCACCATTGTGGACAAAAGGGACACTGGAAGAGAAACTATCCAAAGTACCTGGTAGAGCTTAAGAAGAAGGGAAGTGAGACTTCCACTTCAGGTATTTTTGTTATAGAAATTAACTTGTCAACTTCAACATCATGGGTATTAGATACTGGATGTGGATCTCACATTTGTCTTAATGTGCAGGATCTAAAAAGGAGTAGGCAGTTGATGAAGGGAGAGGTGGACCTACGCGTTGGAAATGGAGCAAGAGTTGTTGCATTAGCTGTTGATCGGGTCCCAACACCGGCCCCCAAGAGCATGGTTTTAATGCTTTGCCAGATCAGCATTTCGAACAGATGAAGTATGTTTCAAATCCCTTATAATTACTCTTATACGGAGTACATACCTTAAAAACGTACTCACCACTCCGCCAAGAAAGTGATTTAGTTAGGCGGAATATGTCACATCTTATTGTGTAAGTATCTTTTAAACGAAGTGCATGACCAAAAGGACATTCATGTGACTCCGCCAAGTCATGTAACTCCGCCAAGGCATGTGACTCCGCCAAGGTATGTTACTCCGTAAGGCTCACTACTTCGCCAAGGCCTATTACTCCGCCAGGGCGAAAAGTATTAAAAACTTGTACACATGTACATAAAGCACTTCCAGTGCACACTACTCCGCCAAGCCATAGGCTTAACACAGGTGGAATACCGAAATCCTCATATTGCGAGTGAGCCCATACTTATAACCCCGGCACGAGATTGACTCTGTCTTGAGAGGTTGAAAATGAGAAACACGCTGTCACGCATAAGAGGGAATAACAAATAAAATAATGAAGCATTAACGCTTTCCAAGTAAGTGGAAATACCCACTACAGTGATAGTGCTTGTAAACGGTGCATGGGCCCACTATCTTTCTTGCATTATGCCTGAAAACGAGGAATGGGTCCTACCAATAATAGAGCACCAATAGCAGGTATATAAACTTCAGCAAAAAGGTATATGGGGGAGACCCTTAATTCTGAACCTTACACTCATACTTGCATAATTCTCTTAGATTTGCTTTCTAAGTCTAAACGGTATTTCAAAATACTGACTTGAGCGTCGGAGAATAATTACAGGTACAACCACCAATTGTGTCAAGGCAAAAGAGGCTATTCTAGGCGGACTACTACACCGCCACAGAGTGCATTGTACTACGTCCCTGTATGCAAAAGTACTCTATATTTGTATCTGTACAAAGACCTTTCCGTATCAGATTTTATATTACATATACATTTTGAATTATTTGACAATCACACCTTTACACCCCCAGTAAAGGACAGTTCATTGGCACGCCCGGTGGGACCTATAAATTTGGTAATCCCACAATCCTTGATCAATACCCATTACGTTGGTAATCAATGGAAAAACCAGAACCAGAAGTGCAGACTGAGGATTCCCCTCCATGCAATCCTAGACGTTTAAGCTTCAACAGCGATATTCACGAAAAGGCAACGCATGTTGGCTCTCCAGATCCAAGAGATGACATGATCAGAATGCTGAGGGAAGAAATTGCAGAGCTTCGACGTGAAAAGGCGAATCCCATGCATGAGAAAGCCGGCCCTGCAAAACAGCCGCAACACGAACCGCATGTACAGGAGGAATCGAGTACCCCAAATTATTCTCGCATCCCTACTTACATGGAAGAGCAACGAAGCCTTCCACTGGAAAATGCCCATCATCATGAGGAAAAGAGAGTTGTTTCAAATACATCCCCCTCGGGATACAAGATGAGTGTCCCATTTTCCAAAAGACTCATGAATGCGCATGTCCCCAGACATTTGAAGACTATGCAACCCATTTCCATAGGAAAATACTCCGGGGAGACAGATCCTTCTAAGCATTTAGATGCTTACATCTATGAAGCTATGTTCTTAGGTGTGGAGGAAGATGTCATGTGCAGAATGTTCCCCAGGACCCTCACAGGTGAAGCTCTTAGCTGGTTCAAGAGATTACCTTCAGGTTCCATTGATTCATGGGAGGACTTGGCCACAGCTTTTGGCAGCCACTTTGTAATCTCTAGGGACACACCTAGAACCTCCCATACCTTGGCTCAGATTAAGCAAGGTGATAAAGAACCTTTAAAAGATTTCCTGAAGAGATTTTATAAAGAGGCAGCCATGGTCCCTGACTTAACAGAAGCAATCCAGTTGCATATCCTCATCGAAGCCATGCAGCCGAAATCCCCTTTTGCTTTGTCTTTGGCAAAAGGACCTCCATCCACCATAGAAGCGTTTTGTAGAAAAGCATACAAGTATGTAGGTATTGAGATGCACTTGGAAGCCACTGCAGCTCGCAATAAACCACCTATTTCAGCTTCACACCATGACAAAGATAAGGATAAATCATCCAGGAATGATAAGTTTCCTCAGAAAGATAAAGCAGGGAGCCAACCCTTCAAACAACAAGATAAACGTGTTTTCAATTTCGCTCATTATGCGCCCCTTAACACGACATATGAATAAATCTTGCGCGAAGTAGGATGGACTAAACTCAATGTTTACGGGATCCAACGCCCACCTCCACTCAGACGCGGTGGGAATCCAAAGAAATATTGTGAGTTCCACGAGTCAGTTGGCCATACCACGGAGGAGTGCAAGCAACTCAAAAACACTATCGAGGTGCTTATCCGTGAAGGCAAACTGAAACACTATTTATTTAGGAGTAAATCTCATGATGAGCCAGAGAGGTTCGAGAAACGACCTCGTGATCGTTCTCCGGATCCCGATAGCACTCGGGAGCCAAAACGTATAGCAGCACCAGAAAAACAAAAGAGTATTGTTTTGGAGACCGCCCAAAGAGAACCAAGCCCTGAACCCAAATCACGGGGTAAAATGCAGGTGGTAGATATAATTGCTGGAGGCTTTGCTAGGGGCGGACCCTCAATCACTGCAAGGAAAAACCACCATCGTATGATCTTGTCGGTACAAGGCAAGAGCAAAGAATATCGCCCATTCAGGAATGGGGTACAGACTCTGCCTATAACCTTCACGGACGGCGATTTTGGCCCCACTGTTCCTGAAGGAGATGACACAGTAGTGATTATTGCAGTAATCGCTAATATGGACGTAAAACGCATCCTAGTTGATCAGGGAAGTTCCTGCGACGTTATCTTCTATGACTATTTTAAACGCATGGGTTTAATTGATGCAGATTTGCAGCCATATACGCAGGACCTTACAACCTTCAATGGCGCCAAACAGCCCACCAAAGGCTACTTGGACACAAGAATTACTTTTGATGGCGAACCCAGAGCAAGGACTGTGAAATCCAGAATTCTCGTTATTGATGTGAAGTCTCCATACAACGGCATCATCGGCCGGCCTACTCTGAATGCCATGGAAGCCATCGTTTCAACCCCTCACTTGTTAATCAAGTTCATTGATAAAGATAATCAAGTCTCATCTGTAAGGGACGACCAGGAAATGGCTCGCTATTGCTATAATCTAAGTCTTAATAAAACACCACTAGTTTTCTGTACTCGAATCCCGATGTGATCGTCATAATTAATAAAAATACGAGTAAATTTTTCGCGTTTGAAAACATTTCCAAGACACCACCATGATCACACCAAGACCCAAATCACAGAAAACCAAAGAGTGAGATTATATAACCTAAAGCTGGATCGATAGATAATTTGCCCATAACGGTATACGAAAATAATAGAGTTTACAGCGGAAGAATATGTATACCGGGCACACGCCTAGTCCCATATATGAAGATATGAGAAAAGGCTAGGCAAACATGCAATGGCATATTATAAGCCTAATAGACAACCATCATCATTTTACATAATTACATGAGCATGCAAAGCCTAAGATATAATTATATGTATACGTAATTACATTCCTATACATTCAAGAATCTTCTCCCGACTATCACAATTATTAATGAACGTCACTCAATTTCAATCCTTCTAATATACATCAAATCATCTCTTACATACTATATTTACATCTCCAAATTCATAATTCCAAAGGATTATTCCATACATATTCCATTTCATTAAAACATCTGTCATCATAAACAATTTATACATTATACAAAAACCCATAAATGATGCCGGCCAAGGCACTTCCATCACCACTATTTACCTTCACCCAAGCTTTAATTGAAATCCGAACTCATCCCATGGTAACCTGCATCACAATGCTAAAAAAAAAGAAAACCACATGGGAGAGGAAGTTATACATTCAAAATGACGAATAATATATATATATTGTGATCATGTGTATATGCATACAAACGTCATGTGTGCTTTGCTATCAAATCATCAAATCATCATTCATATATCATCTTATTATTATAATAGGTCTACAAGCCTCATGAATTACAATTCATATCATAATCAAGCACAACATATACACAATCATATGCCACCACCATGGGCCATCACATCGTCAACATGGACCATTCTGGCCCTTCATTAGAGCCACCAAGGGCTAACATCATCATCATCAATTATAACAATTACGCCCTTCAAACATTGGGCCCCAATATATATATCGTCATATTCACATCATTTCATTTATTCATATTATTTATTACCCGTATGTGGTCCTTCGGTATATTAAATTACCCTTCTCATTATGGCTAATGCATATGCACAATGGAATAATCAACAACAAATGCGGATCCGACTGTGGGAATAAACACCAAGTTGTGGGTCAAGCATAGGTGTGCTACTATGCCCCTACTGCAGTAGTAAATTGTGTACACATATCTCAAAGCATGCATGCATCTCGACAACATCTTTTACTGGTACCAAACCGCTGTCGCCCATCTGTAGCACTAGTCACCCTGTGACTTGCGGATCAACATCGTGGCCTCAACTACCACAAGTGCTACGGGCCCCTCCCGAACACACATCGAGAGAGCCGTGTCCCGTCGGACACCGAGGTAAACTCGCTCACCATAGAGCCGCCCGCCCACTGGGCCCGCCACATAGGGTGCCTCGTCACCAAACTATGGACAGCTTCGTGACTCATACACCGAGTCACAGGGGAAAATCACAATACGCTCGTGCACTGAGCCGCCCTCCCACTGGGCCTGCCTAGTGGAACCCCCTAATATTCCACATAGACAGCTATGATATGCCATGGATGCAATGCAATGCAAATCAAATGCAAGCTCACCCTGTGCATCCTAAATGCCACTCATCAAACATCATCATCATCACAATCACCAACACCACCATACACCTTAGTGGGTTTCAACCTTGTTGGTTTCATAATTATTATTTTCAAGTTTTAATGTGGCATTTCCATCTCAACATATTTTCGCATATATTTCACATCATACACGCAAGTCAATACTTGTAAACAGCCACTATGGCATTTCAACATCACATATTATTCATCAATATTACCACACTTCATTTAGTGGATTTTCATCTCATCATTCATAACAATCCATACATGGATATCAAAGGGCATAGCAATCATCATAATATTAATCCACACACGTTGCAACAAGGTGTTACGAATTACATATACATATATAGCAACCATAATTGCCTCACACACATGCAAGTCAATTACTTGCACCCATCACAAGAATATCATAATAGTTCTCAATAATTATCAAATTGTCATTTCAATTAATTCAATACATATACATGGCAAGGCAAGCATGAGTATAGAACACATACAACAATCACCATCAAACTACTCATGCAATTTGAATATATAACTCCTCTCCTACCTCAAGGGAAGAGTCGAACAGTTCCAATGCTCCGAATGCTCCTTCACATCATCCGGAATACGATCTACATACCATACATATACATACACATAATCAATAACCATCATAATCTCTAAACATTTGTTAGCTTATCGTAAAGCTTAACCCCAAGTCCTAGACTTGTTAAACATCAACTTATGCAATTGTGTTAGGCTTCGGGAATTCCTTTCCCAAAGCCATTTGATCCTCTAGATCTTAAAGGGTCAACCATTCCCAATTACAACAGCATCACATTTATCCCTCATCCATAATGCCATCCATATTACCTTTAGTGAATCCGTTCGTTTTTCCATAATAATAGAGGTCTTAGGCAACAATGAGCCCGTGATAACTTTCAACATTAGGACATGGGAAGAGTTCATTTTTAGCCTTAAAAATAGAGGGACACATCATAAATATCACCTATTAGTCTCAATTTGATAACCATAAAAAGTTGGGTTCAAAACCCTCTTAAACTTGAATTTTATGACGTAGTAGGTCCGGTGTTTTATGTCTAATGAGAGTTAGAAAACTCCAATTAATGTGAGACCAATTCTCACACCTCCGTAACACAATTATCTACAACTTTCATGAAGAACTCGGAGGCCAAAAATGTCATTAAGATGCCCAAACGGGCCAAAAACAGCAAAGAAAACAGACCAGTTGGAAAAACAGCACAACAGTGGCCATAACAGGGCTCTGAATCGATTCAGACTCGTATGAATCGATTCAAGCGTCCCAAAATCTCAATTTTTGACAAACAGAGGGCCTTGAATCGATTCAAACTCGTATGAATCGATTCAAACACCCCTGGAGCCCAAAATAGTGAAAACAGCACCTCTTGAATCGATTCAAAGGGTCTTGAATCGATTCAAGACAGCCCTGCTGCTGTTTTTATGCAGAACAACACCAAAATTTCAACTTCTTATCCTCCTAACTTTCTCATATGAACTCCAAATGCCACAAAATTTTAACCCCGATAAATATACATCATTTGTGACGCGTGGCCACTAGCCTCACTCAAAAATTCTCAAAATTGAGAGACTTATGCGCACAATTGCGTTTTACCCATTTAGAGGCACTTTTATGCAACTCAAGGGCCTATTCTCATTAGAATTGGCCTATTCCAATTCCTACAAGTCATAAACAACATATATGGGCTATTGGAGCTATCACATGCCATTCCATTCTCATAAAACTCTATTTGCCTCTATTCGTTTCTCAATTATGCATAAACCTCAAACTTATCACTAATACCATCACAATGGCTATCACATTCAATGCCAATCATCCACATAATTTCTCAATTCACAAAACACATACTTCATCCCCTCAAGGATGGTTCATTAACATGTACATATTTCAACCCCTCATGGGTTATTCATCATTATATATACACATACATTATCATCAATAGCCAACAATTTGCCATTCATATCATTCCACTAAAAGCATGGCATATATCAAGGCCTACTTATTCATTAACTCAAGTATCTATTTTCTTAATCCATTATCAATGGCTTACAACCATTTTTAACATCATCATAAACATCAACAATCCAATTTAATTCTTCCAACCTCATTAATCAACACCAATGCTTCAAACATTCATCTCCTCATATAAAATCATTCTTAAGACATCAATAATCCTCAAAATCACCTATTTAGATAAGACCCCCAATTTATCATACTTAGGGTTTTCATCAAAACTCAATAACCATTTCTAATAACCACCAATCTCCATCATTAACAACACCCACACACATATTATCATGGGTTTTCACTAAAAATCTTATTTCATGGCATTATTACTAATTTCCCCCAAATCCTAGGGTTAGGGTTTCATTAAAATCAAGCACATACATAATTGATCACCAATCTTCCATCTATTTCCAACATACATGCATCTACTACATTTGTCCCTCATGAAAACCTCATATTCATGGCCACCCACCTTAGGGCTCATACATTAAATGCTTCTAATTAACACCCATTCACTTGTATGGCTCCCAAACTCATACTACCACATATCTATGGCAAAAACTCAACTAAATGATAAGTATTTCTTACCTCACACCCAAAAATGAAATGGGTTCAAGAAGAGGGAGAGAGTGCTGCGAAAATGGAGGGGGTAAGAAGAGAGGAACTTTAAGCCTCAAGCTTCCTTCAAGACCCTTCAAACGAAAATGGAGATGGATGAAGGTGACACCACCTTGTCTAGAGTTTTGGAAGAAGAAGAGATAAAGAAGGAGAAGGAAAAGTAGAGAAAAGAAGAAGAGGAATGGTTTCCCCTAAAAGAAGAAGAAGCCAACGTGAAGTTAGAAGGGAATTTAGGCTTTTGGGTTTATTTTTAATTCCATTCATTAAAATTCATCGTTTTTCTACAAACAGGTTCTCTGTTTGGGCTCAATACTATATCCAAAAATTATTCCAAAGATATATTCGGATTCCCCATAATATTCTTTACTGCCCTGACCAATGACATCTCAATCGGAAATACTTGGTCTGACACCCATATCTCAGTCGGGTCAGTTTTCAGCTTATCCGGTCTGCATAAATCACCCATAGTCCTAAAAATCTTAATTCAATTATTTCTAATATATTGGGACATTAAATAATGCACAAATAATTTTTCTAAACACTCAAGACCCATCAAATATTTATTTCCACTTAGTGGGTCCCATATTATCCGTTAACTCACCCGATTCCGGTAAATTTTAATTTACCGATAGTTCATCTCTAATGTCTAATAAATTCTCCCATAATTATTCATCCATAAATAATTAATTATCCTCTTCCAATAAATTTATTTCCTTTAAAAATCTGGGATGTTACAATCCACCCCACCAAAAAGAAACTTCGTCCTCGAAGTTCAACGTCGGCATATACCGTAAGGCCATACTTCGGCCACACACCAATAGGGTTCGATGACACCACGAAATAACATCAGACTTCTCAAAGTCTGTCAAGACATGTTTATTATCACTTCATCATTCTTAACATAAAATTCCTACATCAAAGTGTGTCATATGTCATCAATCATAAATCACCCAATAGAGCTCACATGTTCATACTCAGTACGACCAGATAGGCTCAATACATTCACCATAAGCAGTTACAATCCCTACACCTGCCCGGCGTATGTGTTGCTGCATCCGACATACAGGAAGGCGTCCCAATCCCGTAGTGGTTACCACAAACACATAAGGTCGGCGCATAAGTGCATGTTGCCACGATGCCTATGGCATGTAAGGTCATATCGGGACCAGCACTTCATATTCCCATGCTCACATCGGTCACACTTATCCAAATAATACCAACTCACATGAGACTTAATGACAACTCGTATAAGTCTGTCACTCAACATGTTCATGTTACGTCATCATTAAATATAATTCGGCATCATTCGTACCGTATAAATCATCAAATATCGATTACCATAACCATACATTGCTACATGGGTAATAATTTTCCAACCATCACAGGGTAATCACCCCACCATTGGACTTCATCCATTTGAAGTCATGGTCAAGCAACTTAGTAATCATCAGTTTATTTCAAACATTATCGGCTGTAATTCGATTCAAACCTGATCTATTCACCAAACTCACATCAAATATATGCTCCCAAGGTTAAAAGAAGGTTCATACCCATGTAATAATTTTCCCACACTACTGATTTTCCTTCACATATCACAACCAAAGTCCATAAATTGGATATACGATTCACATCGTGTCACATCGGCATAGGGTTTCTATCACCAATTTAATCCTTTTCAAAATGAAAAGAGAGGTATCTACAGGATTAAACTCCATTTACCAGCTCATGTTCACACCTATCATCTCTACATCACATCATAATCCATAATTAATCCAATGATCATAATCCCAAGGGCACACAATTTAGCCCAACGTCACATCATAAAATCATATACCATAATCAATTCCAATTATACCCCAAATTCAACATTATTATTCATCAATCATTAGGGGTTACATTCATTATTCGCATTCCATCACATACCAGCTCTAGCTTCAACAACGTATTTCATAATTAATTTCATTATGGCTTAACCATTCATAAGGTTCAATCAATCAATAGACTTAGGAAGTCTAAGGGTTACCTAGCACCCATTATGGAGTTCTCACATACCACACAACATCATTAGATATGGCTCACAAAAATAACATAGAGCCTAGACCGCCATAGGGTCCAATCAAATTAATTCTCTACAACAATTGATCGTACAAGATCATACCAAGTCCATCTAGGTCATCACACCTAGTGGGTTAAAATCAAATCAATTGCTCACTCGGTTTTACAAACACCAAAAACCGATACACAACTCCAATCTAACACGTATCCGATTTCACATTTAATCGCCTATCACACATTCAAATTCCTAATATAGGGGGATACAATAAATCACTTGTATCATAGGACATATAGGGTCCTTGTGCCAAAGGATATAAAATCCATCCTTCATAAATGGAATAACTAATCATTTAAATTTGAAAACACCCACACTAGGGAATTCCTCAATATTATTCATTCAATCAACTCAAGCATGTGAGTTTCATTTCATTCAACAAGCGTGCCTCGGCTAAGAGCCACAAGTATGAATCATACAAGAGGCCTAATTAAAGATTTAATTTCATTACTCACTTCAAAATTTTCATAATCCATGGTCTACCACCATGTCAATTCATTTCTCAATATTTTGTATTCATGATCAACACATGGCATAAAATCATCATCATATCAATTCACATCTCATATTTTATATTCATCAACTCTAATATTTCATTTCCATGATCACATTTAATCATGGATCCATCATCAAATCAATTTGCATTCTATATATCAACATCAATACACAATAACAATATATTCGTCATTTGAAGGTAATAGGGTAAGGAACTTGGCCGGTCTTACACAATAAATATATCATCACATATATAGAGGAAATTCATTCACTCATATTCAATCCCATAATTCATTCATGATTATCAATGAGCAACTAGGCTCCACAAGTTCATCATATAACCCTAATGATAAGAGGCATACTCTCACAGACATCAATCATATCTTCTGAATCCATAATCTCATAAAGAGTCCATAATAAGTATCAATACCAACTCCACATTAATGATACACAATAATCCTTAGTCAACTAATCATTCACATTTCTACATAGGGCAATCAATACCTTAACATATCATCATTCTCCAGATAATCATCATCCTTAAATCTATACAAAACAACTACATTCCAATAACGAGCATCTCGCTCCAAAGATCACCATAAGTATCTCACCATTGAGCAATCATGCTCCAATCATCCATAATATCAAATCCTCACAGAGCAACCATGCTCTAGTAGTAACTAATAACTCCAATTCAGAGCAAAATATGCTCTGATACCAGATTAAAACACCCCTAGTTTTCTGTACTCGAATCCCGATGTGATCGTCATAATTAATAAAAATACGAGTAAATTTTTCGCGTTTGAAAACATTTCCAAGACACCACCATGATCACACCAAGACCCAAATCACAGAAAACCAAAGAGTGAGATTATATAACCTAAAGCTGGATCGATAGATAATTTGCCCATAACGGTATACGAAAATAATAGAGTTTACAGCGGAAGAATATGTATACCGGGCACACGCCTAGTCCCATATATGAAGATATGAGAAAAGGCTAGGCAAACATGCAATGGCATATTATAAGCCTAATAGACAACCATCATCATTTTACATAATTACATGAGCATGCAAAGCCTAAGATATAATTATATATATACGTAATTACATTCCTATACATTCAAGAATCTTCTCCCGACTATCACAATTATTAATGAACGTCACTCAATTTCAATCCTTCTAATATACATCAAATCATCTCTTACATACTATATTTACATCTCCAAATTCATAATTCCAAAGGATTATTCCATACATATTCCATTTCATTAAAACATCTGTCATCATAAATAATTTATACATTATACAAAAACCCATAAATGATGCCGGCCAAGGCACTTCCATCACCACTATTTACCTTCACCCAAGCTTTAATTGAAATCTGAACTCATCCCATGGTAACCTGCATCACAATGCTAAAAAAAAAGAAAACCACATGGGAGAGGAAGTTATACATTCAAAATGACGAATAATATATATATATTGTGATCATGTGTATATGCATACAAACGTCATGTGTGCTTTGCTATCAAATCATCAAATCATCATTCATATATCATCTTATTATTATAATAGGTCTACAAGCCTCATGAATTACAATTCATATCATAATCAAGCACAACATATACACAATCATATGCCACCACCATGGGCCATCACATCGTCAACATGGACCATTCTGGCCCTTCATTAGAGCCACCAAGGGCTAACATCATCATCATCAATTATAACAATTACGCCCTTCAAACATTGGGCCCCAATATATATATCGTCATATTCACATCATTTCATTTATTCATATTATTTATTACCCGTATGTGGTCCTTCGGTATATTAAATTACCCTTCTCATTATGGCTAATGCATATGCACAATGGAATAATCAACAACAAATGCGGATCCGACTGTGGGAATAAACACCAAGTTGTGGGTCAAGCATAGGTGTGCTACTATGCCCCTACTGTAGTAGTAAATTGTGTACACATATCTCAAAGCATGCATGCATCTCGACAACATCTTTTACTGGTACCAAACCGCTGTCGCCCATCTGTAGCACTAGTCACCCTGTGACTTGCGGATCAACATCGTGGCCTCAACTACCACAAGTGCTACGGGCCCCTCCCGAACACACATCGAGAGAGCCGTGTCCCGTCGGACACCGAGGTAAACTCGCTCACCATAGAGCCGCCCGCCCACTGGGCCCGCCACATAGGGTGCCTCGTCACCAAACTATGGACAGCTTCGTGACTCATACACCGAGTCACAGGGGAAAATCACAATACGCTCGTGCACTGAGCCGCCCTCCCACTGGGCCTGCCTAGTGGAACCCCCTAATATTCCACATAGACAGCTATGATATGCCATGGATGCAATGCAATGCAAATCAAATGCAAGCTCACCCTGTGCATCCTAAATGCCACTCATCAAACATCATCATCATCACAATCACCAACACCACCATACACCTTAGTGGGTTTCAACCTTGTTGGTTTCATAATTATTATTTTCAAGTTTTAATGTGGCATTTCCATCTCAACATATTTTCGCATATATTTCACATCATACACGCAAGTCAATACTTGTAAACAGCCACTATGGCATTTCAACATCACATATTATTCATCAATATTACCACACTTCATTTAGTGGATTTTCATCTCATCATTCATAACAATCCATACATGGATATCAAAGGGCATAGCAATCATCATAATATTAATCCACACACGTTGCAACAAGGTGTTACGAATTACATATACATATATAGCAACCATAATTGCCTCACACACATGCAAGTCAATTACTTGCACCCATCACAAGAATATCATAATAGTTCTCAATAATTATCAAATTGTCATTTCAATTAATTCAATACATATACATGGCAAGGCAAGCATGAGTATAGAACACATACAACAATCACCATCAAACTACTCATGCAATTTGAATATATAACTCCTCTCCTACCTCAAGGGAAGAGTCGAACAGTTCCAATGCTCCGAATGCTCCTTCACATCATCCGGAATACGATCTACATACCATACATATACATACACATAATCAATAACCATCATAATCTCTAAACATTTGTTAGCTTATCGTAAAGCTTAACCCCAAGTCCTAGACTTGTTAAACATCAACTTATGCAATTGTGTTAGGCTTCGGGAATTCCTTTCCCAAAGCCATTTGATCCTCTAGATCTTAAAGGGTCAACCATTCCCAATTACAACAGCATCACATTTATCCCTCATCCATAATGCCATCCATATTACCTTTAGTGAATCCGTTCGTTTTTCCATAATAATAGAGGTCTTAGGCAACAATGAGCCCGTGATAACTTTCAACATTAGGACATGGGAAGAGTTCATTTTTAGCCTTAAAAATAGAGGGACACATCATAAATATCACCTATTAGTCTCAATTTGATAACCATAAAAAGTTGGGTTCAAAACCCTCTTAAACTTGAATTTTATGACGTAGTAGGTCCGGTGTTTTATGTCTAATGAGAGTTAGAAAACTCCAATTAATGTGAGACCAATTCTCACACCTCCGTAACACAATTATCTACAACTTTCATGAAGAACTCGGAGGCCAAAAATGTCATTAAGATGCCCAAACGGGCCAAAAACAGCAAAGAAAACAGACCAGTTGGAAAAACAGCACAACAGTGGCCATAACAGGGCTCTGAATCGATTCAGACTCGTATGAATCGATTCAAGCGTCCCAAAATCTCAATTTTTGACAAACAGAGGGCCTTGAATCGATTCAAACTCGTATGAATCGATTCAAACACCCCTGGAGCCCAAAATAGTGAAAACAGCACCTCTTGAATCGATTCAAAGGGTCTTGAATCGATTCAAGACAGCCCTGCTGCTGTTTTTATGCAGAACAACACCAAAATTTCAACTTCTTATCCTCCTAACTTTCTCATATGAACTCCAAATGCCACAAAATTTTAACCCCAATAAATATACATCATTTGTGACGCGTGGCCACTAGCCTCACTCAAAAATTCTCAAAATTGAGAGACTTATGCGCACAATTGCGTTTTACCCATTTAGAGGCACTTTTATGCAACTCAAGGGCCTATTCTCATTAGAATTGGCCTATTCCAATTCCTACAAGTCATAAACAACATATATGGGCTATTGGAGCTATCACATGCCATTCCATTCTCATAAAACTCTATTTGCCTCTATTCGTTTCTCAATTATGCATAAACCTCAAACTTATCACTAATACCATCACAATGGCTATCACATTCAATGCCAATCATCCACATAATTTCTCAATTCACAAAACACATACTTCATCCCCTCAAGGATGGTTCATTAACATGTACATATTTCAACCCCTCATGGGTTATTCATCATTATATATACACATACATTATCATCAATAGCCAACAATTTGCCATTCATATCATTCCACTAAAAGCATGGCATATATCAAGGCCTACTTATTCATTAACTCAAGTATCTATTTTCTTAATCCATTATCAATGGCTTACAACCATTTTTAACATCATCATAAACATCAACAATCTAATTTAATTCTTCCAACCTCATTAATCAACACCAATGCTTCAAACATTCATCTCCTCATATAAAATCATTCTTAAGACATCAATAATCCTCAAAATCACCTATTTAGATAAGACCCCCAATTTATCATACTTAGGGTTTTCATCAAAACTCAATAACCATTTCTAATAACCACCAATCTCCATCATTAACAACACCCACACACATATTATCATGGGTTTTCACTAAAAATCTTATTTCATGGCATTATTACTAATTTCCCCCAAATCCTAGGGTTAGGGTTTCATTAAAATCAAGCACATACATAATTGATCACCAATCTTCCATCTATTTCCAACATACATGCATCTACTACATTTGTCCCTCATGAAAACCTCATATTCATGGCCACCCACCTTAGGGCTCATACATTAAATGCTTCTAATTAACACCCATTCACTTGTATGGCTCCCAAACTCATACTACCACATATCTATGGCAAAAACTCAACTAAATGATAAGTATTTCTTACCTCACACCCAAAAATGAAATGGGTTCAAGAAGAGGGAGAGAGTGCTGCGAAAATGGAGGGGGTAAGAAGAGAGGAACTTTAAGCCTCAAGCTTCCTTCAAGACCCTTCAAACGAAAATGGAGATGGATGAAGGTGACACCACCTTGTCTAGAGTTTTGGAAGAAGAAGAGATAAAGAAGGAGAAGGAAAAGTAGAGAAAAGAAGAAGAGGAATGGTTTCCCCTAAAAGAAGAAGAAGCCAACGTGAAGTTAGAAGGGAATTTAGGCTTTTGGGTTTATTTTTAATTCCATTCATTAAAATTCATCGTTTTTCTACAAACAGGTTCTCTGTTTGGGCTCAATACTATATCCAAAAATTATTCCAAAGATATATTCGGATTCCCCATAATATTCTTTACTGCCCTGACCAATGACATCTCAATCGGAAATACTTGGTCTGACACCCATATCTCAGTCGGGTCAGTTTTCAGCTTATCCGGTCTGCATAAATCACCCATAGTCCTAAAAATCTTAATTCAATTATTTCTAATATATTGGGACATTAAATAATGCACAAATAATTTTTCTAAACACTCAAGACCCATCAAATATTTATTTCCACTTAGTGGGTCCCATATTATCCGTTAACTCACCCGATTCCGGTAAATTTTAATTTACCGATAGTTCATCTCTAATGTCTAATAAATTCTCCCATAATTATTCATCCATAAATAATTAATTATCCTCTTCCAATAAATTTATTTCCTTTAAAAATCTGGGATGTTACAATCCACCCCACCAAAAAGAAACTTCGTCCTCGAAGTTCAACGTCGGCATATACCGTAAGGCCATACTTCGGCCACACACCAATAGGGTTCGATGACACCACGAAATAACATCAGACTTCTCAAAGTCTGTCAAGACATGTTTATTATCACTTCATCATTCTTAACATAAAATTCCTACATCAAAGTGTGTCATATGTCATCAATCATAAATCACCCAATAGAGCTCACATGTTCATACTCAGTACGACCAGATAGGCTCAATACATTCACCATAAGCAGTTACAATCCCTACACCTGCCCGGCGTATGTGTTGCTGCATCCGACATACAGGAAGGCGTCCCAATCCCGTAGTGGTTACCACAAACACATAAGGTCGGCGCATAAGTGCATGTTGCCACGATGCCTATGGCATGTAAGGTCATATCGGGACCAGCACTTCATATTCCCATGCTCACATCGGTCACACTTATCCAAATAATACCAACTCACATGAGACTTAATGACAACTCGTATAAGTCTGTCACTCAACATGTTCATGTTACGTCATCATTAAATATAATTCGGCATCATTCGTACCGTATAAATCATCAAATATCGATTACCATAACCATACATTGCTACATGGGTAATAATTTTCCAACCATCACAGGGTAATCACCCCACCATTGGACTTCATCCATTTGAAGTCATGGTCAAGCAACTTAGTAATCATCAGTTTATTTCAAACATTATCGGCTGTAATTCGATTCAAACCTGATCTATTCACCAAACTCACATCAAATATATGCTCCCAAGGTTAAAAGAAGGTTCATACCCATGTAATAATTTTCCCACACTACTGATTTTCCTTCACATATCACAACCAAAGTCCATAAATTGGATATACGATTCACATCGTGTCACATCGGCATAGGGTTTCTATCACCAATTTAATCCTTTTCAAAATGAAAAGAGAGGTATCTACAGGATTAAACTCCATTTACCAGCTCATGTTCACACCTATCATCTCTACATCACATCATAATCCATAATTAATCCAATGATCATAATCCCAAGGGCACACAATTTAGCCCAACGTCACATCATAAAATCATATACCATAATCAATTCCAATTATACCCCAAATTCAACATTATTATTCATCAATCATTAGGGGTTACATTCATTATTCGTATTCCATCACATACCAGCTCTAGCTTCAACAACGTATTTCATAATTAATTTCATTATGGCTTAACCATTCATAAGGTTCAATCAATCAATAGACTTAGGAAGTCTAAGGGTTACCTAGCACCCATTATGGAGTTCTCACATACCACACAACATCATTAGATATGGCTCACAAAAATAACATAGAGCCTAGACCGCCATAGGGTCCAATCAAATTAATTCTCTACAACAATTGATCGTACAAGATCATACCAAGTCCATCTAGGTCATCACACCTAGTGGGTTAAAATCAAATCAATTGCTCACTCGGTTTTACAAACACCAAAAACCGATACACAACTCCAATCTAACACGTATCCGATTTCACATTTAATCGCCTATCACACATTCAAATTCCTAATATAGGGGGATACAATAAATCACTTGTATCATAGGACATATAGGGTCCTTGTGCCAAAGGATATAAAATCCATCCTTCATAAATGGAATAACTAATCATTTAAATTTGAAAACACCCACACTAGGGAATTCCTCAATATTATTCATTCAATCAACTCAAGCATGTGAGTTTCATTTCATTCAACAAGCGTGCCTCGGCTAAGAGCCACAAGTATGAATCATACAAGAGGCCTAATTAAAGATTTAATTTCATTACTCACTTCAAAATTTTCATAATCCATGGTCTACCACCATGTCAATTCATTTCTCAATATTTTGTATTCATGATCAACACATGGCATAAAATCATCATCATATCAATTCACATCTCATATTTTATATTCATCAACTCTAATATTTCATTTCCATGATCACATTTAATCATGGATCCATCATCAAATCAATTTGCATTCTATATATCAACATCAATACACAATAACAATATATTCGTCATTTGAAGGTAATAGGGTAAGGAACTTGGCCGGTCTTACACAATAAATATATCATCACATATATAGAGGAAATTCATTCACTCATATTCAATCCCATAATTCATTCATGATTATCAATGAGCAACTAGGCTCCACAAGTTCATCATATAACCCTAATGATAAGAGGCATACTCTCACAGACATCAATCATATCTTCTGAATCCATAATCTCATAAAGAGTCCATAATAAGTATCAATACCAACTCCACATTAATGATACACAATAATCCTTAGTCAACTAATCATTCACATTTCTACATAGGGCAATCAATACCTTAACATATCATCATTCTCCAGATAATCATCATCCTTAAATCTATACAAAACAACTACATTCCAATAACGAGCATCTCGCTCCAAAGATCACCATAAGTATCTCACCATTGAGCAATCATGCTCCAATCATCCATAATATCAAATCCTCACAGAGCAACCATGCTCTAGTAGTAACCAATAACTCCAATTCAGAGCAAAATATGCTCTGATACCAGATTAAAACACCCCTAGTTTTCTGTACTCGAATCCCGATGTGATCGTCATAATTAATAAAAATACGAGTAAATTTTTCGCGTTTGAAAACATTTCCAAGACACCACCATGATCACACCAAGACCCAAATCACAGAAAACCAAAGAGTGAGATTATATAACCTAAAGCTGGATCGATAGATAATTTGCCCATAACGGTATACGAAAATAATAGAGTTTACAGCGGAAGAATATGTATACCGGGCACACGCCTAGTCCCATATATGAAGATATGAGAAAAGGCTAGGCAAACATGCAATGGCATATTATAAGCCTAATAGACAACCATCATCATTTTACATAATTACATGAGCATGCAAAGCCTAAGATATAATTATATGTATACGTAATTACATTCCTATACATTCAAGAATCTTCTCCCGACTATCACAATTATTAATGAACGTCACTCAATTTCAATCCTTCTAATATACATCAAATCATCTCTTACATACTATATTTACATCTCCAAATTCATAATTCCAAAGGATTATTCCATACATATTCCATTTCATTAAAACATCTGTCATCATAAACAATTTATACATTATACAAAAACCCATAAATGATGCCGGCCAAGGCACTTCCATCACCACTATTTACCTTCACCCAAGCTTTAATTGAAATCCGAACTCATCCCATGGTAACCTGCATCACAATGCTAAAAAAAAAGAAAACCACATGGGAGAGGAAGTTATACATTCAAAATGACGAATAATATATATATATTGTGATCATGTGTATATGCATACAAACGTCATGTGTGCTTTGCTATCAAATCATCAAATCATCATTCATATATCATCTTATTATTATAATAGGTCTACAAGCCTCATGAATTACAATTCATATCATAATCAAGCACAACATATACATAATCATATGCCACCACCATGGGCCATCACATCGTCAACATGGACCATTCTGGCCCTTCATTAGAGCCACCAAGGGCTAACATCATCATCATCAATTATAACAATTACGCCCTTCAAACATTGGGCCCCAATATATATATCGTCATATTCACATCATTTCATTTATTCATATTATTTATTACCTGTATGTGGTCCTTCGGTATATTAAATTACCCTTCTCATCAATACCATCTCATCATCTCAATCATCATCAATCGTCATCATATTATGGCATATCTCCATGCTATATGCAAATGCTCTTATGGCTAATGCATATGCACAATGGAATAATCAACAACAAATGCGGATCCGACTGTAGGAATAAACACCAAGTTGTGGGTCAAGCATAGGTGTGCTACTATGCCCCTACTGCAGTAGTAAATTGTGTACACATATCTCAAAGCATGCATGCATCTCGACAACATCTTTTACTGGTACCAAACCGCTGTCGCCCATCTGTAGCACTAGTCACCCTGTGACTTGCGGATCAACATCGTGGCCTCAACTACCACAAGTGCTACGGGCCCCTCCCGAACACACATCGAGAGAGCCGTGTCCCGTCGGACACCGAGGTAAACTCGCTCACCATAGAGCCGCCCGCCCACTGGGCCCACCACATAGGGTGCCTCGTCACCAAACTATGGACAGCTTCGTGACTCATACACCGAGTCACAGGGGAAAATCACAATACGCTCGTGCACTGAGCCGCCCTCCCACTGGGCCTGCCTAGTGGAACCCCCTAATATTCCACATAGACAGCTATGATATGCCATGGATGCAATGCAATGCAAATCAAATGCAAGCTCACCCTGTGCATCCTAAATGCCACTCATCAAACATCATCATCATCACAATCACCAACACCACCATACACCTTAGTGGGTTTCAACCTTGTTGGTTTCATAATTATTATTTTCAAGTTTTAATGTGGCATTTCCATCTCAACATATTTTCGCATATATTTCACATCATACACGCAAGTCAATACTTGTAAACAGCCACTATGGCATTTCAACATCACATATTATTCATCAATATTACCACACTTCATTTAGTGGATTTTCATCTCATCATTCATAACAATCCATACATGGATATCAAAGGGCATAGCAATCATCATAATATTAATCCACACACGTTGCAACAAGGTGTTACGAATTACATATACATATATAGCAACCATCATTGCCTCACACACATGCAAGTCAATTACTTGCACCTATCACAAGAATATCATAATAGTTCTCAATAATTATCAAATTGTCATTTCAATTAATTCAATACATATACATGGCAAGGCAAGCATGAGTATAGAACACATACAACAATCACCATCAAACTACTCATGCAATTTGAATATATAACTCCTCTCCTACCTCAAGGGAAGAGTCGAACAGTTCCAATGCTCCGAATGCTCCTTCACATCATCCGGAATACGATCTACATACCATACATATACATACACATAATCAATAACCATCATAATCTCTAAACATTTGTTAGCTTATCGTAAAGCTTAACCCCAAGTCCTAGACTTGTTAAACATCAACTTATGCAATTGTGTTAGGCTTCGGGAATTCCTTTCCCAAAGCCATTTGATCCTCTAGATCTTAAAGGGTCAACCATTCCCAATTACAACAGCATCACATTTATCCCTCATCCATAATGCCATCCATATTACCTTTAGTGAATCCGTTCGTTTTTCCATAATAATAGAGGTCTTAGGCAACAATGAGCCCGTGATAACTTTCAACATTAGGACATGGGAAGAGTTCATTTTTAGCCTTAAAAATAGAGGGACACGTCATAAATATCACCTATTAGTCTCAATTTGATAACCATAAAAAGTTGGGTTCAAAACCCTCTTAAACTTGAATTTTATGACGTAGTAGGTCCGGTGTTTTATGTCTAATGAGAGTTAGAAAACTCCAATTAATGTGAGACCAATTCTCACACCTCCGTAACACAATTATCTACAACTTTCATGAAGAACTCAGAGGCCAAAAATGTCATTAAGATGCCCAAACGGGCCAAAAACAGCAAAGAAAACAGACCAGTTGGAAAAACAACACAACAAAGGCCATAACAGGGCTCTGAATCGATTCAGACTCGTATGAATCGATTCAAGCGTCCCAAAATCTCAATTTTTGACAAACAGAGGGCCTTGAATCGATTCAAACTCGTATGAATCGATTCAAACACCCCTGGAGCCCAAAATAGTGAAAACAGCACCTCTTGAATCGATTCAAAGGGTCTTGAATCGATTCAAGACAGCCCTGCTGCTGTTTTTATGCAGAACAACACCAAAATTTCAACTTCTTATCCTCCTAACTTTCTCATATGAACTCCAAATGCCACAAAATTTTAACCCCGATAAATATACATCATTTGTGACGCGTGGCCACTAGCCTCACTCAAAAATTCTCAAAATTGAGAGACTTATGCGCACAATTGCGTTTTACCCATTTAGAGGCACTTTTATGCAACTCAAGGGCCTATTCTCATTAGAATTGGCCTATTCCAATTCCTACAAGTCATAAACAACATATATGGGCTATTGGAGCTATCACATGCCATTCCATTCTCATAAAACTCTATTTGCCTCTATTCGTTTCTCAATTATGCATAAACCTCAAACTTATCACTAATACCATCACAATGGCTATCACATTCAATGCCAATCATCCACATAATTTCTCAATTCACAAAACACATACTTCATCCCCTCAAGGATGGTTCATTAACATGTACATATTTCAACCCCTCATAGGTTATTCATCATTATATATACACATACATTATCATCAATAGCCAACAATTTGCCATTCATATCATTCCACTAAAAGCATGGCATATATCAAGGCCTACTTATTCATTAACTCAAGTATCTATTTTCTTAATCCATTATCAATGGCTTACAACCATTTTTAACATCATCATAAACATCAACAATCCAATTTAATTCTTCCAACCTCATTAATCAACACCAATGCTTTAAACATTCATCTCCTCATATAAAATCATTCTTAAGACATCAATAATCCTCAAAATCACCTATTTAGATAAGACCCCCAATTTATCATACTTAGGGTTTTCATCAAAACTCAATAACCATTTCTAATAACCACCAATCTCCATCATTAACAACACCCACACACATATTATCATGGGTTTTCACTAAAAATCTTATTTCATGGCATTATTACTAATTTCCCCCAAATCCTAGGGTTAGGGTTTCATTAAAATCAAGCACATACATAATTGATCACCAATCTTCCATCTATTTCCAACATACATGCATCTACTACATTTGTCCCTCATGAAAACCTCATATTCATGGCCACCCACCTTAGGGCTCATACATTAAATGCTTCTAATTAACACCCATTCACTTGTATGGCTCCCAAACTCATACTACCACATATCTATGGCAAAAACTCAACTAAATGATAAGTATTTCTTACCTCACACCCAAAAATGAAATGGGTTCAAGAAGAGGGAGAGAGTGCTGCGAAAATGGAGGGGGTAAGAAGAGAGGAACTTCAAGCCTCAAGCTTCCTTCAAGACCCTTCAAACGAAAATGGAGATGGATGAAGGTGACACCACCTTGTCTAGAGTTTTGGAAGAAGAAGAGATAAAGAAGGAGAAGGAAAAGTAGAGAAAAGAAGAAGAGGAATGGTTTCCCCTAAAAGAAGAAGAAGCCAACGTGAAGTTAGAAGGGAATTTAGGCTTTTGGGTTTATTTTTAATTCCATTCATTAAAATTCATCGTTTTTCTACAAACAGGTTCTCTGTTTGGGCTCAATACTATATCCAAAAATTATTCCAAAGATATATTCGGATTCCCCATAATATTCTTTACTGCCCTGACCAATGACATCTCAATCGGAAATACTTGGTCTGACACCCATATCTCAGTCGGGTCAGTTTTCAGCTTATCCGGTCTGCATAAATCACCCATAGTCCTAAAAATCTTAATTCAATTATTTCTAATATATTGGGACATTAAATAATGCACAAATAATTTTTCTAAACACTCAAGACCCATCAAATATTTATTTCCACTTAGTGGGTCCCATATTATCCGTTAACTCACCCGATTCCGGTAAATTTTAATTTACCGATAGTTCATCTCTAATGTCTAATAAATTCTCCCATAATTATTCATCCATAAATAATTAATTATCCTCTTCCAATAAATTTATTTCCTTTAAAAATCTGGGATGTTACAATCCACCCCACCAAAAAGAAACTTCGTCCTCGAAGTTCAACGTCGGCATATACCGTAAGGCCATACTTCGGCCACACACCAATAGGGTTCGATGACACCACGAAATAACATCAGACTTCTCAAAGTCTGTCAAGACATGTTTATTATCACTTCATCATTCTTAACATAAAATTCCTACATCAAAGTGTGTCATATGTCATCAATCATAAATCACCCAATAGAGCTCACATGTTCATACTCAGTACGACCAGATAGGCTCAATACATTCACCATAAGCAGTTACAATCCCTACACCTGCCCGGCGTATGTGTTGCTGCATCCGACATACAGGAAGGCGTCCCAATCCCGTAGTGGTTACCACAAACACATAAGGTCGGCGCATAAGTGCATGTTGCCACGATGCCTATGGCATGTAAGGTCATATCGGGACCAGCACTTCATATTCCCATGCTCACATCGGTCACACTTATCCAAATAATACCAACTCACATGAGACTTAATGACAACTCATATAAGTCTGTCACTCAACATGTTCATGTTACGTCATCATTAAATATAATTCGGCATCATTCGTACCGTATAAATCATCAAATATCGATTACCATAACCATACATTGCTACATGGGTAATAATTTTCCAACCATCACAGGGTAATCACCCCACCATTGGACTTCATCCATTTGAAGTCATGGTCAAGCAACTTAGTAATCATCAGTTTATTTCAAACATTATCGGCTGTAATTCGATTCAAACCTGATCTATTCACCAAACTCACATCAAATATATGCTCCCAAGGTTAAAAGAAGGTTCATACCCATGTAATAATTTTCCCACACTACTGATTTTCCTTCACATATCACAACCAAAGTCCATAAATTGGATATACGATTCACATCGTGTCACATCGGCATAGGGTTTCTATCACCAATTTAATCCTTTTCAAAATGAAAAGAGAGGTATCTACAGGATTAAACTCCATTTACCAGCTCATGTTCACACCTATCATCTCTACATCACATCATAATCCATAATTAATCCAATGATCATAATCCCAAGGGCACACAATTTAGCCCAACGTCACATCATAAAATCATATACCATAATCAATTCCAATTATACCCCAAATTCAACATTATTATTCATCAATCATTAGGGGTTACATTCATTATTCGCATTCCATCACATACCAGCTCTAGCTTCAACAACGTATTTCATAATTAATTTCATTATGGCTTAACCATTCATAAGGTTCAATCAATCAATAGACTTAGGAAGTCTAAGGGTTACCTAGCACCCATTATGGAGTTCTTACATACCACACAACATCATTAGATATGGCTCACAAAAATAACATAGAGCCTAGACCGCCATAGGGTCCAATCAAATTAATTCTCTACAACAATTGATCGTACAAGATCATACCAAGTCCATCTAGGTCATCACACCTAGTGGGTTAAAATCAAATCAATTGCTCACTCGGTTTTACAAACACCAAAAACCGATACACAACTCCAATCTAACACGTATCCGATTTCACATTTAATCGCCTATCACACATTCAAATTCCTAATATAGGGGGATACAATAAATCACTTGTATCATAGGACATATAGGGTCCTTGTGCCAAAGGATATAAAATCCATCCTTCATAAATGGAATAACTAATCATTTAAATTTGAAAACACCCACACTAGGGAATTCCTCAATATTATTCATTCAATCAACTCAAGCATGTGAGTTTCATTTCATTCAACAAGCGTGCCTCGGCTAAGAGCCACAAGTATGAATCATACAAGAGGCCTAATTAAAGATTTAATTTCATTACTCACTTCAAAATTTTCATAATCCATGGTCTACCACCATGTCAATTCATTTCTCAATATTTTGTATTCATGATCAACACATGGCATAAAATCATCATCATATCAATTCACATATCATATTTTATATTCATCAACTCTAATATTTCATTTCCATGATCACATTTAATCATGGATCCATCATCAAATCAATTTGCATTCTATATATCAACATCAATACACAATAACAATATATTCGTCATTTGAAGGTAATAGGGTAAGGAACTTGGCCGGTCTTACACAATAAATATATCATCACATATATAGAGGAAATTCATTCACTCATATTCAATCCCATAATTCATTCATGATTATCAATGAGCAACTAGGCTCCACAAGTTCATCATATAACCCTAATGATAAGAGGCATACTCTCACAGACATCAATCATATCTTCTGAATCCATAATCTCATAAAGAGTCCATAATAAGTATCAATACCAACTCCACATTAATGATACACAATAATCCTTAGTCAACTAATCATTCACATTTCTACATAGGGCAATCAATACCTTAACATATCATCATTCTCCAGATAATCATCATCCTTAAATCTATACAAAACAACTACATTCCAATAACGAGCATCTCGCTCCAAAGATCACCATAAGTATCTCACCATTGAGCAATCATGCTCCAATCATCCATAATATCAAATCCTCACAGAGCAACCATGCTCTAGTAGTAACCAATAACTCCAATTCAGAGCAAAATATGCTCTGATACCAGATTAAAACACCCCTAGTTTTCTGTACTCGAATCCCGATGTGATCGTCATAATTAATAAAAATACGAGTAAATTTTTCGCGTTTGAAAACATTTCCAAGACACCACCATGATCACACCAAGACCCAAATCACAGAAAACCAAAGAGTGAGATTATATAACCTAAAGCTGGATCGATAGATAATTTGCCCATAACGGTATACGAAAATAATAGAGTTTACAGCGGAAGAATATGTATACCGGGCACACGCCTAGTCCCATATATGAAGATATGAGAAAAGGCTAGGCAAACATGCAATGGCATATTATAAGCCTAATAGACAACCATCATCATTTTACATAATTACATGAGCATGCAAAGCCTAAGATATAATTATATGTATACGTAATTACATTCCTATACATTCAAGAATCTTCTCCCGACTATCACAATTATTAATGAACGTCACTCAATTTCAATCCTTCTAATATACATCAAATCATCTCTTACATACTATATTTACATCTCCAAATTCATAATTCCAAAGGATTATTCCATACATATTCCATTTCATTAAAACATCTGTCATCATAAACAATTTATACATTATACAAAAACCCATAAATGATGCCGGCCAAGGCACTTCCATCACCACTATTTACCTTCACCCAAGCTTTAATTGAAATCTGAACTCATCCCATGGTAACCTGCATCACAATGCTAAAAAAAAAGAAAACCACATGGGAGAGGAAGTTATACATTCAAAATGACGAATAATATATATATATTGTGATCATGTGTATATGCATACAAACGTCATGTGTGCTTTGCTATCAAATCATCAAATCATCATTCATATATCATCTTATTATTATAATAGGTCTACAAGCCTCATGAATTACAATTCATATCATAATCAAGCACAACATATACACAATCATATGCCACCACCATGGGCCATCACATCGTCAACATGGACCATTCTGGCCCTTCATTAGAGCCACCAAGGGCTAACATCATCATCATCAATTATAACAATTACGCCCTTCAAACATTGGGCCCCAATATATATATCGTCATATTCACATCATTTCATTTATTCATATTATTTATTACCTGTATGTGGTCCTTCGGTATATTAAATTACCCTTCTCATCAATACCATCTCATCATCTCAATCATCATCAATCGTCATCATATTATGGCATATCTCCATGCTATATGCAAATGCTCTTATGGCTAATGCATATGCACAATGGAATAATCAACAACAAATGCGGATCCGACTGTGGGAATAAACACCAAGTTGTGGGTCAAGCATAGGTGTGCTACTATGCCCCTACTGCAGTAGTAAATTGTGTACACATATCTCAAAGCATGCATGCATCTCGACAACATCTTTTACTGGTACCAAACCGCTGTCGCCCATCTGTAGCACTAGTCACCCTGTGACTTGCGGATCAACATCGTGGCCTCAACTACCACAAGTGCTACGGGCCCCTCCCGAACACACATCGAGAGAGCCGTGTCCCGTCGGACACCGAGGTAAACTCGCTCACCATAGAGCCGCCCGCCCACTGGGCCCGCCACATAGGGTGCCTCGTCACCAAACTATGGACAGCTTCGTGACTCATACACCGAGTCACAGGGGAAAATCACAATACGCTCGTGCACTGAGCCGCCTTCCCACTGGGCCTGCCTAGTGGAACCCCCTAATATTCCACATAGACAGCTATGATATGCCATGGATGCAATGCAATGCAAATCAAATGCAAGCTCACCCTGTGCATCCTAAATGCCACTCATCAAACATCATCATCATCACAATCACCAACACCACCATACACCTTAGTGGGTTTCAACCTTGTTGGTTTCATAATTATTATTTTCAAGTTTTAATGTGGCATTTCCATCTCAACATATTTTCGCATATATTTCACATCATACACGCAAGTCAATACTTGTAAACAGCCACTATGGCATTTCAACATCACATATTATTCATCAATATTACCACACTTCATTTAGTGGATTTTCATCTCATCATTCATAACAATCCATACATGGATATCAAAGGGCATAGCAATCATCATAATATTAATCCACACACGTTGCAACAAGGTGTTACGAATTACATATACATATATAGCAACCATAATTGCCTCACACACATGCAAGTCAATTACTTGCACCCATCACAAGAATATCATAATAGTTCTCAATAATTATCAAATTGTCATTTCAATTAATTCAATACATATACATGGCAAGGCAAGCATGAGTATAGAACACATACAACAATCACCATCAAACTACTCATGCAATTTGAATATATAACTCCTCTCCTACCTCAAGGGAAGAGTCGAACAGTTCCAATGCTCCGAATGCTCCTTCACATCATCCGGAATACGATCTACATACCATACATATACATACACATAATCAATAACCATCATAATCTCTAAACATTTGTTAGCTTATCGTAAAGCTTAACCCCAAGTCCTAGACTTGTTAAACATCAACTTATGCAATTGTGTTAGGCTTCGGGAATTCCTTTCCCAAAGCCATTTGATCCTCTAGATCTTAAAGGGTCAACCATTCCCAATTACAATAGCATCACATTTATCCCTCATCCATAATGCCATCCATATTACCTTTAGTGAATCCGTTCGTTTTTCCATAATAATAGAGGTCTTAGGCAACAATGAGCCCGTGATAACTTTCAACATTAGGACATGGGAAGAGTTCATTTTTAGCCTTAAAAATAGAGGGACACATCATAAATATCACCTATTAGTCTCAATTTGATAACCATAAAAAGTTGGGTTCAAAACCCTCTTAAACTTGAATTTTATGACGTAGTAGGTCCGGTGTTTTATGTCTAATGAGAGTTAGAAAACTCCAATTAATGTGAGACCAATTCTCACACCTCCGTAACACAATTATCTACAACTTTCATGAAGAACTCGGAGGCCAAAAATGTCATTAAGATGCCCAAACGGGCCAAAAACAGCAAAGAAAACAGACCAGTTGGAAAAACAACACAACAGTGGCCATAACAGGGCTCTGAATCGATTCAGACTCGTATGAATCGATTCAAGCGTCCCAAAATCTCGATTTTTGACAAACAGAGGGCCTTGAATCGATTCAAACTCGTATGAATCGATTCAAACACCCCTGGAGCCCAAAATAGTGAAAACAGCACCTCTTGAATCGATTCAAAGGGTCTTGAATCGATTCAAGACAGCCCTGCTGCTGTTTTTATGCAGAACAACACCAAAATTTCAACTTCTTATCCTCCTAACTTTCTCATATGAACTCCAAATGCCACAAAATTTTAACCCCGATAAATATACATCATTTGTGACGCGTGGCCACTAGCCTCACTCAAAAATTCTCAAAATTGAGAGACTTATGCGCACAATTGCGTTTTACCCATTTAGAGGCACTTTTATGCAACTCAAGGGCCTATTCTCATTAGAATTGGCCTATTCCAATTCCTACAAGTCATAAACAACATATATGGGCTATTGGAGCTATCACATGCCATTCCATTCTCATAAAACTCTATTTGCCTCTATTCGTTTCTCAATTATGCATAAACCTCAAACTTATCACTAATACCATCACAATGGCTATCACATTCAATGCCAATCATCCACATAATTTCTCAATTCACAAAACACATACTTCATCCCCTCAAGGATGGTTCATTAACATGTACATATTTCAACCCCTCATGGGTTATTCATCATTATATATACACATACATTATCATCAATAGCCAACAATTTGCCATTCATATCATTCCACTAAAAGCATGGCATATATCAAGGCCTACTTATTCATTAACTCAAGTATCTATTTTCTTAATCCATTATCAATGGCTTACAACCATTTTTAACATCATCATAAACATCAACAATCTAATTTAATTCTTCCAACCTCATTAATCAACACCAATGCTTCAAACATTCATCTCCTCATATAAAATCATTCTTAAGACATCAATAATCCTCAAAATCACCTATTTAGATAAGACCCCCAATTTATCATACTTAGGGTTTTCATCAAAACTCAATAACCATTTCTAATAACCACCAATCTCCATCATTAACAACACCCACACACATATTATCATGGGTTTTCACTAAAAATCTTATTTCATGGCATTATTACTAATTTCCCGCAAATCCTAGGGTTAGGGTTTCATTAAAATCAAGCACATACATAATTGATCACCAATCTTCCATCTATTTCCAACATACATGCATCTACTACATTTGTCCCTCATGAAAACCTCATATTCATGGCCACCCACCTTAGGGCTCATACATTAAATGCTTCTAATTAACACCCATTCACTTGTATGGCTCCCAAACTCATACTACCACATATCTATGGCAAAAACTCAACTAAATGATAAGTATTTCTTACCTCACACCCAAAAATGAAATGGGTTCAAGAAGAGGGAGAGAGTGCTGCGAAAATGGAGGGGGTAAGAAGAGAGGAACTTTAAGCCTCAAGCTTCCTTCAAGACCCTTCAAACGAAAATGGAGATGGATGAAGGTGACACCACCTTGTCTAGAGTTTTGGAAGAAGAAGAGATAAAGAAGGAGAAGGAAAAGTAGAGAAAAGAAGAAGAGGAATGGTTTCCCCTAAAAGAAGAAGAAGCCAACGTGAAGTTAGAAGGGAATTTAGGCTTTTGGGTTTATTTTTAATTCCATTCATTAAAATTCATCGTTTTTCTACAAACAGGTTCTCTGTTTGGGCTCAATACTATATCCAAAAATTATTCCAAAGATATATTCGGATTCCCCATAATATTCTTTACTGCCCTGACCAATGACATCTCAATCGGAAATACTTGGTCTGACACCCATATCTCAGTCGGGTCAGTTTTCAGCTTATCCGGTCTGCATAAATCACCCATAGTCCTAAAAATCTTAATTCAATTATTTCTAATATATTGGGACATTAAATAATGCACAAATAATTTTTCTAAACACTCAAGACCCATCAAATATTTATTTCCACTTAGTGGGTCCCATATTATCCGTTAACTCACCCGATTCCGGTAAATTTTAATTTATCGATAGTTCATCTCTAATGTCTAATAAATTCTCCCATAATTATTCATCCATAAATAATTAATTATCCTCTTCCAATAAATTTATTTCCTTTAAAAATCTGGGATGTTACACTTAACATGGTGAAGCTTGAAACCATGTCTAAGAAAAGAAAATTGAATGAAGGAAGCAACGCTGCGGCGTCCGTCAATTTGGTGGATCTTGACCCCAGGGTGGAGTCTTTTGACGATCCAATGAACCCTTTGAAACCAACTCCAGATGGTGGCTCCAAGTCTATTGTTTTGGGTAACACCCCAGAACAGATTACAAACATCAATGACAAGCTTGAAGCTAGCATGGAGGCTAAACTAATCGCACTTCTCCATGAGTATAAAGAAATTTTTGCTTGGACCGCCACAGATATGCCTGGCATGGATCCCAACTTTTGTTGTCACCGCTTGGCGGTGTATCCTGAAACCAAGCCTGTAGCACAAAAGAAACGGCGTATGGGTCCGGCAAAACAAAAGGCTGCTTGTGAGCAAACTGAGGAACTTCTCAAGGCGGGGTTCATCAGGGAACTCCGTTACTCCTCCTGGTTGTCTAACGTGGTCATGGTACAGAAAGCCAATGGCAAATGGCGTATGTGTATAGACTACGTTGATTTAAATAAATGCTGTCCCAAGGATCCATACCCTCTCCCTAACATTGATAGACTGGTTGACGATTCTTCAGGATATAAGTATCTATCTTTCATGGATGCTTACTCCGGTTACAACCAAATTCCAATGTGCGAGGATGATCAAGAGAAGATAGCGTTTGTTAATGATAAATGAGTCTTTTGCTACAACGTCATGCCATTTGGGTTAAAAAACGCCGGGGCAACCTACCAGCGCATGATCAATAAAGTTTTTGAGGGTATGCACACAAAGCTGGTAGAAGTTTATATTGATGATATTATTGCCAAGACCCCGGAAGGAGGAGACCATGTTGAAGATCTACGTCTCATTTTTCAACACCTACAACAATAAGACATGAGGCTCAACCCTTTGAAATGCACATTCGCTGTCCCTGGTGGCAGATTTTTGGGTTTCATGTTGACACAAAGAGGTATAGAGGCTAATCCTGATAAATGCCGCGTTATCCAAGAGTTACAGAGCCCCAAAACACTGAAAGAGGTGCAATCCCTCAACGGCAAAATCGCTGCTTTAGCACGATTCATGCCAAAAATGGCTCATCGCTCTCTTCCCTTGTACAAAATGCTGAAAAGAGACAAGAAATTCAATTGGGGCCCAGAGCAAGAGGCGACTTTCCAAAGCTTGAAAAATGTCTTAGCCAGCCCTCTAATCCTGGTAAAACCAAGCCCAGGTGAGCAACTCATCGTTTATTTGTCTGTTTCAGATGAGGCTTTAGCAGTAGCTGTAACACCCTCGGTTAGATAGGACAAATCCTTCTGTAGGTTCATCCTATTTAACTGAGAGTGTTAACAGTTTTTATAAAAAGTGAATATTTTTTTTAAAAAAAAAATAAAGAGATGGCAGATCAGTGGAAGCAATATTATATAGATCACATAGTCATTCACAAACTGTAAGTAATTGTACTCTTAACAGAATGGGGCACGCAGGCACCCTCAAATATTATACAGTCATCCGGAGTCTGATTATTAATAATAAATATTCTATCTCTAATGATTGTTCTCAGTGGGTTTAGCGTATTGCTGTTCTTCACACTCGGGTTCTTGGTTTTCTAATTCCTCTAAAAAATGGTCAACAGTAAGGGTGAGTATAACCCAAGACCCTGATTGGTTAATCCGGTGTGGACATAATCCAGTTAACATACAATATCACATAAATCGTACATTTAGCATATTCACAATTATAACAATCAAGCATGTTGTCATCACATAAATCGTACATTTAGCATATTCACAATTATAACGATCAAGCATGTTGTCATCACATAAATCGTACATTTAGCATATTCACAATTATAACAATCAAGCATATTGTCATGAAATGCATGAGTTTGGATTTATTATGATTTATCTTTGATTAAGTCTCATGATGCATGTGGGCCCAATAAATCGTTTCATCTTCTTCTCATTCTTTGGAATATCTCCATTCCAATCATCTAGAGCGATCAGGGTCCGCCCAAGTTCCATATGGTACAAATGAACTCATTGGTTCTCATCATTGATTTAAATATTTTTGGAACTTGGATCCCTACGATCATAGTTACACTCCGTCATTTAGTCAAAGTACACTAGAATTGCATCGTCTCACTCGGCTATCAGGCGCGACTCTGATGCCATTGGGTTGCCGTTCCAGTTGTACTCCCAAGATTCTTCATGGAGATCGAACGTGAGTGTCCTCCACTGTACCAAGTGTATGCTCTAGAGGTTTTTCTTCTCCAAAAATATTTTCATGATGCGAAATGCATTTATTTTATCAATTGATTTCTTGGGTATCTTATGTATTTCCAGTCTCATCATATCATTCCCAAGTTCTTTGAATTCCATCAATTATTTAAACATTGTAAAATATTCATTTATTATTTTAGAAATATATCTATTATATCTTGATTAAAATTATATTTTCCATAAAGAGTAAAATAATATATTCTTTATGTAATTACGCATAATTAAGATGTTAACAATGTTTAATAATAATAAAACTAATAATAATAATAACAATATTAAGATTAATAATAATTAGAATAATAATAATAATAGAATAAGAATGATAATAATAATTATAACTTCCCAATAATTTTAAAAAAATGTTTAAGAATAGTTTCTAAATGAAAATCCAAGCGAAAAACACTAAAAACATAGTTTTCCGAGTGAAACAAGGGTAAATCCGAGTGCAATAAGTATGATTCCGAGTGGAATCATGCTGAGAAGGGTTTTCCAAACGATCTGGCTAAAAATCCGAGTGAAATTGCACTGGAAAGCTGTTTTCCGACTGAAACAAGTTTGGGTCCGAGTGAAAATGAACTGGAAGGCTGTTTTTCTGACTGAAACAGGATTGATTCCGAGTGAAAATGAGTTTTCTGCATGAGATAGCTATGAATCCGAGTGAAATAAAGCTGAGCAGAGTTTACTAAATGAACTTAATATGTTTTCCGAGTGAAACAGAAGCTGAAAATAGTTTTCTTAATTTAATTATCTTGAATTCTGAGTGAAATAAATTTCTGAGTGAATTAAAACATGAATCCGTGTGAAGTCAGTAGGAAAATGGTTCCCTGAGTAGCATTGTTTGCAAATCCGAGTGAAAATGAGTCTCTAAGTGAAATAAAGTATAATTCCGAGTGGTATTCAGTCAAAAAGGAGTTTTCTGAGTGAAATTAATTATTTCTTGAGTAAATTCTGACTGAAAGGAGTTTGATACGTGAAATAATTATAAATCCGAGTAGAATCATACTGATGAGTTTTTCTGAGTGAAATTAAGGTGTTTACCGAGTTAAATCACTGAAAGAGGGTTTCATGAATGAAGCTAAGCTATTTTCCGAGTGAAATATGTGTTTGGAAGAGTGGTCCGAGTGAAATAAAACTGGGAAGATGCTGACCGTGTGAAAGTAAACTAGGAAAAGTTATCCGAGTGCAATAAGGTTGTTTACCGAGTGAAAATTTATTCTATCAGAATGAAATACATTCAGTTAAGGTTGAATCCAATTGAAACTAAGCAAAACCGAGTTGTTATAGATGTAAAACCGGTCGGATTAACATAAAACAGAACCTGTTATCATTAAATCCATCTTCTATTCATAATTTTTTTACTGGAAATCACAAGGTACCCATGATTCTTAGTATTTTCAGTCCAATACAGTACATATCATTTCACAATTCATCACTGATTATATGTATTTAATAACAAATATATATATATAAATACAAATAATAACAATTAAGGCATTTAATTCACATAACACTGAATCTGTCCTGGAAAGGTGAGGAACAAGTTCCTTAACCCTTTCCTTCACTCGGTTTTCCCACAGAGCACCCAAGAATATACCCCCTTACCTTTATGGAGCTTTCTGGAGAAGAAGAAGAGGTTCCCTTTCACTGTCCTGCATGAATTCTGAGTGAAACAGAAGGGAAAGGAGAGAGACAGAAGTTTGCTGGAAAGGAAAATTGTAATAGAAGTGTGTTTGCAGCTGTGTTTCGTGTGTGTGTTCTGAGAATCCTTAAGCTGGTTTAAATAGGGAGAGAGTAAGTGGAATGGGGGACAGCTTTTCTGAGTGGCTGTTAGTGGAGTGATAATGGAGAGTCAGTGGAGATTAAATAAGGAGATATGCTGAGTCAGTACCCATTTCTGGCCGCCCACTGTCTATAATGCGCATGATTGAATTAAAATAATCATTAAAAGACAAAATTGAAGTCAATACGCACTACTGACACTGAATACTGAGTGAAAATTCCACTCGGTTAACCACTATACCGACTGAAATTCTTACTTTCGAGTCAACAATTACAAGGCTCGCTTGAGCGTGGCTTGCTCGCTTGAGCGAAGTAGAGAAATATGCATCAGGGGTCCTTCTCGCTCAAGCGGAATCCGACTCGCTTGAGCGAGTCTTCAAGTCTTCGCTCGAAATTCCTTTGAAACCGACTCAGGTACTCGGTTCTTCACTCCGTAATACCTGTCCATACCGAGTCCTTCCTTTCTCAGAGTTTTCACTCAGAAATCCGAGTCTTCATTCACTTGGTTCACTCGGTTTAGGCCAACTTCTTCAACTATATTTCCAATTAAGGTTTATTTAAGCCATTACCTCTCGGAACAAGACCTACACGTACGAGTCTCACTCGGTTTTGGCCCAATAGAGTATATCTCACTCGGAAATGGTTCAGCTTCATACATTTCTGTCGGAATGGGCTCCCTCTACCATTTTCCACTCGGTTTCCTAAGCAAATACATAAGAAACCATTCGGAATCCTTCCCAATTGATTCCACAACACACTCCAGTCGGAAGGAAGCATCAAATCAACATAAACATAAGTATTTATGCATTCTTTCACTCGGAATGCTTCAATCAGAGGAGTTTCCTTTGGAAAAGAAGCATTTGGCACGGTTTGACTCGGAAACGAGTCATTCCAGGGTGTTTTAACTCGGAATTTCACCCAGAAGTGGTTCTCTTGAACACACTTCACTCAGAATTGCCTCTCAGGTCAGGACTCCACTTGGTGGTAGCCCTCTCAGTCATGTTTTACTCGGAAAACGTAACGTTACACTCGGAATTTCATTCCTTCACTCGGAATTTCATTCCTTCACTCGGAATTCCTCTCTGTTACTCGGAACAGAGTCCTTTTCACTCAGTTTTTGCATAATTTCACTAATGATTCATATAAATTCCATTATTATGCACAAAAATGACATTTCTGAGATACCACAGACCATCAACAAGGTATATATTGACTTATTCTTGCTTACAAACCCTCCATAATTAAAAATTTACAAGCGTAAAACTGTTTCTAAAAAGAGGGATGTTACAGTAGCTCTGGTCAAGGAGACAGTTGAAGGCCAACGACCGGTGTACTTCACCGGTAAAACATTGCACGTTGCAGAATGCCATTATCAAAAGATTGAAAAAGCAGCGCTTACAGTTGTTTGGGCTTCACGACGCCTAAGACTATACTTTCATGCCCATCCCATCTTGATTCGCACAGACTTGCCACTCCGTACTATACTGTTCAAACCAGACCTAGCTGGACGGATGATCAAATAGGCCATAGAACTCTCTGAATTTGACATATTTTACGAGCCAAGAACTACTATCAAGGCACAAGTTCTAGCAGATTTCGTAGTTGAGTTAACAGGTTCTAGCCCAGATGCAGATCATTCACACTGGACAGTATACATTGATGGGTCTTCAAATAGCAAAGGATACGGGGCAGGAATTGTTGTGGAAAGTGATGACAGGGTGCACCTCGAAATTTCATTGCACTTCACCTTTACTACGTCTAACAATCAGGTGGAGTATGAAGCATGCTTAGCCGGACTCAGAGCAGTACAAGATATTGGAGCCAAAACTGTCACCTTATGCAGTGATTCTCAATTAGTCATCTCGAAAATTCTGGGCGAGTATCAAGTTAAAGAACCTTTGCTGCAACAATATCTAAACTGCGTCAATGAGTTAAAGCAACATTTTGTTGAAGTCTCTTTCAAACATGTACCCTAGGAAGAAAATACACGTGCTGATATCCTCTCCAGGTTGGCTAGCACAAAGAAGGCTGGAAGCACAACTACGGTTATACAAAGTACCTTGGCGGAGCCAAGTGTTTCCTTTCCTTCTTCAATATGTATGATTAGAAGCCGCTCCTTTGATGACGATTCCTGGGTAGCGCCGATAGTTCGTTACCTTGTTAATGGACAATTACCCACGGATGATCTTGAATGGCGGAAATTAAAGAAAGAAGCACCTTATTATACACTCGTTGACGGACAGTTATACCGCCGAGGAATTTCTGTTCCTTACTTAATATGCATAAACGAAAATGAGGTGCAAGCTGTTTTAGAAGAAGCCCATGAAGGGCAGTGTGGACACCATCCGGGGGTGCGTAGTCTAATGCGAAAAATACTCAGGGCTGGGTATTGGTGGCCCACCCTGAAGCATGACTCCGCCTCGTATGTTCAGAAATACGATCAATGTCAATGATTTGCAAATCTTCATCACACTCCGGCGGAAGAAATGTCATTATCAATAACGCCTTGGCCTTTCTATCAATGGGGCATGGATATCTTAGGTCCATTCCCAACTGCGCCTGGTGGTATCAAATACTTGATAGTTGGTGTTGATTACTTCACCAAATGGATTGGAGCAGAGGCAGTGGTGCACATTACATCAGCCAGGACTCGTAGATTAGTATACGAAAATATCATTGCACGTTTCGGAGTCCCTGGACGCATAGTCACTGATAATGGCACCCAGTTCACAGATTGTAAGTTCACTGAACTCCTAGAAAATCTCAGCATTACGCAAATTTTTTCTTCTGTGGAACATCCTCAAACCAATGGCCAAGCTGAAGTTGCCAACAGAGAAATCTTGAAAGGCCTGAAGAAACACCTTGGTGAAGCAAAGGGAGATTGGACAAATCAATTATGCCATATTTTATGGGCATATCGGACAACCCCTCACTCCACCACAAATGAATCCCCATATCGGCTGACATATGGAGTCGAGGCTGTTATTCCCATTGAATTGGTAGCCCCTTCAGCTCGAATCCTCCACTTCAATGAAGAAGCCAATCAACAGAACCTCGCCCATGAGCTCGAGGTCTTGGCGGAATTGAGAGAGAAAGCCTTTGTGCGGGATCAAGCTGTTAAAGCAAAGGCCGCCAAACGGTATAACACACGTGTTTCTGAACGCCATTTCAAAGAAGGAGATTTGGTTCTGAGAAGGGCCAATATCGGCAACAAATTTGCACATCAAGGCAAATTGGCGCCAACCTGGGAAGGTCCATACCGAGTCACCGAAGCTCTGGGCAAAGGCACATACCGCCTAGAAAACTTAAATGGTACTCCGGTCAGGAATAAATGGAACATTTTAAATTTACGCATATATTACAGCTAGTTGGGTAATACGGTATATTCTCTTTCTCCTAACTTAAGGTTCTTCCCAAATGGGCTTTCCTTGAAAAGGTTTCGACGAGACATACCCAAACTCAGCTCTTTATGTAGTTCTATCATTAATAAAATTCCTTCCTACATTCAATCTTCATTCTAACTTTCAGTCAATTATCCGTGGCAGAACTTGTTCCCATGCAGATAAGACACCGGCTCCAACAATTGAAGCATAAAAGCATAGCTCTTTATTCCATAAAGACCATCCAATATGCAGTAAAGCTTCACAAGAGCCAAAAAACTCCTTGGGGGGAAAGGATTGGTGTCACAGCCTATGCTGCACCATACCGACCCCAAGGTTCAAAAAACTCCTTGGGGGGAAAGGATTGGTGTCACAGCCTACGCTGCACCATACCGACCCCAAGGTCCAAAAAACTCCTTGGGGGGAAAGGATTGGTGTCACAGCCTATGCTGCACCATACCGACCCCAAGGTCCAAAAAACTCCTTGGGGGGAAAGGATTGGTGTCACAGCCTACGCTGCACTATACCGACCCCAAGGTCCAAAAAACTCCTTGGGGGGAAAGGATTGGTGTCACAGCCTATGCTGCACCATACCGACCCCAAGGTCCAAAAAACTCCTTGGGGGGAAAGGATTGGTGTCACAGCCTATGCTGCACCATACCGACCCCAAGGTCCAAAAAACTCCTTGGGGGGAAAGGATTGGTGTCACAGCCCATGCTGCACCATACCGACCCCAAGGTTCAGTAGATTTCTTACGAAAAGGATTGGTGTCACAGCTTATGCTGCACCATACCGACCCTGGATTCAATAATTTTCACTTGACCAGGAGACACATTCCAATTCCAATTCAAAGGGATAAACGCTCCATCCAAAACCTTACTCCGCCTAACTGCTAATGTTTTACGGAGTACATAATCAACAAGTCCAAGTAAGTATAATACTTGTAAAAATTTTACTTCATAAAATTCTTAAAAGGCTACTTTGCCTCTTTACAGAATTTTACTTCATTAAAATTCTTTAAAGGCTACTCCGCCTCATTACGGAATTTTACTTCATAAAATTCTTAAAAGGCTACTCCGCCTCATTACGGAATTTTACTTCATTAAAATTCTTTAAAGGCTACTCTGCCTCATTACAGAATTTTACTTCATAAAATTCCCAAAAAGGTTATTCCGCCTCGTTATACTAAGTCATATTTCATTAGTCCTCAAAGGATTGCTCCGCCTTATTAATAGCGTTTTACAAGGCTTATATCCTATGGACTCAAACATCATTTATAGGAACAAGTATAAATTTACAGAAATTGTACTTCATTAAAAATTCTTCAGGGATCCAGAGCCTATCCTGGAACAAGGCAATATCTATAAAATGCATAAAAAGGGATAAATAAAACCCTACAAAAATCAGAATTTACAAAGAAACGCAAAAAATTAGCGACACCCCGAGCTAATCACTAAAATTCGGGTGGCACACCTTCTTGATGGTCACAGCTAGGCTGAGACTCACTGGGCTTGGACAAACTCTGTGAAGGGGGCAAGGCCGCCAAGGCGTACTCTTCATTAGGCACAGGAACATGACCCCCCTAACAGGTGCCATTAATTCACCATTGATAAACTCATAATAACGGTGAATGCCTGCAATATTAAGAGCAATGCCTGGGTTGCGATGATGGATCTGGCGAATAGCCATGCTGAAAGCATCATCAATTACCGCCTCAGCTGCATCCAAAGCCGTTTGTAACTCCTGATCAAGCCGCTTATTGTTGTCATCTGAAATGGCTTTCTCAACTTGTAGTTCTTCGACCTGTTTTTCAAGGTCACTATATGCACTGGCAGCTTGATCCAATTCTGCAGCCCAGGCGTCTTCAGCAAAGGCCTTGCTGGTTTCAAAAGAAACCAGTCTCTACTGAACCTCGCTCACGTCCTCACCCAGCTTTGAGTTCTGCTGTTTCAAATCTAAAACTTGTTTTTCCAGCAGAACATTTTCAGTCTTTACACGGGTCAGCTCGCCCACATCCTCGCCCAGCTTTGAATTCTGCTGTTTCAAATCTGAAACTTGTTTGTCCAGCAGAACCTTCTCAGCTTTGACCTGAGCTAGCTCCTCTTCAAGCTTCTTTTTGTCAGAGTCAGCGGTATCAAGATGTTTATCCTTAGCCTTGATAACCTCCGACAGCTGTTCATTGTCATGCTCCAGGCCTCAGATTTTTTCAAGAGAATCATGGTATGACTCTTGAAACATAGCAGCTTCCGCAGCCACTTCAACAATATGGGGCACAAAGGCAAGATACCCATCAATTTCAGCGAGATGCCACCTTGCAGCAGCAGTAGCATTCGCAATCTCCTCAAAATCGATCTCTGGGCGGAGTATGAATTCAGGGTCGCGCCTCTCTGACTGGTGGGATCCCACATTTGTAAAATACAAGTAAAGGTTCAGACGAGACCCCGCCAAAGGAAGAGAAACAGACCGCCTAGATGGCTCCCCTGGAACATTGATAAGAAAAATTGCTGTTCTCTGAGCAGTCAAGTCCAGAGCGGGAGTCTCAAATTGACGAGGTGGAGAACTCTGAACCCCCTCCATTACCTCTTCCTCAACATCCTCCATAGGGACGTCTTCCTGGCCGCCCAACTCAGCTGTGATAGGTGTAGGTGATGGCTCCGGAGTTCTCTCAACTCCTATCACAACATCAGACGACGTCCCTTCACCTATTTTCTCTTTTCCTTTGCTCTTCCTCTTCTGCAAAGGCTGAGGGTCTTCTTCCTCCACTTCGATAGTTTCGGGCTTTTGGCGCTTTTTAGATCGCCTTTCTACATCAACTATCAAAGGTCCTGCACCACCCTCCAGCATCACTGCCTTGGTAGATACAGGCAAAGGGAGAGTCCTTGTTAGAGCTGCGGCAAGGTTCCTCCGGGGCATCACATTATTCTCCGTATTAACTTCCTGGCGATTCATACGGAGTTGCTTGATGCGCTCCATCCCAAAAAATTCTATAATCTCTCCTACAAACGTAATATACACGAATAAAATTAGCAGTTGCAAGAAGAACAAAAGTAATATTCAAGCAACAAGTCTTAAAGCATTACTTAAATATTCTTGAGCATCACGCCCAAGCAGCCTTCGGCACAGAAACTGCTTATGGGTGGAGTTATACTCCTTCAGTGTTCGGAGTACTTCGACAGAGGTAGGCGACAGAACACACTCCTCAACCTCGTATGCTTGTTTAGTCAGGAGGAAATGCTCATGAGTCCATGCCACCGGGAATTTATCAATACCCTCCGCACTCCGCCAAAAAATAGACTTGTTCTTCTTAACAGAAACTTTCACGAAACTCATTCTAAAATGGAGTCCAGCCTCTTTGGCGGAGTCAGCAAATGCCCTAAAGTTAACAATTTTTGGCTCCGCCCGAAGGGTGACAAAGCCCATTTCACCAATCCTCGCGTTTACCCGCCTCATTATGCGGCAAAAAGCAAAAAACAACTCCACAGTAGGCGTAAACTCCAAATGCTCCGCAAGCACTTCAAAACTTTGAACTATACCCCATCCATTAGGGTGCAGCTGAGAGGGGGCGCAATCCAGAAACCTAAGAACACCCATCTGGAATTTATTCAAAGGAAATCGCACCCCTAATTGAGTAAAAAGGATATCGTACATATACAAGGTACGTTCATCCTGAGGGCGATGGCAGATGCGTTCAAACGTCTTCGGCGAACGAACAATAAACCTCTTCTTAAATTTATCATCCGCCCAGACAGGCACCGACAACTTCATCACCCCGCCACTCATTGTTGCATGACGCGAAGAAGCTTCCCTAACGTCTGCCTCAACCCAACAATAAGGATCAGTCTGGAGCATCTTTCCCAATCTAACCCATGGAGCACAACGTTTTGGCATTCTGCCATCGTTCTCACTTGTACCTGAGGTGTACCTCCTGCTACAAATGAATGTACAGCATTACTAAAACACTCCACGCTGCTGTAGAACGTTGAATCCCTTCCAGTATAGAAGCCCCCATCTTCACTCTCAATATCAGAAAACATAGGTTGAACAGATACCCTAGGGCACGACTCTGATTCTTTTCCTCTCATCCTCGTTTCAATAAACACACATATAAAGAAAACAAAACCAACCCAATCACAATGAAAACAGAGAACAAAGGAAGAAGGAAGTTACCTTAAATCTCTGAAGAAATGATGAAGAACTGGCAACAAGAAACGACTCGCAAGGAAGCACCACGATTTCTAAGCAGCGTTCAAAAGGCAGTTCAAACACTAAAATGAAGAGTGAAAAATGAAGCAAAACATTTCCTCTCCTAAGAGTTTACCTATTTATAGGCATGGCTTGGGGGGAAACAAGCGAAGCCTCGAAAATTTCAGAAATGCACCTATGGCCATTGGATGAATCATAATGACGTTCCATTAATTCTGAGACCGTTAGATGAATCTCAAGGCAGGCATTTCCTGGGCCGTATTTTTAAAATCCAAGGCCCATGGTAATAACCTCGAAAACGTATTCCAACTGCCATCCCACGCATTTATGTCCCATCATTGGAACGGCAATCGTTACAAGGGCATACGTGGCAATGAGAGATTGAAACGGCAAAACGCAGTTTCGAGGCGCTTTGATGACAGGCGTGGCAAGTAACGACAAAAAACAATAAATGCATGAAAACACTTGTCCATAAATCCGGAACTAGCAAACGCCGCCTAAACCCATGCCTATAAAAGCTAAACGTAACAAAGTGTTATAGCTTATTAAAGTGACTCCGCTAGTCACTCTAATAAGCTAGGGGGCAGATGATCCGGTCCCAACACCGGTCCCCAAGAGCATGGTTTTAATGCTTTGCCAGAGCAGCATTTTGAACAGAAGAAGTACGTTTCAAATCCCTTATAATTACTCTTATACAGAGTACATACCTTAAAAACGTACTCACCACTCCGCCAAGAAAGCGATTTAGTTAGGCGGAATATGTCACATCTTATTGTGTAAGTATCTTTCAAACGAAGTGCATGACCAAAAGGACATTCATGTGACTCCGCCAAGTCATGTAACTCCGCCAAGGTATGTTACTCCGCAAGGCTTACTACTTTGCCAAGGCCTATTACTCTGCCAGGGCGGAAAGTATTAAAAACTTATACACATGTACATAAAGCACTTCCAGTGCACACTACTCCGCCAAGCCATAGGCTTAACACAGGTGGAATACCGAAATCCTCATATTGCGAGCGAGCCCATACTTATAACCCCGGGACGAGATTGACTCTGTCTTGAGAGGTTGAAAATGGGAAACACGCTGTCACGCATAAGAGGGAATAACAAATAAAATAATGAAGCATTAACGCTTTCCAAGTTAGTGGAAATACCCACTACAGTGATAGTGCTTGTAAACGGCGCATGGGCCCACTATCTTTCTTGCATTATGCCTGAAAACGAGGAATGGGTCCTACCAATGATAGAGCACCAATAGCAGGTATATAAACTTCAGCAAAAAGGTATATGGGGGAGACCCTTAATTCTGAACCTTACACTCATACTTGCATAATTCTCTTAGATTTGCTTTCTAAGTCTAAACGGTATTTCAAAATACTGACTTGAGTATCGGAGAATAATTGTAGGTACAACCACCAATTGTGTCAAGGCAAAGGAGGCTATTCTAGGCGGACTACTACACCGCCACAGAGTGCATTGTACTACGTCCCTGTATGCAAAAGTACTCCACATTTGTATCTGTACAAAGACCTTTCCGTATCAGATTTCATATTACATATACATTTTGAATTGTTTGACAATCACACCTTTACACCTCCAGTAAAGAACAGTTCAGCTGTAGGGACTTATTTTTTATCCTTGCCCTCAGGGTTTGTTCTTGAATTAGAAAATTGTTTTTATGTTCCAGCAATAAGAAGAAACATTATTTCTGTTTCTTGTCTAGATAGGAAAGGGTTTTTCTTTATAATAAAGAACAATAGTTGTTCTGTTTATTTGAATGACATATTTTATTGCTGTGTAAATTTGAGTAATGGACTTTATGTTCTTGATCTCGAAACCCCTATCTATAACGTTAATACTAAAAAGGTTAAACCAAATGATTTAAACCCAACTTATCTTTGGCATTGTCTCCTGGGACATATAAATGAGAAACGTATTTCTAAACTCCACAAAGATGGATATTTAGACTCTTTTGATTTTGAATCAATGATACATGCGAATCTTTTTTATTGGGGAAGATGACTAAGACCCCATTTACTGGAATGGGTGAAAGGGCGAGTGATCTCCTAAGCTTGATACATAGTGATGTATGTGGGCTAATAGGGATAATGGCTAGGGGAGGTTTTAGCTACTTCATCACCTTTACTGATGATTTCAGTAGATATGGATTTGTGTTTCTAATGAAGCATAAATCAGAATCCTTTGAAAAGTTTAAAGAATTCAAACATGAAGTAGAGAACCAACTTGGCAAGACAATTAAAGTACTTTAATCTGATCGAGGTGGCGAATACTTAAGCCTGGAGTTTGATGAATATCTTAAAGAATGTGGGATTGTCTCTCAAATCACTCCTCTTAGAACAACATAATGGAATGGTGTTTTTGAGCAGAGAAATAAAACTTTGTTAGACATGGCTCGATCAATAATGAGTCAAACTGACCTCTCTAACTCCTTCTGGGAACATGCTTTGATGACAGCAGCTTTCACACTTAACCGTGTTCCATCTAAGGCTGTCATAAAGACACCATATGAGATATGGACTGGGAAACGACCCAGTATGTCTTTTCTTAAGATTTGGGCTTGTGAAGCGTCTGATTTCTAAAAAACTTGGACCCAAATTAGATAAATGTCTTTTGTGGGATACCCAAAGGAAACTAAGGGTTATTACTTCTACAATCTTACCGAGGGCAAAATGTTTGTCGCTCAAAATAATGTATTCTTAGAAAGGGAATTCATCTTTAAAAGAATCAGTGGGAGGAAAGTAGAACTTGAAGAAGTTCAAGACCTACAAGGCATTGAAGAGCCAATGGTGGAAATGGAGTCGGAACCACAAAATGTTATGATAACTCCAACTCCAGTAGAACAAGACTTGCGTAGATCAGGTAGAATACGTCAACAACCTAAAAGATATGGATTTCTTGTAATTCAGGAAAGAGATGTATTGCTAATGGATCAAAATGAGCCACCATCTTATGAAGAGGCCATTGCAAGTCCAAAATCTGAGAAATGGCTTGAAGCCATGGGATCTGAAATGGACTCCATGTACACTAATCAAGTTTGGTCTTTGGTTGATGCACCCGAAGGGGTAAAACCTATAGGATGCAGGTGGGTTTTCAAAAAGAAAACTGACATGGATGGTAATATAAGTACCTATAAGGCAAGATTGGTGGCGAAAGGTTTCAAGCAAATTCATGGTATAGACTATGATGAAACCTTTTCTCCAGTCGCTATGCTAAAGTCTGTTCAGATTCTGCTTGCTATTGCTACATACCATGTGAACTGGTCTAGACCGGGGTCTAGGATCCGGTGTGGGACCAGCCACAAGAGTATAGGTGTTTCTAGGGTTTGCACACCGGAGCAGTGTATATCCAATGTATTAATCCGGTCTCTCAGTGGGAGAGGCCGGTCTTGTTGTCCTGGAGATCCTTCACACCAACGTTTCGCATTGTAGGGGGCGAAAGGTGGTGCCACCTGCGAAGATTCTCCGACGCTCAAGTTAGAAGAATGTAAGAACTCAGTGAATGTTCAAGCGTAGTAACAGTAAAGCATGAGATAGAACAACGATACCATACATGTGTATTGAAATATGCTACTTATAGTTGTACGTCAGAAAATGAGTCGTTGAATACAGGTGGGTCCCTTAGCTCTGATAGCGTGTATATTATGTCAATCAGGGTGGCTCAACTTTCAGAATGTGTCAGAAGGGTAGGTCAATTATTAGAGTAAGATCCTCTAGGAAGAGGGGAGGATAATCACCTTTTCCGCATAATCCGCTGACACATCTACTTGCTTTCTGATGCTATTGACGTGACATATTTTGCTACAGTGTCTTCGCTGATAAGTTATTAAGGGCTCTTATCTTGCTGTGACTGAAAAGCCAACAGTTATATAAATGTCCTGTGAAAATGAACATTGAACCGTTATGGAGAAAATAAATGATGCAGTCGTGAAGTGAGGACGGATGGCCAGACATCGGATATCCGGTGTGGTAACGTTGAACCAAGACACCGGTTTTCCTTATATGAGGTCAGTCTGACTTCACAAGAATGGGGGCCGGTATCCAGACCGGATCATCTGTCCCCTAGCTTGTATGAGGGACTGTTAAGTTGCTCATATGAGCTACACAACTCTTAGAGAAATCTGGATGCCGGTAGTACATTCTGGAAAGTTTCTGGGAGCTCTGTGACATCCGCTCTAATAGACAGGTGACCGCTCTTCTTGAGTTATGTACAACGGATTCAGACAGCATAAATAAGTAGTGGAAATCCCAAGAGTCTTTGAGAATCGAAACCCTTGGTATTCGAAAAGTGGTTGAGATGCATTAAATGCGCATGGCATGATTAGACAGTAAATGCGTTTTTTACGCACGAGCCATCATTGCCCAAGAGTGTAACCGTCGATTGGGCTTATTGGGCCTGGATTCAAACTGAATGGGGGCCCATTTTGCCAAAATGTTTACTGAAACGTTACCATTTTCGCGCCCGTACGTGACGAAACGACGGAGTCGTTTCAATTTGAAGTGGTTGCATTTTGATGCAAGCCTTGTGACCTTCGACGAAACGCTGTGTCTCTTCGTTACCTATAAAAGGGACTCTTAGCAGATTTTGGAGTCCACTCTTTTTTCCAAGCTTAGTGAACCTCTGCTCAAATTTCTTTGGAATTTCTCTGTCGTCTTCAAACTTCTCAAAGATCTTCTTCCTTTAGGTAACCTCCCTTTCCTTCAACTCCTTGCAATTTTTGTCATTCTATTTCCATCATGCGCCCTAGAGCAGGCCACGCTGGTCCTTCAAACAGGGGGAGTTTTGGCTCTCACGCCCCCTTAGCCACCATGGTGGGAGGATTCCAGCGAATCCTCCTGTGGCTGGGCCCCGTCGCTCAGAGAGAGCCGAAGCCTCTTCCTCACGAGCGTCTTCTTCCCAACGTCGCTCTGAGGCTCCCCTTGACTCGAGGGCTACCAGCCGCTCTGATGAGGGGTCAAGTACTGAAGGTTACCTCTCTGACGATGTTGCTTTTTACCACAGTACCTACGCGTTCCATCGTGCCTGTACAACCATGGACCTTCCAGGACGTGGAAAAACACCGGTTCTCCGCTCTGCTGAAGGGTGTGTCAACGTTGTTGCACATCGGCTTGACTGGGAGAAACTCAACAGGGAGAAACCATACTGCTGGGTGGAGGAGGAATTCCTAGAGATCCCTTCGCACCATGCAAGTGAAGAGGAATGCACGGTCTCTTTCCGCTGCAAAATATATTCGGATAAAAAGTACAAGGCACGATACACTGTGATGGCACCACATCCCTCTGAAAGAATATGCCACAGCATCCCTGATGTGAGGTCGGTCTACATGTACGACTTCGTCTTCTTGAAACTGGGAGTACGCTTCCCCATGACAGAGTTCCAGATGGCCGTCCTGCGTTTCCTAGACTGCGCCCCCACCCAACTGCATCCCAACGGTTGGGGTCTTGTCCGGGCTCTGGAAGTTCTGGGGGAGCATTTCAACTTCTCCGCCACTGTGGCCAAGTTATTTTATTACTGCCAGGTGGTCCGCCGTGCTAACAAGAAGGGCGGCCTTGGGTTTATTACTCTCCGTAGTGACTCAAGGGTTGTAAATTTCAAGTCTTATACGGAATCCGCGAAGGTGGATGGACGCTCCTTCAAACACTACTATACGCGAGTTTGGATTCAACCAAATAAGCCGGTCTTCTGGCGGAACAAGGAGGGGTTTACCAAGTTTCCCCTTAGCTGGACGCACGAGCATTTTCTCCTTATGAGCCGTGCTTATTATACAGATGAGAGCGAACTTTCCCCTCACTCCGTTGAGGTCTTGAGCGCCATGTAGACGGCCTCAAAGACCCTCAAAGGGTTTTCCAGCCGCCTCCTCTTGGCCGAGGATGCTATCAGAAACACCTACCTCCGTAATATCCGCTCTTAATTTCTTTGTGTTGTATAGTTATTCCGCTCTGGCTATTTTTTATTCTTGTATGCTTATTCAACCTTTCTTGTTTTGCAGAACAAATCGAAAAAGCCTGCCCAGAGATGTTGTCGTTAAGGACCATGATGGCCGACGATGACTCCTCCTCTGAGGAAAATGAGCTCCAGGCGAAGAGGAACGCCACCAAAACTCCCCTCATTCCTCTGACCTCTGCGGTAGGAGATGAAGTTCCTCTTTTCGATGAGGAGGAAACTGAACAACGACCTGAAGCCACTGGAGCGGGCGACGAGGAGGCCGTCCCAGAGAAGAAGAAAAAGAGGCACCTGGTCAAGAAGGCAGATCAAGAAAAGTCTTCCTCTGGTGACCCTGCGAAGAAGCGTCAGAGGACGGCCGAAGAGACTGGATTGAAGAAGGACAAGGGAAAGAAACCCGTTCCTGAATCCTCCGCCCCTTCTTCACAGAATGCTTCAGAGCCGGACTCTGGGAATAGTCCTCCTCCGGTGTTTGAGCCTCCGCGTGACTCCTTCCTCTCCCCTTATTTGTGGTTTCAGGGATCCATGCCTCCCACTCTCCCAAAGGCACGGTATTGCCTCCGCCCTTCCCTCGACGCCGCTGGGGTTCGAGGTGCTTGTAAGGCCGGGCGTTGGCAGCTTGACGAATTGTCCGGCCTGCTTGATTCCCTTAGCGAGAAGGCAGATTATATGGATCAAGTTGAAAAACTTGAGACTAAACTCGCGATGAAGGAGAAATGGGCAACCAAGCAAGCTGAAGTTCATAGGGGCGTCGAGTCTGAATTGAAGAAAACTAAAGAAACGCTCCAGAGGAAAACTGAAGAGGCAAGCCAAGTTCATTTTGCGAACAAGGCCCTAGAGCGGGAAGTTGCCGACCTCCAGAATAAGAATAAATCCATACCCCTCCTTGAAGAAGAATTACAACTGGAGAAGAAGAGATCGGCTAAGCTTGTTGACGATCTCAAAGTTATGGAGGACGGTCGCAACAAAGACCTTGGGGAGTGGAAGACCGTTCGGAAGGAGATGCAAGCCCAAATTGATGAACTCAAGAAGGGTGGTGCGAGTGCTGGGCCTTCAGAAGAGGATTATGCCAAGGTTCAAAGGAGATTAGCTGCTGCAAAGGCCAAGGCTGCCAAAGCCTTGGAGATATGCAAAAATGTGGCGTATGAATCCTTCGGCCTGGCCCTTCGTCAAGTCTATTATCGTAACCCCGGAGTGCAACTGAATCTGTACGGATTAGACCCATTCTTCGAATTCCATGGGGGAAGACTTGTCGAAGTTCATAAGGACGGCTCGCACCATGAACCCCGTGAATCTCTGTACGAACTACCTCCCCTCCCAGAAGGTCAAAGTATGGAGCTAGAAACATCCACCGCTGACTCTGGAGCTGAAGCCAAGAAGGTGCCCAAACTGGAGTGGAGGGCAAGACGGAGAAGGCAGGTGTGCCCACTGCCGAGGATCAAACGCCGGCCTCTTAATTTTATGCTTTCATTCATAGCCGTGTTCTGGGATCGGCTCCAGCTTTAAAACACTTTGTAACCTGCATATTTTCTTATTTTTGAAAATAAAATTCACTATTGCTTTTCTTCACTGCTTGCGTCGAATGTGTGATTGCTGAATAACTTAGTGTTATACAAAACACTTTATTGTTTTCAATGCTTTGCGAATCCGTTCTGCGTGGTTACCTAGCTGCTTAGAGCGTACTTATCACACTAGATTAAGATAACAAATTGTAACGAATACTTAATAATTAAGTTAAAGCATGCCCTGTCCCCAAGTGTAAGTACATTGGGAAGGGAAAGTTTATCTCAAGGATTACTTTTTAACTTCTTAAAAAGATAGAAATGCTTATCTGTCCTCGAAGATGTAGAGCGGGTACGTTAGCGTTCAACCGCTCCGGGGTGGATGTTCCACAACTGAGGACGGACATTGCCTTTGAATTTTAGTATAGCTTTGACAAGGGTAAGCTTGTACGCCTTTCTTTTTGAGGTTCGGTTTGGTCCTACATCTCAAGTCTTCACACGGTGTTCGGTTCGATCCTACTAACCGTACTTGGAGTTTGGTGCAATCCTACAATCCAAGCCTTCAACACGGGGTTCGGATCATGGCTAATCCTGAACCTACTGCGCCCGTTACTCGGGGTTCAGTGCGGTTTTCTGTGTGAACCGGCCTACTGCGCCCAAGCCTTCGCATGGGGTTCGGTTTGTGGCCTTGAAAAAGGACCAGCCCTACAACCCATGTAGTCTTCGAATGGGGTTCGGTTTGTGGCCTTGAAAAAGGACCAGCCCTACAACCCATGTAGTCTTCGAATGGGGTTCGGTTTGTGGCCTTGAAAAAGGACCAGCCCTACAACCCATGTTATCTTCGAATGGGGTTCAGTTTGTGGCCTTGAAAAAGGACCAGCCCTACAACCCATGTTGTCTTCGAATGGGGTTCGGTTTGTGGCCTTGAAAAAGGACCAGCCCTACAACCCATGTTGTCTTCGAATGGGGTTCGGTTTGTGGCCTTGAAAAAGGACCAGCCCTATAACCTATGTTGTCTTCGAATGGGGTTCGGTTTGTGGCCTTGAAAAAGGACCAGCCCTACAACCCATTCCCCCTCAAGGAGTTACATCGTCGAAACACACGATGTGTGATTGAGATCATCAGTCCTGAGGGGTCTTCATCAGTTCTTCGAGGAGTTATATCATCAACTACAGAATTGGTAGTTGAGTTCATCCGTCCTGAGGTGTTTGCGTATTAACTACGGCTATAAATCACAACACATAAGAAATATGAGAATGATAGGGCAGTTAAAATGAGTTCTCATAAAAATTGTAAGTACATTACATGAAAAGCGTAGTTGGGGTCATGCCTCGTTAAAACCTTCTTGAGAAAACCCAATGGGAAAAAACTCAAGTAAGGAAAAAGAGTACACGCCGTCTTACCAACTAGCTGTAATAGACACGTAAGTTCTGAGTGTTCCATTTGTTGCAGATTGGAGTTCCATCAAGCTCTTCCAATCGGTATGACCCTTTTCCAGTCACTTCAAAAACTCTATAAGGACCTTCCCACGTTGGTGCTAGCTTCCCTTGGTGGGCGAATTTATTCCCCACACTCGCCTTTCTCAAAACAAGATCTCCCGTGTTGAAAGCTCTGTACTGGACACGTTTATTATATCGGAGTGCTGCCTTTGCTTTTATTGCTTGATCTCTGACGAAGGCCTTTTCCCTTAACTCCTGGAGGACGTCCAGCTCTGATGCCAAATTGGCGTTGTTACCTTCGGCTGAAAAATACTCCACACGAGCCGATCTTGTTTGTAACTCCACTGGAATCATCGCCTCAACTCTGTACATCAGCCGGTATGGGGATTCGTTAGTTGAAGAGTGAGGCATAGTGCGGTATGCCCATAAAACATGACATAGCTGGTCAGTCCATCCTCCCTTCACTTCTCTCAGACGTTTCTTCAACCCCTTTAGCACTTCTCGGTTGGCTACCTCTGCTTGTCTGTTGGTTTGGGGGTGTTCAACAGATGAAAATACCTGGATTATCCCTAGTCCTTCAAGCAAATCCGTGAACTTTTTATCTGTAAACTGGGTGCCGTTGTCAGTCACAATCCGCCCTGGCACCCCGAACCGAGCTATGATATTTTCATACACGAAACGTCTTGTTCGTGCAGAAGTGATGTGCACTACTGGTTCTGCCTCGATCCACTTGGTGAAGTAATCTACCCCCACGATCAAATATTTGATACCTCCAGGCGCAGTAGGGAATGGACCCAAAATATCAAGGCCCCATTGGTAGAACGGCCAAGGCACAGCAGATGAAGATAGCTCTTGGGCTGGTGTATGGTGGAGATTGGAGAATTTTTGACAAGCGTCGCACTTCCTCACAAAATCTACGGAATCCTACTTCACAGTGGGCCACCAATATCCAGCCCTGAGGACTTTTCTCATTAGGCTTCGGCCTCCAGCATGGTGCCCACATTGGCCCTCGTGCACTTCCTCCAAAACCGCTTGAACCTCATCCTCTCTTAAACACAAAAGATATGGGACAGAAAATCCCCTTTTGTAAAGAATACCATCAACTATAGTAAAATATGGCAGCTCCCTCTTCACTCGTCTCCTCTCCTTTTCATCAGTGGGAAGTTGACCATCAGCCAGATAGCGAATATAGGGAATGACCCAAGAATCCTCATATGGATAGCTCACCATGATAGCATTCAGAGAAGGGTACAGAGGTATGCTGGGCAATGTCAAAGTGCTTTGAACCACCGTTGTTGTGCTGCCGGGCTGCTTTGTACTTGCCAATCTAGACAAGATGTCCGCTCTGGTGTTTTCTTCTCTGGGCACATGCTTGAACTCTAAAACTTCGAATCTTCCCTTCAACTCATTAACACAATTCAAGTACAATTGAAGTTGTGGTTCCTTTGCCTGGTACTCCCCCTGGATCTGCGAAATCACCAGTTGGGAATCACTGCAGAGTGTAACTGTTGATGCTCCGATGTCAATCGCTGCACGGAGACCGGCCAAGCATGCTTCGTATTCAGCTTGGTTGTTGGAGGTTTTGAAATTAAATCGGAGGGAAATTTCTAGGTGCACACCATCATCACTTTCTACCACCACACCTGCTCCACAACCTTTGCTGTTCGACGATCCATCAACGTAAATGGTCCAATGCGCTCGAGGGGTGGCTGGGTCCGCTCCAGTCATTTCCACAACAAAATCGGCCAACACTTGCGCCTTGATGGCTCCTCGAGGCTCATATGAAATTTCAAACTCAGACAACTCGATAGACCATTTTATCATCCTCCCGGCTAGGTCGGGCTTGCTAAGCACTGAACGGAGAGGCAAATCCGTTCTCACCAGTACTGGGTACGCGTGGAAATAGGGCCTCAACCGTCGTGACGCCCATACGACTGCTAGAGCAGCTTTCTCAATCTTCTGATACCTTCCTTCCGCCCCCTGAAACGTCTTACTAGTAAAGTACACCGGCCTCTGCCCGTCGGGGGTTTCTTTAACCAAGGCCACACCTAGGGCTTCATCAGAGATTGCTAAGTACAGGATCAAAGTCTCACCAGGGTCAGGCTTAACCAAAATTGGTGGACTCGAGAGAACGGCCTTGAGCTGCTGGAAGGCTTGCTCTTGCTCCTCTCCCCACTCAAAACTCTTATGTTTCTTCAACGTCTTATACAAGGGGAGGGACCTATGCGCCATCTTAGGCATGAAATGAGCTAGAGTAGCCACTTTCCCATTCAACGATTGAACCTCCCTTAGACTCTTAGGGCTCTGTATGTCCAGGATTGCTTGACATTTCCCAGGATTAGCCTCGATGCCTCGTTGGGTCAACATGAATCCCAAGAATTTCCCAGCTGGAACGGCAAAGGTGCATTTTAAAGGATTCAATCTCATGTTGTACTGCCGAAGTCTAGTGAAGACTTGGCGCAGATCTTCAATGTGGTCTCCTCCAGCGGGCGTTTTGGCTATAATATCATCAATATAAACTTTGACCAGCCTTGTATGCATCCCTTCAAAGACTTTATTAATCATGCGCTGATAGGTAGCGCCGGCGTTCTTTAATCCAAAAGGCATGACGGTGTAGCAAAAAACACCGCGGTCATTGATGAAGGCAGTTTTCTCCTGGTCTCCCTCCCACATCGGAATCTGGTTATACCCCGAATAGGCATCCATGAAACTGAGGTATTGGTAACCAGATGAATCATCCACCATGCGATCGATGTTAGGCAGGGGATATGGATCTTTAGGGCAGCAACGGTTAAGATCCATATAATCTGTACACATTCTCCATTTGCCATTAGCCTTCTGCACCATGACCACATTAGAAAGCCAAGACGAATAGCGTATCTCCCTTATAAAACATGCTTTCAACAACTCCTCTGTCTGCTCACAAGCCGCCCTCTGCTTCTCCGGTCCCAACCTCCTCTTCTTCTGGGTCACCGGTCTTGTTTCGGGGTACACTACAAGCTTGTGGCAACAGAAATCAGGGTCCATTCCAGACATGTCTGTTGCTGTCTATGCGAAAAGGTCTTTGAACTCCTACAGAAGGGCTAATAAGCGCTGCTCCATAGCAAACTCCAGCTTATCATTGATGTGCGTGATCTTCTCTGGGGAATCTCCTAATATAACATCCCTGGAACCACCATCCGGTGTAGGCTTAGAGGGATTGAGTGGATCAATCTTCAATTCCGCTCTGGGGTCCAGGTCAATGAGACTGACAGACCCTGCCACTGTTCCTCCGTCGTTCAGCTTCCTCTTCTTATTGAACGATTCCAACTTAACCATGTTGAGGCTCAGGTTATAACAATATCGAGCCATCTCCTGATCACCGCAGAGAGAGGACACACCGTTGTCCTTGTCAATGAATTTGATCAAGAGATGAGGAGTAGATACAATTGCTTCCATCGCGTTCAGTGTGGGACGGCCTATGATACCGTTGTAAGGAGATTCCACGTCAATCACCAGAATTCTTGACTTGACCGTTCTCGCACCAGGCTCCCCTTCAAAAGAAATCAAAGTGTCAAGGTACCCCTTGGTGGGTTGCTTGGCTCCATTAAACGCTGTGAGTTCTTGTGTGTAGGGTTGTAAATCTGCATCATTGAAACCCATTCGTTTGAAACAATTATAAAAGATAACGTCACAAGAACTTCCATGATCGACGAGGATCCTCTTGACATCCTTGTTGGCTATGACTGCCACGATAACTACCGTATCATCACCCCCTGGAATTGTTGGGCCAAAGTCGTCATCAGTAAATGACACCGTCGGGGCTGTCATACCGTCCCTGAAAGGGCGGTTATCCCTCGGTTTGCCCTGGATGGACAGAATCATCCTGTGGTGATTCTTCTATGCTGTGATTGATGCACCTCCTCCCGCAAATCCTCCAGCTATCATCTCAATCACTTCTCGTCTGCCCTGCCTCTGCTGCTGGGGCATGTTATTTTGTTGGGCACCTTCAGCAATCACTACTCCCTTCTGCTTCTCAGCTGCAGTGAACTTCCTTGCTGGGTTGCGCGTATTATCATCTTCGTCATCAGGATCTCTATTCCTTTTCTCCATCCTCTGAGGCTCGTCCACAGATTTCTCCTTAAACAAATACTGCTTCAGCTTTCCTTCCCTAAGAAGAGTTTCCACCGTATTTTTTAACGCTTTGCACTCATCAGTATTGTGCCCTGTTTGCTCATGGAAAGTGCAGTACTTACGTGGGTTACCACCCCTTTTGACTGGGGCTGGCTTCCTTATACCAAAGACGTTCAGCGTTGGCAACCAACCTCCCTCATGATTTGTGAATGCCTGGTATTCAACGGAGCATAGTTGTCAAACGATGATACACGCCTATCTCGTGGATGCGGACGAGCATTCACAAAGTCTTCTCTAAAGGCATGCTTCTCAGGCCTCACTCTCTCCTTTTCTCTCCGTGGCTGCTGAGTGGGTCCTGAAGGCTTCATCCTTGTCGCAGTTGCCTCCAGATGCATCTCTATGCCCACGTACTTGGAAGCTTTCCTTCGAAACTCCTCGAAGGTTGTAGGGGGGCTCTTTGCCAAAGATAGGGCAAAGGCTGAACCAGGCTGGAGAGCTTCCACTACAATATGGAGTTGTATGGCCTCCGTGAGGTTGGGGACCAAAGCAGCCTCCTTATAAAACCTTCTCAGGAACTCCTTAAGAGTTTCAGTTTCTCCCTGCCTTATCTGGGCCAGGGTGTGAGAAGTTCTTGGGATATCCCTAGAGATGACAAAATGGCTTTCGAACGCCGCGGCCATTTCCTCCCAAGAGTCTATAGATCCTGAGGGTAAGCTTTTAAACCAGCTGAGAGCTTCCTCCGTCAACGTCCTTGGGAACATCCTGCACATAAAATCTTCATCCGCTCCCAAATACATAGCTTCATACACGTAAGCATCCAAATGCTTAGTGGGATCAGTTTCTCCATTATACTTCCCGATCGACAGTGGCTGAGTTGTTTGCAAATGTTTTGGGATGATAATGCTCATCAGCCTTCTTGAGAAAGGGACACTGAGCTTGTACGTCCCTGAAGTCACCACCGCTTGCTCTCTTCTCCTGGTACTGACTCTATCACCAGAGTCCTGCGTCTGCTCCCTCTCTTTAAACGTGGGGATCTTCGAATACTGGAGGGTTGTAGATCTATCCCTCGCTGATACATGATGAGCATCCTCTGCATGGGACGCTGCCCTGTCCCCAGCTCCTCCTCTCTCCCGCTTCAACTCCATCAGCTCCTCCCTGAGTTGCCTGATAACCTCATCGCGAGGGTCAGGTGTTTGCACTTGCACCATCCTCCGGGTTTGAGTTACAGGGGACTCAAAGATGAGTCTCCTGCCAGTCTGCTGATGGGTTACATCCTCCACGTGACCATCCACGAAATCTCTCCCATCACCTTCCATCGTGACAACCAAACTTCTGCGAAAATGGGAATAACTCTAACGAGTCCCACTAGGCGTGCCAATGAACTGGTCTGGACCGGGGTCTAGGATCCGGTGTGGGACCAGCCACAAGAGTATAGGTGTTTTTAGGGTTTGCACACTGGAGCAGTGTATATCCGATGTATTAATCCGGTCTCTCAGTGGGAGAGGCCGGTCTTGTTGTCCTGGAGATCCTTCACACTAACGTTTCGCGTTGTAGGGGGGCGAAAGGTGGTGCCACATGCGAAGATTCTCCAACGCTCAAGTTAGAAAAATGTAAGAACTCAGTGAATGTTCAAGCGTAGTAACAGTAAAGCATGAGATAGAACAACGATACCATGCATGTGTATTGAAATATGCTACTTATAGTTGTACGTCAGAAAATGAGTCGTTGAATACAGGTGGGTCCCTTAGCTCTGATAGCGTGTATATTATGTCAATCAGGGTGGCTCAACTTTCAGAATGTGTCAGAAGGGTAGGTCAATTATCAGAGTACGATCCTCTAGGAAGAGGGGAGGATAATCACCTTTTCCGCATAATCCGCTGACACATCTACTTGCTTTCTGATGCTATTGACGTGACATATTTTGCTACAGTGTCTTCGCTGATAAGTTATTAAGGGCTCTTATCTTGCTGTGACTGAAAAGCCCACAGTTATATAAATGTCCTGTGAAAATGAACATTGAACCGTTATAGAGAAAATAAATGATGCAGTCGTGAAGTGAGGACGGACGGCCAGACATCGGATATCCGGTGTGGTAACGTTGAACCAAGACACCGGTTTTCCTTATATGAGGTCAGTCTGACGTCACAAGAATGGGGGCCGGTATCCAGACCGGATCACCATGATTATGAGATATGGCAAATGGATGTCAAGACTTCTTTCCTTAATGGAAATCTTCTTGAGGAAGTGTACATGACACAACCCGAAGGCTTTATTAAGCCTGAAGCATCCAAGAAGGTGTGCAAACTACAGCGTTCCATATATGGACTTAAGCAAGCTTCCAGAAGCTGGAATCTTCATTTTGATGAAGCCGTTAAACAATTTGGCTTTACTAAAAATGAGGATGAACCTTGTGTCTACAAGAAGGTTAGTGACTGCACAATTATTTTTCTAGTCCTGTATGTCGATGACATACTACTTATTAGAAATGATGTTCCTACCCTTCAGTCTGTGAAGACTTGGTTGGGAAGCTGTTTTTCTATGAAAGACTTAGGTGAAGCAACCTATGTGTTAGGAATTAAGATCTATAGAGATAGATCAAGAAAACTTCTTGGCCTAAGTCAGAATATATACATAGACAAAGTGTTAAAAAGGTTTAACATGCAAGATTCCAAGAAAGGAACTTTGCGTATGGCTCATGGCATAAGCCTGTCAAAGGCTCAATCTCCTTCCACTAAAGAAGAGAGAGAATGGATGAATAAGATTCCATATGCATCTGCTATTAGATCAATCATGTATGCCATGATATGTACCCGACCAGATGTCTCATATGCTTTAAGCATGGTGAGCAGATACCAGTCTGATCCAGGTGAAAGTCACTAGACTGCTGTCAAGAATATCCTAAAGTACTTGAGAAAAACTAAAGATTCATTCTTGATATATGGAGGGGAAGAAGAGCTCATTTTAATGGGTTACACTGATGCTAGCTTCCAAACTGATAAGGATAACTCAAGATCGCAATCAGGGTATGTGTTTTGTTTAAATAGTGGCACTTTAAGCTAGAAAAGTTTGAAGTAAGAGACAGTTGCTGACTCTACTACAAAATCTGAGTATGTTGTTGCCTCAAATACTGCAAAAGAGAAAATATGGATCAAGAAGTTTGTTATAGAACTTGAGGTGGTTCCTAGCATTATGGACCCTATAAGTCTCTACTGTGACAATAGTGGAGCAATTGCACAAGCTAAGGAACCTAAATCACATCAGCGATCCAAGCATATACTTAGGCGTTATCATCTCATCCGAGAAATACTTGAACAAGGAGATGTTAAGATATGTAAAGTACACAACGATGAGAACATTGCTGACCCACTCACCAAACCTCTTGCACAACAAAAGCATAAGGGACATACTAGATCATTAGGCATTAGGTAAATGTCTGATTGGCTCTAGTGCAAGTGGGAGATTGTTGGTGTATGCACTACGAGCTATTAATGTATCAATTTTAACTTATCAATAAAATTAGTATTTTCAGTTTTAAGACTGTTTTTAAAACTATTTATCCTGGAATAATAGTCATATAAGAATTATTCCTAAAATGTCCCTAATCAAGTATTTACATAGGGACATGTAAATACATTAAGATTAGTGTATGAATGTACTGATGATTTGATCTCACAAATCATGGATATATGATATCAAGTCTTTACACGGGTACCCATTAAGAGTAATGTTGTACTGGACAGACCCACAAGGAGAACGTTACATGGATCGTTACATGAGTTTCATAAACGGTTCTCAATGTGATAATGGTATATAGTCCTTTGACCTGAAGTCACTACGATTCATACATAAGGAGTTTGTTGTTTTAATACAATCAAACGTTATCTGTAATAAGATGACCATAAAGATTATGATTAGGCAATAGACAAATTATGCAGAGGGATGTGAATGATGTAGATGGAATTTGTCTCTTCTATGTGACAGGAGTGATATCTATGGGCCACTTGATGGAGTGAGACTAACAAAATACATGACCATGCTAGGATGAATAAATGTTAGATATTTATTCTGTCAAGTCTACTCTAGTATCAAGTAAAATGAATTGGGCCATACAAGGATGACGGCGACCATGCCTTGGGCCCAATTAGATATCGTGACAAAAGGAATAAATATATAAAATAATTATCACTTATAGGTCATGTCGATGATAAATAATATTCAGACATAATGATGTATTGCTAGATATCGCTCTTATTTTGTATTAATAATAAAATAGTTTATTATTAATATAACTGAATATTTTACCTATAGGGTCACACACATAGAGTAAGTCCACCAAAGGATAGTTTTATTTTAGTTAGACTAAAAATAAAACTATTCGGGCCTAGCTCATTTAGAATAAGTCAGGAGCCCAATGTTTAATGAGAGCTCAGGTTAAGACCTAAGCCTATATATAGAGCATAAGATGCTCATAGGATGCTACTCAGAAATTAGATTATTTTCAAATTTTCGTACTAGCATTTGGAACTTTGTTTTTCTGGTGAGGGAGAGAGTGCTCGTGTGGACTCCTAATGGTGAAGCTACAATTGCTTTGATCGAGGAACTCGCTTTGCATCTACAAGAGGTAAACCCTAAATCAAAAATTTAATTTTGCATAATGCCTTGAGACATTTGTTTTTACAATCCTTTTTAGGAATCCCTTGTGTTTTCGCTGCCTGACTCTGATGGATTCCCTAACAGTACTATGGCCTTAAAATTAAATTATCAACACCAGAGCCCATCCCGATATAAGGAAACAAAAAAAGCAATCTTTAAACGATTACGATGGTAGAAGAGTCAGGTCCAACGTCATCAGCTGTCTTTTTGGAGTCCTCCTCTGATATCGCCTTCAGTTCCATGCTTTGGTTGTTAGGCAGAGGCAAAGGCTCGTAAAGGATATCCTCAGGCTCCACTGCTTGACCCTGGTCCATCGCATACAGATGCCCACCATGAAATTCATAGTAGAAACCTATATCATTCAAGTTAAGCTTAACACTGGGGTTGCGGTGGATAACTTGATGAACGGTGGTACTGAAGGCTACATCGGCCAGCTCTACAAACTCAGCCATTTCCTCATCACGGTCCTTAGCTCCTGGGCATGGGCTTCCTTTAGTGACGCCATCTCGGCTTCCAGATCTTCATTTTTCTTTTTAACAGCAGCTCGTGTAGCAATGACCTCATCATAGTTAGCCTGTAGATCCTTCAAGGCATTCTCCGCAGTCTTCTTTTAGACTACGGCCTCATATGCCCTCTTGGTCGCCCAGGTGAACGCCAGATTGAGATCGACCAGGTCTTCTTCCTTCTTATCCATGGCCGTCTGAGCCTCTACTTTAAGGATTCAGTGTCTTTCATTCGATCTAGGCATTGTTTAGCCTCAAGACTAGAATAGTAAGACTTCCCAAGAGAGTGTATGACCCCGGCGACCTTAATCAAATTGAAGATAGCCCCTTTAGCAGCACTTTGGGCTTCGATTGTAGGAAGATCTTTCTTTAGCTGGAAGAGGATTTGGAACCTAGTCAAAGTCTCCCCAACAGCTTGAATAAATTTTGATATGCTGGAATTGCAGTAAGGGGCATTAGCAGCAACAGGTTGGATCTTGTCCAACACATTCGTAGCAGGTTCCACAACACCTTCTTCCTGTAGACCCCAACTAATCCTAGCTCTTGTCACAGTTTGTTGATTATTATTCTTTTTGGGGTCTCGATTTGAAGGGCCACTGTTTTTGCGCTTATTGCCCTTATTTTGGGCTCCTACTTCCTCCGATGTTAGTGTCAGGGTGCTCACCTTATCTGCTGGTATGCTCACCAACTTGGCTGATGTGCGCTTGGGAGTAACCCTGTTCTCAGCCGCGGTATTCTGGGCTTCAACCTGCTCCCTTAATTTCTTCAATAGGTCGATTTGGGCCATCTCCCTTAAAAATAAAGGCAAGTGTCAAAATACTGGTATAAGGACGATATGTAAAAAAAAGCTGGCATACGTAGATAGCCATCCCGACGTGATTTTTCCCCTAGCAAACACTTGCAAGAGATTTTAGAGAAGGCGGAGAAGACTTTCAAAGCTTTCAACATCGTCTTAGACTCTGTTGAGAGGGCGGTCTCGCTAACAATGTAAGCGTTGTTTGTCAAAAGAAAGTGTTCATGAGTCCAGCCGGTATAGAATTTTTTGGAGAAGTCTGAGTTCTCCCAGAACATCCGCTTCCTGTCGTTGACATGAATTTTGACGAATGAGTGTTTAAAGCTCACCCGTTCCATCTTGGCCGATTTTGTGAAGCTCTCAAAGTTAACAATCTTTGAGTTACATCGGAGGTTGATGAAACCGAGACCCCCCGCCAGGGTTACCACTATGCATGACTCCGCAGTAAGTGAAGAAGAGAGCCACGGTCGAGATAAAGTGAAAGTGGTCCCCCGGGACTTCAAGAGCTTTTATTAAACCCCAACCATTGGGGTGAAGTTAGCTTGGGGCGCAGTCTAGAAACTAGAGTACCCTCATTTCAAACTTTATCAAAGGGAATCGGATTCCGATCTTAGAGAATAACATTAATACATGAAGATGAACCTTGACCCCGGTTGATGGCAGATACGTTCCGATATTTAGGGCAAAGAAAAGTGAAATAGTCTTTAAAATCTTTAACGGAATGGGCAATCATATCCTTGATAGTGACACTGTCTGTGTCTTTGACATATCGAGATGCAAGACTAAGTGGCTCCTTGTACACCCAGAAATAGGGGTCTTTGACTTTCTCTACGATCCAGTCGATTCGGTGTACAATGACGTTAGTCTCTACAGAGTTGGTTGCAACCGCGGGAGAGTGGATGCCAGAGTTCTCATCAGAGGCCATTGGATAGATAACGTGCTGGAAGAACAATATATAGCTATAAAAAGCCACATTATCAATTAAATATAAATTGGTATTACTGTCGGGCTCACTAGCAGAGCCTACGTCAAAGCCATACGATATAGGGAATGATGTGGAGGAGCAAGAGGATGTGTATTTCCCACAACGACATCAGTGAAAGACGTTGAGCCCCTGGATTCCCTTGCCGATGTGAGGCTAGACTAGAGGTAGCCCTATCAGAGCAGTGAGAATTCCAGTTTAAATCCCCTCTCCACGACTGACGTTGGGATTGAATTGACGGAGGCCCAAACAACACTTCAACGGAGTCATTTCTTGAGTTGTCGTCCTCCATACCCTTGTTCAAAATTTTAAAATTAAAAAGAAGACGGTATGGAGGTACCTGCTGAGACGATGCAGCTTGTCTTAAACGTTTGAGCCAGAATTAAAGAGGTAACACCAAAAGTTTTGAATGTCGGAGCAACAACACTTCAGAGTGGAAATCAAGTTAGAATAACTGACCTCTACACCTGTTTTTATAGAGAGTGAAGGGAGACGAAGAGTTTCCAACCGTTGTATGCCAAAAAACATTTCGTATTCCGGCCAAAAGGCGCGAGAAATGCCAAACGACGCAACGAATCAGGAGATGACACGTGACAAAAAGCTAAAGAAGGTTATTCCAGCTGAAAAGACACACCGTCCAAAAGAAAAGTTACACCGCTTGAAGCCATAAAAATCACAATGCCTGGTATTCATACCATCTTGAGTGACTACATCGGCTATGGTTTAAAGGCGCGCCACCAGACCAATAATCCAAAAAGACCCATCTCTCTGGTTCTCATTAAACACCATCAAAATAAAGGGCCATACCGTCTAAAGGAGGGTCACATCGTCTGACTCAAATGTATCTACATCAACCCAAAATATATAAAATCAAGCTAACAGAAGCACTGGATCAGTCTAGTTACCTCCAAAGAACCGCCACATCAGTCACAACACCGAAAAAGTAAAAATCTCAAAAAATTTTCCTCAACACTTTACATTTAGATCTTCATGATGCAGGAATTCAGTAGCCTATGGAAGCAACTCCCAAGTCACTTCAATAGGCTAGAAGGCAAATGATCCGCGGTTGATACCAGCCCCCAGAATCTTGGATTATCACCGGCCCTTAAAGTCTTGGATCGACACTAGCTCATAATCTCCCCCTCAGCTGATGTGGACCCCTCAGAGGATAGCACACCGTCCAACACCAGTCACACCAGTATGGCCATAGCCCTATTTCAACTGGTGTTAGAGCCCTTTTGAGTGGCCAAATGACTAGAGTCACGAGAGGGCTAAACAACCTATACTGGTCATAACCTGCAAAGAGCCCATGTGTATGGACCTGATCTGGCACACAGAGCAAGGCACTACAGTGACACTCCATCGCTATAAATACAGCCAATGCCCTCATAAGTGGTAAGCTCCCTCGTACCCATCTCATAGACCCAAAATAGTTCCAGTGTTAGAATCTAAACTGACTTAAGTGTCGGGGTGTCTTTGCAGTTACCACCCCCTTTCACCCCTCAACACGTCAGGACGGTGTGAGAGGCTCAAGACATTACCCCATGACAACGGTCCAGCTCAGAGACCATCCAATTCAGTAACTTAACGTAGATTCTATACCCTAGTGTAGGTCCACTACTCTGGACCCCAGTTCCAGAGTAGAATAACATGCATGTAAACTCATCAACATACGCTCAATAAACTCATAATTCTACTTTAGTCAATCATATATAATCATATACATATATATCCAATCATTCAAAATCAATTTATCATTCATAATCATGCATCCATAATCCTCAACAGAATCATACACCATCCATACAATTTATTTACTAACCAATCAAGATTCAAATCATCATGCATATACATATTCATCATTTTAACATATTTCTAAATTTTTCTACTTATCACAAACGTTAGATACTTCTTAATTTCTAATTATATATTACCTATTTTAATTAATTAGGACATGAACACTCCTTTTACCTAGATTTCACGATTCTTCAAGTTTTTCTTTGTGCCGGTCACAACCCACGGTTAAATTATTTGTCGTTCCGCTTCCGATTCTGATACCCACTTCGCTTATCGATCTTCTGACGTCTGTTTCACCGCCTACGAATATCGAACAACAAAAATCCATTAATATTTCATTGCACCCAATATTTTAGAAGCAATTCTTGAGCTTCATGTTGCCATAAAACATAAAAACTGAAACCCCCAAGCTTTTATATGGTTCGGTCATGAAGGAAAAGGAAGGGGAAGGCATCTATCGATATATCCATCACTCTAAGAAACTAATTTCAAGCTTTACACAGCCATTGGAAAGCAAAATCAAGCCCACCACATGCAATGGGTGTCACGACTAGAGAGAGAAAGTGAAAAGGAGGAAGAAAACTTAAAAATAAGGATACCAATAGACTCACCTCATTGCAGGGATTTCAAAAACGCGATCAATTTGAAGTTTAGACATGAAATCACCCTTCGATTGGAGCCAAAAGCTCACGACAATGGAGGATGGAAAATGGAGAAGAAGCACGCGTATTTCACGCAGAGGAAGAAGGAATGGAATTTCTATTTTATTTCATTAAGGGCGAAACAATCATTTTCCTATTTCTTTTTCCTTTTCTTTTAAAAACTTAAATAAAAACTTACTTTTAACCCTTAGTAACTTTTAAACTTACCAATACTTATTTAAACTTTATCTAAATTTTAATAATCCACTAATCAAATAATTTTATTTAATTTCATAACATCTAATTATTTAAAATTATTTATATTAATCAATAATGATTTCTAAAAATCTATAATTAATTTGATGATAATTATTAATATTTTTCCGCCAATCATAGATTTCTAAATTAATTAATCGGGATGTTACACAAATTCTGAGATAAGTGCCATTGATGACTGATTGTGAAGTCTTGATTTGGTCCGGACTCCTTCATCTTGATCTCCAATAATGATATCTGAAGGATGGTAGATCTTGAACTTCCATTCCCTTGGTTTCTCTGGTTCAGATACTGTATGTTGATCTACTCCTTGTTGTTGATGACCAATAGAGTTTGATGGTTCAGATTCTCTTTCAGGTTGCATAATTCTTGCATCATCACACTTTATATCTGCCAATTTCTTGTCAGTCTTTGTTAGGTTATCAAACCTTACATGCATTGATTCCTCAATGGTTTGATTTCTTGTGTTAAAGACTCTGTAAGATTTTGATACATTTGAATAACCCATGAAAATACCTTTATCACACTTTGAATCAAACTTTCCAAGTTGATCTCTTATGTTTAGGATATAGCATGTGCATCCAAATGGATGAAAATATGATATATTAGGTTTTCTTCCTTTCCATAATTCATAGGGAGTCTAATTCAGTATTGGTCTAATAAAGACTCTATTTTGAATATAACAAGAAGTTCTTACCGCTTCAGCCCAAAAATATTTTGGTAAGTCATTTTCACAAAGGATGGTTCTAGTAATCTCTAACAGACTTTTGTTTTTCCTTTCCATAACACCATTTTGTTGAGGTGTTCTTGGAGAAGAAAATGTGAGAGATGCCAGTTTTGTTACAAAATTTTTCAAAAATTTCATTTTCAAATTATCTTTTGTGGTTACTTCTTATTGTACCAATGCAGACTCCTTTTTCAGACTGAATTTTCTTACAGAAAATATTGAATACTTGTGCAGACTCATCTTTGTGGGCTAGGAAATAAACCCATGTCATTCTAGTGAAATCATCAACAATGAAAAAACCATATCTTTTTCCAACAAGACTTTGGATTTGAGATGGCCTGAACAAATCCAAATGTAACAATTCAAGTGGTCTGGTAGTGGAAACAACATCCTTATTTTTAAAAGAAGTTTTATGTTGTTTTCCCTTTTGACATGCTTTGCAGGGTTGAGTTCCATTGAAAGAATTCTAGGAAGTCCTTTAATAAACCCTTTTCTATTAATTTTTGAAATATGTTTCATGCTAACATGTCCAAGCTTCTTGTTGTAGATTCACTTGTCTTCAAACGAGAAGAAAAGACAAGTTACATTTTGACTCTCCAATTCACCCAAATCAACCTTATAGAGGTTATGTCTGTTGGTTGTGAAAAGAGTAGTTTCATCGTGATTGATGATTATACATTTTTCTTTATCAAAAGAAACTTTGTAACCACTATCACAAAATTGACTTATGCTCGGTAAGTTATGCTTCAGACCCTCAACAAAATAAACATTTTCAATTACTAGTAAAGGAATGTTACCAACTTTACCAATCCCAATTATTCAACCATACTAGTTTCCTCCAAAGGTAACTTTTCCACCTTTAAATTGTTCCAGGTTTAGGAACATAGACCTTTTGCCTATCATGTGATGTGAGCACCCATTGCCCAAATACCAGTAGTGTTATTTTGCTTTTGTCCTTAAGCACCTCTGAAATAGGAATAATGATTGTCTTTGGTATCCAGAACTTTTTGGGTCCTATAGGGCTAGTATTCTTTCATTTTTCCTTTTTCTCTTTAAGAAATCTTGAATCACATGACCATGTTTCTTGCAATAGTTACATTTAGCATGCTTATGCTTAGATTGAGAAGATGAAGATGGAGAACTATTTTCTTTGAAATTAGTTTCTTCAACATACCCATACCATGTCTTTTGGAACTTCCTTTGGATTCACCCATAAGTTTGTATAGATTTTCAGTTCCATTTATAAACTGGTCCAGGTCTGTAGTAAGCGTGCTTACATCTTGTTGAAGAGACTTAATTTCTTTATCTTGAGAAATTCAACGAGTATTTGAACTATTCAGTTCAGTTTTCAAAAAATCATTTTCCTTTCTGAGCTTGTGTATCTCTTTAAGATGTATTTTTTCCTTCTCATCAAGCTCCTTAAGAAGTTATTGATCTTAATCTTTTTTTTAGTTCAAATATTGTATCTTTATATGAAGAAATAGTTTCAAACTGTTTCTTTTTCAACAGTTTATAGTTTTTCTAAAGAATCGAAAAGTCTTTAAAAAGAGCTTCATAATTTTCTTTTAGCTCAGACTAGTTTACCTCATCTGATTCAAACTTATCTGGACTTGCTTCAGATTCTGAATCTATTTTTGCCATAAGGCAGATTTGAGCAGACTCTCTAACACCCCTATTTTTATTTTTATATTGAAATTTTGAAGGAATTAAATTATGGCTCTTTAGAACTTTTTAATCTACGTATTATTTATGATTTTTTGGAATTTTGGAAATTTTTTATATAAAATAATTTTTTTAATAATTTTAAATTCATATAAATGATTTAAATTAAAAATATTTATAAGAAAATGAATTTAAATTATAAGAAAATTTTCTAAAATCCGTTTCAAGTAGACTTATCTAAAAATTATCGGTTTGAGAAAAATCTTGATTTTTTCAATCGTTAAAAAATTAGAAACGTATTAATAATTTTTTTATTAACAGAAAATTTTAGATTTTTAAATTTTCAACTTTATATTACATGTTATAAAATTAGTAAGGACTGATATAATATCGCTAAATTTCAAAAAGGACTCATTTTGAATATTTAAAATATACCGAGTGAAAGGTTACTATTTGGCTTAATAATTCTGCCGACAGTTACTATACAAAACACTGTGCATATATGAAATTTTCAAAAGGTGCACAGTAACTTGGAATAAAAAATTCAAAAATGCATAGTACTTTTATATTAAAATAATAAAATACATAGTAAATTTTTTTCCTATAAATACCGAAGGATTTCTTCTTTAGAATTCATAATTTCAGATTAAGTTTTCTTAATATAGTAGTGCTAGTGAGATAGTGGTGGAAGTGAGAGAGAGAAGAAAAGTTTTTGGAGAGAAGGTTCTGCCAAAATCCTAAGGTAAGAATACTTCTCTTTTATATTTTTTGGGTTATTTTCATATCGTTTTTAAAAATCTATTATTATACTGGAAATAATATTATTTTAAGTTACTATTCTGCATAGTAAACATTATTTCAATAGTAAATTACTATTTCAATAGTAAATTACTATTCAAATAGTAAATTACTATTTACTGTTACTATTTACCGTTACTATTCACGATTTACTATTTACCGTTACTATTCACGATTTACTATTTACGTTACTATTCACGTTTTACTATTTACTGTTACTATTCACGATTTACTATTCACTATTCACTATTCACTATTTACTATTCAAAATTTACCATTTCTATTTTAAATATTAATCTTAATTTTCGTCTTATGGCTTAATAATTCTGCCGACAGTTACTATGCAAAACACTGTGCATATACGAAATTTTCAAAAGGTGTACAATAACCTGGAATAAAAAATTCAAAAATGTATAGTATTTTTATATTAAAATAATGGAATGCATAGTAAATTTTTTTCCTATAAATACCGAAGAATTTCTTCTTTAGAATTCACAATTTCAGATTAAGTTTTCTTAATATAGTAGTGCTAGTGACATAGTGGTAGAAGTGAGAGAGAGAAGAAAAGTTTTTGGAGAGAAGGTTCTGCCAAAATCCTAAGGTAAGAATACTTCTCTTTTATATTTTTTGGGTTATTTTCATATCATTTTTAAAAATCTATTATTATACTAGAAATAATATTATTTTAAGTTACTATTCTGTATAGTAAACACTATTTCAATAGTAAATTACTATTTCAATAGTAAATTATTATTTAAATAGTAAATTACTATTTACTGTTACTATTTACTGTTACTATTTACCGTTACTATTCACGATTTACTATTTACCGTTACTATTCATGATTTACTATTTACCGTTACTATTCACGTTTTACTATTTACTGTTACTATTCACGATTTACTATTCACTATTCACTATTCACTATTCACTATTCAAAATTTACCATTTCTGTTTGAAGTATTAATCTTAATTTTCGTCTTATGCTTATACTGAAATAAGATTGGTATTAATATTTCTAGAAATCGGAGGCGCAAAGCAAATCTCTTTTTGGTAACAACTCAAGGTAAGGGAGAGTGAGATAAGAGTATAATATAAAAAGACATAAGAATAATGGGAGGAGTCCCCTACTCCTTTTAAATTTAATAATATTATTATTTTAAAATATTAACTTTTTAACTTAAAATTTTTAAATTAAATATCCGGTTTAACTAACTCTAACATACCTATGCAAGAACTTGGACCATTATGACTTATATGGACTAGACTATACCTATGCAAGGACTTGGACCATTATGACCCATATGGACTGAACAATACCTATGCAAGGACTGGATTATATGGACTTACATATACCTATGTGAGGAATTGACCAAAAGGACTTAAATTAACTATAATAATAATCATTAAATTATGATATGTATTAATGATATTTAATTTAATTGATTTGATTATGATTGATTATATTTGTGATTGATGATGTTTAACTATGATTGATCATATTTGATTGTTGATATTGTAATGTGGAGTTTGAGCATATAGCGAGCATGACGGAAAGCTAAAACTCAGTAAGAATTTCTTACTTTACTCTTTAAATTTTTATTATTTTAAAATCTTTTATTTCTTTTTTAGAAATTATTTTTATAAAAAGTTAGTATTTATTTTAGACAGTAGACATTTTATGAAAATTAATTTATATCTTTAATTAAAATTTTTCAAAAGAAAATTATTTTATTTTTTCCAACTTAATAACTAAAGAATATTTGGAAATAATTGAGATTTCTAAATTTGATCTTGTTAAGATTCAATTTGAGAAAGATTATGTAAAGTTTTATATGAGAAAGTTTTTAGATATTTAAGGCTTACAAACTCAATTTCAGTGAGATTCGAGAACTGTACCAAATTTATTTCTGTGGGACAGAAATTTAGAGAATTGAGAAAATGTACAGTTTATTACAATGATATTGTAAACCTTTAAGGTATTTAATAATCGAGTTTCTAAAAGCCTTAACCAACTCAATACGCGAGTAGTTCATGCATCATGAATCATTAAAGTGAAATGAAATGATATTGTCTGGGGACGGATTATAGAAACCGAGGATACATTAGAGGAGGCTTAATTACGAGCCTTGGGATGAGAGGGTGTGAAAGGGTGCTTCAGGGGACCTGGGGTAGCTCCCTAGTGTCGGGTACTTTCACAATAAAAACTTTCTCAATCTGACTAGTCTCTAAGTGTTTCCATGCCAGTTGAGCTGTTCATATTATTATTATTATCCGGACTTATGGAACAGTGTAAACTCCTGGTTGGCCCAGTGCAAATTAAAATTTAAGGGCCCACATATATAGGTAAGTTATGATGAAGATATTGCATAACATTCATGCATTCATAATTGATTGTGTATGTGATTGTGATTGATATTATTATGTATTGGTTTATGAAAACCCTTTGTTGCTTATGTCTTAATAGAGAATATTATATTCTGTTTCTCACTCCTTTCTCCGTGTTTTTGTTTCATATATTCTAAATTGATGGTTCAGAGGGAAGGATCGAAGAATCTCGACAGTAAATATAGCACGTTCTAGAAAGGGAGCTCGGTATGAATACCGTGGTCCAATGAATAAATAATGTTAATAAGTAACTGCTTCTGGACCATGGAGTTTCCTCTCTTTCTTATAATGTTTAATGTTTATTTTCTTCGGATGAATGTACAAATACTTTATAAAGTTTTAATAATATTTGTGAGGTATTTCAAAAATAATGTATATAATTTATTCCGATAGTTTCTCTTTAACAATCATATCTTTAAAAAAAAATTATGAATTTTTCTAGAATTTATTAAGGTGTAACAGAGGGTGTTACAAAGTGGTATCAGAGCAGTTAATCCAATAGGCCTGGGAAAAAGGTCTATCTTGCTTTGTCTATAAACTCTGTATAGGTGATAGAGAATAGAATATCTGACTTGGTAGTAACTGTGATTGATGTGACAAATCTCAGTTACTGTGAAACAGGAAACTAATGGCTGGAAACGATCTTGCTGGAGTTGTAGAACGCTTAATCAATGCAATGGGAGTACGTGAAGGTCAAGGTAATGATGCCTTGAGAAGGTTGGACCTTTTTGAAAAACGCAATCCACCTCGTTTCAAGGGAGGATATAACCCTGATGGAGCACAAATCTGGATTCGAGAGATAGAGAAGATCTTTTGAGCATTGCAATGTAATGAAGCTGATAAGGTAGTCTTCGCTACTTATGCCTTATCTGAGGATGCCGAACATTGGTGGGATAACATGCGTAGACAATTCGAAGTCAACGACGTGGAGATCACTTGGGATTATTTCAAGGATATGTTTCTGGAGAAATACTTTCCAGCTGATGTTAAAGAGAAAAGACAATTTGAATTCCTGTCGCTGACCTAAAGAAATATGACCGTTGGAGAGTACGCATCTAGGTTTGAAGAGCTATCTCGTTTTCATTCTCATTATAATGATGCTACTAATGAAAGAGATCGGTATGCAAAGTTTGTAAATGGATTGCGGCCATAAATTAAGGAAGCTATACAAATGCAGGAAATCCGTGAATTTTCTGTATTAGTAAATCGCTGCAGGATCTTTGAAGAGGACCATAAGGATAGAATGACCAAAAGTCGTGAGCCCATTCACAAGGCAGGAGAAATGAGAAGTGGAGGACTTCACTATCACTAAAGAAGAGACTTCAGAAGGAATAAGCCTTACCAAGCGCCATTTCGCTGGTTTGGAGCAGCATCTGTTCCTAACAGACCCCAAGCTTCAACTGGAAGCTATTACCCGACATCTGCACCAAATTTTAAATTTTTTATCTGTGGAGGACCCCATTTAAAAAGGGATTATCCTAAAAACACTTATGTTTGCTTTAAGTGTAATAAACCAGGTCATCACATCAAGGATTGCCCAGAGATGAAGAGAGAAAACCCTGAAGGTACGAGTACAAACATAAATACTTAAGGAGGTGTGCACAGTGCAGTCGGAAGGCCGAAGGCAAAAGGAAAGGTTTTTGCAATCACTGGAGAAGAAGCATCTCATTCTAATTCCATGGTGGAAGGTAAATGTATCATTAATAAGATTCCTTTAACTGTTATGTATGACTCAGGTGCATCACATTCCTTTATTATTAATGACTGTGTAGAAAAACTAAAATTACCTATGATAGAACTGTCATTTGACTTATCTGTACATACTCCTGGAAACAATCCCATTGTCACTTTTAAAGCCTGTTGGAAATACCCTATTGTCATAGATGGTAGGGACTTTAAGGCTAATCTTTTCTGTTTACCCCTTTCTGGCTTAGAAGTTATTATTGGGCTAGATTGGTTGTCTGACAATCATGTTCTAATAGATTGTCATAATAAAACCATAATGTTTAAAGAACCAGTGAATTTGAATCCTGAGGATTCGAGATTTCTAACCGCCAACCAAGTGAGTGCCTCTTTAAAAGGAGGGGCTCAAGGATTCATGTTATTGCTTTCAACGAAAGGAGAGCAAGAATCAAAAATCAAAAATCTGCCAGTTGTGTGTGAATTTCTTGACGTTTTTCCTGAAGATATCCCTGGTTTACCCCCAGAAAGAGATGTGGAATTCGCCATTGATCTAGTTCCTGGAGTTGGACCCATTTCAATTGCACCATACCGAATGTCACCTCTAGAATTAGCAGAGTTGAAGAAACAACTTGAAGAGATGATAGAGAAGCAGTTTATACGACCTAGTGTATCCCCCTGGGGTGCACCAGTGTTGTTGGTTAAGAAGAAGGATGGTAGCATGAGGTTGTGTGTAGATTATCGGTAACTGAACAAGGTGACGATCAAGAACAGATATCCTCTGCCAAGGATTGATGACTTGATGGATCAGCTGCGTGGTGCCACGGTGTTCTCTAAAATTGATTTGAGGTCTGGATACCATCAAATAAGGGTGAAGAAAGAAGATGTACAAAAAACTGCTTTTATGACACGCTATGGCCATTACGAATATCTAGTAATGCCTTTTGGTGTAACTAATGCACCAGCCGTATTCATGGATTACATGAATAGGATTTTTCATCCATATCTAGATAAATTTGTAATGGTGTTCATTGATGATATATTAGTGTACTCTAAAAGCAAAGAAGAACATGTTGAACACTTGAAGGTTGTGTTGGAAATCCTGAAAAAGAAACAACTGTATGCAAAGCTGTCGAAGTGTGAATTCTGGTTGAAAGAAGTGAACTTTTTAGGACATGTAATTAGTCAAGGAGGAATAGCTGTAGACCCTTCCAAGGTGGAGGCAGTTTTAAAATGGGAGAGACCAACCATAATCACTGAGATTAGAAGTTTCTTGGGTTTGGCTGGATACTATAGGAGATTCATTGAAGGATTTTTAAAGCTAGGATACCCATTGACCAAGTTAACACGGAAAGGAGAACCTTTTGTATGGACGACACAATGCGAGAATAGTTTTCAAGAGCTGAAAGATCGACTTACTTCTGCGCCGGTGTTAGTACTCCCTGATCCACATCGAAGTTTTGAAGTTTACTGTGATGCGTCTAAACAAGGACTAGGAAGTGTACTCATGCAAGACAAGAAGGTTGTAGTCTATGCGTCGCGCCAATTAAGGCAACATGAGATTAACTACCCTACCCATGACTTAGAGTTAGCCGCTGTAGTTTTTGCCTTAAATATTTGGAGACATTATCTATACGGTGCAACATTCGATGTGTTTAGTGATCATAAGAGTCTTAAGTATTTATTCGACCAAAAGGAGTTGAACATGAGGCAACGGAGATGGATGGAGTTCTTAAAGGACTACGACTTTGAGTTGCAATACCATCCTGGAAAAGCGAACGTAGTAGCTGATGCTTTAAGTCGAAAGTCTCTACATACGTCCACAATGATGATTAAAGAGCTGGAATTAATAGAGAACTTTAGAGATCTTAACCTAGCAGTAAAGGTTAATGCTAACAGCTACAGATTAGGAGCGTTGCAAGTGACAAATGAATTCCTGAGGCAAGTTTTAGAGGCTCAAAGAGATGATGAATTCCTGCAAGAAAAGAAAGAACTCTTGAAACAAGGAAAAGAAGTCGATTTCAATATAAGAAATGACCAATTACTGAGGTATAAGGATCGAGTGTGTATCCCTGATCAAGAGGAGTTGAGAAAAGCAATTCTAGAAGAAGGCCATAAAAGTTATATGAGCATTCATCCCGGAGCTACTAAAATGTATCAAGATTTGAAGAAGTTATTTTGGTGGCCTGGAATGAAGAAAGCGGTGGCAGAGTATGTGGCTGCATGTCTAATTTGCCAAAAGGTTAAAGTAGAACACCAAAAACCCCCTGGAATGCTACAATCAATGGAAATACCAGAATGGAAATGGGATAGCATTACCATGGATTTTGTGACTTCTTTACCCAAAACTCCATTAGGACATGATTCAATATGGGTAATAGTTGATAGACTAACAAAGTCTGCCCACTTTATTCCCATCAACATTCGTTACTCTATGGAGAAGCTGGCAAAATTATACATCGAGGAGATTATGAGATTGCATGGAATTCCTTCAAGTATCATTTCTGATCGGGACCCTCGTTTTACATCACAATTCTGGAAGAGCTTGCACAAGGCTTTAGGAACAAGACTGCGTCTGAGTTCAGCATATCATCCTCAGACAGATGGACAATCAGAAAGAACAATCCAATTTCTAGAGGACTTGTTACGAGCTTGTGTGTTAGAGCATAAAGAAAGTTGGAATCAATTCTTACCATATGTGGAGTTTACCTACAACAACAGTTTCCATGCTAGCATTGGCATGGCACCTTTCGAAGCATTATATGGAAGAAAATGTAGGACCCCGCTATGTTGGTTTGAGACTGGTGAAAACTTGATGCTAGGACCAAAGTTGGTACAACAAACCACGGATAAAATCAAAATAGTTCAGAAAAAGATGAAGGCAACACAGAGCAGGCAGAAAAGTTACTATGATAAAAGAAGAAAGCCGCTCGAATTTCAAGAAGGCAATCATGTATTCTTGAAAGTCACACCTATGACTGGGGTCGGTCGGGCAATGAAATCTCGAAAACTAACTCCTAGATTTATTGGTCCATATCAAATAATTCATAAAGTTAGTCTTCTTGCCTACCAAATAGCATTACCACCTTTTCTTTCTAATATCCATAATGTTTTTCATGTGTCAAACTTACGAAAGTATATATTTGATCCTACACATGTTATTGAACCTGATGTCATACAAGTTAAAGATAATTTTACATATGATGCACCACCTATCAGAATAGGTGATAGAAGAATAAAAAAATTAAGAGACAAGACAATTTCGTTTGTAAAGGTCATTTGGAGTGAAACGAGAGGAGAAGATGCTACATGGGAACTAAAAACTGAGATGAAAGAGTCTCATCCTCATTTGTTTTACTCATTAATGTAAATTTCGAGGACGAAATTTTCTAAGGGGAGTAGAGTTGCAACACCCCTATTTTTATTTTTATATTAAAATTTTGAAGGAATTAAATTATGGCTCTTTAGAACTTTTTAATCTACGTATTATTTATGATTTTTTGGAATTTTTTGGAAATTTGGAAATTTTTTATATAAAATAATATTTTTTTAATAATTTTAAATTCATATAAATGACTTAAATTAAAAATATTTATAAGAAAATGAATTTAAATTATAAGAAAATTTTCTAAAATCCGTTTCAAGTAGACTTATCTAAAAATTATCGGTTTGAGAAAAATCTTGATTTTTTTCAATCATTAAAAAATTAGAAACGTATTAATAAATTTTTTATTAACAGAAAATTTTAGATTTTTAAATTTCAACTTTATATTACATGTTATAAAATTAGTAAGGACTGATATAATATCGCTAAATTTCAAAAAGGACTCATTTTGATTATTTAAAATATACCGAGTGAAAGGTTACTATTTGGCTTAATAATTCTGCCGACAGTTACTATGCAAAACACTGTGCATATACGAAATTTTCAAAAGGTGCACAGTAACCTGGAATAAAAAATTCAAAAATGCATAGTACTTTTATATTAAAATAATAAAATGCATAGTAAATTTTTTCCTATAAATACCGAAGGATTTCTTCTTTAGAATTCATAATTTCAGATTAAGTTTTCTTAATATAGTAGTGCTAGTGAGATAGTGGTGGAAGTGAGAGAGAGAAGAAAAGTTTTTGGAGAGAAGGTTCTGCCAAAATCCTAAGGTAAGAATACTTCTCTTTTATATTTTTTGGGTTATTTTCATATCATTTTTAAAAATCTATTATTATACTGGAAATAATATTATTTTAAGTTACTATTCTGCATAGTAAATATTATTTTAATAGTAAATTACTATTTCAATAGTAAATTACTATTCAAATAGTAAATTACTATTTACTATTACTATTTACCGTTACTATTCATGATTTACTATTTACCGTTACTATTCACGATTTACTATTTACGTTACTATTCACGTTTTACTATTTACTGTTACTATTCATGATTTACTATTCACGATTTACTATTCACGATTTACTATTCACTATTCACTATTCACTATTCACTATTCAAAATTTACCATTTCTATTTTAAGTATTAATCTTAATTTTCGTCTTATGCTTATACTGAAATAAGATTGGTATTAATATTTCTAGAAATCGGAGGCGCAAAGCAAATCTCTTTTTGGTAACAACTAAGGTAAGGGAGAGTGAGATAAGAGTATAATATGAAAAGACATAAGAATAATGGGAGGAGTCCCCCACTCCTTTTAAATTTAATAATAATATTATTTTAAAATATTAACTTTTTAACTTAAAATTTTTAAATTAAATATCCGGTTTAACTAACTCTAACATACCTATGCAAGGACTTGGACCATTATGACTTATATGGACTATACTATACCTATGCAAGGACTTGGACCATTATGACCCATATGGACTGAACAATACCTATGCAAGGACTGGATTATATGGACTTACATATACCTATGCGAGGAATTGACCAAAAGGACTTAAATTAACTATATTAATAATCATTAAATTATGATATGTATTAATGATATTTAATTTAATTGATTTGATTATGATTGATTATATTTGTGATTGATGATGTTTAACTATGATTGATCATATTTGATTGTTGATATTGTAATGTGGAGTTTGAGCATATAGCGAGCATGATGAAAAGCTAAAACTCAGTAAGAATTTCTTACCTTACTCTTTAAATTTTTATTATTTTAAAATCTTTTATTTCTTTTTTAGAAATTATTTTTATAAAAAATTAGTATTTATTTTAGACAGTAGACATTTTATGAAAATTAATTTGTATCTTTAATTAAAATTTTTCAAAAAAAAATTATTTTATTTTTTCCAACTTAATAACTAAAGAATATTTGGAAATAATTGAGATTTCTAAATTTGATCTTGTTAAGATTCAATTTGAGAAAGATTATGTAAAGTTTTATATGAGAAAGTTTTTAGATATTTAAGGCTTACAAACTCAATTTCAATGAGATTCGAGAACTGTACCAAATTTATTTCTGTGGGACAGAAATTTAGAGAATTGAGAAAATGTACAGTTTATTACAATGATATTGTAAAGCTTTAAGGTATTTAATAATCGAGTTTCTAAAAGCCTTAACCAACTCAATACGCGAGTAGTTCATGCATCATGAATCATTAAAGTGAAATGAAATGATATTGTCTAGGGACGGATTATAGAAACCGAGGATACATTAGAGGAGGCTTAATTACGAGCCTTGGGATGAGAGGGTGTGAAAGGGTGCTTCAGGGGACCTGGGGTAGCTCCCTAGTGTCGGGTACTTTCACAATAAAAACTTTCTCAATCTGACTAGTCTCTAAGTGTTTCCATGCCAGTTGAGCTGTTCATATTATTATTATCCGGACTTATGGAACAGTGTAAACTCCTGGTTGGCCCAATGCAAATTAAAATTTAAGGGCCCACATATATAGGTAAGTTATGATGAAGATATTACATAACATTCATGCATTCATAATTGATTGTGTATGTGATTGTGATTGATATTATTATGTATTGGTTTATGAAAACCCTTTGTTGCTTATGTCTTAATAGAGAATCTTATATTCTATTTCTCACTCCTTTCTCCGTGTTTTTGTTTCATATATTCTAAATTGATGGTTCAGAGGGAAGGATCGAAGAATCTCGACAGTAAATATAGCACGTTCTAGAAAGGGAGCTCGGTATGAATACCGTGGTCCAATGAATAAATAATGTTAATAAGTAACTACTTCTGGGCCATGGAGTTTCCTCTCTTTCTTATAATGTTTAATGTTTATTTTCTTCGGATGAATGTACAAATACTTTATAAAGTTTTAATAATATTTGTGAGGTATTTCAGAAATAATGTATATAATTTATTCCGATAGTTTCTCTTTAACAATCATATCTTTAAAAAAAATTATGAATTTTTCTAGAATTTATTAAGGTGTAACAGAGGGTGTTACAGACTCTATTTTTTCTTTAGACTCACTTGTGCTGGTTAAGTCTTTATCATCCCAAGTGACGAGTCCTTTTTGCTTTTTGAAGAATTTATTTTTCTCTCTTCTATCTTTATTATCTTTGTTCAAAAGAGGATATTCTGCCTTTATGTGTCCTGATTTTCTACAATTGAAACATTCTAAAATAGATTTATTAGTCTTAAGCTTAAATTGACTTTTACCTTTAGGTTCTTTTCTGTTGAACCTTCCAACTCCACTTTTCTTGTTTTTTAGAAGTTTGTGGAATCTTTTAGTGATAAGGGCCAACTCTTCATTAGTGTCCTCTCCTTCATCAGATGCAAGATTTGAGCTAGTTGACTCCTCAACTCTAGGCTTCTTGCATCTCTTGGAAGTCTCTTCAGACTTCAAGGCAATATTCTTGGAAGATGAAGGCTTTGACACTTCCTTCTGGTTGAGCTTCAGCTCGTGAACTCTTAAAACTCCAAGAAGTTCATCCAGAGTTAGAGTACTGAGGTCCTTGGCTTCCTCCAATGATGCACACTTGGCATCAAACTTTTTTGGTAGGCATCCCAGAAGTTTCATATTGATATCTTCAATGGAGAGCGTTGATCCCAAGGTTTTCGGCTCATTGAGTAGAGTCTGAAATCTTCCAAACATCTGGTCAACGGACTCATGATCCTCCATTTTGAAGTTATCATACTTCTTGGTCACAAGAATTTTCTTTGAACGCTTAACATTAGAGGTTCCTTCATAGTTGCGTTGAAGGGAATCCCGGATCTCCTTTGTAGTCTTATTGGTGTAAAGCTTATTGTATTCATATTTACTTAGAGCAAAGATTAAGAGAAATCTAGCTTTAGCATTTGACTCCATCTTCTTGAAGTCAGTTGTGGACCCTTTTTCTTCAAGAATTGGCTTCCCTATGCTGTTTGTAGGTTCTGGATCATCACTACTTGTGATTATTCCCCATAGTCCATACTGAGTAAATTTGATAAACATTTCCATTCTGTCTTTCCGGTAAAAGTAATCTTCACCGAGGAAGATAGGTGGTATATTCATAGAGGAACCTTCTATAGAGAGTTGATCATGAGAAGATGAGGTCATGGATCTTGATCCTTTTTACTTGTGAGAGTAATCAACCCAAAAGGACAAGCTCTGATACCAATTGATAGTACAGAGTTAGACTTAGAATGGAGGGTTAAATAAGTCTTAAACTCCTTTTTGAAAAACGTACAGACCGCTTGAGCAATAAAATAATTCAACAGACCAGGGAAGGGGATAGAGAATCACACAACGGATTTATACTGGTTCACCTCCAAAGCAAAAACTACGTCTAGTCCCTTAGAAAGATTTTCACTATTGTAAATACACCTTTACAATATAGCACCAACCCAGTGTCTTAAGTATTCTTGACTCTAGCCACTTCTGGCTTAAAACCCAAGTATTGTTTCAGAGAGCCACTCCTAACTACAGACACCCAAGTATTCTTTCAAAAGCCTCTTCAGGCCATAAGTGTTTTTGACACTAACAGACTCTAACAACACACCAAATCTTACAGAAATAATGATAGAGAGTTTTAGGTGTTACAACAGATAACTAAACGTACAAAGATATAAAATGATTATACAGGTACACTTATCTACAGACTACTGTAAGTTGTAGTCTGCTAGAAGCAGAACTACAAAGAAGACTTAAGTAGTGAAAATACAATAACTTAGAAACTTTTTAAAAAAGTATTTCAAGCTTTGGTTTTTAAGAGAAATCAGAGAGAGTTGAGCAATGAGGCAAAAATCTTGTTCTGATTTTAAAAACTTCTTGTATTTATAGTCCTCCTTGAAATAGCCGTTGATTCATCTTAGAGAATGTTGGTCTCTTCGAGTATTGTGCAGTCATTGAGTGTAGAGACATGTTTAAGAGATATTTCCTTAAATAGATTGCCTCAATGGTCTTTTACAAAAGATCCTTTTTACTTATGCACTTTGAGTAAGCAGGTACACTTTATAGTAGTTGACCTTAGGCTATCTATTCTGTGCAAATTCAGCTTTTCCTGATACCTTGAGATATGTGAGGCAGTTTTCTTGATATATGTGAGTGTGCCTTTTAACTTTTTCGTTAATTTCCATTTTGATGATAGGTATAGAGATGATATACGAAAGTTCATGCAGCTTCTTATTTAGAAAGGAAATATCATTTTTCAAATACTTGAAGAATAAAAGAGCTTCTCGTTGTTTGTAGCTTCAGACTGGCTTGATTCAATGAAGCTTTGAGTGACTACAGACTCCTTCTCTTCAAAAGTGATTTGAGTTACAGAGACTCCCCCTATTCTTTGCCAATAGAGTTCTACGGACTCCCTGTCACACTTGAACAGAATAGTTAAATAAACAAGCTACATACTTCATTTTATCTAAGAGTTTTGATGTATATTATTAATAAATCATATGGGGTTCAGACTTCTTAGTCATGAATTTAGAATTGATTCTAACGGGTCTTTATAGGCCCGTGGCAATTCACTCGATTACCAATTCAACATCATTTTTACTCAACGACTCGTGTTGGTTCCGATTCCCAATAACCTCCAAACACCTCAAGCCTTATCTATGACAAGGTATACAACGAAGCTGACCTTAATAAACACTTGGACACTTACCTGAATGAGTTAATCTTTTTGGGTGGAAACGAGGAAGTATGTGTAGAATGTTCCCTAGAACCCTGATTATAAAAGCCTTAAGTTGGTTTAAAGGCTTACTAAAAGAGTCAATTGATATATAGTTTGAGCTAGCAGAGACCTTCAAAAAGAACTTCTTCATTACAAAAGATGCCCCTAGAATCTCCCATACCTTGGCTAAGGTCAAGTAGGGAGAGGTAGTGTCATTAAAGGATTTATTCAAAAGATTTTACAAAAGGCATCAATGGTTCTAGGGCTAACAAAGCCTATCAAACTCCATATAGCGGTTGACGCTCTTCGACTGAGATTAGCTTTCACTTTATCTTTGGCCAAGTGTCCACCTTAAACTTTAGAGGAGTTCAGGAAGAAAGTTGCTAAGTATGAGAGCCAAGAAATGCATTTGACAATCACAAGATCAACACCAACTTTAACAATAATTCCAAAGAGAAGCCCAAATTAGAGAAGAATTCTCAAAAGGAACTAGATAAGGAGCAGTCACCCTAACCTTAAAAACAAGTGAAATATCTTGAAATTGAGAGTATACTATAACTAACCGATACAAATATGTGTGTACTATTTTTCCTACCTTAGGGTTTTTTCTCAAGGAACTTTTAACGAGATGCATTCCACTATAGTTCAATGTACAATTATGTAATAAAGAAGATTTTACAATTCCTATGACTATTCATCTAAGGTTCATGCATGACGATATCCATATCAAAACTTACCGACACGAACGAAATGAGATCACCTTGAATTTCAATTTTAAAGGAGGATATGTTTTTGGATAAAAAGTTTAAAGAAGAATATTGTCAACATACTCAATAAATAGATGAGAAAATGAGCGATAAGTTATAAAAGGTAGACACCACAATCAAATATTGATAAGTCTAAAATCATTATAAAAAAAGAATGAACATGTAAAACTAAAACATATATAATTAATATAAATAAATAAATAATAATAGATTAAGAAATCCATATTATAATTAATTAAGAAATGTGCATAAATTATCCAAAATATTACCTTTAATTTGTAACAATTTTTTAAAAAATTTACCTCCTCTACATATCACATGAAATGTAAAAAATAAATGAATTTAAATTTATTTCCACAAATTAAATTTAATTTATGATTTTGATGAAATAATTTAAATGATAAAATATTTTCCATAACATATCCGGTAAACGAAATACTATATTTAATAAGTGTATTAGAAAAATTAGAGTATTTCCATGCGTAATAAAAAAAACTATTTCCGTTCATTAAATAGAAAACGACCATTCGGTAATAAAATAAAAAAACGAAAAATATAAATACATAAATAAGTGGAATTAATACAAGATTAAAAGGGGAGTTAAACATAATTAACCTAATATTATCAAGGAGACATTATGGTTTTGATGCTGTGTGAGATGAGACACCAATCAATCGATGATCTATCTATGTAATTGTTTGTCTTGTTATTACGTGGAGCGTTGAATGCAATTGCTGGGAAGAGCGCGTGAAGGAAAAGCGTGTTTTCGATGGGCAGAAGAAGAGAAACAGAGACAAGTTCTGGTTTTTCTTTCTCTTACCTTTGAAGAAGAAGAAGAAGAAGAAGAAGAAGAAGAAGAAGGAAATCGCGAAAAAAAAAGAAAAAGAAAAAAAAGTAAAGAAAAGAAAAGCGGAGATAGCGAGAAAATCGCGATGAGCGACCATCCTCGGTTGCAGAACCTGCGTTCCACAGCACAACTTCTCCGACAAGCAACATCCTCGTTTTCCTCAAACCTCATCACATTCCTCTTCCTCTCTCTCCTAATCCTCTCCTTCCGCACCCTCGTCGAAACAGCCACTTTCCATGTTACCTCCTTCATCGACCGCGATCCCTCCCTCAAGGCCCTCCTCTCCCGCCTCGACCTCGCCGGAAACTCCAACCATCATCGCCACCACCACAATCCCTCCCCCTCTGCCGCTCTCCGCCGCCGCCGCCCTTTCCTCCATCTCACCCGCGTCGGAACCCTAGATGATGATTTCTTCTCCGGCGACGACGACGACGGCCGCGCCCTCTTCGGCTCCAATCCCAAACCTCCCCTCAACGGAAGCTTCCTCGCGTTTGGACCCTTCTCTCCCGGCTCCGGATTTTCCGATCTCGTCGCCGACGATGGGATTAGGGTTTCTGAAGCCGTTCGCTCTGGAACCACGTTTAAGGTCGATGGGTTGGTGGAAAACGATGGGGATACAGAGGAGGAGAAAGAGAAAGAGGTGGAAGAGGAGAAGAACGAGAACGCGGATTTGGGGAATGGACAGGAATTCGAGAAGGGTGTTGATTTGCAGTTTTTCGTGAAAGGTTTGGAAGTTGGTCGGCGAGACGCGGCGGCGCTGTTCTTTCTGGTGAGTTTCTTGTCAGCGGCTTATGGATGGGTGATTCTGGTTTTTCTTGTAACGTATTCGTGGGTACTAGGTGTTGTTTTCGTTGGTGTTGTTAATGATCTGGTTGGACGGTTTAGTTCAGTTACGGGTTTGGTTTGGGATGGTTCGAGGTTAGGTCTTAAGAGGCTCTCTGGGTTTATTCTGATGAGGTGGGCAGTGAGGGATGCATTGACTCAGCTTCTTGGGCTGTGGTATTTCGGAGAAATTGAGGATCAGTATTCGTTTTTCAAGCTTTTCGTTAGGTTGAAACTAATGCCCTTTTCGGTTATGTCGCCTTGGGTTAGGGGCTTTGAGAGGGAGATTTCTGGGTTCTTGTTTACTTGGTTTCTGGTTGATACTTTTGTGGCTTTTATATTCTCTGTTGATGCTTGGGTTGCCATTGTTGATTCCAGGAGGAGTGGTAGGGAGATTGTGAAGGAAGGTTGTTACTTGATATCTACCATGTTGAATCAGGCTATACAGATTAAGTGCTTGGAGGCTATACTTTGTGGGTCTTTTGTGAGGTGGGGGTTGGGCCGGGTTTGCGGCAAGTCTTTCGCGAAGATGTTTCAGTCCGCCATGGAGGTTTACTTCATGGTTACTTGGCTTGTGTTTTACTTTGCGGCGAGGTGCAGGGATGCCGGTCTACAGGGTAGGAGGTTCGGGCAGAGGGAATTGGAGGGGTTGGTTGATGGACACAGATGATACTCGGCGATGATTGGATTTTGATGACTCTTTGTCGAATGGGTTTTTTTTATTCTGATGCGCAAGTAGCAGCAATGTTTCACAGGTTTTTATGTCTCCCACTTTTGCAGTCCCTGTTGACCGTCACTGCCAAGCATTCTATAAGTTTTGTCACCAGCAATGTGTTGAATGTTAAATATACTTGTGTATATTATTTTGAATGAGGATAGTTCATATGTATATTATTCATGGAATCATTTAATTAGTTCATGCAATATGTGTTGGTGATGATAGTCACAGATTACAGGGTTTGAGAAATGAATGAAGAATGGTAATGATTTTTCTCCACGCAATCATGGAGTTATGTTGTGATGACTAGAGTAACCATATGGCAGTTCTGTTTATTTGGTGTTATACTCTATTACTAATCAACAATTTGTAGCTTGACTGATATGTTGTCTAGGAAAGCAAGGAAAAGCACTTTATTCTGCAAGAAGTGGAAAATTATTAGTTTGAGCAATGCATTGTTTTCCTTTAGAAAGTCTCCAAGAAGGTTGTTTAGGCTATATTAAGTTTTTGTTTATTTTTTGGATGATTTCCGACATTTTTCTCCCAGACAAGCATTTATATTTGCTGTATGTAAAATTATATTGTAGAAAGTTCACAACTTGTTTTGCATTGCACTGTATCATGAGTTACTTTGGCAAACTGCAAGGTTTGAATGAGAGTTAAATTAGGCTGATGGCCAGATTAGGGCTGTATCAGAGGGGAATTTCTAGTGTTGAAATTAATTGTTGATGAGCCTTGTGTATTGTTCTGCAAAATTGATGGTTGGTAGTATGTTTACTTTATGTTCATCTGGCCCCTTGATTTCTCTCTCTCTGTAACTTGCATTTAGGAATGCCATTTTTTATGTATAGATGTTCTCTTAGCTGAAAAAGGGATCAACTGAAAGAGATTAATGGTGTAGAGTGTGTGAATGCTTCTTGATTGCAACTTACTGAATGGTAGTCTTCCTCTTCCTACTGGTTGTCTGTGACTGAATGGGTTATAGTTTCTGGAAGAGACCTAAATTTATAACATTTTTGGACTGTTATTGACCTTAGTCTGTGAAAAGCAGAACAAATTGTAGATATATGAGTTCCAATTATTTACTCTAATTGTCTTTTGAGTGGGGTTTCCCTCAGGATAGCATGTTCAGGATTATGGGTATCTCCTGTTGCTCATAACAATTCCATTAATATGTATTCAGAGGTTATTTTTCATGCAGAATCGCATGAAAAATAATGGCCGAAAATACTTGGGATTTTCTGGTTCTTTATGGTTTCACTTAATTAGCTTATGGGCTATCATGGTTTTCTGATTGGTAGCCAAGGGTCAAGCTTGTTTCTTTAGGAATCAAGTGGCTTTGGGACTCACTTACTAAAGGACCATTGTGAGGGAGGAAGTAACCATTTCTTAGCACTCTAGTCAGATTTTGTGGTTGTTACTCAAATGCACGAACTAGATCACTCGCCCATAATGCCCCCCCCATCTTAAATGTGTGATCTCCCCGACAACCAGTGCATGTCTTATCTGTTCGAATTGCAACTATTGCATATGGATTTTTCATAAGTTGCATATTAATATTAAACTCAAATAAATGTTGAACAAAAAATACTTCTACTTCTGATAAGTTGCTTCAGGGACTTGTTTATGTGCTGTGGATTTCTAGGAAATCCGTCATCAATTCGTCTTGATTGTTTTCAAGTTTTCGGCTGCATTGATGGTATTTTAGTTTATGAGATTTTATGAGCTGCTCAATTTAATTGTAGACTGTTAAAACTTAAAATCTCCATGTTATTCCGTGACTTATATAGTTGTCCATTCCTTAAATTCTTGATACTGGTGGACCTTAAGGATCTGTTTGGATTGAATTTTTATTTTTTATTTTTTATTTTTTATTAATTTTAGTTATAAAATTGTTATCATATTTCTTATTTTTAAAATTTTAAACAGGAAATGTAATTTTTTTTCTGTTTCTTATTTTTATTTTTTTGAGTATAAATTTTTAAAACAAAATGACAGTTTTATAATTAAAAATAAAAATAGAAAATATAAATGTAATCCAAAGAGCCCCAATTACCCAACATAGTTGTTTACATGTCTAATTAAGTGATATTGCACCGGAAACTTTGGTTGAGACAACTAGGCAAAGGCCTTTGAAAGCTATTGTCCAAAACGTTTCGTGGTTGGTTGTGCCATCTTGTATTTCATGGTTGTGCAATATGTTAATGCAACTTATTGTCGGATATTCTTTAAGACCTGTTCAATCATCTCTCAAATCAATTCAGGGACAAGCAAAATATACAGAGAGCAGGAATGCAGGATCTCTCAGTCAAATGAACCATTATTCTTCAGAGAAAGCATAAACTAAATCTCTTTTACTTACAGTAACAATAAGCTAAAGCAACTTATTCCAATGACAGCTACAATTCCAATGGCATCTCTTACAGGGCCAGGCCTGCCTATCTAAGGAATTGAGAAATGCTGGTTGCATTGCATGGCAGGTCTTTATCTCTTGGAAGCTTTCTCAACACTGTCAAAAGGGAGGGTCTGTGTAAACCACACTCCTTAGGTTTTCCAGACAAAGTCCTACACTTCCAACACCTTATGGCTGCACAGGAGTTGCTTGTATTGTCAGATAGTGTTTGGAGAAACAATCTGGATTGGACAAAACAATAAAGCTTTGGTGACATTGGTTTAGATAGCTCCAAAATATGCTGATGGACAATCTACCGATTAATCTACACAAATATCTTCAGGACCAATGGTTCTACTTAGAACGCTTCACGTGAGCTATTAATATATACAGAGTGACACAGTTTATTGGACTTGGACAACTTTTTCCATATATGGGTAGGTGCCATGGCGTCACTGTCACTTGACATCATTGGTGAATAACTAAGGATAAGTAAGGTCGACTAGGATCAAGCACCAATGACTAAAGTGAATCTGCATTAGTGAGGAATTATTATTGGGATTTAGTAAATTTAGGCGCCATGCTTGTAATTTAAAAAAACTGGAAGAGATTAACTGATAGTTGTCAAATTTTATAATCGTACCAAATATTGATATCACTTTGTCACGTGAGTTTCTTAATTATTAAATGACAACCTTTAAATGGAAGTAAAATGGACAAATGAAATTTGATGTAACAAGAAAGTTTAATAACTAGTGTGTATAAAGTGGGAAAACGTAATAATATCAACCATTTATATAAATTTTCAAAATTATATTTTAATGAAATCATTTTTAATCATATAATCAAGATTGAATTATGGAGATTAACTTTTTACCTTTCATATCTTAATTATATATTTTGCTTGAATGTGTATCTACAGTGGGAAAAAGTAGCTTGTCCTTTATAGCATCATCTTCCGCTTCTGTGAATATGTTGTATATAATGAGTTTGCTTTTTTGCTTCTTCACAAGCCCCAAGTAAATATCCTTTCAGTTTTACCTGATGGAGCAAAGATGGACCATAGCCAGAGGTTCCAATAAGGTTTGCAGCATAGCCATGTGATGTGAACGCTAAAATGACATGAAACTTCAAAATTTACTGGACCATTTGAGGAGTTTCATTTTGTTAATAGCGAGAGCTCCTTTTCTAATATGTGGAACCCTAAGAATTATTTCTTGTTAAAGAATCTAAGGGTCAGTCTTATATTGAGTGGATATGAGTAAGATTAATAGTTTTTTTTTTAAAACTAGTAAGATTAATAGTTTAAGAGGATCTATTCACTTAACACTTTAAAGTTTTGGGTTATATTGTAGTTTTGAATTACAAATATCCTCTTTTAGATTTAATCACAATTAATATCATTCACTCCTAAAAAAACATCTCTAACTAAGTTAAGACTGGTAATTCTTCCTACAATGTTAACCTATATTACAAATTGAACTACAACTGTAAACGGTTATGTTAAAGCTCAATGTTTGTCGGTTTTGGTGTGTTCTAAGTCTTTTAAATGTACTATTCATACCAAACATTTTGTAATTAGTCCACTGATGATCAGGGGAGTCGATAAATAAAGAGTCAATTCTTGTTGAAAATCCAACTTTTCCTTACTTTGCTCAACTTACAAATTCTGCATGTTCTCTTATCAGAGAACAAAGAACAAACTGCTATAAGTGTTTTTGATAATGTTTTCTATTCAAAATTGAAGTTTTACCTTTAGCAATCTCTGCACACTAAAGGTTGCCACTAAAGACGCAAGTTATTCAGGTAAAACTTCAATTTTAATAGGAAAACAACATCAAATTAAAACACATAAGAAATTGTACCTAAGTTTTGTCGGGAATAAAAACAGAACAGGGAACCTCACTGCTTATGAATTGGTTTACAATGGTGAGCTACATGATACTTAAGCCTCAACCTACATCATAAAATGGCTGCATATCAGCATAGTTGTTAGAACTTAAACAGTAGTACTATTGCCTAATAATTCAAAGGATATTATTTCTCAGACACACACAAACACTCGTTCTTTGTGTGTAGAACTTGCACAACGAAGGACACTAAGGAAAAAATTCTCATTACAAGGAATGTAGAGTTTAGAATGTGCAGTGAAGTCATATTCATCCTGAGCTTGATCCAGCAAGGCCTTGAAGAGTGGATGGTTGAGTAATGCAATCTTGATGACAAATCTCTTATGATTCTCTCCTACGTACACAACCAAGTGACCCTTTGGCACATCATTGGGAATGGAGTCACTTTCATGCATGGAACACCACAATTCACAACAATAAGCATAGGCAGCACCACATTGGATCGCTCTGCTACCCATTTTTTTCCATTTTTTAAGGCACCCTCTCAGAAACTTTCCCTTCATAATTCTACACAATAAAGAGAGAGAGAAGTAGTAGTGGCAGCAGAGAAAAAAAAGTACATGGAGTACACGGAAAATGAAAAGGTTTATATAATTGCGGCATGGGAAGTATCAATGCTCTAACTAAAGCATTAAATGGTTGACATGGTACATCGTAGCTTTTTGCCTATATAATCATCGTGGACACATCAATATCCAAATTTATATTATTTTCGGTGTGTCAGATTCTTAGCTCTTGTTAGCTCCTTATAGCATTGCAGCTTCATTACATGGTAACATACAAGTAGAATTTATGTGTTTGGTGATGTGCTTAAAATAAGTTAAAAGTGAATTTGAAATAAAATGATTATGTTTGAGCCTGTATGTGAAAAATGATATTGGATAAAATTAATGTTATACCAGAACAGGATTTATATGAGAACATTTTGTTAAATGTATGGGTTTATCATTTAGTTAGTTAATAATACAATTTGAGGTTATGTCAAAAAAGTTGGATTCAATTTTCATTGAACACAATTATATAAAAGAAGCTTGTCTAACGACACTATTTAATAGTCAATGTTAATCGTAAACGTTATTTATGATATATTTTAACCTTTTGATTAACAAATCAAAAATTTATTTTTAAACAACCCTACTTAAACAATCTTGTGAACCAAACAATTACTACATTTGTCTCCAAAACAATGTTATTAGAGTTTAGAGCATAGTATATAGTAAATAGATTATCAGCATTAAAAGTTGTTTAAATGTTTGCTAGAAAAGTCACTTGAATAATGTAGCTCAATTTTGGAAATAAATAAATCTTTCCCAGGATGTGAGGATAGTGTTTTTCTCATCAGTAATTCTTGAAGGCCGGTGCTTGATGACTGACCTTTCGAAATTCTTAAAGCTCAGACCCCACACTTTGGGGAGGAAAAGATAAGATATGAATGAGAGGAATGGGATAAGTTTCTTGGGTGAAGTGCAAACCCACTTACTTCTCTTCCATTTCCATTTTTTTGTAAAATATTCCTTTGTATGCTACTACAAGAGAGAACTATACAAAAGTAAATTAGATGGACTTCATGAAATAATAAGATTCTACTAAAATTATTCTTATGCCCTTTACCCTAGCAGCATAGGAAAACAAACAAGAGAAGCCTACCTCAATCATGATCCTAGTGAAAGTATGTTTGAGCGTGTATTATTTGCATTTTTCTGTTATATGGATACTATAGGGGTGTTTGGTTTGCAGTTGGGAAACAGAGTTGAGTTGAAGTGAAAAATTTAAAAATTGATATTAATTGTTCACGTCGTTCAAGACAATCGAACTCCGTTAAACCGTAGGATCAAAAATCTCCTCCCACTTAACAGAGTTTTTTCTGTTGGAGGAAGAACACCAAACGTGCTTTATATATAGATATAATACTTTGTTGGAGAAGAGATTTTAGAATGGGTCAAATTGAAAATAACACGTCATGGATGTTGAAACCTGTTTAGTAACCATTTTAAAAAATAAACTGTTAGATAATCAATTAAAAAAATTAATTTAAAATATTACTTAATAATGAATATTGATTCCCTATTCTATAAATTCTATTTATCTCTCCAACGAAGAGGCACAAGATATATTCAAAGGTTTGTGAAAGGAGTGGAGCTACTGAAATCATCATGTTATATGAATGATGGGAGATCAGAGATCAACTAAACAGTCGCTTTCTACGTAGAAAGGTTCCTGTATTTATCAATTGAAGGTGCTTTTTTTAAGCACGTGTTGATTTGAACTTCTTGGTATTGGTTTCATCTCATTGCTTACTATGAATAAAGGGGTAACACTATAGTATTCGGTTACTTTTAGATTAGGGTGGTTTTTGATATAAATAGTATGTTTTTACATTGGTTATTTTTAAAACGATGTAAAAATTTTACACTAGTTATAAAAAAAAATTGGTGTTAAATAATGTTTTTTTTTCCATCTGTTATAGAAATGATCGATATAGAAACACATTTTTTATACTGAGTACCATTATAATTTAAAAGTAACCGCATTACTAAAATCTCTAAATGGAGTTTATACGTGTCAGTTAAAGCTTGCATTTTGTTTAAAATAAGGTTATGTTAATGTTATCCGTAAAATAATGTTACTTAATGAGAAAAAGAGTAATATTACACATATCAATTTCTAAAACCATCTTATTTAATCTCTTTACATCATTTCATCCATCTTATTACACATTTTTCTCTCTTATCTTTGTACCCTTTCCTAAAGTTATAAAAAAATTGTGAAATGTTGATCGATGAGGGAATGTCATCACTCATTATTCATGAAAAATGGGGTTGTGACAAATTTTACAGTCCCTACTAAGACAAAGAAACTTTTTAGGAAACATATGTTGTTCCTCTCTTGTTCTGTGCAACTTCTTCACCAATTAGTAGAAATAAAAGAGAAGAAAGATAAGTATTAGATAAAATAAGTCATGTAAAATATAGAAATTAAAAAACACATGAATTGTATAAAGTTTTAGTTATTTTATTTTCAAAATAGAATGACTGTTCAGGAAATGGGCTATCTATACTATACATTGTAATTGTACAAAGGAAGGAAGAAAACATGTACGGTTGCAGAGACAGGAGAATGGAAGTCACAGTTCTTTACCCTGAAATCTTTGACCCTCGATAGATGTGACATGTTTGACTTTATTCCCTCCATCTAGTTTCGCATAAATAATTCACTGATCTTTAGATTTCAGAAATCTAAACTAGGATTTTGATTTTCAGTGGTTTCATTTTCTAGTTTCAAGTTCAACCCACCCTTTAGGATCTTTTCATCATAATTGTAGCGCCATGAATTTGCTTTACATGAAGGTTAACATAATACAGCGTGCCTAACCAGAACTATACAATAAAGTAAACAATCTGTTACATCATATGAAAGTTCATTTTGCTACATTGTTCTGGTGTGGTAGTTTTTAAAATCCTACATTTTTCATTGTATAATTTAACATTAAAAGGGACATAAAAGTTTAATTTTTCAATGAAAAACAACTTGTAGATCTCTAACTGTAATAGTTGTGGAGGATGGGGTTTGAGGTCTCCTCTTTCCTTAGACAGATGCTCAGAGATATTACTGAGATTCAGGATATTGACCAATGTGGGTCGTGCTTGGTTGTTTGAATTTGTAAGGAATAGCATGTTCAGTGTCACAGACTATTTGCAGAAATTTGAGACAGTTTTAAAGATATGAGAAGGACCAAAAACAGTGTATGTTTTTGAAAAGTCCATCTGTGGATCTTCTGCAATTAATTTGTAGCAGAAATACTAATTCATTCAATTTCATATTGCTAATGCAATTGAAGCCCTATACCCGGGTTTCGGTTTGGCCAGATTCCCTCACAAGTTGAACATAAACAATATTTTTTCATAACATAGAAGTTAGTTTCTGTTAATTAACCAAAACAAACAAATCAGTGGACAAATTAAGAATCAGAAACTGTCACAAATGAAAGTCAAACTTCAATTTTAAGAAAATTTGATCATGTTACAATTTAATGCTTCGTAATCTATGATTTCACTCTAATAACTGCTATCTTCCTTAATTTGAGTAAGAGGGTGTTTTTGTCTATCTTGTATTGAGTTCTAGAGAGCAATAATATTGTTTCTCACTGTACATTGGATCATATCTGTGCATGTGATGATGTAACAGCTCTTGCCAAAATCCAATGTCTACATATGCAACATAACTGTAGTGATAAGAGAGTCTTCGAGGTCAGATGAGGCCTTTGTTCAAATTGAGCTGGTATGATAAGGTTCATGGTGCGCATGTGGTTAGGACCATAAGGCTCGCGGGTCTTATCAGTAATTATGTGTAATGTGTATAAATAGTGAGAAAAACCATAGGAAAACTAGCAAGTGATTGACAACTTAAGCCACTCATATTTGAAATGCATGCACCATCCATTTTGCTCTTCAAATTTATTTTCTAAGGCGTGATATACCTTATTCAGACTCGAACTAAAGAGAATCATTCTAAACAACGGAACTTTTTCATTTACTGGTGGTGAATTTTAATATAATTACATTCCTGAAACTTGAATTTGAGGCTCTTAAGTTAATGCAGTCTCTTGTCGACTGTTATACATGTTTAGTGGGACTCTTGATTAAGTTAAAATAGCCTCTTGTCAACTGATCTATGCATTCAGTGGCGTGTATGAAAATTATTTGATTTGATTTGCTTTGCTCCCTTGCACGTGCATTTCTGTGTTCACATGAGCTGGTGATCCTGGCCAATTTTATCATTTTGTTTCTAGAGCCCCACCTACATCCCTCTATTAATTCCTCTCCATGCTTCCCTTTGGGAAGCAATGCCCCTCTGTACTCTTCAGTGGGAATTTGTTTCGTCAGAATCGTGTGTGAAATTTTTAAAATCTAGTTTAGTGTCGGTTGAGCATGTGGAAACCTTGGTTTTAGGCAATTTTTGGTGACTGACCCGAATCTGCTTGGCTAAATAGTAATAACTACTATTCTCTTTGAGAGAGAATAAAAAAAAATCATATTCTTAAATGTTGTTCCATATATAAGATTTTAAAATAATGATTTAGAAGTCAGATCTAAGATGTGCAGAATGTCCTAAGAAGGAAGACAGAATTATGGGCAGCAGAAGATAGTATCTCATTGTGGACTTCAAATTGCTCAATATATTGTGGTAAATGAGATGTTCTGCATTGTCAACATTAATCAATAATCATGATTTGTTGCAGTTAAATGATGATGTTTGATTTTTGCGATGGTGGCCCATTAAAAATCTTTACAGTTTGTCCAAGCAACTCTACCGTGCATGTAAGTTCTTAAAGCCTCAAGATTCTTGTGGTAATGTTGCTCTAATGATATGCATGGTCTATTATTCCCATATTGTAAATTTATTTTCTAACAATAAGGACTTTCCCTCATTATTTTGTCCAGATTAAATTATTAGGTAATTTAGAACCATCATGTTATTTATGATTTTGGTCAATCTTCACATGGCATGCAACAAAGTTTAAATCAATTTACATGACAAAAATTAAATGAAAATATTATTTTTATCACATGTCACATAAACGAGCAGTGATCTTAGATCACCTAATGATTTATGTGATGAAAATGTATGTCACCAGAAATTGGGTGCTTTTATTGTTAAAATGTGATGAAATGTGTTCTAGTCATCGTTGGTTCAACCTTCTGCCCACCCCTTAGAATATCTCTGCCTTTTTAAGAAGAATGATTATGGTAAAAGATCTGTGTTTTTTAATTATGCATTTTCATATATATACAATGTCAGTGGATTTGAATATTCTTTCAGTTACAGCTTTTTCTGATATTTTCTTTAACATAAAGTGAAAGGGCAATCCAACTCATGCAATACTGTGCCTTAAGAGCATATCATATTAAATAAAGAATAAATTTTAAGCCCACTACTGTCTTTACAGAATAATAAACAAAGAACAGAAAAAGGTCCATTACATAGCCAGAGAGGATAAACCATGAACTGCCAAAAGGGTTCCATTATCTGATTTGACCCCTGGGACTAATTCAACTCAAATAGGAGAGACCCTATACTGATAATTCCACTTATTAAAGGTAGTATAATACCATTATCCTACCCCATGCTTATCGTTAAACAAGATTTGCCTTGATTGTCATTGCATGAATTTGAAAAATAAAATCATAGTGAAATTGTGTGAAAACCCACCTCTTATCATATTTTAACACGGCCAGAATACGTGGTACAAAAAGCTAGTTCTTTGTATGTAGACATGCCAACATTCATTTGCGGGTTTATAGAAAACAAACGAAAGCAGAAGTGCTAGCTTTAAGATGAAGGTCATAGCATTTTTAATGGCAGTTATAGTGGTGACTTCTTGTTTGGGAGAGTCAAGGGCCTCAGGGATAGGTGGGATATATGGTCAAGAGCAGAGGAACCGCGTTGGAAGGGGAAAAGTGATAGAAAGCATTGAAAATGAAAAGATCAATACCAATAACCCAAAAAGCAGTGTAGAAAGTGTAAGTCATCGTGGAAAGCCCAAAGAAAACTACAACGATGAGGTAGGAACTTCCCAAGTACATGCATGACAGCTACATGATTTGGATAACATGCGTGTGATGATATTATCTATGGGCTTGTTCGTGCTGGCATGGCATGTAATTAAGCTTAATTATTTACTATAGTATAAGATGTACGGGTTGCTGGCATGTAACAGGACTCCTTGTTTGAGTTGTTAAGCTGTAACCTAGAGAATATGTTATGCCCTGTTGTTTAGCATATGCCGTTTGTTTGTCAATAACAGTTTACTTTAGACCAGCTTGTATCCAGAATCAAAATTCAATATTTCCCTGATTTTAGTGTGTATAAAAGAAATAATATATGTTGATACAACCTTCTCCCTTCATTCTCAATTATGCTAGATATATCCTCAATCTTCATTAAGAAAAGAGACAATTATCCTGTACGTCTGTTGGCTATCAATCAAGCCGTTAGTATTTGGACACTAACTATTCAACCCCTTATATTCCTCAAATTTAACACCATAGATTAATAATTAATCAAATAACCTAAAAAAGTGTTGTAAAACTCAAATTTATCTTAACAGTTATCAATTGAACTTGGACTGAAATGCTTGTATATATATATATATATATAACAAACTGAAAAAACTGTTATTATAAAAAATAAAAGCACTTAATAAACATTCTTAGGTAGTTATGTAACTACTGGCTATTCATTTTGATCATTCATGTATTGTTATATGTCCCAACACACGCACACATTAATAAACTTCAACGTATTATATATATATATATATATATAACAAACTGAAAAAACTGTTATTATAAAAAATAAAAGCACTTAATAAACATTCTTAGGTAGTTATGTAACTACTGGCTATTCATTTTGATCATTCATGTATTGTTATATGTCCCAACACACGCACACATTAATAAACTTCAACGTATTATGTTACATTTATACCAAAGGGAATACAGGGTTCTCGGTTCTCAGAAGGGCTTTGAAAAAGTCAATACCCCATATTGACAGGATAGAAGCAGAATTCTAGTTACAGCTGACAGAAAGCCGAGTCTATCAAGCTTGAAGGTTGCACAGTTGTTGAAAAGTCAGTAGAGCTCCTTGAACTGAAGTTCTCGCTTCAGGTCTGCAGACATTAAAACTTCAGATTATCCTTCGATTTGTTGATCTCCAACAGGCTCACCATTGGGTGCCAAACCCCGAATCTTAACATCATAGAAAACTTCTTCTACTTTTCTAAGATCATACTTCATGCCTGCCAATGGTGGAAAGATACCATCCAAACAGATGACATTAATGAATTCAACTTGTTTATGAGAGCATGATAAATGCAAACTAGCAAATGCCTATCATTTAATTTTTTTTTATGTTAGTTACTATAAAAGGAAGACAAGTCTGTATTCTAATGTATGTTGTCACTCATTATAATAGATCAACATCAACCTTTCTTTAAAATGATCAATATATGTTACAACATTGAGAACGCAATGCCAGTAAATTATTTGATGACAGTAGCACAATGACAATATGAAAGGAAAAATAATGTACATGACAGAGTGCAAGTAATAATATACCATCAAACTTCTTCCGCAAAAAATCATTGCGAAGATTAAGCATGCGGAATGCAGCATGGAGATCAGTCAAGAACTTCAAAACCTTCCTTGGACAATCATAGTCCCCGGCTGTCACTTGATTCACCACATACCTTGGCTGCAAAGTCAAATGTATATCAAAATAGGGTGCAAGTTCCATAATATCTTTTCCTTAAAACAGAAGTTTATAATCTGCCATGTCTATACTTTAGCTATAAAAACGTTCATTTCTGTCTAATATTATATTAACATTCCTCTTGATGAAATGGTTAAAATCATGAAGTGCAGTGAAATATCTCTTTCATTTTTGTATAAGTTGAGATGTAACAGTTAAAGAGGAAAATAGTTCTTACCAATTCATTTGACATAAAGCAAACACCTGCAAGAAAAAAATGTAGCCACATCAGTATATATGGAAAAACAGTGAAATGCATTGTTGACATTTATCATCTGTGGTTGACAAAAACCAGACCTATGGCTCAAATAAAATAATGGAGCTGTAGGTTGGAAAACTTTCATTGACTACTTTAATCAAAGAGTAAACTAAAAAATTAAGACTCATGAAATATAAACATACTTAAAGAAGCTAAAAAATAAATAAATAAGAGGGCTAAAGGGCAGAAGAGTATCATATCACCTCAACAAATGATCATTACACAAACAATTCATGCAAGTACATATTTAGAAGACTCACCTATTAGGTAGTCTTCAACATCTAGGCCAAACTCTGAACTATTCACTGCAAATTTGTTAACAGTAAGCATACATAGGTTATAAATCTCATCAGAACTAGGAATCAGTGGAATGTAGAAGTTGACTTGGGGGAAAAAAACAGAAGAAGAAAAGAGTACATTCTGTTGTCATGCGTATAGAAGATAAACATATAAATTAGCATAAAGTGTCAACTATAAACTATCCGTATTAGCTTAGAAGTTTATTATGATTATAAACTCAATCCCCATTCCTCTTGGAATGTAAGACTAGAAAAAGATTGGAAAGTAAACTGTCCAAAGGATGCTTTAAACTATAGTTCTCCTTCTCCCACTTAGATGTTAAAACTTCATACTGATAGAAAGATGTTAAAACTCCATGCTGATAGAAATCTACATGAAATCAAATTCTTAAATGTAAAACAATGAATTCATAGTTACTTCAGTGCATATAATCTTTAATTGAAAGCTAGCATTTGGAACTTCTAACATGTAGGGTACACTTAAGTATGGAGTTGATAGCAACCAATGAAAAAATCAACGGTTCAGATTTGTATTACTTACAAGGGCCCATATAATATAATAAATTATAAAAGATCTATACACTAAAGTAAATTGCACCATTCATTTAGATTTAGAAGATCTAAATGCCAAAATGCTAGAACAGTGGCAACTAGCAATTGACAAATTCTGCAAAACATTTGTCACTAAAAATAAAAATGATTGTTTCTTCTATAAAGCAACATCTATCCATACAGGATATGTTGTTCTTCAGAACACCCATGTGAAAGTTGGACAATACAACTAATGCCAAATAATGACTGCCCTGTTCTGTTCTTATGTCTGAGGTTCCTTTTATTTCCCTTCTCCCTGTTAAGAAGTAAGGTTTGGAATTTGGATTACAATAGGTCCTTCGATAACAAAATACAGCAGTCTGAGACCCGCATTCCCTTGCTTCCTAGAAACTTAGGACTTCATAATCCATTCAATTAAGCAACTAATAATGTACAAGACATCAACATACTCATGCATACATACATTTATGACATGTCAATAAGTAACACAAGAGAGCATATCAAGAGACATACATCCAAGTTTTTCCTCAGCTTCTTTGTGCTCGAGAAGGTTTCCTGTTTCAAGCCAGTTCATAAAAGCAAGCAGTGAAACCACGGACTGTGTCTCACTCTTCCAATCACCATGAAACCTACATTATGCAGAAAAACAAAACAGAACAAAGACACAAGTCAAAAACACTACCGAAATAGAATATGAAGAATACAGAAGCTCAATCACCTATAGTATTGTCCAGGGCATCCTCCGAGAATTTCAGCAAGTTGCCTATACCTCTCCTTCAACACATCAACCTGAGACTTGGCCTTCTCTAAAAGTTCTATTCAAATACAAAACACACACACACCATACAAATGAAACAAAACATACTAAACTTCAACCAAGATATGCAACGGATAACAAAAGAAAACCTGAAAATGAGAGTAATTAGAGTTAAGGAAGAAAGAGAAGGTACCGGCAGTGGGGCGAGAGTGGTGAACGAGGAGAATGCTAGCATACATGAGCCTAGTGGTGGACTCGATTTCTGAAACGACGCTCCGAATTCGATCGCGCAAGCCTCCAGATTCTTCGAGATGAACCCTGAAGTCGTCGAATTGCTTCTCCAACGACGACGCCATTGATGATGAGGAGGAGAAGCACGAGATGCGTGATGATGATGGGTTAAACCAAAACGTTTCGGGTATCCGAAACGGTGAAAGCAAAATGAAGGGGTTAGGGTTTAAGGTTAAAGGCAACGAGCGGGTGAAAGAGTAGGCGTTTCGAAACGCCGGTTTCATATATTGCATTGCTTCTTCTTTTCTTTTTTCTTTTTTTTTTTCGTTTTTATTTTTCTTTGTCGCGGAAACTGTGGTATGCAGATAGATAGATATGCTCTACGAGTGTTACCTTGTCCCTACCTCGTCGCTTAATCTATGTTTAGAGGGAGGGAAAATAGAAAAAAAAAATAGGAGAAAAAATTTTTGAAATTTAAATAAAGAGAAATTTTTAAAATTTTTTATTTTTAAAAGTTAATTTTTATTTTATTTTATCTTTATTTTCTATTAAATCATTAAAAGAAAATGTATTATTATTCGTATTTTTTTATTTTTGATTTTCTTTTTCTAAACAAACATATTAATGAGTAATTTGGATTGATAAAGTTTCTTTTGAAATTGAATATTGTTCCCCCTGATCAAGAGGAGGTCCTATGGGACCCCTCTATTTTAGGGAAGATATCTTTGATGTTCTTATTCTCCTTGATTTTAACAGATGATGGTTATTTCTTAGTAATTGGGTTAAAGTCAAAGTCTTTCATTTTTCTTTACCTATTGTATAAATAAGACTTCAAAGCCTCCTTGTAAGCTAAGTGGCATTTTTTTAGTAATAACCCATCGTGGGAGCCGGTCAGTTCCCACATCTCATAGAGAAGGACGGACTTCAATGAGGAAGAAGATGGTGACTACACGTAGTAACCCCAACCGTAGAGATGAAGGAGACCCTCGGGAGAACCAGTGAGGACATCGGGACAGGGACAATCAGTTAGAAGAGGTTCTGACCCTTGTCAAAACGCTACAACGCACGATTTGAAGAATTAAGAAAAGAAAACGAGGACTTGAGAAACCACCGATCGGGGAATAGGGAAGTCTCCAATTATTACAACACCCAGGCCACAAAGCAAAAGGAAGACAGACCCAAACCCCTGGTCCCCTATACTACTCACCCATCCTTGCAAAAGAAAAGTCCCCAATCAAACAAAGAGTCAAGACAAGTGATCTACCCGAACCCAAAATATGACATTTTCACCCCTTCGAACAACAGGCCCAACATGATCATGCATGAAGTCTACAACACTAAGCTACTCAAACTCCCCCTTCCTAGGGAACAGGCGAAAGGCTTTGACAGGACAAAATTCTGTGAGTTTCATAAGACTTTTGGCCATAGCATGGAAGACTGTTGGTCGCTCAAAAACCGAATCGAGCACCCTTGTCCGACAAGGATACCTAGAGAAGTTTGTTGACTAGGGAAGAGAAGCATCGTGAGAATATGGGTAGAAGAGACAAAGAAAATCCCTAAGACAAGTGGAATTACAACTGTGCGAACGCCCTAGACAGAAGCGTGAGCATTCTTGATCTCGCAGACCGTAGGACTTGAGGAGTGACGAAAAAAGAATTATTCATACCATTTTGGGGGACTTTCCCAAAAGCAAAACCGACACATCACATGAGGTAAGGCAGGTTAACTCCATACACTAGCTTCCAAGTAGCAAAGCCATCACTTTTGACAGCTCATACCTCCCTATGGAAGTCCCAAACAAAGACGAGTCAATGGTGGTCATAATGGAGATAACAGAATATATCGTTGGGAGAGTGCTAATGGACTAAGGAAGCTTTGCAGATATTCTCTATTGGGAAGCCTACGAACGACTCTAATTGCCTCCTACTTGGCTCAAAAGATATGACGGAGCACTGCTCAGTTTCATAGAAGGCTCGGTACATGTTATGGGCTATGTAGAGTTAAAGACGATCTTTGGATCGGGAGAAAATAATATGGCAATCATGGTCAAGTACTTAGTTGTTGACGTCCCCAACGCTCAATGCACTTGGTGTAATTGTTTTCACCCTCCATCTCACTATGAAATTCCCACTTAGAGACGGACGTATCAGAGTTATTTATGTTGACCCAGAGATTGCTTGAGAATGTTACCACAAAAGTCTCCGACCCAAGGAAACTTTCATCGTGGAAGAAGACATTGAAACTGGTTTTGACACTAAAGACGAGAGAGGACATAAACGACCTTAACTAGTAAAATCTTTGAAACTGGTGCAGGTAGGGTCCAATTCGAGTCCATGCACCCGAGTCAGTGTGATGTTAGATCAGAACTTGGAAGAGTCTTTGGCCAAGCTTCTATGAGTCAATGTCAACCTCTTTGCATGGAATCCCTCGGATATTCCTGGGACTGACACGAGCGTCATATGCCACTCGTTAAATGTAGACCTAGAGGCTAAATCAGTGACATAGAAACAACATAACCTCAAACCTAACTAAAGAGCAACAGTGAAAGAGGAAGAAGACAAGCTCTTGACAATCAATTTTATCTAAGAAGTCAAATACCCAACTTGGCTCTCCAATGTAGTCATGGTAAAAATAAGCAAATGGCAATCGGAGAATGTGCAATGACTTTACCAACCTCAAAAAGGTATGTCTTAAAGACCCATATCCTTTGCCTAGCATTGAGCGTTTGTTATATAGTACTTCAGTGTATCAGATATTGAGCTTCATGGACAGATTTTCTAGATATAACTAAATACGAATGAACCCGAGGGATAGAGAGAAAACTACCTTCATCATTGGAGGAGCAAACTTCTGTTATCGGGTAATGCCCTTTGGACTGAAAAACGCTGATGCCACATACCAACGACTAGTGGACAAAATCTTTACCGAGTAGATTGGTAGAAACATAGAGGTATACATAGATGACATGGTTGTAAAAACCAAAGAAGAAAGTAATTACAGTAGGGACCTGAAGGAAACATTTGCCGAGCTGAGGAGGCATAATATGCGCCTCAACCTAGACAAATGCTTTTTTAGAGTACAAGGCGACAAATTCCTGGGATATATGCTGACTCGTAGAAACATAGAGGCCAGCCTTGACCAATGTTGGGCATCCTAGAGATGTGAAGTCCCTAGAACATTAAAGAAATACAATGTCTCACCGGGAGGATTGCAGCCCTCTCTCGCTTCTTCACCAACTTTGTAGAGAATCCATGCCTTTATATTGAGTGCTAAAGAAAACAGACACCATCTAGTGGATCTAGGAATATGAAAAAACTTTTGAAGAGCTAAAGGCCTATCTGGCCTCCCCTAATACTGACCAAGTCGACCCCAGGAGCAGAGCTCATCATCTATCTATCAGCCAGAGAAAATGTTGTTAGTGTTGCCTTAGTGCAAGAAGAATGGCCTATGCAGCAGTCAGTGTATTTCACAACACCTTGTAGGGGGCAGAAACAAGATATCAACAGGTGGAAAAAATTCACACACAGCCTGGTGGTGGCCGCTCAAAAACCAAGACCATATTTTCACAACCATCAAATTATCGTCAGAACTGATCAACCCATAAACAAATTTCTACAGAAGCTTAAGCTAGCAGAAAGAATAGTCATATGGTCCATAGAACTCTCTATGTATGGATTCCGGTACGAATCAAGATGAGCCATTAAGGCACAATTCTTAGTAGTTTTGTTGTTGAGTTAGGAGATGACAAAGAGGAATATGGCGTAGAGCATGCCTTATGGACCCTCTCAGTGGACAGGTCATCGAATAAGAAAGGGAGTGGAGCCGAAATTATACTCAAATTGCCAACTAGGATAGCCATGGAAGAGTTGTTGAAATTATTTTTCAAAGCAAGCAACAACCAGGAAAAGTATAAGGCACTTATAGTTGGACTACAATTGTTGGATTTGGGATCTCGATTCATATAGGTATAAACTGACTCATAGTTAGTCACGGGACAAGTAGAATGAGCCTATCAAGCAAAAGACCCTACTCTCACTAAATACCTCTCTCAGGTTAAGGCGTTGATAGCGGAGTTCAAAATAGTACACGTCCCTAGAGTAGAAAATGAAAATTTGTCAACACCAAGAAGCAGACTACCTAAAGACCCTTATACAAGTCACCTTGGAAGAGCCCACTACCAAGGACGCAGAACAAGTGAATGAAAACATCGTTGTACCCAGGGAGAACATATGGATAACCCCAATAATAGAGTTCCTTACTAAAGGTGACCTGCCCTCACATTCCTCATAAGCTAAAAAAGTGCAGACACACTCGAGAAATTACACCCTGATAGGATGACAACTTTACAAGAGGGGGTTTACCCTACTACTCCTTAAATGCCTCAACAAAGACCAAATAAAATATGTGATGTAAGAGCTCCACTCGGGAATCTACAGACACAATGGAGGAGTACGACCCCTGGCCACCAGAGTCCTCTAAGCAGGATTTTCTAGCCCACACTACGCTCAGATTGCTTAGATTTCATCAAGAAATATGAATCCTACCAAAGGAACGCCAACAGAATACACACTCACCCCGAGCCACTACACGGAATCCTTTATCCTTATCCCTTCAACAGCCGGGGCATGGACATCTTGGGACTATTCCCTCCGGGGAAGAGGCAGGTAAAATATCTGTTGGTAGCCATAGACCTTTTCATAAAGTGGATAAAAGCTGAACCCCTCACCACTATTTCTGTCTAAGGTACAAAACTTCACTTAGAGAAACATTGTATACAGACATAGACTTCTCCACACCATCATCTTAGATAACGGATGACAATTCATATACAAGCATTTCATGAAATTTTACAAAAACCTGGATATAAAACAGAAGTTTTCATCAATAGAACACCCATAAACGAACGGTCAATCTTAAGCCGCCAACAAGGTAATCCTACAAGAGTTAAAACGAATGTTAGGACAGGAAAGAGAAAGATAGGAAGAAGAGTTTCCCGGAGCATTATGGGCTTATCATGCAACTTCCTACTCGGCAACCTAAGAAATGTCATTCTGACCCACATACCAAAGCAGATGCTACAATTCCCGTGGAACTAGGAGGGCCGTTCCTCAAAAGAATCTCCTATGATGAGGAGGGGAACAATGAAAGAAGAAGGAATGGCCTGGATCTTAGCCCGGGAGAACGAAACACAATGTGCATAAAGATATAAGCTTCCAAACAAAAATCTTCTCAGAAATGGAACACCATGATCATGCCATGACCCTTTCAAAAAGGAGACTTAGTCTTGAGAACGACAGACAACAATAAAAGAGCCAGAGAAGGCAAAAAGTTAGTAGATAATTAGGAGGGCCCATACCTGGTTAAATAAATAATAGGCAAAAGAGTATATCGACTAGAAGAATTAGAAGGTAGAAGTATCCCTTAGACATGGAACATCACACATTTAAAGATATATCATAGTTGAGTGTAACAAGGGTACTCTTTTTCCTACTCAGGAGATTTTTCCCACTGGATTTTTCTCCCTGAGATTTTAATGAGGCCCACTCTAACATTAATAACACAAGTACGATTCAGCTTAAAATTTTTCTTCAAATTATTATTACATAAGGTCATAAAACTTTGAGCGAGGGGGTAACAACAAAATAATTACTACGTCAAGTCTTAAAACCCTGAGTGATGAGGGTAACTAATGTGTCTCTAAAAAACATCAATTTAGGATCCATTTGTTAGGCATTTTTAGGTTATATTGTATAATAATCCCTTAAACCCCTTGGTTGTTTTGTTCTTTCCCTTATTTGCTACTTTTTTGTGAGTTTTACAGGAAAAATAGGTTTTAAAGTCCTATATTGGGGAAACAATGGAAAAGTAACTCGGAACACGATCCTCCTTGCCAAAAGAAGAAGAAAACGAAAGATTTTGGTGGCCTAGGAAGTGCCTCACAACCAGGCCATGGTTCCAACCATGGCCATGTTTCCAAGCTGTCAGAAAATGAAACAGGAGCCTGGCAGAGCATTCTATGACTAGGCCATGGTTCACTACACGGTCGTGGATCATGCTCTGATAGGAAACCATGTTTTTCATAATTTACAAACGCATTTAAGCCAAAATGGGGGTCTAGATTTAGGGGTTCTGTAACTTTGGAGGGACAATCACTCTGTAGAGACAAGGAGGGAGCTTTGGGAAGCATTCTTTGGAAGAATTTTGAAGGCAAAATGAAGGAGGAACGAAAGAGGATTCATAAAGATTTCACCATTCTTATGGTTGGTCTAGAGTACTCTTTAGTTTTCCTTAGTTTCTTTTGAAGTCCTTCTTTTGAATTTCATGGGTTCAATTATTGGTGTTAAAAATTCATAAACCATGTGTGGCTAGGTAGTTTTTCGTGGGACTTAGGGGTGGATTGTAATGTATTGATGTGTATTTACTCTATTTTTATCAATGAAATCATTATTATCTTCAATTGTTTAATGTTTCTATACGCTCAATGATCTTGAGATAAGCGTGAGTGATTTTTAATTTATTAGGCAAATGAACCTAAGATTGAAATTGTAAAAGTAACTAAATCTTTTTAGGACTCTAAGATTTTCATGAAACATTAGTGGGCTCTATTTTCAAATCGAACGTAGTTCTTTAAAAATAGAATACTTTAGTGGAGCTTTGAGAAAAGAAAACTAATAAATTAAGAAAATTTGCCCTGAGATATATGATACTTAGAGATAAAAACTATATCTTTACACATTAATACAGAGCAATTCCATTACCTTAAATCCTAAGATCTTTTTAATTGAATCTTTTTCCTTAAAGAATTTCTCCATTGCAATTTTATTTAATTTTCTTTTTAAGTTTTTAAGCAAAACACTTTTGAAGCAGTTGTTTAGATAATTGAGATTGAAATCACAAGTACTTAAACACACAGTCCTTGTGGAGATGATATTTTTTATTATATGTGACGCAACTGTACGCTTGAGAGCCATTGTCAGTAATGACAAAATTATTACTACGCCAAGTCCTAAAACCCTGAGCGAGGGGGTAATTGTGAATTATTATTACGTTTAAGTCTTAAGAGCTTGAGCAAAGAAACTACGTCAAACTTCCTTACAAAACTCAGGTAATGGAATATCAACACATTCTTTACACAGGCAAGTAAAAGGAAACATTACACACCCCAAGCAAAAAAGACGAGCGGAGAAAACCATAAAGCTACAAAAGGTAAAAACAAAACTATTTTTTCATTCTTGAGAAAAATGTTACATAGATAAAGTGGAAGAAATACAAGTAAAAAGTTAAAGGGCTAGTTAGAAGGACGAAGGGAAGAGCCATCTTGAGCAACTACAACTTCATTAAAGGGAGGGGAAGCTGGAAGATCGGTAGGAGTATCTTCCCTATCAAACTTGGGAGGATCCACAACCCTCCCGTCTACCACCACCTTAAAAGAGATCTGCTCCCTCCCAAGAAATGGCAAGAATAGGGTTCAAGGCTAAGACCTACGCACGACAGAGATCAAACCCTAACATAAACTTCTCTGCCACCTCCCCCCTTAATACTTCGTCTCGCTCCTCCTATTCTAAACAGTCCTAAAGAGCCTTAGATTCGACCTCTAATGAATTTTTCCGAGTAGACTCTAGAGCTTTTTGTGCCTCCTTCAGAGACGCGACAACCTCCATAGCCTTCACAACAAGCTCCCTACAAGCCTCCTTGAAACTTGCCAATTTTACTTCAACATTTTTCAAAGATGCCTCAACTTTCTCTAATGTTGTCTCTCTTGCTTTTAGGCTCTCTTCCAGCTCGGCCATCTTTTTCAAAGCCTCTTTAGCCTCTTGAATTTTCTAAACCAATCTTTTCATTGGTCAATGCAAGGATATTCTTATCTTGGGCACTGATATACCCATCCAAGTAACGACCCATTGATGCTGCTCGGAGAGCAAACATCTCCATGGCCCGGTAGACAACCATAGGTTGGAACCCATGTACTTCAGCTTGTCCTCTTTAAACATCAAAGCCCGGTCAATGAATTGGGGAATGGGAAATCGAGCATCCCACAAAAGTGAGCATGATTCCTGGCAACTAGGCTTTAAAGCATAACTCATTCCCATTCCTGAGAGGCGGTATCATAGTCAAATCTAAAGGGAGTTACCAGCCACTCAGCAGTCATTCGATCCCGAGGGATCAGAGGAACTCTAGGAGTGTTGAGAGATTCTCCCATTCGGATTACAGGGGAACTGGAAGACACTCCCTGTAAACCACCATGTTAGAACTAAGTAAATATTTGAAGCACTCTTAGATTTGTCGATAACCAACATCAAGCATCTTAATTAATCATGTTATAAGTTATTAAATGTTTGACAAAGATCACTCGAATGTTTCAGGATAAAAAGCACAGGTTATAAATCAAAAGGGGAGCTCACATTCAATAAGTCTGGTAAAACAAAACTATGAAGATGTCTGCCATCACTTGATGTAGGTGTTCAAGTGTTTCAGAAAACATAAGGCTTAAGCGACAAAAGAAAGGTGGAGCCTATACATCAAAAGTCTAAATGGATTAGTTACAACATGGATTCTACATTCTAAGACTAAAAACATCTAAAAGTCTAATGATTCACCTCAAAATCAAATTTCTCATATCAAAATAATTTACCAGACTCAAACTTGAAGATATCATTCGAGCTTTAGAACATATGAAAACATCAGACTCTGCCTCCTCACCTTGAATCATCTTAGAAACGGTCTATACATGAAGCATCATAGGTCACAAATCATTTCCATCAAAAAGCCAAATGAAAAGATTTGCAAAAAGAAAGATTAGCTAAACAAGGTGGATTCCAATTCAAAAGCATATAAAGCTTCATCCTTATCTCACGCATTCAGAGATTCTCTGAATCTAAAATTTCCTTCTTGGTGTAACTGGTGCTACATCTAGCCCACCTACAGCTGTACTCTTCTCAAAAACTCTCGTATTGAGATTGTGTGTTCACAACGTCTCTATCTGGCAACAAAAGCTTTTACCCGTTGTGCAACCTCTTCAAGAAAGGCTTTTATCCTTCATACAACTACTCTCTCAACGGCTATATAATTGACAAGCCTCTTCCTGAGATCATCAAGATGATCCTATATAAGAAAAATCGATCTCTTCATTAGTTAGAGCTCTCGAGAAGAAAAAGAAGAAATATTAGAAGAGAGTAAAATAAATATGAAGAGTTGAAGCAGATCAAGGAATATATGAAAGTACAAAAAATAGCTCACGTAAAGAAAATAAAGAAAAATACAAGAGTCAGTTATATAAGCTTGTATACATAAATAGTGAGCATTATATGACTTTGTAGAAAAGAAAAGAAGAAAGAAAAGTCATATAAAAAGAGAGGAAAAAGAGAGAGAGCTTATGAGTTAAATAAGCTTATCCCACACTCACAAGCTCCAGTCGTCGATAAGCCGTTAAAAGAGGAAGGCTTATCTTGTATTAATTCTTTCTATCTTTTATAGATACATTTTGGTATGTTACCAGACTCTGGTACGTTATTAGACTCTAGTACATTATCAGACTCTGTTAGTGTAGGAAACACTATTAGCCTGGAGAGGCTTTTGAAAGAATACTCAGGGTTTGAGCCAGGAGTGACTTGTGAAATAATACTTGGGTCTGCACCAAGAGTGGGTGCGTGCAAAAGAATACTCATAAGAATCCAGATGGGTCTAGTATGTTGAAGCACGAGTTGTACTTAGGCCAGGAGTGGCCAGTTTCAAAAATACTCAGAAGCACGGGGTGTGCTTAGGCCAGGAATGGCTGGACTCAATAATACTTAAAGGCCAAGAGTGGTCAGACTCTAGAATACTCAAGGGCCAGGAGTGGTAAGTGTCAAGAATACTTAAAGCACGAGTTGTGCTTAAGCTAGGAGTGGCCGGAGTCAATAATACTTGTAGGCTCGGTCTGAGCTGTTTCATGTAAAATATTTTTTACATAGTGGAAATCCTTCAGATTTAAAGGTACTAGATGTAGTCTTTGAGTTGGAGATAAACCAGTATAAATCTCTTGTGTATTGTCTCTTTCTCTTTTACTCTTTACTATCAAAAGTTTGGTGCATTATGGTTGTTAAAATCGATAGTAAAAGTTAGGTTAAAATACATTCACTCAATCAAAGTAACACACTCTCTGTCTCCTCAAAAGTCCGGTCTGCTGCATAACGCTCCAAAAGTTTAAATATCATTTTTGGTTTTAAAAAGTGAACAGGCTTATTCAACCCCCCTTCTAAGTCTGTTCTCCAAACCAACACACCAGTTATTTCGAGGGAAGTTGCACTCGCGCCTTGTGAAGATCTAGGATGAGTCTTCTGTCTCTTAGTGGCTCAAGCAACAAGCTCAGGGTCCAAGGCAGTCATCGGTATAGAAACAGAAATGGTAGGAATGGAAGAAGGGACATAGACGAGGGTGGCGGAAGGTTCTCCCTGGACGAAGCCTTCTTCCTAGGTCGACAAGCCTTCTTCAGATCCTGAGCGAACAATTTTTAGGGAGCCATATTAAAACATCCTAGGGTTTAAAATAATAGTAAAACCCAAGGGAAATTTTTTTTCGATTTAATTCAACCCCAATTTGTTTATTTAGAACCTCACAACGATAACTTAATCTATTTTGAAATGTTAGGCGGAAGCTAGGTGGATTTAGAATGTGTTTTCAACTCATTTGAAGGTCCCAAGAGCATAGTAATTGATTACCTAATTACACCAAGTGAGTAATCAATTACAGAACAACAGAATGACCCTAATCGATTACGCTAATCTGTTACTTAGGTGCTAATCAATTATGCTAATCTATTAGCGTAATCGATTACGCAGACCAGCTAATCAATTAACACAATCCATAATGACCCTGATCGATTACACTAATCAATTACCACTTATCCAGAATGGTCCTAATCAATTAGCTAATCGATTAAGCATACTAGAACGCAACAATTATGTAGAATTTGGTATTCTGGCCAACTTCTTCATGCCATAATTTCTCTAAATGACCTCTAAACTCCACCAAACTTTGACACCACAACAAATGCATCATTTATGACACATGGCAATTGGCCACACCCAAAAATACCCAAAAATAGATAAATTATGTGTGAAAATGAGTTTCTACCCGTTTAGGCCAAATCCAAGTCATATAACCCATCAAACCTCATTGGAAATGGGTCATTTCAATTGTAACAAATTTTAAATATCAAATGCAACCTATTAGACTTTTCCGGGGGTCCTAGAACCATACCGAACTCCAATTAACCTATTTAGTTCCTTATTATGCATAAATCCAACATAACCTTTTTGTCTTTCAATAACTAATGGGCATCACCACATCATTATCCATCCTACCATTTCATTCATCATGAAATGATCAAACATATGCAATGCAAAGCAATTCCTGGTCATAGATGCAATGAGATATCAAGTCCATGGATCCATCCATGGTATCCACATTCATCTATCATCATCAAAATCATATCCTAATCAACATCCAAGTATCAAACCACATTGGCTCCAAGTAAAGTCATCATATACCTAGGATCGATTAGTAAACATATACATAAAAGAGTCGGCCAAGGCTTACTATATCAAAAAAAGTTGTACACTACATATCTATACATGTGCATCCAAGCTCATCATGCCTCCAGATAAGGCGCGATGACACCTCACCAATCCTCACCTTGATCTAGTGTTAGGGAATCCCTAGAGCATGAGCAGCGGAAATACAAGGATTCCCATAGGATTTGCAAAGCGTCATGTTTCAAAGCATAAAACAAACACAAAAAGAATTATTGCGTTTTAGGATTATGTCTTGAAGAAAATCGAAGTAGTCATAGCCTCGTCCTTTAGGAGTCCACATGAGTACTCCCACCAGAAATGCTACACCTTCCAAATGCTAGTTTGACGGCGTGTAGCTCTTGCAACTTTTGCATATTTGTGTCTCTTTTTGGTTGAACCACCTATGAGCATCTTATGCTCTATTTATAGGCTTAGGTTTGACCTAATTTGTTCTCTCTAAAGAGTGGGCTCCTTACTCATTCTAAATGAGTTAGGCCCAATAGCTTTATTTTAGTCTAACTAAAATAAAAGTTATTTTCTGATGGACTTACTTTATGTGTGTGACCCTATAGGTAAAATACTCGATCATATTAATAATAAACTATTTTATTATTAATATAAAATAAGAGCGGCATCTAGTAATGCATCATTATGTCTGAATATTATTTAATATCAATATAACCTATAAGTGATAATTATTTTGTATGTTTGTTCCTTTTGTCACGATATCCTAATTGGGCCTAATGCATAGTCGCGTCATCCTTGTACAACCTAGTTTATTTTACTTGATACCAGAGTAGACTTTATCTGAATAAATATCTAATATTTATTCTTTCTAGTATGGCCATGCATTTCCTTAGTCTCACTCCATCAAGTGGCCTATAGATATCCCTCCTGTCACATAGGAGAGACAAATCCCATCTACATCACTCACATCCCTCTGCATAATTTGTTCATTGCCTAATTACAACCTTTATACTCCTCTTGTTACAGAAGACGTTTGATTGTATTAAAACAACAAACTCCTTGTGTAGGAATCGTAGTGACTTCAAGCCAAAGGACTACATATACCATTATCACATTGAGAATCATTTATGACATTCATGTAACGATCCATGGAACGATCTCAAGGTGGGTCTGTCTAGTACATCATTACTCTTAATGTCTACCCGTATGAAGACTTGATATCATCTATATCCATGATCTGTGAGATCAGATCATCAGTACACTCACACATTAGTCTTAATGTATTTACATGTCCCCACGTAAATACTTGACTAGGGACATTTTAGGAATAACTCTCATATGACCTATTACTCTAAGGATAAATAAAGGTTGTTAAACTATTTAACAAAAAATGCCTTATTCAAAATGATGCGTCCTATATAGGGTTTTAGTGCATATTTCCAATACTCTCCCACTTGCACTAAGAGCCGATAAGGTTAATGCCCAATGATGTCTACAGTGCCCTTATGCTTTTACTATGTTAGCGGTTTTACTAGTGGGTTCCTAACAATTTTGTTGGTATGCACATTGCATATTTTCATATCTTCCAAAGATGGAACTATTTAAGTATATGCTTGGATTAATCCACTTCTTTATATTATTTTATGGTTCTATTGTCATCACAGTGGAAACTCATAGGGTACAAAATATTTAGAATGATTAAATGTAAATTGACTTCTTTTGTAATTTCACATAGCAAAATACTTAAGATTTGTTAGTAGAACCAACGATTGTTTCTTGCTTTGAACCTTTCAAACATACATCACAACCATCTTGACAACACATATATTTTGATTGTAATATTAAGTCTTTCAAATTAATCAAAAGATTGGCATCGATGTAACCTTTACAACGAGCTCATCTTCCATTTATCAAGATTAAATCCTTAGTCCTTCTTAAGTGTTTAAGGATATTCTTGATTATAGAATGATAATATTAGTTCTAGAAGAAGCATATCTTTTACATGTAATATTAGAACTATAATTATGCAGTTACTAACCCTTTTATAGTCATAAGATTTATCTTCATTCTTTAATGAAGATTCTAGCTTCTAAAAGCTTGCTTTAGTCCATAAATGGAACATTTACAGTTCACATACCTTCCTAGATATTTTAGGCATAAAAGGCCTTTAGGTTGTGTCATATACACATCCTTAAGATGATTTCCATCTTGACATCTATCTATCATATCTTATAATAGTGGTATACTGCTACAACAAGCAAGATCTAAATGGTTTTTAAGCTAATTGAATTTTGTCAATCTTTCTTTTAAAGGTACTCTTATTACCATCCATGTTTAGTTTTCCTTTTGAAAACCCACTTGCATCCTATAGGTTTTACCTTTTAGGTGCATCAACCAAGGTTCATACCTTGTTAATATACATGGAACCCATTTCAAATCCCATGGTCTTATGCCATGTCTTAGAATCTAAACTTGCATTGGCCTCTTCATAAAAATCTTGGTCATTTAGCAATATGCCTCCTTCCTGATTTATAAGATATCCATATCTTTCAAGTTTAGTGACATATCCTATTTGATCTTACGCAAGTCTTGTACTACTGGAGCTAAGTATGTCACAACACTTTATGATTTCTGCTCCAAGTCCATTCTTGACTTTTGAATGCTTTGTGATACTTGAATTTCTTCAAGTTCTACTATCCTCCCACTGATTCTTTAAGGGATGTACTCTTATTCAAGAATACAACATTCTAAGCAATAAGCCTTTTATTCTCAGATAGATTGTAGAAATGATAACCCTTAGCTTTCTTTGGATATCTCACAGAAGACATTTATTCAATTTGGATATGACCTTGTCAGAGTTGGATACTCTATAGAAGCATCATAGTTCCAAATTATTAGTAAAGACATACTAGGTTTCTTCCTAGTCCATATCATATATGGTTTCTTTAAGAAAGTCTAAGATAGAACATGGTTAAGTGTGAAATTTTGTTAATAAAGGAACGTTGAAGGAGTTAGAGATGTTTGATAATAATCAATAATCAAACTATGTCTAACAATGTTTGACTTTTCCCCGTAGAGATACTATTATGGCATTCCATGAGGAATGAGTTAAGAGGTAATCTCTCACTCTATTAGATAGTTATCAAACTTGTAGCTCAAATTATTTGCTATCTTGATCTAATCAAGAGCTTTAATTGTCTTGCCAATTTGGTTTTTCATTGCATTATAAATTCTTTGAACTTTTCAAAGACTTTCTAACTTATGTTTCATAAATCCATACTCATTGACCTTTCAATTAGTATGTTGAAGTATTGAAAAACATATCTAGTTATTGTTCTAATAGGCCCACATACATCGTCATGTATTAGATAATAGATTACTCATCTTTTCAATGAATGAGGTCTCAATTATCTCTCTAATAAATAAGATTTACATGTCTCAATTGATTCCAAAATCAAAAGAGTCCATATAACCACATTAATGGTATTTAGAAATATGTTTCTTATTCATTTACCTTAGGAGACAATACCATGTAAGTAAGGTTCAAAATCACTTATTTTAACCTACTTTGACAGTTGTTATAGATGGGTGTTTTGAGATTTAGGATGTGGAATCCATTATTTAATTGTGCATCAACATCCTTTTGAAGAAATAAAGTTATTTTATATTAAAAAAACATTTCTTGTCTAACAAGAAACAATATGCACAATGTCTAGTTCACTAACTAGCCGAATAGGTAAAGATCTTATCTTTATTGTAGAAACTTTTGCTCAATTTTACACAGATTTCTCCACCCTTAGCAAGTGATTTACTTCCTTGATCTTTCAAAATTTGAGATCTACTACTAGTATCTGATACTAATGTTAGTGAAGTAAAATAACTTGACTTCTATAACATGACCTGTAGTATAAGTCTTACTTCCCTTTGTTTTGAACTCCTTTAAGTTCTTTAGATAAATTATTTCAATGTCTTATATGGATAAAACTGGAAACAATTTCCTTTCTTGATCACCTTTTACACTTCCTGACCAACTCGGCCTTAATAGAGTCTGTATACGATCATATTGTATATCTCCCATATATTCATATTGCCTTTTACAGCTCAGAGTTTATGCAGACTCCATAGGGTATTCAAGACCCAACCATAGATGATATATAAGCCAAACATGACACACTGCTACTTCCTCTTTATTGAATATAATTCTCAAATCTCGATACCTATCTAGGCATTTTTCCAGATAAAGTGTCATTCCAAAGGACAGATTGTAACAAAATAATATTTGGTTTGTCATGGTTATTCTAAAATAAATTACATGTAAATCTATCACTTCTATTCAAAACATATTTAAATTTTGGTCATTAAATAAATATGTTGTCTCCCACTATTTTGATTCAAAACAAATACCCTCACTGAATCATAAAAAATCCTGATGGAAGATTTTTCTAGTGAGCCAAGATCCATATTTGGCCTAGTATTGAGTCAGCTTTGGCTGATCGCCCAACCCTTGGTTATTTAGGTAGGAAACACATTTCCAATTGCATCTCATGCAACTCTTGGATGATTGAGTGTGTAACTCTTTACCCTTATTCATCCTATGAATTTCAGCTCAATCCTTACGCCTCTAAGTTATTTTCAATCCAATTGAAAAACTTAGTTAAGTTTAGGCCTAATAAAAACAATTTGGATATTAGAATTATCCCATTGTGCCTTACTAGTATAAATGATAGCACCCTGCTTTGGCAGGCCCACTATTTATTGACATTAGTCTCGACAAGTGTTACTTATTAGAAGACGTTTAAACTTAATATTAACGCTTCTAGGTTCTTCAATCTGATTAAAGTTACCTAGATAAGTCTAATAACAAATAGTTGGATAATCCAATTATCCATCATCCTTTACTAATATCAATAAAAGTACCCTGCTTTGGCAGAACCTACACTTTATTGAAACTAGCATTGATGATTGTTGTTTATTAGAATGCGTTTTAGACTGTTCATACCTTTAGGCTTTTCCAATCCAATTGAAAAATGTCTATTTGAATAAAACTTAATAAGTTATACTTGGATAATCCAATTATCCAATCATGTCCTACTAAACATAAATAAAGGCACCCAACTATGATGTGACTTACACTTTATCTATATCAAGTTAGACGTTATTACTTATTGCAAGGTATGATTGTCGGGCTTGAGGGATTTCAATTTTTTTATCGTTCATTACCGACTTTCATTAAACACTTTAACACAAAATAAAACCCCAAAACATGCAATCAAAATTGTGAGATGGTTATGGTCTTCCTAGAAAATAAAATAAAATAAAATAAACCTAAAGGAACTATGGTGTCTTGACTTCGTGAAGTCCTACTTCTTGAAACCACCATCCTCCTGGTGTTGTAACATCCTGAATTTTATAAAAATGAATAATTGATGAGAACAAATAATAAATAATTGTATATGAGTGGATTTGTGTCCCAGAAATATTGGAATGATTAAATTGGGATTTATTAGGGATATTTATAATTTATTGAGCTTATGTGAGATGAAATTATACCCGATTAGAATATGGGTGTCGGACCAAGTATCTCTGAATGAAATGCCGTTGGTCAAGGCTGTTAAGAATATTATTGGGAGTCCGAATCTATATTCGGAATAATTTTTGGATATGGTATTGAGCCCGAATTGAGAGCCTGTTTGTTATAAAACGATGAACCTTTGATGGAGAATTAAAAATTAAAACCAAAAGCCTATTATTCTCTTCCTATTTTCGTTGGGTTCTTGCCCTCATTTGGCAATGACATTTCTTCTTCTTCTTCTCTTATTTCCCTTCTCCATTTCTTTTTTTCTTCTCTCCAAAAACCAAAGCCGTGTGGAGCCTTCTTCTCCTCCACCATTTTCGTCTTTTGGAAGCTTAAAGGGAGCCATTGGGAGTTGATCCTCTTCCTCCCTTCTCCAATTTTGTTGAGCCTCTCCCCCTCATTTGGTTCCATTTTCGTTTTATGGTGAGGTAAGCTCTTCTCACCATCTTTAATGAAGTTAATATCATTATTATGAGTTTTATGGCTTGGGAGAGTATTTATTGGCTAAGGGTTATTGGGAGAAGCTTTAAATGAGAAAACCCTAAGGTGAGGTGTTGTTATTATGACATTAATGTTGGGTTGATATGGGTGTATGGAATTAATTCTTGGATGAGTGGAAAATTAATGAGCATTTATGGTGTTGTTAGGTTTTAGTGAAACCCTAACTCTAATAAATTGGGGAAAGTGTGAAATGTGTGTAGAATGTAGGTTTAATGATATTGGAGAATGATATTAATGATGAAAAATGGCGATTGGTGGTGATTAATGAGCATGGGTAAATGTTGTTGGGTTTTGATGAAAACCCTAGCCCTTAGAATTTGGGGAAAATGGATATATTGTAATTGATAAGGTTCTAGATCATTTGTGGTGTGCCATTTAAATGTGATTAATTAATTATGGTTATTGATGGATATGAGAGCTAAGTTGAATATTGAGTGATAATGATGATGTTTGAAGGATTGTAGTGATTTGAGGTTACATTATGTAATGGATGAGATGATGATGTTATTAGGTATAGTTGACCTTTAAGATCTAGAGGATCTTGGCTTTGGGAAAGGAATTCCTGAAGCCTAACACAATTGCATAACTGGGTGTTTAGCAAGTCTGGGACTTGAGGTTGAGCTTTATGATAAGCTAACAAATGTTTAGAGTTATGATGGTTATTGATTATGTGTATGCATATGTATGGTATGTAGATTGTATTCCGAGATTACGTGGCGGAGCTTTCGGAGTATGCGTTCGGAGTTCGGCTCTTCCCTCGAGGTAGGAGAGGAGTTAACATTCAAACTGCATGAGTAAATTGAGAGTGATTTGATGTATGTGTTAAATACTCATGCCTGCCTTGCCATATAGTTATTAAGATGTTTGGAATGGCAAGTATATGATTAGTGTAGACAATGTATGAGAATATGTTTGTTAAAAATGATAAGCATGATTTTAATGTGAATAATAAGTTTGGAATAAAAATCTATAAGTATGAATGTGTGAACAGGTTGTATATGCCTTTTTGTGATGTGTAAGAAATGTTGGATATGTCCAAATTTGGCTAATAATAAGAATTTCTGAGTGAGAATGTTTAGAAAGAGTTGTATATGCCTCACATGTTGTATATGATGTGGTTGAAGTGAGTGAAGTCGCCTTGAATGTAATTTCATGTGTTGAGCTGTGAGAACTTTCATTTTCTGTCTATGTCCTGATATTCTCGCCCAAGCGAGATGGATTCTCGTCCAAGCGAGAATCCTCTATAACAGTATTATGGCCTCTGGGCCAATCTCGCCCAGGCGAGCGAGCTTTCTACTCAAGCGAGACGAGTGAATGGTGAGCAGGTGAGATTCTGGACGAACCTCACTCAAGCGGGTGTGATCGCATTTGAGCGAGCGAGGGAGGACATTGATGTTGGACGAATTCCGTCCGAGCAGGAATTTTTGAAAATAATTTAAGATGTGGTGAATTTCCGAGTGAAATTCCGAGTGAGCCATGTCCGAGACAGGACCTTCCGAGTGAGGAAGTGGATATAATTCCGAGTGAAAGGTCTCCGAGTGTGATATTCCGGGCAGCGGAGTTCCGAGTGGGAATTTCCGAGTTCAGTGTAACTCGTTCCGAGTGGAGTGCCTCCAAGTGTGTAATTCCGAGTGGGATGGCACCGATGGGGGTATACAGTGTGAGTCTGTCCAGAAGTACTCTGGAATAACTTTGCTCGAGTGAAAGACTTAGTGCTAGGATGCCTCACTCGAGTGAAAGAGAAAGGAAATCGGTTTTTGGAATATATATACCGAGTGAAAGACCGAGCGAGTGGTGGTCGGTCTTGGGATTAGTTTGCCGAGTGACAGACCGCTCGAGAGATGAGATGGTTTTGAAATAATTTGCCGAGTGAAAGATCGATCGAGTGATGAGTCGGTTTTAGAGTAATTTTGCTGAGTGAAAGACCGAACGAGAGGAGTCGGTTCCGGAATAAGTTCACCGAGTGAAAAATCGAGTGTTGGGAAGCCTCGCCGAGTGAGCGAGTGTTGAAAGGAACGACGACCTCTGGTCGGATTTCGCTTAAGCGAGTGGGTGCCTCGCTCAAGCGAGTGTTAGGGGGATTCCTTACTGGAACAATTACGCCCGAGCGATTGGCCGGGTGTGTGGTGTCTCGCTCAAGCGAGTAACATGGAAATTTGATACTGGCATGATTTCGCTGGAGCGAGTAAAGGCGCTCAAGCGAGATGGGCTGTCTCGCTTAAGCGAATGTAGGTCTCGCTTGAGCGAGTGACCCCTGATGGTATTTTTCCCTTCTTTTCTCAGTTCTGATAGTATTGGGCCTTTTTCCCCTTATCCTGTGTGATACCTGAGGGAACGTATGTGGATATAAATATGCCTATAACATAATTGGGTGGTGATGGATAACGATTGAGAGATTGAGAAAATTTGTTTATACCCATAATATGCACGATGTGAAACTTGAACCCTTAACCACCAAGAATGAAGTGTGTGAGAACAATGTCAAGGGTTGACATTGAGTTATGAGATTGTACCTCTAGTGATTATGAACCCTTCATGGGAATGATTGAATAGCAAGGTGTATGTTAATAACCGAATAAATCGGAGATGACAATTATAATGGGTTGAAAACCACTAAGTGAATGTATAATGGCATTGATGAATAATGAGAAATATTATGACACCCTTGTGGTTGATACAAGTAATTGACTTGTATGTGTGTGAGGCAATGATGATTGCTATATATATATATATATATATATTCTAAAAACACCTTGTTGTTACATGTGTGGATTAATATTATGATTATTTGCTATGCCTTCGACATCCATGTGTAGATTGATATGAATGATGTTTGTGGCCGATGAGATGCCAATTATATGAATGATGTACCTTGAAGGGCTTTATAAATGATTATGCATGATTATTGAAATGCCAAATTAAAATATACCCTAATTGAGAGAGTGAGCTATCCTTGCGAGGTTGTTGGGCACATGCATTATTGCATTGTTGCATTCATGGCATAGCATGGCATTGATATGCATTATTGTTGAATATATCACCTTGCGGGGTGCCACGAAGGGTATATCCCGGAGTGAAGAGGACGTTGTCTTATTATTGTTGAATATATCACCTTGCGGGGTGCCACGAAGGGTATATCCCGGAGTGAAGAGGACGTGTTCCTATTGTTGTTGATTTATTGTTGAATATATCACCTTGCGGGGTGCCATAAAGTGTATATCCCGGAGTGAAGAGGACGTTGTCCTATTATTGTTGAATATATCACGTTGCGGGGTGCCACGAAGGGTATATCTCGGAGTGAAGAGGACGTTGTCCTATTATTGTTGAATATATCACCTTGCGGGGTGCCACAAAGGGTGTATCCCTGAGTGATGATGGTATTGTGATAATCAATAGGAAATGATTGGTATGGTGGATATGATCACCTGATGGTAAGAAATGGATCCATTTCATGTGCATTAAACAGTTGACATATACATTAGCCTTAAGACCACGACATTTGAGATGGGATGACCACGAGAGATGATAAACCCCTTGCGAGGAAGTATTAATTAAAGATATGATGAATTGATGGGAATAATTTGTGAATGCCCTTGTTGATAAGTGGCAAGGTGATTGTGTAAGTGATTGTGTATATGCTTGTGCTGGTTTATGATATGAATTGCGATTCATGAGGCTTGTATGCCGATTGTAATAATGAGATAATGAATGAATGATAATTTGATCAATTGATAGCAAAGCACACATGACGTTGTATGCATATACACATGATCACAATATATATATTATTCATCATTTGAATGTATAACTCACTCTCCCATGTGGTCCCTTTTTTAGCATTGTGATGCAGGTTGCCATGGGATGAGTTCGGATTTTAATTAAAGCTTGGATAAGGGTAAATAGTGGTAGAGGAAGTGCCTTGACCGACATCATTTGTGAACTATTATGTAGTGAAATTATGAAATGAATAGATTGTATATGATGATATGGATGATTTAGTGATTGTGAATATGTATAAGATAATCCTTGAATTTGTGGATGGTGGATATATATATGTGGAATGTAAGAGATGATTTGATATGTATTAGATGGATTGAAATTGAATGATGAACATTGATGATTGTGATTGTCGGGAGAAGATTCCCGAATGTATATGTATATATATGTATATATATATATATAATTATATCTTAGGCATTGCATGCTTATATAATTATGTAAAATTATGATGGTTGTCTATTAGGATTATGATATGCCATTGCATGCTTTGCCGAGCCTTTTCTCATATCGTCATATATGGGACTAGGCGTGTGCCCGGTATACACATTCTTCCGCTGTAAACTCTATTATTTTCATATACCGTTATGGGCAATTTATCTATCGATCCAGTTATAGGTTATTTAATCTCACTCTTTGGTTTTCTGTGATTTGGGTCTTGATGTGATCATGGTGATGTCTTAGAAATATTTTCAAACGTGAAAAATTTATTCGCATTTTTATTAATTATGACGATCACATCGGGATTTGAGTACAGAAAATCAGGGGTGTTATAGGTGTCACCACTCATTTGTTCCTTTAAAGGTCATATCCGTCAAGAATCACCACTATAGGTTTCTTCTAGGTCTCCACCTTGTTGGCTTTTCCAAGATTACAATGTAATAAAGAAAACTTGTTTTACATACGAGTGAAGGGTTGAGAGAAGAAATTTAAGAATAAAGAAAGGCACAACACGCAGGCTGTATTTAAAATTAAATAAAAAATCTAAGAGCATAACCATTCACCGCTGGACGTGTTAATTAATCAATTAATAGAGTAATCAATTGTATTTAAAATAAAATAAATTTTAAAACACATAATTAAACACGCGGGGTCATAAAAGGAAAACTACGTAAAGAAGTTTGGTGGTTCTGTTGACAGTTCAACAGACAGGGTCAAGGGGTGTTCCAACCCAAAAATTTAGTACTGTAATTAGGTTAGTTCCTAGGAAAGAGAGATGGGTCCGGAGTGACCGCTTAAGTACCAAGTCTTTCCTAGCTAGAATGTCCCACTGACCATTAACAGCTCAAAATATTCGGTTATGATTTCAAACAATTTGAAATCTTAAATTTTGAAACGGCTAAGGTTTAACTTTTAAACCCTTATCTTTTGACCTTTACAATTATCCTAAAATAGGAATAGTCAAGGTTTAACTTTTAAACCTTATCTCTAGAGTCTCAACAATCATCCTATTTTTTAAGAACGATCAAGGTTTAAATTATACCTTATCTCTAGAGTTCAAGATATTTTATTTTGAATCCTATTAAATTTAATGAAGATCTTATCTTTAATTTGTAAGTTTTACAAATCCTATCAAATTTATTAAGAATTAAATATTTAATTTTAAAATTATAAAATTTAATAAAGATCTTATCTTTTATTTGTAACATTTACAAATCATATTAAATTTAATAAATATAAATTAATTTGTAACTCCTACAAATCACATTAATTTTAAAAAGATCATATACGATGCAAATCCTATTAAAATTAATAAGAATAAATTATTTAAATTTGTAATTCTTACAAATCACATTTATTTTAAAAAGATAACAAACAATGCAAATCCTATTAAAATTAATAAGAATAAATTATTTAAATTTGTAACTCTTACAAACTTTAAATTTAACAAACAATTAACATTTGATTTGCAACTTTTACAAATCGAATTTAAAATATAATATTAAAGTCAAATATTTTATTTGTAACATTTACAAATAAATAAAATACCATGATGTCTAGGTTTTAACTTTTGAATCCTAGTTTTCATTATGGCTAGGGTTTAACTCTTAAACTTTCTAAACACAATCTCACATGAACAATTCATATTAGAAAGAGAAAGCATATAGACATGCATTACATACAACCCTTGATTTCAATTTAATTAAACGAACATAAAATTAACATGCCTTATAATTAGAACACATATAAAATAATCACTATTGCAACATACAACATGTTCATATAATAAAGCACATTCCAAAAACATGTTCTTTAATTAAAATATTAAGAAAAACAATCAATATACACAAAACAAAAATAAATTGATACTAGCTTTCAAAAGGTGCAACCTTTGTAACATATCTCATAAAAAATGCAACCTTTACATAATATCTCATTAAAAATGCAACCTTTGCAACATATCTAATAAAAGATGCAACCTTTGCAAAAGATTCAACCTTTACAATTCTTTTCGTAAAAGAAATTTTTTTACATGTTCTTTAAATAAACATTTGCCCAAAACACGGTTTTGCAATCAAGCTCTGATACCACTGTTCAGGAATCCCTAGTGCATAAACAACGAAAATACAAGGATTCCCATAGGATTTGCAAAACGTCGTGTTTCAAAGCATAAGACAAACACAAAAAAAATTATTGTATTTTAGGATTACCTCTTAAAGAAAATCAAAGCAGTCATAGCCTCGTCCTTTAGGAGTCCACACAAGTACTCCCACTAAAAATGCTACACCTTCCAAATGCTAGTTTGACGGCGTGTAGCTCTTGCAACTTTTGTGTATTTGTGTCTTTTTTTGGTTGAACCACCTATGAGCATCTTATGCTCTATTTATAGGCTTAGGTTTGACCTAATTTGTTCTCTCTAAAGAGTGGGCTCCTTACTCATTCTAAGTGAGTTAGGCCCAATAGCTTTATTTTAATCCAACTAAATAAAAGTTATTCTTTAATGGCCTTACTCTATGTGTGTGACCTTATAAGTAAAATACTCGGTTATATTAATAATAAACTATTTTATTATTAATATAAAATAAGAACGACATCTACCAATGCATCATTATGTCCGAATATTATTTAATATCAATATAACCTATAAGTGATAATTATTTTATATGTTTGTTCCTTTTGTCACGATATCCTAATTGGGCCCAAGGCATGGTCGCGTCATCCTTGTAAGGCCCAATTTATTTTACTTGATACGGAGTAAACTTTATCTGAATAAATATCTAATATTTATTCTTTCTAGCATGACCATGCATTTCCTTAGTCTCACTCCATCAAGTGGCCTATAGATATCACTCCTGTCACATAGGAGAGACAAATCCCATCTATATCACTCACATCCCTTTGTATAATTTATTCATTGCCTAATCATAACCTTTATAGTTCTCTTGTTACAGAAGACGTTTGATTATATTAAAACAACAAACTCCTTGTGTAGGAATCATAGTGACTTCAAGTCAAAGGACTACATATACCATTATCACATTAAGAATCGTTTATGACATTCATGTAATGATCCATGTAACTTTCTCATGGTGGATCTGTCCAGTACATCATTACTCTTAATGTGTACCCGTGTGAAGACTTGATATCATCTATATCCATAATCTGTGAGATTAGATCATCAATACACTCACACACTAGTCTTAATATATTTACATGTCCCCACGTAAATACTTACTAGGGACATTTTAGCAATAACTCTCATTTGACCTATTACTCCAAGGATAAATAAAGGTTATTAAACTATTTAACAAAAAATTTCTTATTCAAAATGATGCGTCCCATATAGGCTTTTAGTGTATATTTCCAACATCTAGATCCACTGAAAAACAACAACGATAATAGAGGTGAGTATATATATATATATTCAACGATAGGTATGGAACTGGATTTCAACCCCGACACACCCAAGTACCTATCCAGTTCCATCATCACATAATACAAATAAATCATCATCCAACATTATCTATTCATCAATATAGCATTGCCTTAAATGCATATATCCTCGTAAATACCTATCAATGCAATACATGCAGATCTGACTAGCATAATTGGAATTCTATCTACATCATTCTATCTCGGTCTAGTCCCTTATGCCCTTCCTGCGTGATACCAGTCACCTCGTGATGTCTCAAGACTTGACTCTAACTCCAATGGTAATCACGAACCCTCAGGACCTAGACTAAAATATGTGGCACTAGAAATTCGAATTTCGGGTTCTTGACCTTTCACAGGTCACCCAACTCACCATGAAATACGACAATCACACAGTTTAACTCATATTTTCTCAATAAGCCATAAGCTACCTCAAACTTAATTCATCATCAATAATTACAATCTCATGTAATCAATTCATCACATAAAACCCTTGCAACCTCATGCAATCAATTTACAATCGCATATATGAATGACACAACAATCATCTATTTCAATTCATCAATAACATATTACGGGGTATATAGTCAAACAATACAACATCATAATCACAATATACTCATAAAAATATAATCATTTCAACAACACATAATCATACACATAAACATATTTACTATTATCCGTTCATAATATATGCATTTAAGATATAATGCTCCCCTTACCTGGAATAGATGAATCCCAGAAATCCGAAAAGCCCCCCAACACTATCTGATCACCCCATAAATAGCTCAAAATTCCTAAAATATCAATATTTAATTTTTAATAACTCATACACCATTACAATCATATTTCAAAGTCTATAACCATCAATTTATATGACATTCGATAAATTCTAACTTATCGAAACACGTCAATGACCTCTGATACTTGCTTCCAACAACACCCAAACTCCGAATCACCTCCGAACGAAAGAAAATCACAAACCGTTAGGCACCTAGGCTACCCATAAATTAAAATTAACTTATAAACTTTCAAAACTCATAAGAACAACACTATCAATGCTTAAAGTCACGGATTTGCAAAGCTAGAAGTCATGGGTACCTTCAAACTCACTAACAATGGCAGAAAACTCAACACCCCAAGGCACACAACGCTGGCCACACCCAAACCAAGCTCCAAAACGCCTCTAAATTCATGAAATTGAGAAGATTAAGAGATGGGTTTTCATGAATTGCATAAAACCAAGCTTGGGGTATACAGTTCTACCTTGAAATTGACAAGCTAGAGTTCCTTTCTTCCACCACAATAACTATCGAAAGTGAGAGAAATGAACATGGAATGGGGTCTTTGCTTTTTGATGAAAAATAAAGAGGAGAAAGTGGATTTAGCAATGGCACCGCGGGAGATGAAGAAGAAACGAAACCAAGCTTTCTTTCCCCTACTGCATACACGTGAACAAAGTTGAGAGGAAGAATTAGAAATTGTAAAATTTGAAGGTTAATGTAAGCAGGGGTATATTCATCCATTCATGTGTCTAGTTAATTTTTAAAAATAACTGGGTAACCACAATTATTCAAAATACACCTCGGTAAATTCTAAAACTTAACTTAACTTCCTAGGACAATTTAATCCATTAAATTTAATTATTAGGTCAATATAAATTACCCAAAAATTAAATTTGGGATGTTACACATATCACCTGAAGAAACACAAAACAAGGGCTAGTATAAAGAACCAAAACAAATAAAATGAAAAGCACAAAAAGATACTTACACATCTAGGAGTCTAGAGCGCCCAAATCGGTGGACACAGAAATTAACTCCTGGAAGCTAAAGTAATGCCCCAGATCCTTTGCAAAAAATTTCACGTTATCACGCTCAGCACGAGACAAGTCCTCTCAATTTATCCGGTATTGAACATGTACCCGAGTCCAATACAATGAAAAAGTGGGATGTTCATCCGGGTAGTGAAGAAAGTCCTACCCTGGCATGTTTGGACTCACCTAAACTTTAAAAAATGAACTTTTAAAACCCTTATAAGATTGATCAAACGCCTCTATTAGGCGGTGACTAGGAACCTCAGTCAAAGACACCTACCCTACAGGAAATCCCGCCTTAAAAATCTTTGCTTAAAAAAAGTAAAAGAAAATAGAGACTAAAAGGACACGCCTAAAATAGTCATAGAGGACCTCAAAGGCCTTACAAAGGCCTATCTATTCAGATGGAGTTAGGTCCAAGTGACGTTCAAGGCATTCAGAACACCCCTTTCTAAGTTAGAAAATGGAAGAGACAAATGGAGGTGGGAGAAGAATGTTTCATACACACAGGTGTAATCCAACTCCCCGGGGTTTGTCCAGGCATGGCAAACTCTTTCCTCTACAACACAACCTAAAAACTCCATATTGGAGGCTAGCACAAAACCATTGAAGGTCCCTTCTTGCCATAACTTAGCAATAACACCCTCATCTCTAATGGAAGAAAGGAAAGACATAACCTCCCCCCTAATCCACGAAAACACACCCAAAGCAAAAGACATTTTTTCAAAACATAGAAGGAAGAATGAGCAAAATGCTACAACCCAACAATGTAAATAAGGAGAAAAAAGAAACTAACCTTTGATAAAGAAGGATACTACCCAAAGACAAGAAGAAACCTAAGGAAAAGAAAGAACCAATCAAGACCAAGGACTTGGAAATGGAGAGGGGAGAGTAGAACAAAAGAGAACTGAAACAAATCGTAACAAAAAAAGGTAAAAAATGAAAGGATTTGGGCTATATATACATAAAGAAAAAGGTAACTCCTAGGAAAATCTAATAGTTAGGAACATCACTAACTTTATGGCCAAGATGTCACTATGACCTCTCGAAGGACAATTGCCATCTACACATGGCGAAAAGCCCACTCCCACTTGAAGCGATGCACATAAACCCAAGAGACGCTCAAGAGCATAGAGATATAAAATGCCTTATCATTACAAAAATGACTTTGTTCAAACTGTGTTTGAATATGATTACAGGTTCAAGGATTTTGATAATGACAAAGGACTCCTGAAGAAATTCTTGCAAAAATAAAGACTTAGAATCAGACCCAGAAAAACTACGCAGATAATCGATTAGGGAGTCTAAGCTAATTGATTAGATAGCTTCTGTTTCGAATTAAATGTATCAGGTACATAAGCTAATCGATTACAAGACCTCAGGCAATTGATTACAGAGCTACTGGAACGACACTAATCGATTACCCAAGTGTCATAATCGATTACCAAGTCAAGAATTGAATGAAATGTATCAGGTACATAAGCTAATCGATAACAAGACCTCATGCAATCGATTACAGAGCTACTGGAACGACACTAATCGATTACCCAAGTGTCATAATCGATTACCAAGTCAAGAATTGAATTAAATGTATCAGGTGCTATAGCTAATCGATTACTGGGCAAGATATAATCGATTACCAGGGTTCTGACTTGAAGCTAATCGATTAGGTGGTGAATGCTAATCGATTACAGCACGAACTGGACTGAAAAATTTGAAATGTAATCGATTACAGCTCGAGGCGTAATCGATTACGATAGTGGGAAAATATATTTTAGTGGGAAACCAGCTTATTTTTCACCATTTCTCAGATGCTCACTACATGCAACGGCTAGAAGGTCTCTCAAGCTGCTCCAAGGCTTTATAAATGCAAAGGAAACACAAGCACAAGAAAGAAGAAGCAAGGGAACAACAAGGAGCAAAAGGAAATCAATTCTACAATCATTCTTGGTGCTTAGTGAGTTTTTACTCTTGTATATTCTGAGATTTCATTTGTATATCCTCTCTTGTTGAGAGCTAAAATTTGTGTGAGCTATCACTTGCTTATCCACTCTTTTGGGAGAGTATTTTTGCTTGTAAACACAAACATCAAACACCAAAGTTCACTCTAGGATTGAGTGGTTATTCACTCTAGGTTGAGTGGTTACAAAGGTTGGGGTTCAACCTTTGGGATATTGTGAGATTGAGAAATTGGGTGGGTTGCCCTTGTACTTGTGAGGATTGGATTCTTGAGTGTGGGACACTAGGAAGCCGCAATTGCTCAAAGTTGTCTCTAATCTACAATAGTGGAAATCCTCTAAGTGGGTTGCTTAGAGGCGAGACGTACACCGGGTTGGTGGAACTCGTTAAATCGGTTTGCAATCTCTTCTCCCTTACTCTATTACTTTCATATATTACTCTTGATCGATTTGTGTTGGTTGATTATGTTTGCATATTTTAGCTTGGTTGATTTAGTTAATATTGAACATTACACACCAAGTGTTTGATAAATTGCTTTATCCATATTTGCCTCTTGTTTTGAATTATCTTGTGTACTTTACTTGATCTTACTTTCATAATCTCTAAACTTGTGTTAAAAGAATCAAGTTCAAAGGCATTTCAAGCAAAGTTTTAAAAACTCAATTCACCCCCCTCTTGAGTATTGAGGCTACTTGAATAACAAGTGGTATCAGAGCTTGACTCTTGGTAGATCAAGCTTAACAGCTTCAAGAGATTTGATGGCCTCAAGTTCTCAAAACCTTTTTCCCGAGGGTGGTGCCATAAATAGACCTCCCGCTTTCAATAGGGAAGGCTATGCCTTTTGGAAGGAAAGAATGAAAATCTTTATTCAATCTATCGATTTAAAAATTTGGAATGCCATTGAAAATGGTGCTTATACACCCATTCATACTGTCAGTGATAAAAATGTTGAAAAACCTATAGAAGAATAGACAGGTGATGAGGAGAAGAAAGTGAAATACGGATATAAGGCTAAAAATCTCATCACTATGGCATTAGGTCCCGATGAATTTTTTAGAATAATGACTTGTCAATCCGCTAAGGAAATGTGGGATACTTTACAAGTAACTCACGAAGGTACTAGTGATGTAAAAGACTCCAAGATTAGTACCTTGACTAGCCAATATGAAAGTTTTAGAATAAATTCAGGGGAAACCATAGTAGAAATGCAAAAGAGATTTACTCTTATAATTAATCATCTCATTACTCTTGGTAAAGTTTACACTAACAAAGAACTTGTGCACAAAGTCTTGAAAAGTCTTAGCAGGGAATGGCAACCATTCGTCACCGCCATCAAACAATCCCCAAGTATCAATGAAATGTCACTTGCCACACTCTTCGGAAAACTACAAGAGCAAGAGCAAGAACTAAGAGTTTTGAAGAACGCGGAGGAAGAAGAAAAATCCTCCAAGAAGAAAGGCTTAGCTCTCAAGGCCACCTCTATACATGAAGAAGAATCATACAGTGACCTTGACGAAGAAGAAGAATTTGGTTTGTTTGTGAAGAGGTTTGGAAAGTTCATGAAAAACAAAAGATTCCAAAAGAACTTCAAACCCCAAGGTAAGAAACCAATCTCAAATGAATCCTCTTCTTCACCAAATTGTTTTGAATGTGGAAAAGAAGGGCACTTCAAAGTAGATTACCCAAATCTAAAGAAAAAGAATAAGGAGAAAAGAGGAAGAAGAAGAGCTTACATCGCTTGGGATGAAAACGATGTAAGTTGTTCCGATGAGTCCGAAAACGAAGAAGCGAATATTTGTTTAATGGCCAATCACCAAGAAGAAGATAATGAGGTAAGTCTTCCTAATTTAGATAAAAATGAATTACTAGAAGCATTTGAAGAATTGTATGATAAATTTGTTAAGCTCTCTAGTAAGTACAAATTATCTAGAAAGACCATTGACACTTTTGAGAGGGATCTTATAGAAGTGTGTAAAGAGAATAAATGTTTGAAAGATGAATTAGAAAATGTTCAAGCATGCTCTAGGACCAAACCATGTGAATTTGTAAAGAAGTGTGATATTCTTGAAACCAAGGTTGTAGACTTAAATAGGATACTAGAAAAGTTCACTAATGGTAGAGATAACTTAAATATATTACTTGGAAACCAAAGATGCATGTTTGATAAAACCGGTCTAGGATATAACTCTACCAAGAAAGAAAAACACTATAAAATTTTTTTGTGCCACCTATGAAATTATCTTCACCTTTTATGAAATGCAATCATTGTGGTTTCAAAGGTCATAGCTCATCAAATTACAATGTTAGAAAATTAGGGCCAAAGGTCATAAGAAAAGTGTGGGTTCCCAAAGGAACATTACCACAAGCTAACATTAAAGGACCCAACATACAATGGGTACCTAGTTCTCTAAATTAATCTTGTTTTGTAGGTATCTTCAAGGCAAGCAACACCCATTGGTATTTGGATAGTGGGTGTTCAAAGCATATGATGGGAGACATAAGTAAATTCACCTCATTCACTCCCAAAAGAAAAGGAAGTGTGACCTATGGAGACAACACCAAAGGAAGAATCCTAGGCATTGGAAACATTGGTAAAAATTCTTCTACTTCTATTAGTGATGTATTGTATGTTGAAGGCCTCAAACACAATTTACTTAGCATTAGTCAATTATGTGACAAAGGATATAGAGTTTTGTTTGAATCAAATTGTTGCATAATTGAACATAAGATTAATAAGGAAATCAAGTTTGTAGGTCAAAGAATTGATAATATTTACATGATTGATATGGATAGTTTGTCCTCAAATGATGTACAATGCTTCATGACTAGAGAGGATGAAACTTGGATATGGCATAGAAGAATAGCTCATATACATGTAGACCATTTGAATAAACTTGTTTCTAAAGAATTAGTAATTGGTTTACCAAAGCTTAAATTTGAAAACAAATTTTGTGATGCATGTCAAAAGGGAAAACAAGTAAAGGCATCCTTTCAATCTAAAAACATTGTTTCCACCCAAAGCCTTTACAACTTTTGCACATGGATCTATTTGGACCTTCCAAAATCAAAAGCTTTGGTGGTAATTACTATGGTCTAGTAATTATAGATGACTATTCTAGATATACATGGACCTTGTTTCTTGCTCATAAAAATGAAGCATATCATGCATTTAAGAAACTTGCTAAGATTATCCAAAATGAGCAAAATTCTAAAATTGCATCCATTAGAACCGATCATGGGGGAGAATTTAAAAACCAATCTTTTGAAAAATTTTGCGAAAAACATGGTATCAATCATAATTTCTCAGCTCCTAGAACTCCACAACAAAATGGAATAGTTAAAAGGAAAAATAGATCCTTAGTAGAACTTGTAAGAACCATGTTAAATGAAAATAACATTGTGAAACATTTTTGGACCGATGCGGTACATACCGCTTGTCATGTTATGAATAGATGTTTAATAAGGCCTATCCTAAAGAAAACCCCCTATGAACTTTACAAGGGAAGAAAACCCAACATTTCATACTTTCATATTTTTGGATGTAAATGTTTTGTGCTCAATAATGGAAAAGATAATCTAGGAAAGTTTGATGCTAAAGCTGATAAGGTAATCTTCCTAGGATATTCACAATCTAGTAAATCTTATCGAATCTTTAATAAACAAACAAATACCATTGAGGAGTCCATTCATGTCAAATTTGATGAGAATCACCATAACTCCCCGAGAAAGGAAGATGTTGATGATATTGCAGGTACTTTTCAAGAATTAACCTTGAATGACAAGGAAGAAGAGAACAAAGACAAAGATGCAACACAACATGAGGAACCACAACAATGGATCACTTTGAAGGACCACCCCTTAGATAAAGTCATAGGTGAAATGAGTAAAGGTGTAAGTACTCGAAACGCCATTAGGAATGCATGTAATCATTTAGCCTTTGTATCATAAATAGAACCCAAATGCATTGATGAAGCTATTATTGATGAACATTGGATGTTGGCCATGCAAGAAGAATTGAATCAATTTGAAAGAAATGAAGTCTGGGAATTAGTGCCAAGACCCAATGATCACCAAATAATAGGAACAAAATGGGTGTTTAGGAATAAATTAGATGAAAATGGTATAATTACAAGGAACAAAGCTAGGCTAGTAGCTAAGGGTTACAATCAAGAAGAAGGCATTGATTATGAAGAAACGTATGCTCCCGTAGCTAGGCTAGAAGCCATTAAATTATTATTAGCCTTTGCATGTTGTAAGGACTTTAAATTGTACCAAATGGATGTCAAGAGTGCTTTCTTGAATGGTTATATTCAAGAGGAAGTGTATGTTGATCACCCTCCAGGTTTTGAAAACTACCAATTTCCAAATCATGTTTTCAAACTAAAGAAAGCCTTGTATGGCTTAAAACAAGCTCAAAGAGCTTGGTATGAAAGATTGAGCAAATTTCTTTTAGAAAATAACTTTGAAAGAGGAAAGGTTGACACAACATTATTCATAAAGCACAAAAAGAATGACATACTATTGGTGTAAGTATATGTTGATGATATAATCTTTAGTGCTACTAATAAGTCAATGTGAAAAGAGTTTGCTAAGTTAATGCAGGAAGAATTTGAGATGTCCATGATGGGGGAACTTACTTTCTTCCTTAGACTACAAATCAAGTAGACTAATGAAGGCACATTCATTAGTCAATCAAAGTACTGCAAAGAATTTCTTAGGAAATTCAACATGGACAAGGCAAATGACATTGCCACACCTATGCGCACTTCATGCTATTTGGACAAGGATGAGAAGGGTAAGGATGTTGAACTTACAAAATATAGAGGTATAAGCGGATCCTTACTTTACTTAACCGTAAGTAGGCTGGACATCATGTTTGCTGTTTGTATGTGTGCAAGATATCAAGCATGTCCAAAAGAATCACACCTAACTGCTATAAAAAGAATAATGAAATATCTTGTTGGAACTCTAAATGTCGGTTTATGGTACCCCAAAAGGGTTGAATGCACATTAGTTGGATATTCGGATTCAGATTTTGCAGGATGTAAACTAGATAGGAAAAGCACTAGTGGAACATGTTGCTTACTTGGTAGTTCTCTTGTTTCTTAGCATAGCAAAAAACAAGTAAGTGTTACACTATCCACAACTGAGGCAGAATATGTTGCAGATGGTAGTTGTTGTGCTCATATCCTTTGGATGAGATAACAACTTCTAGATTTTGGTGTTATGTTAGACCATGCGTCTCTCAAATGTGATAACACAAGTGCTATAAATATTTCAAAGAATCCTGTAATGCATTCAAGAACCAAACATATTAAGATTCGACATCATTTCATTAGAGATCATGTATTAAAGGGTGATTGTGTGCTCGAACATATTGAAACTTCAAAGCAATTAGCGGATATATTCACCAAACCTCTAGCAAAAGATCAATTCATACATATTAGGAGAGAATTAGGAATCCTTGATATAACCAATTGTGTTTGAATAAATAGATGATTTTGATAATTGCTTGATTCTGATTATGTTTCATTAAGTTTGAAATGTTCTAAGGAATAACTTAATAGATTTCCAGCCTTCTGAAACAAAATCTGCAAAATCTGGGCGTTTTTAAGCAAAACAATCGATTACAAAGATTGACATAATCGATTAGTAAGCTTCTGGTTCTTAGCTAATCGATTACTCCTTGACATCTAATCGATTACCAAGCTTCTGTTTTCTGCCTAATCGACTATCACTTGGTCCATAATCGATTATAAAGCCTCTGTTTCAGGTCCAAAACGTTTCAACTTTCCTCTAATCGATTACCAGCCTCTCTTAATCGATTAGGGCGATTCTGTTTCTCAAACTAATTGATTACCCATCTCTCCAAATCGATTACCCATATGGGAAAACGATTCATCTTCCTCAGAAACAGTGAGCTAATCGATTACCCATGCCTTATAATTGATTAGCATCGGTTCCAGAGTAGTCAAACGACGGTTACCGAGGCCCTTCGTGTTCCTACCCCCACTAACTCCACTTCACTCCTTCCTAAACCTACCTTTTCCCTATAAAAACCCACCTATTCACTCTCTCAACTCACACTACCTCTTCTCCTTTAAACTTTCTCAAGTTCCCAAAGAACTCTCTCCTTCTCTTCATCATCCCTCTACACTTTTCTCCTTCCACCACCATGTCTTCATCAAGAATCATCAAGAGGGCAAGGTCTTCAATGGCCTAACCAAACAATCCCTTTGATTTCTCCAGGTTTTTCACAAACCATAGAGACCTTCAAAACTTCATTAACCATTTTTCTGAAAAAGACATCATATCCCCCCACTACACCATTGCTGAAACATTTGACAACCACAGCCTCACCTTCACCCAATGTCTCCACCACTACAACCTCTTCCCCTTCCTCACCCTTAAGGAAGAACTTTACTATCCTGAACTTATCTGGGTATTTTACTGCAACCTTAAGCTTGTAAATGGGGTGATAGAATCAAAAGTTAAAAATGTGACCATTAAGCTCACAAATGCCCAGTTGGCGGAAATCACTCTTCTGCCACTCAATGATGCAGAGTTCGACGGAGGAGATCCTGAGGACGAATGGGCTTTCAATGCTCTCACTGCCCGACAATCCTTATGGAAGGCTGATCGCCCAAGAAGCAACCACAAGCTGGTGGGCCACTTGACCATAAACAACCGCCTCTTACACTTTTTCTTGGTCAAGATGTTGGTTCCCCGTGGTGGGAACTATGCTCTGGTAGAAGAGGATGATGTCCTCTTGATGTGGGCTATGCAGAACCAAAAGGAGATAAATTGGGTTCAAATGATCAAGCTCCACATGGGCCAAGCCAAAGATCAGCAAAAGCTTCCCTACGCCATTCTACTCACTAGAATCTTCAAACATTGTGGAGTAGACTTGGCTGGAGAGCTGTCGGAGAAGATGCCTCCAAAGGCTTGCATTGGCACCCATCACCTTACCAAGATGGGTCTCGTTTTTCTGAATGGAGCTTGGTACTCAAGGATAGAAGGCTATCATGCCAACATTCCTTTTGAAGCCCCTGCTGATGAGCCAATCCCTCCTCCTCCTGCAACACAACCTGCACCAGAAGCCCCCTCTGATCCATTCGCATCTCTCTACGCTCACCTTGACCGCCGCTTCGACCGCATTGAGAACTCTCTTAAAGAGTTTTCAATGACTGAGCAGCAGCACTTTGAGATGATGCAACAACGCTATGATGAGCTATCTCACCAAATCTCTGAGCTTTGCTTTTTCAATCCGGATAACTCAATCCGTTTTTCATGTTTTGGTTAATATGTTTTGTGTTTTTCTCAATTCTGCATAAGTTTTTTAATTCTGCCATCTTTCTATGTACTTTCCCTTCCTTTTGAATTGAATAAAGATTTACCTTTCATTATATGCATCTATTTGCTTTATTGTTTTTGATGATTCCAAAAGGGGAGAAGAAGTTTATTCATCTAATTATTAATTGTTCATCTATTTTGGCTGCTAAAAACAAATATGCTAAATGATTAATTATCTCTAAGTGGTTAATTATCTCCAAAGGCATAGATTCCTAAAGATAGGGGAGATTTGATAATGTTTCAGAGATAATGTAATATTTAAAATAGAAATGAGATATGTTTAAGAGATAAGAGATAATGCATATTAGATAATATTTAAGAGATAACTTGTTTAACAGATAATGCAAATTTTGAAAATCTGGTTAAGAGATAAGAGATCATGCAGAACTCAAAAGATATGTTTTTGCAGGGATAAAATTAGAGATAAGCTTGTTGTTTAAACTAACAAACCTCAAGAGATGAACATGGTTGTCATCATCAAAAAGGGGGAGAATATGTTTGAATATGATTACAGGTTCAAGGATTTCGATAATGACAAAGGACTCCTGAAGAAATTCTTGCAAAAACAAAGACTTAAAATCAGACCCAGAAAAACTGCGCAGATAATCGATTAGGGAGTCTAAGCTAATCGATTAGATAGCTTCTGTTTTGAATTAAATGTATCAGGTACATAAGCTAATCGATTACAAGACCTCAGGCAATCGATTACAGAGCTACTAGAATGACACTAATCGATTACCCAAGTGTCATAATCGATTACCAAGTCAAGAATTGAATTAAATGTATCAGGTACATAAGCTAATCGATTACAAGACCTCAGGAAATCGATTATAGAGCTACTGGAACGACACTAATCGATTACCCAAGTGTCATAATCGATTACCAAGTCAAGAATTAAATTAAATGTATCAGGTACATAAGCTAATCAATAACAAGACCTCATGTAATCGATTACAAATCTACTGGAAGGACACTAATCGATTACCCAAGTGTCATAATTGATTACCAAGTCAAGAATTGAATTAAATACATCAGGTGCTATAGCTAATCGATTACTGGGCAAGATATAATCGATTACCAGGGTTCTGACTTGAAGCTAATCGATTAGGTGGTGAATGCTAATCGATTACAGCATGAACTAGACTGAAAAATTCAAAATGTAATCGATTACAGCTCGAGGCGTAATCGATTACAATAGTGGGAAAACATATGTTAGTGGGAAACCAGCTTATTTTTTCACCATTTCTCAGATGCTCACTACATGCAACGGCTAGAAGGTCTCTCAAGCTGCTCTAAGGCTCTATAAATGCAAGGGAAACACAAGCACAAGAAAGAAGAAGCAAGGGAACAACAAGGAACAAAAGGAAATCAATTCTACAATCATTCTTGGTGCTTAGTGAGTTTTTACTCTTGTATATTCTGAGATTTCATTTGTATATCCTCTCTTGTTGAGAGCTAAAATTTGTGTGAGCTATCACTTGCTTATCCACTCTTTTGGGAGAGTATTTTTGCTTGTAAACACAAACATCAAACACCAAAGTTCACTCTAGGATTGAGTGGTTATTCACTCTAGGTTGATTGGTTACAAAGGTTGGGGTTCAACCTTTGGGATATTGTGAGATTAAGAGTTTGGGTGGGTTGCCCTTGTACTTGTGAGGATTGGGCTCTTGAGTGTGGGACACTAGGAAGCCATAATTGCTCAAAGTTGTATCTCTAATCTACAATAGTGAAAATCCTCTAAGTGGGTTGCTTAGAGGCGAGACGTACACCGGGTTGGTGGAACTCGTTAAATCGGTTTGCAATCTCTTCTCCCTTACTCTTTTACTTTCATATATTGCTCTTGATCCATTTGTGTTGGTTGATTGTGGTTTGCATATTTTAGCTTAGTTGATTTGGTTAATATTGAACATTGCACACCAAGTGTTTGATAAATTGCCTTATCCATATTTGCCTCTTGTTTTGAATTATCTTGTGTACTTTACTTGATCTTACTTTCATAATCTCTAAACTTGTGTTAAAAGAATCAAGTTCAAAGGCATTTCAAGCAAAGTTTTAAAAACTCAATTCACCCATCTTCTTGAGTATTGAGGCCACTTGAATAACACAAACAACATCTTGAGAAATGAAACAATAGCTACCCATCATCAGACATGTGTCCCCTCTAGGACCCTCTGGAAGACCTTACTTGGAATCTAGCCTCTTGGAATGCTTTAGTCAGAATCTAGCCTTTCGAAATACCTCACTCGGAATAAAGCCTCTCAGAATGCCTCACTCAGGATCGAGCCTCTCAATGCTTCACTCGGAATCGAGCCTTGCAGAATGCCTCACTCGGTATCAATTCACCTAAAAACATTTTCTACTTGGCACATAATCACTCCGCCCAACCTTTTATCGAGATGTCGTAACTAAGGAGCTCTTGTATCAAAAGGAAGCCCCACATGACCTTCTTTATTTTAGAGAAGATATCTTTAATAGTTTGATTCCCTTAATTTTAGAAGATGATGGTTATCTCTTGGTAATTGGATCGAAATTAAAGCCCCTCCCCATTTTTTACCTATCGTATAAATAAGGCTTCGGAGCCTCATTATACGCTAAGTGACATTTTTGAGTAATAACCCTAATTTTTTAAGGTAATTCTTTTGGGTTTTAGTCTTGCACACTCATAGTGAACAAATATCATCTTCACACTTTTTATTTTTAGTTTGAATCATGAAATTATTATTATATTTGTTATTTTAAAAATATATATAAAAATAAAAATAAAACATAAAAAAGAGAAAAGAATATTGTTAACATTTTTATATAAAATTTTAAAAACAAAAAATAAGATATTAATTTTACAATTAAAATTAAAAATAGAAATAGAAATCAAATCTCACCTAAAATTTCTTATTTTATTGAACGATATCATTTGTTCCATCATACAAAAAATGTTGTGCAAGAAGAAAAAGTTTATATCACTGCCAACTTTGCTATTTAACAAATAATTAATTTCTTTTTCACAATAATTCTTTAACTTAGACTGCCACATGAAATTTCCTTCTAATTTTTTCTTTTTGAATTCTCTTAATTCATTGCATAAATTTATTATCAATTAACCTTTTTTCTTTATAAACAATTAACTTTTCACTTTGCCTATCTAATTCTTGACATTTTATATTTCTAACATTTTTCAATTTCATGTTTATATATATGTCGATCTTGTTATTTTTTTAAGTTTGTTAGAAATTCTACGACAAGAGATACAAATAGTGAAAGTAATATTTTTTTATATTTTGTATCTTAAAATATGCAATATATAATATTCATTTAGAAACAAAAATCTATACTTTTAGGGATTTCAAGAACAAATATTTGAGTATTTAGTTAATTAAATTTATTTATTTTATACTCTACTAGTGGTATATTTAAAATTAACTTATACTATCTATATTCCAAAATTGTTATAAATATTAAATAATCAATATTAAAAAGTTATTACACAGTTGTATTAATGTATATCTGTGAAAGAGAAACTTCCTAACCAACAAACTCTAAAAATTAATTATTGACATGATACTTTTAGAAAATATAAATAAATCAAATGAATTGAAATTGATTCCACTTCATTAGATAAGTAGAAAACTTAATTTTAATAAATTTTATTTATAATTTTTATATAATTATTTTATAGATTATTTTGATTTCTTAACTTATAATTGTAATATTTATGACATTATTTTTTGTGAATCATATAAATGTATAATTTTGAAAGAAAATGGTATTAGGTTAGGTGCTTAAAATTTTAAAAAACTTTTTTATTTTTATAAGAGTTATCATTGTACAAAAAACATCCTATTAATTTAATAATTTAAAAAGGTAATTTGTAAATATAATTAATAGAATAAAATAATATTTGTTTCTAGGCTCTTTCTATTGTTATATGTATGGGATTTGAAATTATGAGATATTCAATAATTTTTTTATTAATCATTCCTCAAAGCATATATTATGAACGAATTATTTAGAAAGGAAAATAAATGTATTGTCATATATTAAGGAATCATATATATATATATATATATAATAAATTAACACCATTATATAAAATATATATATAATTTCCATAGATAAGTTTTTAATTAAATCTTAATATATTTTACCTTTTTACCTTGAAAGATAAATTTAATATTGATTTAATTTAACCAATATTGGTGGTATTTAACTTTTAAAATATTGAAAACAAAAAAAGAGTCCTATGTATAACGTTCCGCTTAATTATTAGATTTTAAATCATGTATTTAAACTCAATTTAAGTATAATTCACTTCAATTATTATGATGGATATCCAAAAGTTTGAACCATAGAATGAAAAAGTGTGAAGAAATTTTTTTAGCACGCTAATTCCTTCGCACTATTTGGTAAAATATGTCTAAATGGAGGTGCAAAACTCCAATGGAGGTAATTCCAAATGATACACCTTCACAACTTAATTATTTATAATTGTCGTGAAGAAGTCCAGGGCCAATTATGCCCTTAAGATTGCCCAATTCACAGAAAGCTGGAACCAGTCCGCATGAAATTTCAGCCTGAATACTTTGTAGTAGTTTGGGCATAACTTGGGCTACGAACCTCTGATTGAAGTGATTCTAGCGAGAAAATGTCCATGACTCAATTATCTATAACTTTTTTGAAGAAAACGAAAGCTAATTTTGTAACACCTCCTTATATACACAAGATATATAAAAAAACTTTTAGAAAGATATACATATTTATCACTCTTTATCTCGCGTATACAAGGATGTATATACATCTGATTTCCTTTGAATATTGAAAGTAAAAAAAAACATTGTCTTTCAATATTTGTCCATAGTGATAAAACAATTTATAGAAATCATAAGTGATAAATGTGACACCCAGAACCCAAATTACAAATTCCAATTAATTAACCCAAATTTTTGAAATAAATTTTTCGCGTTTAAAGAATCATTTTGAAATTCGTAAATTAAATTCTGAGGTCACGTAAAAATTGATAAATGCGGAATATTATCATGCATACTAGTCGTGAACGAATAAAACATAATACATTTATATAGCGGAAACAATAGAGAAGATTACAGTACAAGGTACATAATAATATTATTACAACACATTAAATCTCAAATGAAATCAAAGTCCAAGCAATAAAACATAAAAACTTCATTAATTGCACCATTTGTCATTTTATAAAGCATGCACTGTAAAAATAATGTAAGAGTGAGATAAAATATAGAATAAATAAAAAATAAGTAAAATTGTACAAACACAATCAACAAACAATTATGATATGATGAATATGCCAAACAAGGTCATTTACATTTAATAATCTTTAATTTAGTCAAATGATGTCATGCTGGATTCATTTTGATTTAGTGGGAATACTGCAGTAAAAAGTGTTAATCTAGTGGCCTCCTATAACTCGAGAGGGGGGTGAATTGAGTTATAATAATTCTAAAATTTCTAATCACACTTTTCTCAACTCTTAATTTTGTTGTAATTAAATGTAAAAGAATATGACAGTGCACAACAGATTATGTAAAATAAAAGACAGAGTGTAGGGTTAAGAGATTTGCAAACAGTATTTATACTGGTTCGGCCAACCACTGCCTACGTCCAGTCTTCTCAAGTCACCCTTGAGGATTCCACTATTGTAAAAATTAGTACACCAGTACTTCCACACCTTGGCACAACCTTGCCTTTGTGTGAAGTATCTCGACACACCAAGAGTCTCACTACTCTTGTATACAATACTTTGGGAAACCTTCCCAAGCAAACAGGATTCTCACTCTTTTAGTAGAGTGAACAAAGAAATACTCTCTTATTTAGAGCATATGAACAAATTGAAGAGCAATAATAAGTAGAAACTCTACTTAGAAGAATATGGCCTTTATTGGTCTTAAGAGAGAATTGGAAGAATTAGTGTGTTTTTGCAAATGAAGAGCATCCCTATTTATAGTGTTAGAGAGGCCTTCAAGAGATGTGAATTTAATGAATAAATTAATCAAAAAGGCACCTCTTGAATAAAATAATAATTTATGAAAAGATATAAGGTTTCATCAATGTTTTTCACGAAGAGATGTAATGTTTCAGCCTTTCTAACTTGGTGGTAATCGATTACAATAAGTGTGTAATCGATTAAGTTCATTTAAAAACTTATTTTAGCATGACTGTTAGTCTGTAATCGATTACAATAACCACGTAATCGATTACTTGGGTTAGTTTTAAAACATTTGCTGAAACATTGACTTTTAAACCTTTTTAAAGCATGGTAATCGATTACTCGTTTGAGGTAATCGATTACTTTAATTAGTTTTTAAAGTTAACATGTTGAAATCTTTTTATTTTGTTTTTCAAAATTTCTTCAGACCTGGTAATCGATTACTCTATTGAGGTAATCGATTACAGTCATTAAAAATTCAGATTTTGGTAAAATTTAAATCATTGATTATTATTAATTTTTAATGGCCATATTTTTCTTTAATAGAATCTTACTATGATTCTGCCTTGGTCTTGAATCTTCATGCTTGATCTTTGGCATTTAGTCTTTGTCATTATCAAAATCCTTTATTGTCTTCATTCTCCCCCTTTTTGATGATGACAATTACCTGTATACTTCTGTACAAAAATTGATGCATGTTACTTTTAAGATTAATTTCTTTTTGTTTGTTGTATTTTATTGGCCCTTGTGTTGTACTTTTTTTTTGATACTAAAAGTACTCTCTCCCTGACTTTTTGCAGTGTTTACCAATGATTGTTTTGATGCCAATGATTAAAATGATCAATGATTAAAATGATTGCTATATCTCCCCCTTTGTCATTATCAAAAAGAATAATAAAAAAATTGTAAAGTGCAATGGATAATATTTATATTGATGAAACAACCAGCCAACAAGAGGACTTGTTTTTCATAAACAAAAACAGAAATTATATAGTAATAGCCAACAAAACCAGAAGACTTGTGGTTCACAAACACAAATAGAAATTATTTAATAACAACCAACAAAACAGAAAAATAGGCTAATCAGATGGGGGTGGAAAACGGGAAAGGAGAGTCTGCATGGTGCTGTTCACATGGTCAAAACGGTCACGAACATAGGAACGGAGGGACTGGAGTTCGGTGGCAAGGTCAGTCATGGAAAGAGAGCCGAGTACTGGATCAGGATCCTGGGGAGGAGCAGAGTGTTTGGGAATCCATTCGCCTTCAACGTTTTGCTTGTAGCCAAATGAAGAGAGAGCAGTTTTTCCAATGGCAAAGGAGCGCTGAGGCTTGATATATAATTCATCAGAGATGGGAACATTGAAGTGACGTAGAATTCGGGTAATGAGTCCAGCATATGGAAGGTGAGCGTTGGCTTTCAGAGCCTTCTTCATGCGATAGCGAATAAGAGTAGTCCAACTAAGAGGGCGAACGGTTAAGAGAGACCACATAAGAACCAAATCTTCCTCAGTAATCTGGGCCAAGTTTGTGGTTCGGGGAACCAGAATGCGAACCAAAATGTAGTGCATGACCCTGCAACTAAACGAAAGAGAACCAGCCAAGAGGCGGCCAACACATTCAGCAGTCTCAGAACACACAAGGCGACGGGCTTCAAGATTGTTAAAGTCATGTTCCCAGTTTTCAGAAAGGTGACCTTCATAATGTTCTCTGACCGAAGGAAGTTCAGTGAGTTCATAGAAGATGCCAGAATTAATAACAATGGGGACCTTCTTGACTTTAGAGATTATGCATCCGTCAGTAATCTGAAGATTGGAGTAGAACAGACGGACAAGATCAGGATAGTGATCCTCTTTGATGGTGAGAAATGGGATGAGATTCTGAATATAAAAAAATTGATAGCAATCAACATTTTCGATTACAGGAAGTTCAATGCATTTGGGGTCTATGATGTCACGGCAATGAAATAGAGAATAAAAACGTGTTTGTTGAGTAGAGTTGGAGAAAAATTCCACAAAGGTATGAAGGGAAGGATTTGGTGTAGGCTGATCAGAGGAAGAAGAAGTGCCGAGAGTCCTCTTTTTCTTGGTTGGGACAGCAGGTGAAGGTGGTGTGGGAGTGTAAGTAGGAGAATGGTCAGCCATGGGAGTGAAAACGGAGGAAGGACAAGATGAAGAAGATGGTGAATAGTGAAAAATAAGAGTGAAAGGAATGGTTTTTAACCGATTCGAATAGAGGTAATCGATTACATGAGTCAGCGTATGTATATTGTAATCGATTACAGGAAGTGGAATGGACAAGTAACTGATGGTAATTGATTACAATTTGATAGCCAGTAGGATGTAATCGATTACGAGGCAGTTTACGCGTTTTTTGAAATGTCACAGAGGACATGAGGGGATGTGACTGCTGCGTGGGAAAACGTGTGGAGAGAGAGTGGGAATCTGAGTGGAGCAGTTATTGGGAACATAAGAGCCCAAAAAAATATAACGGAGCCATTTTTTTTAAATTTTAATAGACCCAAGAGAGTGAGTAATCGATTACAATGGTAAAGAGAATAGGGTGTAATCGATTACGGAGTGACAGGTACGCAGTTTCAGAGAAGAAAAGACGTGGACGGGTGAGTGGATATGGCTTGGAAAACGTGTGTCAGAGTATGGGAAGGCGTGGATATGTCTTGGAAACATGAGAGAGCAGGTTTTGGAAACATTGAACGTGTAATGTGTGCCTTTTAAGAGGAAAATGAGATGAATTAAAACGTCTGGAAGACAATTTTTGTAACAAAAATAAAACTGAAGTGAGATTTTCAAAAATATTTAAGTTAGAATTTAATTAAGTGATAGAATATTGAATATTTTAATGAACACTATCAGAAATTTTGAAAATATAAGGAATTTTGAGAATAAATCAGGAAAAATAAGAGAAAAGAGATAAGGAAATATCGTTCAGAATTTTTATTATTATTGTTTTATTATTATTTTTTTTATTTTTTTTAAAAAAGAGAGGATCATACCTGACATGATAAGGGTAATCGATTACATATGGTGTGTAATCGATTACTGAAGCTTAAGTTTCTGGTCCCTTTGGAGTTTTCACCTGTTTGACTATTGGAAATATAGGATAATCGATTACATGTTGCATGTAATCGATTATAGACCAGTTTTTGCATAAGAATAATTGTTTTAATCAATTTTTATGAGAAATCTATGATGCCTAACTCATTTCTAAGATTGAAAAATTGGTCTTTAGGCAAAGGTTTTGTGAATATATCGGCGAGTTGCTTATGGGTCTCAATAAATTCTAATATACAATCACCTTTTTGAACATGATCTCTAAGGAAGTGATGTCTGATTTCTATATGCTTAGTCCTTGAGTGTTGTACGGGATTTTTAGAAAGGTTTATTGCACTTGTATTGTCGCACTTAATAGGGATATGATCTAAATTAATTCCGTAATCTAATAGTTGTTGTTTCATCCATAATATTTGAGCGCAACAACTACCAGCAGCGACATACTCAGCTTCTGCTGTGGATAAGGCGACACTATTTTGTTTCTTACTGTGTCAGGATACTAAGGCTGACCCTATTAGATGGCAAGTACCACTGGTACTTTTTCTATCAGTTCTACATCCTGCAAAGTCAGAGTCGGAATACCCGACTAGATTGCAAGATGTTCCCTTAGGGTACCATAGTCCTAGGTTTCCTGTACCTATTAAATATCTCATGATTCTCTTTACTGCTTTTAGATGAGATTCTTTTGGATTAACTTGGAATCTAGCACAGAGACAGACACTAAACATGATATCGGGCCTACTTGCAGATAAATATAGCAGTGATCCGATCATACCTCGATACATTTTAGCGTCAATGGATTTCCCAGCTTTATCTTTATCAAGATAGGTAGATGTGCTCATTGGTGTTGAGATGTTTTTGGCATTCATCATTCCGAATCTAGTCAATAGTTCCTTATAGTACTTTGATTGATTGATGAATATACCTTCTTTAGATTGCTTAATTTGTAGCCTAAGGAAGAAGTTCAGTTCTCCCATCATAGACATTTCAAATTCACTTTGCATTGCTAGGGAAAATTCCTTACACAGATTTTCATTAGTTGATCCAAAAATAATATCATCAACATATATTTGAACCAAGAGAATATTATTGTCATTTCTTTTGATGAATAAGGTTGTGTCTACCTTTCCTCTGTTGAAGTTATTTTCTAGCAGAAATTTACTTAGTCTATCATACCATGCTCGGGGTGCTTGTTTAAGACCATATAATGCTTTCTTCAATTTAAACACATGGTCAGGAAATTTTTCACTTTCAAAACCTGGTGGTTGACAGACATATACTTCTTCATTTATATATCCATTTAAGAATGCGCTTTTTACATCCATTTGAAATAATTTAAAGTCCATGTATGATGCAAAAGCTAAGAGCATTCTTATGGCTTCTAATCTAGCTACTGGTGCATAGGTTTCTTCATAATCTATGCCTTCCTCTTGATTGTATCCCTTTGCAACTAGCCTTGCCTTATTTCTTATGATTATTCCATGTTCATCCATTTTATTTTTAAAGACCCATTTAGTTCCTATGATTTGATGGTTGGTAGGTTTTGGGACTAGTTCCCATACTTGATTTCTTTCAAATTGGTTTAATTCTTCTTGCATGGCTATTATCCAATTTTCATCATCAGTTGCTTCCATAATATTTCTAGGTTCTATTTGTGATACGAATGCCATAGAATTGCATGCATTTCTAAGAGATTTCCGAGTTGTTACCCCTTTGGATATATCACCTATGATATTGTCAACAGGGTGGTTCTTGTTGAACTTCCATTCTTTGGGTAGATCATCACTTGATGCTGGATTATCATCTTGACTGCTTGTGTGATCTTCCTTCTTTTCATTAATTTGAGTTTGCTCCAGAGAATCTGTAATATCATCTATAGATCTTTCCATTCTAAAAGGGTTAGATTCATCAAATGCAACATGAACAGATTCTTCAATGGTTTGTGTCCTTTTGTTATATATCCTAAATGCTTTGCTTGATAGAGAATATCCAAGAAAAATTCCTTCATCAGCTTTAGCATCAAATTTTCCTAGGTTATCCTTTCCATTATTTAGTACAAAGCATTTATATCCAAATACATGCAGATGAGATACATTTGGTTTTCTTCCATTATATAGTTCATAGGGTGTTTTCTTTAGAATAGGTCTAATTAATACCCTATTCATAACATAACATGCAGTACTAACTGCATCAGCCCAAAAATACTTAGGGAGATTGTTCTCATTAAGCATTGTTCTAGCTAATTCCTCTAGTGATCTATTCTTCCTCTCAACTACTCTATTTTGTTGAGGGGTCCTAGGGGCTGAAAAGTTGTGTTTGATTCCATATTTATCACAAAACTTTTCAAACGATCTGTTTTCAAACTCTCCTCCATGATCACTTCTTATGCTAATAATTTTAAAATCTTTTTCATTTTGGACTATCTTAGCTAATCTTTTAAAGGATGAGTAAGCCTCATTTTTATTTTTCAAAAATAGAGTCCAAGTGAATCTTGAAAAGTCATCAATAATTACTAGGGCATAATAGTTACCACCAAAGCTTTTAGTTCTTGATGGTCCAAATAAATCCATATGTAGTAATTGTAGAGGCTTAGTTATAGAGACAATATTTTTTGACTTAAAAGGTATTTTTACCTGTGTACCTTTTTGACAGGCATCACACATTTTATCTTTTACAAACTTTAATTTTGGTACTCCTATGACTAGATCTTTTTTAATTATTTTACCTAAGTGATCCATGTGTATGTGTGCTATCCTTCTATGCCAAAGCCATGGATCTTCCTCATGAGTTATTAAACATCGGGCTTGACTAGATGATAAATTATCCAAGTTTATCATGTAAATATTATTGATTCTTTTTCCAATAAATTTTATAGTGTCATTATCTTTCTCTTTAATTATGCATGTGTCAGAATTAAATATGACATGGTTACCTTTGTCGCACAGCTGACTTATGCTTATCAAGTTGTGCTTTAGTCCTTCGATATACAGCACATTGTCAATAGAGGTTGTAGGATTCTTTCTAACTTTTCCTATTCCAAGGATTTTTCCTTTGTTGTTGTCTCTATAGGTGACGTATCCTTCTTCCTTCCTAATTAGTGAGGAGAATTTTGATATATCTCCTGTCATGTGCCTGGAGCAGCCACTGTCAAGGTACCAGCTTGACTGTCTACTGACCAAGCATACCTACAACAAAGATTAAGTTTTCATCTTAGGTACCCATATTTTCTTGGGTCCTTGAAGGTTAGAGTTTGATGGTACTTGCTTCCTAATCCAAATCTTGTTTGAATTTTGAATTCCATTTTCTCTTATTTTACATGTAGATGCTGTATGACCCTTTCTTCCACAGTGATAGCATTTAACAAAAGGACTTGTTGATGTCTTTTGAGGTATAAAGAAATTTTTATACAATTTTTGCTTTTTAGAGGGATCAAAACCTAGTCCAGCCTTATTAAAGTGACATCCTTGTTTTCCAAGGAGTATGTCTAGGTTGTCTCTTCCTATAGTAAATTTTGCTAAAGTATTTTTCAAATCATCAATTTCTTGAGAAAGCTTTTGACATGTGATGCATGATTGATTGCTTGTGATCTTAGTTCTCAAATTATTTTCTAGGTTTACTTTTTCTAATTTAACTTGTCCTAACTCTTCATGTAACTTTGAAACATTTTCTTCTAGATTTTGATTAATACTTTTAATATTTAAAAATTTCTTAGCAAGTTTTTGATATTCTTCATGAAGTTCTTCAAATGCCTCTTGCAATTCATCAAATGTAGGGTTTGAATCATTTACCTCTTCAGTGTTAGCCATTAAGCAAAGGTTAGCTTCTTCTTGATCTGATTCCTCAGAAGAGCTTAGGTCGTTGTCATCCCAAGCAATATATGCTTTTCTTTTATTTTTGAAATGCTTCTTTTCTTGTTTGTCCATATTCTTGTTTAGGGTTGGACATTCCATCTTCATATGTCCAAACTTTCCACATTCAAAACATTTTGGACCTTGATTGGCTTCATCATTCTTTTTGAAGTGCTTCCTGAAGTTTGGTCTTCTCTGTCCTTCTTTTTTCTTAAGAAATCTATTGAACCTTCGGACTAGCATTCCAAACTCCTCTGTATCATCCGTGCTTTTGTTTTCCTCCATGTTTTCATCATCACTTTCATTCATTGTTTGTATTGAGGTTTTGAGGGCAATACTTCTTCTCCTTTTATCTCCTTCTTCATGCTGATTTAGCCTGGTTAGTTCAAGTTCATGCTCCTGTAGTTTTCCAAACAGAGTAACAAGTGACATGGTTGCCAAGTCTCGTGATTCTGATATGGCTGTTACCTTTGGTTGCCACTCCCTGTTTAAACATCTTAAAATTTTGTCAATTAAATCTTCGTTAGAGAAGGTTTTTCCTAAGCATGCAAGATGATTGATTATGTGTGTAAATCTCTTTTGCATATTGTCGCGACCGGGATCACGGCGGCGCGGCCGACCCTCAAAACGATTATAAAAATAAACAGGGAGTCGCCACCAATATTTTTTAGGATAAAATACCGGGAAACCCTTTGTTAAAGCACTAGTTATAAAAATGAAATCCCATGTTCGGGAGTCTGATTACAGGTGAGGAAGGTATTAGCACCTCACAACTGTCCGTTATAAAAAGGGTTACCTCAATTTGATAGCGCGCATTATAATTAACCCATTAATTATTTTAACTTTTTCATGAAAAGAGAATATACGAGGTGACAAAATATACAAAAATAAACAAAAAGAAATTAAACACAGAATATTTACATAAGATTAACAGGACGTCTCGTCCAAATTAATCTTGCTCCACCATGTAATAAAGATTACAATAATAATAATAACAATAATAATAATTACAATTTTTATGCTAGTCCGAATAGAAAGTGTGAAACATTCATTTCTATTAATATTTATTAATTAATAGAAATTAATTAATAACATAGTCATCAAACAGTAATTAATTTAACAGCAAATGAAATAAATACGAGTATTAAAAATGAGAGTGAGACCGATATGGTGAGAAAGGAGCTGGATGGTGTGCAAAAGAGAAGGACGGCTGAAGGAGTTTGTTGGTGAGGTCGGATGGGTGTTTGAGGGGAAGGACGGAGGTGTGTGTGTGATTTGGTTTTGAAGGAGAAAAGGAAGGGAAAAGTGAGCGTGGAGTGAGGGGGAAATGGGATAGTGAAAGGGGGCTGTGAGGTGTAAAGAGGGAAGAAACAGTGGTGAAGGGTAAGGGTGGAGGACGGAGTGAGGCAAGGGAGAGAGGGACGGTGTAGAGGGGCTGTGAGGAAGGCGGAGTGAGGAGAGAGGACGTGAGGAAGGTTTGGGGCGGTGTGGAACAGGACAGTGTGGGGAGTGAGGAGAGAGGACGGTGTTGGGAGAGGGCTGTGAGGCGAGGGGCTGCGAGGAAGGCGGAGTGAGGTGAGGAAGGGGGACGGTGTAGGGGCTGTGAGGAGAGAGGACGTGAGGAAGGTTTGGGGCGGTATGGAACAGGACAGTGTAGGGAGTGAGGAGAGAGGACGGTGTTGGGAGAGGGCTGTGAGACGGTGTAGAGGGGCTGTGAGGAAGGGGGACGGTGTAGGGGCTGTGTTTTAGATGAAGGGGGCTGTATGGGAAAGGAGAAGGATGGTTGACAAGTGAGGAAAAAAATTGTTTCGAATTCTCTCCAATGAATGCTTCCCGGATCCATTCTTCTTCCTTCGTTTGCAGTATTTATAGAACATTTGAGGAGCATGATGATTGCCTGAACAGACCCGTGACAGCCTGGCTGCCAATTGGTGAGGATTTTTTAATATTTCCACATTGTCTTGTTACCAGCCGCCCCTTGAAATTGTCAAACAACTTGGATGGTGTGTTGGGAACAGCCTGGATCTTTGACAATTAAGGAGAATGGAGGCTGGTGGCAATTCTTTATCATTTTCCTCCTTGTCTGGTTGCCAACCACCTCCCGTAATTCAAGGATCCACTTGGATAGTGGAAATCCAAGTCAGCATGGTGAAAATCCAAGAGAAAATGATGGAAATCCAAGTGAGAATGATAGAATCCCGAGTGAAAATGACTCGGATCAGCCTCTCAGTCAGTATTCATCCACATTGGGAGTTAATTCTGAGTGGAATGAAGCATTTCCCATAGAAAGCCGAGTGAAAATACTCCTTCCCGAGTGAGTGGAAGGTCGAGTAGAGGTTTTGCTCGGTGTGAGGCTGCTGTAAAACATTCAATCGGAACCGAGTAACAAGTGACTTGGAACCGACTGAAATGGTTGAATAATGACTCAGAATTGGGTGGAGATGACTCGGAATTGAGTGAGAATTGACTCAGAAACGAGTAAAGGATGACTCGAAATCTGGGTGAGAATGGTTAATCAGATTTGGGTGAAAATGAGCTCGGGTTTGATGAAAATGAGCTCAGTGAGGTTTAAATGTGGCTCGGTGATGGTTTAAAGAGTGACTCGGGAATGGGTGGAATGGAGGGTGATAGTAAAAGAATGGCTTGGAGCCGACTAAAAATGGAAGGGAATGACTCGGTGCAGACTGGAAATACTTTACTCGGTTCTGAGTGGAGAGGCATCACTCGGTGTTGATTGAAGATTCTTCACTCGGTATAGCTTCATATCTTCCTTCACGATATGCTCAGAATTGGCTTCATACTGTAGCACTCGGTGTCATCCTTTACACCTCAATCAGAATTGAGAAATTGAGAATCTGACCACTCGGATATGCTTACCCGGGAATCAACCTGTTCTCTTCAATCAGAAAAGTTTTTCTCAGCCTTTTCAACGCACTCGGAGTCAGTCTTCCCTCCACTCAAAATTTGGATCTCAGACATTTTCACTCAAAATTGTATATTTCTTACTCAGAAATTCAAATTTGGTAATCTGACTCGGAATTGGCCCTGTTTTCACTCGGAATTGGCCTTATTCCTCACTCAGGATTTAGAACTTGGACAACCACTCAGAAACCGCCTTATTATCACTCGAAACTTGGAAATTTTGAGATATCCACTCGGAAACCGCCTTCTTATTACTCAGAATTTGGAAACTTGGCATTTTCACTCGGAATCTGCCTGCTTTTCAATCAAAACTTGGAAATTGGACTCGGAATGATTGCAGTGGGACAACTTCCACTCGGGTTTACTTCTAATAGGGACATATTTCCTCAAGATCAACAACTCTTCATTCGGAATGGCTTTGATAGGGAAGTTTCTGTTGTTCAAGTGGCCTCAATACTCAAGAGGGGGTGAATTGAGTTATAAAACTTTTGCTTGGAATGCCTTTGAAATTGATTTCTATAACCAAGTTTATGAGATTGTGCAAGTGAAAACAAGTAACAATGATATGCAATGCACTACAAGAGGTAAGTATTGTTGAGGCAATTTAGCAAACACTTGGTGTGCAATATCTAAAGTAAAGCAAATTAAGCAAGTTCAAGTATGTTCTTCTTAACCAAACAATACCAATCAGCAAATATGCAATATATGGAAGTAAAAGAGTAAGGAAGAGAAGCTTACAAACCGATGTAACGAGTTCCACCCAATCCGGTGTACGTCTCGCCTCTAAGCAACCCACTTAGAGGATTTTCCACTATTGTAGACTAGAGATACAACTTTGAGCAATTGCGGCTTCCTAGTGTCCCATACTCAAGAACCCAATCCTCACAAGTGTAAGGGCAACCCACCCAATCTCTCAATCTCACAATATCCCAAAGGTTGAGTCCACAACCTTTGTACCCACTCAACCTAGAGTGAACAACCACTCAACCTAGAGTGAATAACTTGTGTGTTTGGTGTTTTGTTTACAATCAATACACTCTCTCAATAGAGCAAATATACAAATGAAAAGCTCTCCCAAATTCTAACTCTCAAGATGAGAGGATATACAAGTGAAGTATGAGATGCAAGAAATAGGCTTACAAAGCACAAAAATAGAGCTAAGGATTTGTTGCTTCTTGGTTCTTGTTGGTTGCTTGTTGTGCTTGTGTTCTTCTTGCATTTATAGAGCCAAGATAGTTGTTGAGGAGTCCCTAGCCGTTGCAAGATGATGGCTCTGCGTATAGTGGGATTTGAGTGCTTGTTTTCCACTTAAGTTTGTCTATTTAGTGGTGTTTCCCACTATGTGAATCGATTCGTAGATCCTTGAATCGATTCAGAGTGTTCTGTTTTATGCATTTTGGAGTTCCAGAGTCGAATGAATCGATTCGAGCTTTGTTTGAATCGATTCAGAGCATTCTGTTTTGGGTTCTTGGTCTGTCAGCATCGTGTGAATCGATTCAGGGTCCTTGTGAATCGATTCAGGACATACTGTTTGCAGTCTTAGTGACTTCCAGGGCTGTGAATCGATTCAGGGTTATGGTGAATCGATTCAACCCATTCTGTTTCTCATTTTTATGACCTCCAGGGCTGTGAATCGATTCACTCGTGCTTGAATCGATTCAGGCTCTTCATTTTGACATTTTCTCATGCCTGTTGGTCATCCATTTGAATCTAATGATGCATGGTTGCTTTCCTTTTGTTTGATTCATTGGTTTCTTCATCTCTTGAACCTTTGTGAGATCATTTTCCTCTTTTATATGAAATCTCTAATTGTTTTTGATTTGAAGACTTCCCATTGCTTGTTTCCATTGTCATTATCAAAACCTGTTATCACATGCAAATACATTCTCCCCCTTTTTGATGATGACAACCAATGGCCATCTCTTGGGGTGTTTATTAGCCAATAACAAGTCATGAAAACTAATGTCTCTGTTTGTTTTAAGCAATTATTTCTTTTAAGAAAGTAGGTCTCCCCCTTTGTTTTTCAATAAAACCATCAAATGATCTCAAGCGTTGAAATAATGTCACACCTGTATCACATTCATATATATGTATCATATTCGCATATATCGTAAATATATCATATCGCACATGTATCGCACGTGTAGCTCTCTATCTCTCCATCTCTCCCCCTTTGTCATTATCAAAAACAAAAGTTGGAGGTACGCAGTAAATCGAGTAGTAATCACAGGCAAATGCCATTGAGATAAACCAAAATAATTAACCAAACGAGGTAATTGTTCAACCGACATAGTAAAGTAAGAAACTAAGACGAGATAGTTGTGCAAATAATTGACCAAAACAGAAACCAAAGTAAACAACCAAGTCTGAAAGAGAAAAATAAAAGGAATAAAGAAAAGTAACGATCAGTCATGGATGCGGGAAGTGAATGCTGGATATCTGGGTGGCAAGCTCCGTGTATCGCTCTTCCATGTTGGCTTCAATCCTGTCCAGTCGAGTGTGGATGTTTGCTTCCATGGAGTTGAGGCGCTGGTCCAGGTGAGCAGTGAGTCTTGTGAAACGATCATCAGTAGCAGTGGGTGGAGGAGGAGGAGGAGGAGGAGGAGGAGCGTCATCTTCAACTTCATGTCGGGGACGCCTAAGAAATTGCCACCTGCCTTGGTATTCCACAATATTCATCTTAGTGAGATGAGATTTGCCAATAGGTGCCTTGGGACCGACCACTTCCTTGATCTCATTTTTCAAGTCCACTTTAAAATGGTGGAGCAATTTGGTAATGAGTATGGCATATGGAAGATGGGCGAGGTTTTGGGCTTTAACCATGTGATGCCTAACCAAGTCAATCCAATTTATGTCTTTCTCATTGACAATTGCCCAGAGCAGCAAGATTTGGGCCTCATTTAGCCTTGCATAATTTCCACCGGAGGGGAGGAGAATTTTGACAAGGACAAAGTGCAAGAGGCGGTGATGGAGACTTAAGGTGCCAACCGTGCTCGAGGGACCTGCAAGATTAAAGAAAGCTCTTGCCTCCAATGGATTATAATTCCATGCAAGAGGAGGTTCTTTGCCATGGAAGGAAGCGTTGCTAAGAGGGAGTAAGCCAACTTGATTCATTACCTCATTATCAAGAATGATAGTCTTACCTTTCAATCGGGCAATATAGCGAGCATCTTGAAGGCGTAAAGTGGAGTAGAATACACGAATGAGTTCGGGGTAGATTGCTACTTCCTCAAGAGCCATGAAGCCAACTAGCTCTTGTTGATGTAAGGTGGTGAGTAGAGGAAGTCCAGATGCTTCAAAGAATGGGAGATCAAGCCAATGGGGAGAAATGAGATGTTTCTCAGAGAATGAAGATTGGTACCTTTCAAGATCCTTTTGGGTAGTGAATAATCTAGATAAATCAGAGTGTTGAGGCATGGAGGCTGCAGCGGTGTTTGCACGTTGTTTCTTGCGAGGTTGAGAGGAGGAAGCCATGGAAGATGAAGGATTTGAGTGGAAGGTTTGGAGAAGAAGTTGAAGAGATTAGAAGTTGAGGATTTTGAGAAGAGAGAGTGGGAGATAGTGGAAGAGTTAAATGAGGGAGTGTGTGAATTTATCAGTGTGAATATGCAGTAACTGACGCGTGAATCGATTCAAGGAATGCTGTGAATCGATTCGAACGTTACTGATTTGAGAGAAATGAAAGGATCAGATACGTGAATCGATTCGAGTATGCTGTGAATCGATTCGAACCTCTCTGTTTGAGGGAATATGGACCATCAGGTGTTTGAATCGATTCAAGGGGAGTGTGAATCGATTCGAACGATACTGTTTTGAGGATTTTTGAACCAACAGGTCTGTGAATCGATTCGAGGGGGTGCTGAATCGATTCGAAGGGCTGTTTCACTCAAAATTCATTTCTTTCCATTCCAATATATTCAAGGCATGAGGAATTCCATATAGGATCATTAAATCTCCATTTCCATGGGGTTCTTTTGCATTAATCACTAGTAAAGGTGTCATGCAACCAATACACAAGATGAAGTGATCACTTAAACACAATTTGTCATATCAAGAATACCCAATTCTCTTCTAATGTAAATAAATTGCTCTCTAGCCAAGGGTTTTGTGAAAATATCTGCTAGTTGCCTAGAGGTTTCAACATGTTCAAGCACACAATCCCCTTTTAACACATGATCTCTAATAAAGTGATGCCTAATCTCAATGTGTTTGGTCCTAGAGTGCATTACTGGATTTTTCGAGATATTAATGGCACTAGTGTTATCACATTTAATGGGGACTTTGTTCAAGGAAATACCAAAATCAAGAAGTTGTTGTCTCATCCAAAGAATTTGAGCACAACAACTACCAGCTGCTACATATTCTGCCTCAGCTGTTGACAATGCAACACTTGCTTGTTTCTTGCTATGCCAAGAAACAAGGGAACTACCAAGCAAATGGCATGTACCACTAGTGCTTTTTCTATCAAGCTTACACCCCGCAAAGTCGGAATCAGAATATCCTAAAAGATTACATTCAACGCCTTTGGGATACCATAAACCAACATTTTGAGTACCCACAAGATATTTCAAAATTCTTTTTACGGCAGTCAAATGTGATTCTTTAGGACATGCTTGATATCTAGCACACATGCATACCGCAAACATAATATCAGGTCTACTCGCAGTTAAATACAGTAAGGATCCAATCATACCTCGATATTTGGTGATTTCAATGTCCTTACCCTTTTCATCTTTGTCTAGATAGCAGGATGTGCTCATAGGTGTAGCTATCTCGTTTGCCTTGTCCATTCCAAACCTTTTAAGTAGTTCCTTACAGTATTTGGTTTGGCTAATGAACGTTCCATCAATGGCTTGTTTTATTTGTAGTCCGAGGAAGAAGGTGAGTTCTCCCATCAAGGACATTTCAAACTCTTTCTGCATAATCTTGGCAAATTCTTGACAAAGATTTTCATTAGTAGCACCAAATATTATGTCATCTACATAAATTTGTACCAAGAGGATGTCATTGTGTTTGCGTTTTATAAACAATGTAGTATCAACCTTTCCTCTTTCAAAGTTGTGTTCTAAAAGGAATTTGCTTAATCTTTCATACCAAGCTCTTGGAGCTTGCTTCAAACCATATAAGGCTTTTCTCAATTTGAAGACATGATTTGGAAATATATGATTTTCAAAACCGGGAGGTTGATCTACATAGACTTCTTCTTGAATGTAGCCGTTTAAGAATGCACTTTTGACATCCATTTGATACAGTTTGAAATCCATACAACATGCAAAAGCTAGCAATAATCTAATGGCTTCTAACCTAGCTACGGGAGCATATGTTTCTTCATAGTCTATTCCTTCTTCTTGGTTGTATCCCTTTGCAACTAGTCTAGCTTTGTTCCTAGTTATTATACCGTTTTCATCTAACTTATTTCTAAAAACCCATTTGGTGCCTATTATTAGATGATCATTGGGTCTTGGCACAAGTTCCCAAACTTCATTTCTTTCAAATTGGTTTAACTCTTCTTGCATGGCCAACATCCAATGTTCATCAATAATGGCTTCATCAATATTTTTGGGTTCTATTTGGGATACAAAAGCCAAGTGATTGCATGCATTTCTAATGGCGTTTCGAGTACTTACCCCTTTGGTTATTTCTCCAATAATCTTGTCCAAGGGATGATCCTTCAATGTTACCCAATCTTGTTGTGTCTCTATTTGTGTTGCACCTCCATCATTGTTGACTTCTTCTTCTTTGTCTTGTAAGTTCATTTCTTGGAAGGTACCTACAAGATCATCAACTTCCTTTCTCGGAGGATTTTGGTTAAGTTCATCAAATTTAACATGTATGGACTCTTCAATTGTGTAAGTCCGTTTGTTAAAGAGTCTATATGCTTTACTAGTAGATGAATAACCTAGAAAAATTGCTTCATCAGATTTTGCATCAAATTTACCAAGATTTTCCTTTCCATTGTTCAAGACAAAGCATTTGCATCCAAAAATGTGAAAGTAGGAAATATTTGGTTTTCGTCCTTTGTAAAGTTCATAGGGGGTTTTCTTTAATATAGGCCTTATCAAACAACGATTCATAACATGACACGCGGTGTTCACGGCATCAGCCCAAAACTGTTTTGAAATATTTGCTTCATTCAACATAGTTCTTGCAAGCTCCGCTAAAGATCGATTTTTCCTTTCAACTACTCCATTTTGTTGTGGAGTTCTTGGAGCCGAAAAATTATGTTCAATGCCAAACTTTTCACAAAATTTTTCAAAAGATTGGTTTTCAAATTCTCCCCCATGATCCGTTCGTATGGATGCTATTTTTAAGTTTTGTTCATTTTGGATAACCTTGGCAAGTTTCTTAAATGCTTGATATGCTTCATGTTTATGAGTAAGAAACAATGTCCATGTATATCTAGAGTAATCATCCACAATTACTAGACCATAATAGTTTCCACCAAAACTTTTGATTTTCGAAGGTCTAAACAAATCCATATGTAAAAGCTGTAAAGGTCTTGTTGTTGAAACAATATTTTTTGCTTGAAAAGAAGCCTTTACTTGTTTTCCTTTTTGACAAGCGTCACAGAATTTATTTTCAAATTTCAGTTTTGGTAAACCAATGACTAAATCTTTTGAAACAAGTTTATTTAAATGGTCTACATGAATGTGAGCGATTCTTCTATGCCAAAGCCATGATTCATCCTCTTTAGTTATAAAGCATTGTACATCATTTGAAGCAAGACAATCTAGATTAATCATGTAAATGTTATCTACTCTTTGACCAACAAATTTTATCTCCTTGTTTAGTTTATTTTCAATTATGCAACCATTTGATTCAAAAACAATTTTATAGCCCTTGTCACATAATTGACTAATGCTAAGCAAGTTATGTTTTAGTCCTTCAACATATAAAACATCATTTATGGAGGTGGAAGAGTTTTTACCGACATTTCCGATTCCAAGTATTCTTCCCTTTGTGTTGTCTCCATAAGTGACAAATCCTTTGCTTCGTGGAGTAAGTGATATGAACTTATTTTTGTCTCCCGTCATATGTTTGGAACACCCACTATCCAAGTACCAATGGGTGTTGCTTGCCTTGAAGCATACCTACAAAACAAAATCATTTTAGAGAACTAGGTACCCATTTTATGTTGGGTCCTTTAAGGTTAGCTTGTGGAGATGTTCCTTTGGGAACCCACACCTTTCTTAAGACCTTTGGTCCTAGTTTCCTAACACTACACTTATAAGCACTATGTCCTTTGGTACCATAATGATTGCATTTCATAAAAGGTGAGGAGGATTTGCTTGGTGATGCAAAGAAGTTTTTATAGTGCTTCTCCATTTTATGATTACTATGTTCTTGATCATATCCTAAGCCGGTTTTACTAAACATGCATTTTTGTTGCCCAAGAAGGATATTCAAATTATCTCTTCCATTAGTGAATTTCTCTAAGGTTTTGTTTAGATCTAGGACTTTATTTTCTAGATCTACACATTTCTTAGCAAAATTACAAGGTCTACTAATGGAACATATTTGAGCATTTTTCAATTCTTCTTTTAAACATTCATTCTCTTTGCAAACTTCCATAAGGTGCATCTCTAGAGTGTCACTAGTTTTCCTAGATGCTTTGAGTTTACTAGAGATTTTTGTGAATTTATCATACAATTCTTCAAATGCTTCTAACAGCTCATTTTTATCTAAGTCAAGAAGATTTACCTCGTTATCTTCTTCTTGATGATTTGCCATTAAGCAAAGATTGGCTTGCTCATCTTCCGAGTCGTCGGAGCTGCTCACATCATTCTCATCCCAAGCAATATAGGCTCTTCTTCTTCTTTATTTGTCCTTGCCCTTCTTTTTGAGGTTTGGACAATCGGCTTTGAAGTGCCCTTCCTTGCCACATTCAAAACAGTTGGGTGAGGAAGAGTTTTCTTTAGTGATAGGTTTCTTACCTGAGCTTTTGAAGCTTCTTTGGAAGCGTTTGCCTTTCATGAATTTCCCGAAGCGTTTCACAAATAGTCCAAGTTCTTCTTCTTCATCAAGTTCACTTCCGGATTCTTCTTCTTCATTTGTGGAAGTAGCCTTGAGAGCAAGACCCTTTTTCTTGGAAGATTTTTCTTCCTCTTCCGCCATCTTTAATTCTTTCAGCTCTTGTTCTTGTTCCTGCAACTTACCAAATAAAGTGGCGAGAGACATTTCGTTTATGCTAGGAGATTGTTTGATGGCGGTAACTAGCGGTTGCCATTCTCTGTTAAGACTTTTCAACACTTTATGAATGAGTTCTTTGTTAGTGTAAGTCTTTCCAAGTGTAATGAGTTGATTAATGATGAGAGTAAATCTTTTTTGCATATCAACAATCGATTCATGAGAGTTTAATCTAAAGCATTCATATTGACTAGTAAGAGTACTAATCTTTGAGTCCTTTACATCATTAGTGCCTTCATGGGTTACTTGAAGAGTATCCCACATTTCCTTAGCAGTTTGGCATGTCATTATCCTAAAAAATTCATCTTGACCTAAAGACATAGTAATAAGATTTTTGGCCTTGTAGCCATATTGGACTTTCTTTTCTTCCTCGCTTGTCCATTCATCTATAGGTTTTTCAACATTCTTGCTATCTATAGTATGCATCGGTATATAGGGACCATTTTCAATGGTATTCCATATTCTCAAGTCAATTGATTGAATGAAGATTTTCATTCTTTCTTTCCAAAACGCATACCCTTCCCCATTGAAAGCGGGAGGTCTATTTATCGCACCACCCTTGGGAAAAACATTTTGAGAACTTGAGGCCATTTAATCTCTTGAAGCTGTTAAGCTTGATCTACCAAGAGTCAAGCTCTGATACCACTTGTTGTTCAAGTGGCCTCAATACTCAAGAGGGGGGGTGAATTGAGTTATAAAACTTTTGCTTGGAATGCCTTTGAAATTGATTTCTATAACCAAGTTTATGAGATTGTGCAAGTGAAAACAAGTAACAATGATATGCAATGCACTACAAGAGGTAAGTATTGTTGAGGCAATTTAGCAAACACTTGGTGTGCAATATCTAAAGTAAAGCAAATTAAGCAAGTTCAAGTATGTTCTTCTTAACCAAATAATACCAATCAGCAAATATGCAATATATGGAAGTAAAAGAGTAAGGAAGAGAAGCTTGCAAACCGATGTAACGAGTTCCACCCAATCCGGTGTACGTCTCGCCTCTAAGCAACCCACTTAGAGGATTTTCCACTATTGTAGACTAGAGATACAACTTTGAGCAATTGCGGCTTCCTAGTGTCCCACACTCAAGAACCCAATCCTCACAAGTATAAGGGCAACCCACCCAATCTCTCAATCTCACAATATCCCAAAGGTTGAGTCCACAACCTTTGTACCCACTCAACCTAGAGTGAACAACCACTCAACCTAGAGTGAATAACTTGTGTGTTTGGTGTTTTGTTTACAATCAATACACTCTCTCAATAGAGCAAATATACAAATGAAAAGCTCTCCCAAATTCTAACTCTCAAGATGAGAGGATATACAAGTGAAGTATGAGATGCAAGAAATAGGCTTACAAAGCACAAAAATAGAGCTAAGGATTTGTTGCTTCTTGGTTCTTGTTGGTTGCTTGTTGTGCTTGTGTTCTTCTTGCATTTATAGAGCCAAGATAGTTGTTGAGGAGTCCCTAGCCGTTGCAAGATGATGGCTCTGCGTATAGTGGGATTTGAGTGCTTGTTTTCCACTTAAGTTTGTCTATTTAGTGGTGTTTCCCACTATGTGAATCGATTCGTAGATCCTTGAATCGATTCAGAGTGTTCTGTTTTATGCATTTTGGAGTTCCAGAGTCGAATGAATCGATTCGAGCTTTGTTTGAATCGATTCAGAGCATTCTGTTTTGGGTTCTTGGTCTGTCAGCATCGTGTGAATCGATTCAGGGTCCTTGTGAATCGATTCAGGACATACTGTTTGCAGTCTTAGTGACTTCCAGGGCTGTGAATCGATTCAGGGTTATGGTGAATCGATTCAACCCATTCTGTTTCTCATTTTTATGACCTCCAGGGCTGTGAATCGATTCACTCGTGCTTGAATCGATTCAGGCTCTTCATTTTGACATTTTCTCATGCCTGTTGGTCATCCATTTGAATCTAATGATGCATGGTTGCTTTCCTTTTGTTTGATTCATTGGTTTCTTCATCTCTTGAACCTTTGTGAGATCATTTTCCTCTTTTATATGAAATCTCTAATTGTTTTTGATTTGAAGACTTCCCATTGCTTGTTTCCATTGTCATTATCAAAACCTGTTATCACATGCAAATACAGTTTCCACTCGGATTTTCACCAACAGTGAAGTATTCCACTCGGATTCGCTCCATTCTGAGTAATTTCACTCGGTTTTGGTCATTTCTGTGTAATTCCACTCAGATTTCATTGTTCTGAGTAATTCCACTCGGAATTCATCATTCGAAGGAAAGGAATATGCATCGGGTATCAATCTCGCTCGGGTGTGACATGTCTCGCTTGAGCGAACCATCACCCGCTTGGGCGAAAACAGGCCAGGGACCATGTCTTACTCGGAAATGATCATTCCGAGTCCCTTCACTCGGAAATGATCATTTCCGAGTCAGTTTTTTTTTTTACTTTTTCTTTCTTCTTTTCTTTTTTTACTTGTATTTTTTTTACTTGTGGATCGACCGGACTGAAATAGGTGTTCACAGATGCCCCTCTTTATTTCTTTTCCATGAGAAGAGCATGAAGTTTCTTCTTGCTTTTTGAAATGGAAAGGGAGTAAAGACGTGAACACCATTGTCAAAGTATCAGATGAGGGGAAAACCTAGGAACTGACAGGAAAAGTAAAAGGTGAGGGTGTTGCCTCTCGGTCGACAGGAAAAGTAAAAGGTGAGGGTGTTGCCTCTCGGTCGACAGGAAAAATAAAAAGGTGAGGGTGTTGCCTCTCGGTTGACAGGAAAGGTAAAAGGTGAGGGTGTTGCCTCTCGGTTGACAGGAGAAATAAAAAGGTGAGGGTGTTGCCTCTCGGTTGACAGGAGAAGTAAAAGGTGAGGGTGTTGCCTCTCGGTTGATAGGAAAAATAAAAGGTGAGGGTGTTGCCTCTCGGTTGACAGGAAAGGTAAAAGGTGAGGGTGTTGCCTCTCGGTTGACAGGAAAGGTAAAAGGTGAGGGTGTTGCCTCTCGGTTGACAGGAAAAATAAAAAGGCGAGGGTGTTGCCTCTCGGTTGACAGAAAAGGTAAAAAGGCGAGGGTGTTGCCTCTCGATTGACAGGAAAAATAAAAAGGCGAGGGTGTTGCCTCTCGGTTGACAGGAAAGGTAAAAAGGCGAGGGTGTTGCCTCTCGGTTGACAGGAAAGGTAAAAGGTGAGGGTGTTGCCTCTCGATTGACTGGAAAAGTCCTGGGGTGATGCCCCAGTTTTTTTTTTTGGGTAAAGTGATCTGGGGGTTAACAGGACGTCCCGTCCAAATTAACCAGGATCTGAAGTTTTGGGGTAATGCCCCAATTTTGAAAAAATGATTTAGGGGGTTAACAGGACGTCCTATCCAAATTAACCAGGATCTGAAGTTTTGGGGTAATGCCCCAATTTTGAAAAAATGATTTGGGGGGTTAACAGGACGTCCCGTCCAAATTAACCAGGATCTGAAGTTTTGGGGTAGTGCCCTAGTTTTGGGAGAATCTTAAGGAACTGCCCCTTGACTGAAACCTGGGGAGATGCCCCAGTTTGAATTGTTTGGGAAGTGTAGCTCCACTGGGGAAGGATTTGGTTAGCATTTGTCTGGTAACCTTCATGGTTCCACTGGGGAAGTATTGGGTCATTTGGGATATTGTCCTTTGATCGGAAGAGTGATCCGGGGGATGTTGGGGAACTGCCCTTTTAAGGAAAGAGAATGAAATCTGGGGAAATGCCCCAGTTTGATATGACTGGAAGTCATTTGGGGAATTGCCCCTTGAATGAACTCTGGGGAGATGCCCCAGTTTGACATAGCTGAAGGTTGTTGGGGACTGCCTCTTGAAAGAAATCTGGGGAAATGCCCTAGTTTGAGCCTTTTGGAAATTCAGGGTACTGTCCTTTGACTGGAAGAGTGATCTAGGGAGATGCCCTAGTTTGAGCATTTCTAGTGAGAGGAGTATAATGGGTGCTAGTTCGGTAATGGTGAGCTCACTGGGGAAAGACAAGTCCTCTGATCAAAGAAATATCCTGGTTGAGGGAACTGATCCCATTTTCGTGGGACTCCTCGGGAGAGATCTTCAGTCTATAGGTTTTGCTGAGAGAAAACTTCGGCGAATACCCGCTTTTGGATGATGGGTTTGGCGTCCCTTTGACAAAAAAGTGAGTTAGTATAAAAAGACTTACAGGTAAATCTTCCCTGGCGACTGACTTTTTGAGATAACTCATGGATGAAATAGAAACATCTCCAACTTTTGGCGAGCGTATTTAGCAGAGATAGCTATGCTTATACCAAGCGAATTCTGGCGCTAGGATGCATTTCGTTCCCCATAACTGTACGCTCTGTCGTTTCCAATTTCAAAATTTCTTTTAGGCAAAAACTTGTTTATTTATAAAATTTAGTTATGAACACATGTTGGAAGAAGGGAGACTTTTATTTATAAATATCAGGTGTGTACAATAGAGATGAAAATATTATTAAGCACAAAGATGTGATAAATAGAGAATGGAAGGCAAGTGGAAAAGGGGAGGTTCATATATCCTCTAGTGATCTTCCACAAGCAATGAGAAACTTGATCCTTTATCACGACTTTGTGTTCGTCCTCTGATTTTGCTTCTGAGGATGTAATTTGACAACGACCCTAATACCCATTTTGACCTCCTTTGTCTTTGGCTTGAAGTGTTTATGTTGTGGAGTCGAGTTTGTGGAACCGCCTTTTTAGGTTTTTGACTCATCTTGCTGCTCTAACTTTTGCCTAGGTCGCCTTTTCAGGTTTTCAACCTAGCGAGCCCCCTTCTTTTTATTTATGCAAAGTATTTCTTCACTGCATCGGCATTTATAGGCATTGGCAGGTCATCTCCATCCATGTTGGTGAGTATGAGGGCTCCTCCAGAGAAAGCCTTCTTTATAACATAAGGTCCTTCGTAATTAGGTGTCCATTTCCCTCGAACGTCTTTTTGAATTGGCAAAATCTTCTTGAGGACCAAATCACCTTCTTGGAACTGTCGGGGGCGCACTTTCTTTTCGTATGCCCGCTTCATGCGTCTTTGATACAATTATCCCTGGTAAAGGGCGGTTAACCTCTTCCCGTCAATCAGATTCAATTGGTCATATTTGGTTTGGACCCATTCAGCTTCCTCCAGTTTGGCTTCCATGATCACCCTAAGGGATGGAATTTCCACTTCAAATGGCAGTACAACTTCCATTCCATAGACCAAAGAAAATGGCGTTGCCCCGGTTGAAGTTCGCACTGAGGTTCGGTATCCGTGCAGCACGAAAGGGAGCATTTCATGCCAGTCTTTATAGGTTACTACCATCTTTTGCACTATCTTCTTGATATTTTTGTTGGCTGCCTCAACTGCTCCATTCATTTTCGGACGGTATGGAGAGGAGTTGTGGTGGGAGATTTTAAAATTCTCGCAAAGCTCCTTCATCATTTTGTTGTTTAGATTTGTACCATTGTCCGTGATGATTTGGTTTGGTAAGCTGTACCGGCATATCAGCTCACGCTTGACGAATTTGACCACAACATTTTTTGTCATATTGGTGTACGAAGCTGCCTCTACCCACTTGGTGAAATAATCGATGGCCACTAGAATGAAACGATGACCGTTTGAGGCTTTTGGCTCAATGGGCCCAATTACATCCATACCCCACATTGAAAAAGGCCATGGTGCTAACAAGACATTTAAGGACGAAGACGGTGCATGAATGTGATCAGTATAAATCTGGCATTTATGACACTTCCGTACATAAACAAAACAATCGGCTTCCATAGTCATCCAATAATACCCAGCTCTCAGGATTTTTCTTGACATAGCATGCCTATTCGTATGAGTTCCAAAAGATCCTTCGTGGATATCTTTCATGATTTGGTTTGCTTCAACAGTATCAACACACCGGAGGAGAATGGAATCATAATTCCTCTTGTATAGCACGTTACCACTCAATAGGTATCCCATGGCTAGTCTTCTCAAAGTTTGTTTGTCATTATCTGTGATACTTTCAGGGTATTCTTGGCATTGGAGGTATCTTTTGATGTCATGATACCAAGGCTTGCCATCCGGTTCTTCTTCTATGGCCTGGCAGTGGGCAGGTTCTTGCTGCTTCTTTATCTCAAGGCACTTTATAATCATTGCTGACTTCGAACATAGCGGCTAAGGTGGCTAAAGCATCTGCCATTTGGTTGTCTTCCCGTGGAACATGATGGAAGGTAACTTCATCGAATCTTTTGATCATCTCCTTGATGTGAGCATGATAGGGAACTAGTTTGCTGTCTCTAGTTTCCCACTCATCTTTTAGTTGATGGATAACCAAAGTAGAATCTCCATAAACTTCCAGAACCTTTATTCCCACGTTTAGAGCTGCTTGTATTCCTAGAGAACATGCTTCATATTCCGCAATATTATTGGTGCAGTCAAAACATAGCCGAGCACAAATAGGGATGAATTCCTTATCAGGTGAGATTAGGATAGCCCCAATTCCATGTCCTAGTGCATTGGACGCTCCATCGAATCTCATGATCCATCTGGTTTCCAGACCATCTTCTTCTTTGGAAAGAGCTAAGATATCCTCATCTGGGAAATCATGCCGCATTGGTTGGTAAGCTTCAATGGGTTGGTGTGCCAAGTAATCTGCCAGCGCACTCCCTTTAATTGCCTTTTGGGTGACATATGTTATGTCATATTCCGTCAGTAACACTTGCCAACGGGCAATCCTTCCAGTCAAAGCAGGTTTTTCAAAGATATACTTGATGGGATCCATCTTAGACACCAGCCAAGTAGTATGATTAAGCATGTATTGCCGTAAGCGACGGGCAGCCCAGGCCAATGCACAACATGTTCTTTCAAGAGATGAATACCTCATTTCACATTCGGTAAATCTCTTGCTCAAGTAGTAGATGGCATATTCCTTCCTCCCAGTCTCATCATGTTGACCTAATACACATCCCATGGATTCATTCAGCACGGTCAGGTATAGAATTAGTGGTCTCCCATGAACAGGTGGCACTAAGACTGGTGGCTCCAGTAAATACTGCTTTATCTTTTCAAATGCAATCTGGCAATCTTCATTCCACTGCCCAGGCTGGTTCTTGCGAAGCAATTTGAAAATCGGCTCACAGGTCGCTGTCATTTGGGAAATGAATCGGGCGATGTAATTTAATCTTCCTAAGAATCCTCGGACTTCTTTTTCAGTATGAGGAGGAGGCATTTCCAGAATTGCCTTGACTTTGTCAGGATCAACTTCTATCCCTCTCTCATTCACAATGAATCCTAACAATTTGCCGGATCTTGCACCAAAAGTGCATTTGGCGGGATTCAATCTAAGCTTGAATTTCCTCAACCTTTCGAAAAGTTTTCTCAGGTCAGCAATATGCTCCTCCTCAGACCTGGACTTGGCAATTATGTCATCCACATAGACTTCTATTTCCTTGTGCATCATGTCATGGAAGAGGGTCACCATTGCCCTTTGATAAGTGGCTCCTGCATTCTTCAATCCGAAGGACATTACTTTGTAACAAAAGGTGCCCCACAGAGTGATGAACGTGGTCTTTTCCATATCTTCTGGTGCCATCTTGATCTGGTTATATCCCGAAAATCCATCCATAAATGAGAAGATGGAATGCTGAGCTGTGTTATCAACCAATACGTCAATCTGAGGTAAAGGAAAATCATCCTTAGGACTCGCCCGATTCAAGTCTCGGTAGTCCACACACATTCTTACCCTCCCATCTTTCTTTGGAACGGGAACTATGTTGGCTACCCATTGCGGATACTTAGCTACGGCTAAGAAACCAGCATCGAATTGTTTTTTGACTTCTTCTTTGATCTTAAGAAGCATTTCTGGTTTCATTCATCGTAACTTTTGCTTGATCGGCGGACATTCTGGCTTTAAAGGCAACTTATGTTCCACAATGTTATTATCCAGACCTGGCATATCTTGATACGACCATGCAAAAATGTCTCGAAATTCCCGAAGCAGTTTAATCAATTCACTCTGTCGTTGTTTACTCAAGAGGGTGCCTATCTTGACTTCTTTATTCTCCCCTTCATCCCCCAGGTTAATGGTCTCAATCTTTTCCTGATGAGGTTGAATTTCCTTATCTTCCTGTTCCATTAACTTTGTCAATTCGGGTGAAGGTTCAAAGTCTTCCTCACTATCCTCATAGGCGTAATCATTTGGATTATCAGAGTCATGAAATAGAACCAAGTTCTCATTACTCTCAGAAGAAACGCTTTCAGATCTGCATTTGGTGTTATATTATAATGAATGAAAACAAAGAACGGCAAACAAATGAAAGGTTTAAAAGAAAAAGATTGAATAAAGATAAGGTATGAAATTGGACTGCATTCATTTAATTTAATAAATAAGCAAGTTTTTGCCTTTATTACAAAATAAATCCCAAAGCCTTAGGCATAGCAAAGGGATCGACAAGTTTTGAAAACAACAATTACTTTGACTGAGGATTGATAGTTATGGGGAACTCCATGGTTTCCCAGTTGTCCAGTTCTTGACCGGGTGAACAAGCATGCACCAATTCCACATCACAGCTGGGCCCGTCTCCAATCATAGTCACCTGACCTGGATATATAATCCCGACGCTCCTGAAGCTTTGAAAAAGGTCACAGATAGGGATTCTAGCAGTGTCGAACACTTGACCGGTAAGGCGAGCCATCCTTCTCTCCCTTCTTTCTTCTCCTACCCTTTTTCTATCAGCTGCTGTAGGCTTGTATCCCAGACCGTATCTGTCCTTGTTTTCTGGAAGGCATATAGGTTGGGTTCTTCCTTCCAATTTTCGACCTAACCCTTTTCCCAGCTTATATCCTTCTCTTAACATTGTCTTTGCAACCATCATTGGCATGTTAGGGAAGGATGTCTTTGTAATGCTTGTTGCATTGGCCACCTCTAAAGCTTGAAACGAGGTTTCGAGGGCTTCCTCAGTCGCTTCAATGTATGGGGTGTTGGCGGGTTTGCTGACCAACAAGTCCTCTTCTCCAGAAATAATCACTAACTTGTTGTTGATGATGAATTTCAATTTCTGGTGCAGAGTGGAGGGAACTACCCCAGCCGAATGGATCCATGGCCGTCCCAGCAAACAACTGTAAGCGGGCGTAATATCCATGACTTGAAAAAGGATTTGAAAGGTACATGGCCCAACTTGTATAGGCAGTTCAATTTCTCCCATAACCTCCCGGCGAGTTCCGTCAAAAGCCCGGACTACCATGGAACTGGGTCTCATATGGGTCCCATCAAAAGGTAACTTTGCCAACGTAGATTTTGGCATTACATTCAAGGATGACCCATTGTCAACCAGCACCTTCGCCATGATATGATCTTGGCATTTTACGGAGATATGAAGGGCTTTATTGTGCCCTCTTCCTTCTACCGGTGTCTCATCATCCATAAAAGTTAGGTAGTTGTTGGCCATAATGTGTCCTACTATACCTTCAAACTTATCTACTGGCAAATCATGTTTCACATGTGCCTTACTCAAAACCTTCATTAGAGTGTTCCGGTGTGGTTCGGAGCTCATTAGCAAGGACAACAGAGAAATTTTTGTCGGGGTGTGGTTCAGTTGGTCCAACACCTGGTAGTCACTATGGCGAATGAATCTTAGAAATTCTTGGGCCTCCTCTTCAATTACAGCCTTCTTTGCCTTACTTGAGGATTCTTTTTTCCCAGGTCTAACATCCCCTGTAGCTTTGTCAAGTTTTGGTTCTGGGGGAGCATATACTCTTCCACTTCGGGTGACACCCCCAATTCCAACAATATTCGTGATAGGGGATGATGATGTTGGTTCAACTACCTCAGAACTAGTAACAACCACTTCAGTGCCATGCTTCCACGGCACAGCTCGTGAATCCTTATAAGGGAACGGGGTTGGCGCATTCACCGTGATAATAGCCTTAGCAGGAGTCGAAGCCACTGGTGCATTTTTGTTGTAAAATATGACTAGAGGCTTTGGGGCTCGAACTCGGCTTTGATCTTGTATCATATTTATTCTACCTTCATGCTGCCGGCAAACTTCTATGACATGACTGTCTATAACTCCCTGAAGGGTTTTTTGGAAGTCCCTTCGCTTGCCGGACTAGAGATCGTTGAACTCTTTATCCCATGATCCTTCTATCAAACCCATCTTAAGCATATGGGAATGAATCGTTTCCATTGGCGTTTGGATGTCCTGAACCTTGGAAATACATTCCTCATCTCTTTCCACAGCGTTAACACCTGATCTCCCATGGTTAGGCAGGGGATTGGTGGTCACATTCTGGCTTCCTTCCTTGAAGCTTATCCAATCAGCTCTGATTAAATCTCTTACCTTAAACTTCAGTGCCAGGCAATTCTCGGTGGAATGTCCCGGTGCACCGGCATGGTAATCACACTGCGCATTTGGGTCATACCCTCTGGGATAAGGTGGTTGAAGCAGTTTTAGAGGGCAAGGTGCCACCAATGTGTTTTTAATAAGATGAGGGAGAAGCTCGGTGTAGGTCATGGGAATTGGATCAAATCGCACTTGAGTGCGGTTATTATTTTGTTTCCTCAGGTTTGGATTCGGTGGGTTCATTTGTGGTTGTTGATACGGTGCTTGTGGTGGTGTAGGTGGTCGCATAACTGGTGGTCGGAAATGTGGTGGGTTCGGATTTGGAATTGCAGCCACATATGGGTATGGCGCATTGTGGTAAGTTGACGGAAAGGTGACGGGAGTAGGTGGTCTGAGCTGGTTCCTTCTTTGGTTGTGAGAGACCAGGTTAGTCTCTCCCTCTCTTCTTTTACCTTCTCCAAGCGAAGGTTTTTTTGCTGTTCCAACCCCAGGTGGGCCACGAGTAATTTTCCAAGTCCTCAGGCCATTCTCTATTCTTTCTCCGATAGTGACGATGTCAGAGAAATGGGAGGAAATGCTTCCAATCATCTTATCATAGAAGGGTGACTGGAGTGTATCAATAAATGTAGAAATTACCTCCTTCTCTGATAGAGGTGGGTCAACCTGCGCTGCTACTTCTCGCCACCGTTGGGCATACTCTTTAAACGTCTCGCTATCCTTTTTAGTCATATTTTACAATTGTACTCTATCTGGCGCCATATCCAGATTATACTTATACTGTTGCATGAAAGCATCTGCTAGATCTTCCCAACAGCGTATATGAGATCGTTCAAGGTGATTGTACCAGGTCAGAGGTGCTCCCGCCAAGCTATCCTGGAAACAATGAATGAGCAGAGGGTCATTGGAAGCGTGAGAGGCCATCTTCCGACAGTACATGGTAAGATGGTTCTTCAGACAGGTTAGCCCCCGATATTTGTTAAATTCTGGCATTTTGAATTTGGGGGGAATGACAACATCAGGAATCAGACAGAGTTGTGCAGCACTGCCCATTCCAAACCTGTTCGTTCTTTCCATTTCTCTGAATCGCCTTTCCAGGACCTCTAATCTTCCCTCCTGGGTAGCAGCAGCATTTGGTTCTGCAGCGACATGATGACTAGTATCCCTAACTGGTTGGTTGACATGTGCCGGGTTTACATTAGGCATTAAGATGTGGGGTCTAGCTATCGCTTGAGCAGCTTGTGGTTGAGCGGCTTGTGTATGGATTGGAATCGTTTGGGGATCCCGGACGGGTGGGACATTTTGTTGAGCCGTGTGAAGGATTGCTTCCTGATAATCAGGCTCTTCTTGAAGTGGCAGGAAATAGCCAGGTGGCAATCCATATGGGGGAAAGGGTATGGCATTATCTTCCTCATCTATATAGATGGTTTGCTGGGTGTTAGCAGGGTTTGATTTCCTAACGTGAATAGTTAGAGGAGGCGGAACAGGGTTTGAACTTGGCTCTCTAGTAGGACCCTGAGTGTGTTGGGGAGCGGATGGTCGTTGTCTGGTATTTTCAGCACCTGCTGAAGAATCCCCTTCTGTGACTCTCCTTTCAAGAAGCTTGGCCATCTCAGCCATCTGTTCTTTCAACTGATTGACTTCGGCTCTCAAGCTCTCATTTTCTTGTTCTATTTCAGCCATGAGTCTTGTATTAAGCCTAGTCGCGTAAGGATGTCTACCCGTTATGTCTGGAAACCACAATATTTTGTTAGGAAAATAAAAGTAAACAGATAAAGGAAAAGAAAAACAAATGATGTTACGCAGGATGCGATTCTGAATTTAGCCCGTATTCTCCGACCGTTCCTCAGAACGTCCCGTTCAAAAGTACTAGGTAAAGCAGTAAAGTGGAAATTAACATGAAACAATTATGAAAGTAGATTTATTCATCATTCCATTCTTCTGTAAAGGTACAATATTGCTCGAAAGATTTGATTACAACATTTTAACCATCCCTGGCCCGAGCGATCATGTCCCTCATTTTACAAAGTCTTTCCTGGCAATAATTCAGAAATGATGATATCTCTTTTGGGGTGGATAAAGGATTGACCATGCCTTCGGCCTGTTTCAACATTGAGGGAAAATCCTCCAAGATTCCATTAGCTATGTATGCCAACTTGGCGAAACGGTTCATCCATAAATGAACAATCTCATCCCGTTGAGCTAACTCAGTCCCAAGAGCTCGTGTGGCATTTTGGCAGCGTTGCTCAGCATCACAGGCTTTTTTTTGTTCATCATGTATTTCTTGTTCATAAGCCCTCATTATTTCATCAAGCTGTTGCTCCAATTTGTGGACCTGAGTCTGCAGCATTTCCTTTTTTACCAAGGTCTCTTTTTCTTTTTCTTTGGATAGTGTCAGCATGTTTTTCAGGACTTGTTTTTCGGCCAATATGGCGTCACTCTGTTGGCCTTTTGTTTTAAGCTGGGAATTAGCCGCACGAAGGCAATGGTCCTATTTCACCCTGTAGTCTTCGTCAATCTTCCTCTTCTTTCGCATTTCATCCATAGCATGTTTCCCTTCGGAATTCTCCTTCCTCTGAAGGGAGCACTCTTGTTGATATTTGAAAAGGTCTTCTTCTAGCTTTTGATTCTTTGTTGTCAACTCTTCTATTTGCGCTTTCAGAGCTATGGTGACCTTGTCTTCCATGATGACTGGCGGAGGGAAATTATTCGCGAATTGATATGAAGGACTTTTAAAGGGCAGTTTTACAATGGAGGCCCTATTTAGGACCCATTCAAAATATTCGGCTCCTACAGCATGGGTTCGTGCCCCTAATTCTTTTCCCATTCTATGGATCTTCTTCCACGCATTGGCTATATCCCGAACAACGGATGTGTAATTCCCTTTTGCATAGTACAAAACGAAAGGAGTGAGTAGTTTTTCGTTTGGTGGCCCGAGTAGAGGATAAGCCAACTGACGCTTTGCAATAACAAGGTTGTAATTGATGCATCCCTGCGTGCCCATGAGAGGAACATTCGGGTAACCTCCGCAACTATAGATGATTGACTCAACTATTAACCATTGAGGATACCACCTGACTTTTTTAGCTGTAAGGCTTACGAGGTGATTAGCCCATTCACGCCCACTCTTCACGGCCAATTGACACAATTTCAAATCAGAAACCGGACACTCGGCTTTACATATTTGATGGAAGACATGAGATGTGAGCCATACATATAAAACGGGTAAACAGCAAATGATCCTCTTTCCCCCTTGTGTGTGGCAGAAATCCATGGTGCAATACACATTAGCCAAAATGGCTGTGACTGGATTCTCGAGCCGGTGCTTACGAGCCAGGAAAACAGCAATAGCGTCATAATCCACATAGTTGTCTAAATTAGGGAACAAGACAACCCCGTAAATAGTGAGGGCTAAAGTATCCATGAAAGCCTCCCATTCCTCTTTATCGGCCAGGATCTGCATGTGCTTTTCGAGAAATTCTCGGGTGAACCCGGGAACTTGATTTATGTTCATTTGCACATTCCTCAATGCCTCGGGAGAGATTTTCAAAACGCGGGCGATTAAAGCGGTTGTTGCGTGATGGTCAAGATGGCGATAGGGAATTTTCCCTTCCACTTGTATCCCCAATATCTGTTCAAATTCTTCTATTGACGGAGCTAATTGAAAATCTCTAAATGTGAAACAGCGGAGGGGTGGGTCATAAAATTGTGCCAAGGCTGTAATTGCTTCGGTTTGGACTTCCACCTCTAATAGTCTTAAGACCTTCCCATATTTCCTGGTAAGGGCCATCTTTTGAGTCATACTTAATTTTTTCCCCAGTGCTTGAAGACTAACTGTATCAACTTTCTTAGCTTTGAGATGTAATATTTTCTTCAACTCTGTCACATATGTACCATAATTGTCATGTTTCATGTTAATTTCCATACTTGCCCAGAGATACTGCCAATTTCTGAATCGTTTCCTGCGAATATTGAAACAAAGAAAAGGAATCAGTTATTGTTATGTTTTGAAATTCATGTTTTCCCAAAGATGGGATGTAAAAAATGTTTTTGTTTTTGTTTTTGTTTTTTTTTTTGGAAAACATTGATTTCCAAAACTCATGTGAGTCTAAGTTGCAGAAGCCATAGATTTTCTTAATCGTCATTGATGCCCCAGTTAAAGGGATCCAAAATTGTTCCTTTTGATTTTCTTGTTTTGACGAGCATGAAAATCTACAACTCAGGACTTGGAGGTACATGATCAAAAGAGAATTATCTATCCACTTGGAGTGTACTGGGTGTTTTGGAAATGAATAACTGTTTTTGAAATAGAATACCCTCAATGGATAGATAATTCATTCATTTGGATTTAAAAGGGAGAGTGAAAATGACATAAGGTAAAATAAAGTCTGCCCTTTTGTGGCCTAGGTTGGGTTTTGTTGAAAGTCTTTTCTAGGACCTATGGCTTGTCTAAAAGTGATTCTCCATACCGGGTAGCTTATACTAGACATCTAGAAGGTCACCAGAACCAAGATCCTACTCATGACAGGGACGCAAACAGTGGGGAATCCACTAAGTGTGTATATCATGAGAGGTCGAACTCTGGTTGAGGTTCTCACAAACACCGGATAGGAAGTACATCCCATACGATTCCGTTACCAACCCCTCTTAACTTAAGCTTTATTTGGGGCCCGGGTATAGGGCGCCACTCATAGGTGTGTGCAAGTAAATGTGAGTGTAGTGTGTGGAAGGGCATTCAATACCTTTTACCTTACCCTATTCTGCACAAAGAACAAACACAGAACAAATATACAAAGTTGTCTATCCTAGGGTTCAATAATCACAGACATATAAATGATAAAATTCAAACAAAACAGAAACTATATACAAACATTGACAAAAAATAAAATAAAGGAAGAAGTTAAATAATTAATATGCTAATTAAAATATGCGCTATCAAATTGACTGACTTGACCCTCTAAATCCCCAGTGGAGTCGCCATCTGTCGCGACCGGGATCGCGACGGCGCGGCCGACCCTCAAAACGATTATAAAAATAAACAGGGAGTCGCCACTAATATTTTTTAGGATAAAATACCGGGAAAACCTTTGTTAAAGCACTGGTTATAAAAATGAAATCCCATGTTCGGGAGTCTGATTACAGGTGAGGAAGGTATTAACACCTCACAACTGTCCGTTATAAAAAGGGTTACCTCAATTTGATAGCGCGCATTATAATTAACCCATTAATTATTTTAACTTTTTCATGAAAAGAGAATATACGAGGTGACAAAATATACAAAAATAAACAAAAAGAAATTAAACACAGAATATTTACATGAGATTAACAGGACGTCTCGTCCAAATTAATCTCGCTCCACCATGTAATAAAGATTACAATAATAATAATAACGACAATAATAATAATTACAATTTTTATGCTAGTCCGAATAGAAAGTGTGAAACATTCATTTCTATTAATATTTATTAATTAACAGAAATTAATTAATAACATAGTCATCAAACAGTAATTAATTTAACAGAAAATGAAATAAATACGAGTATTAAAAATGAGAGTGAGACCAATGTGGTGAGAAAGGAGCTGGATGGTGTGCAAAAGAGAAGGACGGCTGAAGGAGTTTGTTGGTGAGGTCGGATGGGTGTTTGAGGGGAAGGACGGAGGTGTGTGTGTGATTTGGTTTTGAAGGAGAAAAGGAAGGGAAAAGTGAGCGTGGAGTGAGGGGGAAATGGGATAGTGAAAGGGGGCTGTGAGGTGTAAAGAGGGAAGAAACAGTGGTGAAGGGTAAGGGTGGAGGACGGAGTGAGGTAAGGGAGAGAGGGACGGTGTAGAGGGGCTGTGAGGAAGGCGGAGTGAGAAGAGAGGACGTGAGGAAGGTTTGGGGCGGTGTGGAACAGGACAGTGTAGGGAGTGAGGAGAGAGGACGGTGTTGGGAGAGGGCTGTGAGGTGAGGGGCTGCGAGGAAGGCGGAGTGAGGTGGGGAAGGGGGACGGTGTAGGGGCTGTGAGGAAGGCGGAGTGAGGAGAGAGGACGTGAGGAAGGTTTGGGGCGGTGTGGAACAGGACAGTGTGGGGAGTGAGGAGAGAGGACGGTGTTGGGAGAGGGCTGTGAGGCGGTGTAGAGGAGCTGTGAGGAAGAGGGACGGTGTAGGGGCTGTGTTTTAGATGAAGGGGGCTGTATGGGAAAGGAGAAGGATGGTTGACAAGTGAGGAAAAAAAAATTGTTTCGAATTCTCTCCAATGAATGCTTCCCGGATCCATTCTTCTTCCTTCGTTTGCAGTATTTATAGAACATTTGAGGAGCATGATGATTGCCTGAACAGACCCGTGACAGCCTGGCTGCCAATTGGTGAGGATTTTTTAATATTTCTACATGGTCTTGTTACCAGCCGCCCCTTGAAATTGTCAAACAACTTGGATGGTGTGTTGGGAACAGCCTGGATCTTTGACAATTAAGGAGAATGGAGGCTGGTGGCAATTCTTTATCATTTTCCTCCTTGTCTGGTTGCCAACCACCTCCCGTAATTCAAGGATCCACTTGGATAGTGGAAATCCAAGTCAGCATGGTGAAAATCCAAGAGAAAATGATGGAAATCCAAGTGAGAATGATAGAATCCCGAGTGAAAATGACTCGGATCAGCCTTTCAGTCAGTATTCATCCACATTGGGAGTTAATTCCGAGTGGAATGAAGAATTTCCCATAGAAAGCCGAGTGAAAATACTCCTTCCCGAGTGAGTGAAAGGCCGAGTAGAGGTTTTGCTTGGTGTGAGGCTGCTGTGAAACATTCAATCGAAACTGAGTAACAAGTGACTTGGAACCGACTGAAATGGTTGAATAATGACTCAGAATTGGGTGGAGATGACTCAGAATTGAGTGAGAATTGACTCAGAAACGAGTAAAGGATGACTCGAAATCTGGGTAAGAATGGTGAATTAGATTTGGGTGAAAATGAGCTCGGGTTTGATGAAAATGAGCTCAGTGAGGTTTAAATGTGGCTCGGTGATGGTTTAAAGAGTGACTCGGGAATGGGGGGAATGGAGGGTGATAGTAAAAGAATGGCTTGGAGCCGACTAAAAATGGAAGGGAATGACTCGGTGCAGACTGGAAATACTTCACTCGGTTCTGAGTGGAGAGGCATCACTCGGTGTTGATTGAAGATTCTTCACTCGGTATAGCTTCATATCTTCCTTCACGATATGCTCGGAATTGGCTTCATACTGCAGCACTCGGTGTCATCCTTTACACCTCAATCAGAATTGAGAAATTGAGAATCTGACCACTCGAATATGCTTACCCGGGAATCAACCTGTTCTCTTCAATTAGAAAAGTTTTTCTCAGCCTTTTCAACGCACTCGGAGTCAGTCTTCCCTTCACTCAGAATTTGGATCTCAGACATTTTCACTCAAAATTGCATATTTCTTACTCAGAAATTCAAATTTGGTAATCTGACTCGGAATTGGCCCTGTTTTCACTCGGAATTGGCCTTATTCCTCACTCAGGATTTAGAACTTGGACAACCACTCAGAAACCGCCTTATTATCACTCGAAACTTGGAAATTTTGAGATATCCACTCGAAAACCGCCTTCTTATTACTCAGAATTTGGAAACTTGGCATTTTCACTCGGAATCTGCCTACTTTTCAATCAGAACTTGGAAATTGGACTCGGAATGATTGCAGTGGGACAACTTCCACTCGGGTTTACTTCTAATAGGGACATATTTCCTCAAGATCAACAACTTTTCATTCGGAATAGCTTTGTTAGGGAAGTTTCCACTCGGATTTTCACCAACAGTGAAGTATTCCACTCGGATTCGCTCCATTCTGAGTAATTTCACTTGGTTTTGGTCATTTCTGTGTAATTCTACTCGGATTTCATTGTTCTGAGTAATTCCACTCGGAATTCATCATTCGAAGGAAAGGAATATGCATCGGGTATCAATCTCGCTCGGGTGTGACATGTCTCGCTTGAGCGAACCATCACCCGCTTGGGCGAAAACAGGCCAGGGACCATGTCTTACTCGGAAATGATCATTCCGAGTCCCTTCACTCGGAAATGATCATTTCCGAGTCAGTTTTTTTTTTTTTTACTTTTTCTTTCTTCTTTTAGTTTTTTACTTGTATTTTTTTTACTTGTGGATCGACCGGACTGAAATAGGTGTTCACACATATCCTGTATATTTTCATTATTATTCATGCTAAATAATTCATATTCCCTAGTTAGAGTGTTTATTCTTGATCTCTTAACTTCGGTTATTCCTTCGTGAGTTACTTCCAAGGTATCCCATATTTCTTTTGCAGTTTTGCAATTGGATATTCTAAAGTATTCATCCATTCCTAAGGCTGAGGTTATTATATTTTTGGCCTTGAGGTTGTATTCTACTTTTGTTTTGTCTGCATCAGTCCATTCACTTCTTGGTTTAATCATGGTTACTTCTCCAACTACTTTGGTTGGTATGAATGGACCATTCTCAATGGAGTCCCATATGTCTATATCAATAGCTTCTATGAATATTTGCATACGGGTTTTCCAGTATTGGTATCCTACACCATTAAATATAGGAGGTCTGTGGATGGAATTTCCCTCGGGAAAGACAGGGTTGGGAGAGGCCATTTCTACTTCTTGAAGTTTCTAAAGTTTATACAAGAAGCTAGCTTTGATACCACTTATTAATCTAGTGGCCTCCTATAACTCGAGAGGGGGGGTGAATTGAGTTATAATAATTCTAAAATTTCTAATCACACTTTTCTCAACTCTTAATTTTGTTGTAATTAAATGTAAAAGAATATGACAGTGCACAACAGATTATGTAAAATAAAAGACAGAGTGTAGGGTTAAGAGATTTGCAAATAGTATTTATACTGGTTCGGCCAACCACTGCCTACGTCCAGTCTTCTCAAGTCACCCTTGAGGATTCCACTATTGTAAAAATTAGTACACCAGTACTTCCACACCTTGGCACAACCTTGCCTTTGTGTGAAGTATCTCGACACACCAAGAGTCTCACTACTCTTGTATACAATACTTTGGGAAACCTTCCCAAGCAAACAGGATTCTCACTCTTTTAGTAGACTGAACAAAGAAATACTCTCTTATTTAGAGCATATGAACAAATTGAAGAGCAATAATAAGTAGAAACTCTACTTAGAAGAATATGGCCTTTATTGGTCTTAAGAGAGAATTGGAAGAATTGGTGTGTTTTTGCAAATGAAGAGCATCCCTATTTATAGTGTTAGAGAGGCCTTCAAGAGATGTGAATTTAATGAATAAATTAATCAAAAAGGCACCTCTTGAATAAAATAATAATTTATGAAAAGATATAAGGTTTCATCAATGTTTTTCACGAAGAGATGTAATGTTTCAGCCTTTCTGACTTAGTGGTAATCGATTACAATAAGTGTGTAATCGATTAAGTTCATTTAAAAACTTATTTTAGCATGACTGTTAGTCTGTAATCGATTACAATAACCACGTAATCGATTACTTGGGTTAGTTTTAAAACGTTTGCTGAAACATTGACTTTTAAACCTTTTTAAAGCATGGTAATCGATTACTCGTTTGAGGTAATCGATTACTTTAATTAGTTTTTAAAGTTAACACGTTGAAATCTTTTTATTTTGTTTTTCAAAATTTCTTCAGACCTGGTAATCGATTACTCTATTGAGGTAATCGATTACAGTCATTAAAAATTCAGATTTTGGTAAAATTTAAATCATTGATTATTATTAATTTTTAATGGCCATATTTTTCTTTAATAGAGTCTTACTATGATTCTGCCTTGGTCTTGAATCTTCATGCTTGATCTTTGGCATTTAGTCTTTGTCATTATCAAAATCCTTTATTGTCTTCAAAAAGTCTCATAGAGACACAAGTAGGACTTAGCATATACCATGAATCCCTACCCTTCATGGCGCTCAAGTACCGAAGTACACAAGTAGGACTTAGCATAAACCATGAATCCCTACACTTCATGGCGCTTAACGAAAATAATGCTTTAACTCATCATAGAGTAACCCCCCACCAGGGCCGGCAATCATGGAACCCTTAAATTCCATGGTGCGTCCAAATGCTTATGATGCATGAATGCCTTTAATTCTCTTTATCAATTTAACATACCATGATATCAATACTTCCATAATCACTTGGAAAACCACAAGTCCTCAAAGGACACATCACATATATTAATTCTCAAAATCATGGATTTATAGTTCAACAACATATCTCAATAAACCACAAGGCATTCATGTATACATTAATTTAGTCATTCATAATTATTCATCACAAAGATATACATATTGTATGACATTTATAGGACACTCAATAACATCCATAATAATCAATAATCCCTCAATAATTCATAAATAAATCATTACCCACATGGAAAATATCATTTTCATCCATAATAATCATCATAGGTAAATTTCAGAAATTTACAACAGCAACATACATTAGTAAAACGACCATAACGTGAGTAAATCAAATCTTTTTTAAGTAATTACACTTTTTGTAGTTCCATAACATAATTATCTATAACATTCATGAAGACCATAATTTTAAATTCCAAACAGAAACATCACATAATCACATAATAGTCAATAGGTTATCATTTTTTATTATCACTAATTGCTGGAAAATTTACTAGTTTGACAATATTTAGTAAATTAGCTATAATTCATGGTATAAAAATAATTTTTGAATGAGGCCAAGTTCCGTGTTTTAATAATTCCATTATCTATAAATTTTATGCAGACCAAAAATTCCAAATCCAAATAGAAATATCACAAATTCATAGTATACTAAACTATCTCAAAGAAAGTAACAAAACGTACATATGTTGGTAAATTCAACGTTTCTGGAGCTAAAAAAATAATTTTGGCATGAGACCAGTTTTAAATTACTCATAACACAAATATCTAAAACTTTTATGAAGACACTAAACACTAATTCTCATCACAAAATTCCCAGTTTTAAAAATACAAACAGTGATTCACGTCAGTAGATTTTCCGCATGAACATACTTCTGTATTTTAGGTATAACTAGAGCTACAAATATCCTTTTAATTTGAAACCACTTTCTATAGACCCATAACATAAATATCTACAGCTTTTATAAGACATCAAAGTCTAAATATGTATGTATAATTCCCAGAGTATTAATATTTATACAAAATAGAAGGTACATATTCCAGAACAGACATACTGTAGTATTTTGACTATAACTCATGCTATACATATCCAAATTAGTTGGTTAAAGTATCAAAATTCATATAACAAAAAGATCTACAACTTTGATGAATAAGGCAAAGTCAAATTCACACATTTTTAGCTTCAAAATAAGTAACAAGTTATGAAAATAAATCTGGAAATCCTAGAACAACATACAATTCTACCCATTCCATATTTATTCACAACCCTATCCCCTTTTACCTTAATAGAGGTTCCTAAAGTGGTTGAAAGTGTTTTATTATTATCCTAGCTTCAGATCAAGAGTGAACTTGATGGAGAAAATGAAAGAAAATAAGAGAAAGACTTCACTAACTTTAGCTTGTTCTAAGAATTCAGACTTGGGAACAAGATGTAGTGTTAATTTAATGATGCAAATAACAAGTGGAGGACAAGTTTTTCATAATGGGATTGTAGTGGGATGTTAGGTGCATTAATTATGGTGATAATGGAGGTTTTAGGTGAGAAAAATGGGCTGGATTGTTGACCATTTCCGCAGCCTATATAATGTAGCTTGTTTGATTGAAGTAAATATCAATTCTGACACTATTTCTGTATTTTGGGCATATCTCTATCATATCTTAATGTATTTTAACAAATTTAGTCTTGTTGGAAAGCTAAAACAACGAGGAACAACTTTGTAGTTTACCATGTTTTCAAATTCGGACTCTAACTAGGCATTAAAATATGTACAAGATGATATGATTGAAGTAAAATATCAATTCTGACACTATTTTGGTATTTTGGGCATATATCTCTCATATCTTAATGGATTTTAACAAAGTTGGTCTTGTTGGAAAGCTAAGAAAAAGAGAAACAACTTTGTAGTTGACTATATTTCCAAATTAGGACTTTAACTAACAAGTAAAATGTGTACAAGATGACGCATTTTGAGTGGCGTATGTGGTAATTTGATGAGAGTAATTAGAAAAACCAAAGAAATTAATAACTAAGGAAATAGGTAATAAGTTATTTGATTAACTTTTACCTAAGGTATAAAGTTAAAATTATTTACCATGGTAAAAGGTTAAATTGAAGATGTTGTCCTAACCAAAATTTATGTAGAAAGTTGAGATAAAAATGGATAATATCATTGATGGTCTAAATCAAAATGATTATACATGAGAATGAAGTTTTTAGGATGTTACAATAAATCATTACAGTATTATATCTGAATGAGAAAGTTTATCAAAGTTTAACTTTTACCTTGTTACAATTATCTAACTTAATATTGTAATAAGGCAATGTAAAACTAAATTATACCTCTACTACAAATGTGACCAATCATTTCCTAATCCTTGAACCATCGAGTTTTGGAATCCTACTCTTGTCATATCTCTTCACATATCAGATTGAGGATGAGACCGTTTTACCCTCTTGTAATTACATATCCTTCCATCTTGAACTGCTAGCTATATATCACATAACATATATTTTGGACATAAAATTCAAACAAGAAGGAGTGAGAAACAGAATATAATACTTTACAAATAAGACATAAGCATAAGGGTTTTCACAATCTAATAAAATAATATCATTCGTAATCTCATACACAATTAATTATAATTGTAGGGTTTTTATACGCATAACAATCATACTTTCATTCACAACTATTCACATAGAATATCACAATCACATGTATGACATGTAATGCTTTTAATACTATTTCATTCAGTTTATGCATGTGGGCCCTTAAAGTTCTAGTTTGCACTGGGCCAACCAGGAGTTTACACTGTTCCATAATTTTGGATAATAACATAAATGCCTTTGTAGCATATGAACAGCTCAACTAGCGTGGAAACACTTAGAGACTAGTCAGACTGAGAAAGTTTTTATTGTGAAAGTACCTGATACTAGGGAGCAACCCCAAGTCACCTGAAGCACCCTTTCATACCCTCTCATCCCAAGTCTCGCAATTAAGCCTCCTCTAATGTATCCTCGATTTCTATAATCCGTCCCTAGGCAATATCACATCTCATTTCTCTTTAATGATTTATGATGCATGAACTACTCGCATATTTAGTTGGTTAATACTTTTAGAAACTCAATTATTAAATACCATAAAGGTTCATAAAATTATCTCAATAAACTGTACATTCCATAAGTTCTTCTTTGAACTTCTGTTATACAGAAATAAATTTAGTACAGTCTTCGAATTTAGATCTCACCAAAATTGAGTTTCCAAGCCTTAAATATCTCAAAGCTTTCTCTTAAAAACTTCACATATTTACATAATCTTTCCCAATTTGAATTTTAACTAGATTGAGTTTAGAAATCTCGACTATAACAAAATATCCTTTAGTTATTTCATTGGGGAAAACCAATTTAAATTTCTGTTTTCTAAAAGAAAATAATTTTTAAAATCATTAACTAAGAATACTTAAAACTATAAAAATTTTCTTTAATTCAAGTATTAATTATCTCAACTTCTGATTTTCATAAAATAGCTTCTTTCTAATACTAGATTTTATTCTAGAGATTAAAAATAAAGTTAATGAAAATTATTTCTAAGAAGAAATAAAAGACTAAAAAAATGATAAAATACTTTCTCTTAAAATAAAAATTTAAAGAGTAAGGTAAGAAAATTCTTACTGAGTTTTAACTTTCCGTCATGCTTGCTATATGCTCAAACTTCATATCACAAGGTCATCAATCATTCATCAACCACAATCAAGTATTGTAATGTCATCAATCATAAATATTATTAATCATAATTACATATCATCAATCACAGTCTAATATTATAAATCACAATATCATTAATCAAAATCAAATATAGTTAATTATAATCAAATCAAATCAACTAAATATCACTCATAAATATAATTAAAATTTTAATGGTTATTTAAATTAGTAGAGTTGATTTTGAGTCCTTATAGTCCATTCCTCGCACAGGTCTATATAAGTCCATATATATAATCCAGTCTTCGCATAGGTATAGTTCAGTCCATACAGGTCATAATAGTCCAAGTCCTTGCATAGGTTTAGTCCAGTTCGCATAGGTTATCTAGGTCTTTGCATAGGTATTTTAGATCAAGTTACACAAGATACACAATTTAAAATTTATATAAATTTTAAGTTAAATAGTTATTATTTTAAAATAATAATATTATTAAATTTTAAAGGAGTAGGGGACTCCTCCTATTATTCTTATGTCTTTTCATATTATATTCCTATCTCACTCCCCCTTACCTCTTGTATACTGATCTGTTATTGAAAATTCGTGCGCGCCTCGTGTCCGAGTTCTAAAACATACCAATTTCATTTTAATATAGTTACAAGATAAAAATTAAGATTACTACTTAAAGCAAAAATGGTAAATTTTGAATAGTGAGTAGTGAATAGTAAATCATGAATAGTAACAGTAAATAGTAAAACATGAATAGTAATAGTAAATAGTAAATCGTGAATAGTAACAGTAAATAGTAAATCATAAATAGTAACAGTAAATAGTAAAACGTGAATAGTAAAAGTAAATAATAACAGTAAATAATAATTTACTATTTGAATAGTAATTTATTATTGAAATAGTATTTTACTATTCAGAATAGTAACTTAAAATAATATTATTTCCAGTATAATAATAGATTTCTAAAAACGATATGAAAATAACCCTAAAAAATATAAAAGAGAGGTATTCTTACCTTAGGATGTTAGCAAAACCTTCTTCCAAAAAAATTTATTTCTGTCTCTTACTTCCACCATTAACTCACTAGTACTACTATATTAAGAAAACTTAATCTGAAATTGTGAATTCTAAAGAAGAATTCCTTCGGTATTTATAGGAAGGAAAATTACTATGCATTCCATTATTTTAATATAAAAGTACTGTGTATTTTTTGAAAATTTCAATCCTAGTTACTGTGCACCTTTTAAAAATTTCATACATGCACAGTATTTTACATAGTAAATGTTGGCTAAATTATTAAGCCAAATAGTAACATTTCACTCGGTATATTTTAAATATTCAAAATTAGTCCTTTTTGAAATTTAGTAATATTATATCAGTTCTCACTAATTTTATGATAAGTAATATAAAGTTTAAATTTTAAAATCTAAAATTTTCTATTAATAAAAATTTATTCATATGTTTTTGATTTTTTTACGATTAGTAAAAATCAAGATTTTATTCAAACCAATAATTTTTAGATAAGTCTACTTGAAATGGATTTTAGAAAATTTTCTTATAATTTAAATTCACTTTCTTGTAAATATTTTTAATTTTAAGTAACTTTATATGAATTTAAAATTATTTAAATATTATTTTATTAAAATATTTCAAAAAATTCATAAAAATTCCAGAAAATCATAAATATTATGTAGATCAAAAAGTTCTAAAGAACCATAGTCTAATTCCTTCAAAAATTTACTTTAAAATTCTAATAAGAGTTAAATCACAAATATGTAAAAACATAAATATAAAAACATAAAATAAAAGTTGTGAATAATAAATATATTTAAATTCTTAATATAATTTCATTAATCAATGAATACTAATTAATTAATTTTAAAATTCTCATTGAAAGTACATAAATATTATTATTATTATTATTATTATATTTTATTTTTAAAAAAACAAATAATTAAATATAAATACCAAAATTTCATTAAAAAATGATAATAATAAACTAACTAATAGTAAGTATTTCTCATTAAAGATATATTAATATCTATTTTCTATTTGTGTTGAAAATGGGATGTTACAGATTTGATTCTCACTTGAGCAAAAATTGCCTCGCTTGAGCAAGAGCCCAATTTTCGCTTAAGTAATAATTGTCTTGCTTGTGCAAAAATTTGACAGAATCTTGTAATGCGAGTTTCACTTAAGCAAAAATACTTTCGCTTGAGTAAAAATCCATCAGAAACCAACTATTTGACTTTCGCTCAAGCGAGATTATCCTTGCTTGAACGAGATTTATCCAGAGACTTCATTTCACTCACAGGCTTGCTTGAGTGAAAATACTAGTATTTTAGCCCTCAAACCATCTTCTTTGCATCATATCTTACTCGTTTGGCATCCAAATGCCACCAAATTTTAACCCAGGGTATTTTTCATTAATTATGACCAGTGGCCACTAGCATGTAACATCTTAAAAATTTTAAAATTGGTACTTAAATTAATGTAATTAATAAATTTGATTGAAATGGAATATTAAGGAAATAATATTGGGATATATTTGATAGAAAATTAAAATGGGTTTAGTTAAATTAAATTTTTACTAACCAACAATTAGAGCTACCTAATTAAATTAATTACACTAAATTAACCAATCCCTAATTCTAATTTCTAAATATTAATTCCCTTATTCCTAAAGCTAGTTTCTATTCTTTTCTTTCCTTGGTTTAACCCTCTTCCTCGTGCTTTTTTTTCCCTCTTTACGTCTCGTGAGCTACCACCAACATGCAGCCTATCTTCATTCTCTTCATCTTTGCCCTTGATTCATCATCATTGTTGCATGCTATCTTTAATTTGTGGTCATGGTAAGCTTGAATTTCACTTTCCCTTTCATGTTCTTTTGTATGCATATGAGTAAATATTCTTCTTCCTTCTCTTAAGTCTGAAACCATGGATACCCATGGCTAGAATTGGATGTTGTTAAGCCCAAGTGGTGATTTTAGGAGCTTAAATGGTGAGTGCATGACTTTCCCCTCTTCTTCTTCACATTCGGCTATGACTTGGCCATTAACCACGGTGTTGATTCTTTCTTTTGCTTGTAGGTATTGTGGCAGCACCGTGTGAAACTATTTGGTGTCGTCTCGATTCAATTTTGGAGTCTCAAAAGTGGTTGGATTTAAATCAGAGAGCATAACTACTTTCCAGAGTTATTGTTTGAGCCGATTGTTGCCCAGAAAATTTAATCAGAAAGTAGAAAATTTATGAGATATGTTTTTACATACGAGGGGGAGTTCAATTTAAACATTTGATAAAAATCTTTATCCTAGAAAAGATTCTTGTAGCTTATTTATGTTTACGGTATATATTAGCAGGTTAGTAAACAAAATACTATGATAGTACTATAAGGATAAAAGTCATTTTAGTTTGATAAATATACTATACCATTGGTTAATTAAAAGATGTAGCTGATATGCTTGGTTGATGATGAATTTCATAATTTTGGCAATTGATGTGTTAGATTATGTACTAACGTTGTTGGTGTTGTAATTTGATAAATCCTTTTGATAAATATATTTATGAGATAATGTAGGGAAGATAATGATGTTGTTGGTAATTATAGACAGCTCCTCTGCTTGTTTGAAATTCATTTTGATGAGAATCTTGCTTGATTGAGTTTGTGAGGATGTGTATGGAGCTAAGTTGTGGTGTAACTATGTATCTGTACGCTATGATTTGTATTATATATATATATTGTATATCACTATATCACATGCATTGTATGACGCTACGAATCACCCAGCACTTTGATTTGTTGATGAGACTGTCGTTTATACGCTATTATTTATTGTGCAGTTCTCGAGGTGCCACCCTTTATAATGCTACGATTCGCTGGTGGTCACTTGGTACCCACCATTATAGTGCTATAACTGGTTGGGTTACCATGGCACTATAATTTGCCTTGTAATTGAGTTGGATCCACATGGCATTTTATGCATAATACATGGTTAAGTACATGACATTTATACATTAATTATGAATTGAATTCATGTTGTTGATTGATAGCATGTGGAGGATTTAGTATGATGTGATTTATTAGAAATCCAACATATAAAGATTTCTAAATGATGTGGTATTTATACCTTTGTGTACAATTCATATTAGGACTTCTATTTATTGTTTTGAATTGTCCTGGTTCCAGTGAATGAACAAGGGTGTGGTGTTGTAGATCAAAGGATTCAAGGAAGTGAAAATGCGTGAAGATGCCATAGAGATACCTCGATTATGTATATATGTATATATTGTACATTTGTATATGACTTATGCTTTTGAGTAATGGTTGCCAAAGTATAGTATTTTGAGTTGTAATTATTTGGTTAAGTGTCATGGGTGAATTATATTTTAAGGACTAGATACATATGATGATAGGTGGAGCTAAATTGAGATAGAATTATACTTGGTGTTAATTTGATTTTGGTAGTTATATGTATGTATAAGTAACTTGGTGCGTAGGCATAGATTGTGGAATATGATGTTATACTAGTGTGAAACTGAGTATGGTATATGGTATCATGTATTTTGAGATAAAACTTAGTATGCATTAATGAATTAAGTGATAGTAATATAGTTATGTATGTGTTGATCATGAAATAGGCATGATGCCTTATCTTGATTTATGTAAAATTATAGAATAAATGCTTGGCAATAATGGGCAGGTCTTGTGTAGTTATTGTAACACCCCGGTTTTTCGGACCCGAATTCTGACGTGACCGATATAAATAATTAATAAAAATATGGGTAAATTTTTCACATTTTAAGGTAAGTCCGATGTCACATCAAAACCCGAACCACAAAAACCGAAGAGTGAGACATACATAAATGTAACTGGATCGACATCCAAATTGCCCATAATGGTATACAAAAGTAGTAGAGTTTACAGCGGAAGAAGAATGTGTATACCGGGTAAACGCCTAGTCCCATATATGACGATATGAGAAAAGGCTCGACAAGCATGCAAATACCTAACATCAACCTATTAGATCATAACCCAATTATCCACTAACAACATTCACATGCATTGCCTAAGATATAAATATATATATATATACATCCGGGGTCATGCCCCAATTATTACTACTGCCCATATCTTATAATTGGCCCATTTATTCACCTATTGGCATTAATACAAACACCACAATCATCATTATACAATATTCAAATTTTCAATTCCTCTAGTACACGTTGAATCATCACGTACATACTAAATATGTATATTCACCATTCATGCATTCACGATTATCTTATACATGACCAAAATCACTAAATCATCAATATCCTCATAAACAATTTATTCATTACATTAAGATTCACAAATGATGCCAGCCAAGACATTCCATTACCATTATTTACCTTCATCAACAGCTTTAATTCAAACACCCAAGCTCATCCCATGGTAAACCTGCATCACAATGCTAAAAAGGAGACCACATGGGAGAGTGAGTTATACATTCAAAATGACGAATATAATATATTGTGATTAAGTGTACATGCATTCATTCATCATGTGTGCTTTGCTATAAAATTATGAAATCATCATTCAATCAACATCACATTATTATAATAGGCATACAAGCCGCATGAATCGTAATTCACAACATAAGCAAGAACAAGCACATACACAATCACATTGCCACTTATCACCAAGGGCATTCACAATCATCATCATCAACTTATTAAATCTTTATTCAATTCCTCCTCGTAAGGGGTTTTTCATCTCTCGTGGTCATCCCATCTCAAATGCCATGCACCTATGGCTAATGCATATGTCAACTGTTTAATGCATATGCAATGGATCCATTTCATTTTATTAGGTGATCACAACCACCATATCATTCATTCACATGGGTTTCCCGCCTCGCAAGGGGTACTCCCTCTAGCAATCTCGCAAGGTGCTTTCTCGTGATCGCAACCACGTTCAATAATTTCATAATAGTTTCCCGCTTCGCAAGGGGTACTCCCGCCTCGTGATCGCAACCACGGGCATCATAGGAACTCGTAAACCCTTTTCATTTCAATAACCTGGTGACCATAACCACCGGCTCTATATCATATCATCATCAAGTTGGTTTCCCGTCTCGCAAGGGGTAGTCCCTTCATAGAATCCCGCAGGATCTTTCATCATTGTGATCGCAACTATATTTCAATGTTATGCCATGCCATGAATGCAAAATGCAATAATGCATATGCCAATCAACCTCGTAAGGATATCTTACCCTCTCACTTAGGGATATATTCTAACTTGACATTTTCAATCAATAATATACAATTGTGTACAAAGCCCCTCAAGGCATTTTATTCACATACTCGGCATACATCTCAACATATCTCATATATATATTTCATATCATACAGGCAAGTCTATACTTGCAATCAACCACAATGGCATTACAACATCACATAATATTTATCAATATTACCACACATTCATTTTGGTGGGTTTTCATCTCATTATTCATCACCATTGTCTCATATATTTATATATGTACACGTGTTGGTGTAGCGTTCACAATATATTTTTATTATCATATTCCAACCCACACTCACAAGATCATACTTGTATCACTCATAATAGCATTCAACAATTAATCAATAATAACAATCACCCTTTGTGCAAGGAAATGATCAACATCATCATTTATCATTAATCCTTCCAATTATTCGATTTATAACACAGGCTATATCAATTTTACCAATTCCCTCATTGGTTTAATAATTACCTTAGGGTGTATCTCATAATCTCATCATCAAATTCTCTTTATCGTTCTCTCATATCCCATTCTTAGGGGTGGAAATATCATAATAAAGCATCCTAAATGTATCAATCAATTCTAATCCCCACCATATTATATCATCACCATATACCCCTCATGTATCTCCTCAAGCATCTCACAATATAGGGAAAGGGGCCTATCATCAAAAAATATAGAAAACAACATAAAATTTCATACTGGCTAACTCGCTTGAGCGAGATTGAAATGGGTCACTTGAGCACGCCTGAGATTTCCTTGAGTGAAGCATTTTTGTGTATCAGGCCCTGATCTCGCTTGAGCGAGCGACTCTCGCTTGAGCGAGATTAACATAGCTCTCTTGGGCGAGCTCCTTCGCATAAGCGAAAGTCATCCAGTAGCGTTTCCACGCTCGCTCGCTTGAGCGAGATTCCTCACACTTGGTCACTCGCTCGAGCGAGAACCATCCAACAGCCAATTCCATGTTCGCTCGCTTGAGCGAGACTACCCCAACCTCACTTTTCGCTTGGGCGATGTAACATCCTTGATCTTTTAGTAAAATTATGATGAGCGGAAAATATTAATAATTGTTTTAGAGATTTATTTGATATTTTATGAATTATTAGGCACTTATAAATAATTAACTAGTGTGGAAATAAATAAATTTATTTAATGATTAATTACAAAAAGGTTAAATGAGATGAAATTAGAAGAAGGTAAAAGCTTAATTAAAACTTTCAATGAAATTATAAAAGAAATAGGGAAAAGACAGTTTTGCCCCTGAGTCTTAAATAATAAAGATTCCTTCTCCTTCCTCATTCATTTCACGTGACTTCTTCTTCTTCTTCTTCTTCTTCTTCTTCTTCTTCTTCTTTCTTTTCTCTTCTCACTGCCAAGAGCTGCATGCTCCAAGGGAAGGCCTATTCCGCGTCAAAACTTCGAAATAACCCCATTTTTGAGATCGTGGCTTCAAGGTGAGTTCAATGAACCCTTTAAATTGAGTTGTCTATTTCCCCCTTCACTCTCTCTCTCTAGCCAATGGCCATGCATGGTGGATGGGACTTCTGTTTCCTACTCCTTCAGTGCATAAGAGTCTAAAAATGGTCTTTAGAGCAATGAGGGTGGTATAACGTTGATGGGTTTTGCGTTTCGACCTCCGTAGATAGCGAAACGGACGTCGGAGGACCGATTAACAAAGCGGGTGTTGAATTCGGAGGTGGAACCTTGAACCCAGCACTTAGAGGACGCAATCGGCATCAAGAACATATCGTTGAAGCTTGGAATCGAGGTAAGGGGGGTGTTCGGGTTGTAATTAATTAGAATAGGTACATATTTTGGGTCCGAGTCGTTGAACCAATTATGAACACGGTAAGAAATATTGGATGATAGTTGCATGTGTATGTATGTATGAATGTGAATTGTGTATGGTTTATGATGAGTATGAGATTAAAGTGTTTTGCATTGTGATGATTCAATGTGTATAGTGGCAATATGGTGGCGGACTTTACAAGTAGGTCGCCCATTTGATGAGTATGTGCTGTTGTTGATGGCCACTTATGATATGATATGAGAAATATGAATTATATATGTATGATTGTGTGGTGTGGGACGGCCAACGGTATGTATGGCCCCTCGTTTCCGGCTCCCGTGGTTTTTGTGCCCAGTTGAGCTACCCAGTGGTCAAGTAGGATCCAGTGGTTGAGGTAGAGAGTCAAGCAGGACTTGGTGAACCAAGCAGGGTTCACGGGGTATCAAGTAGGACCCCCAGCTGAAGGCCGATCCTTTAGTATCCGGATACTAGGCGTCGATTTTGTGTGAGAGTCAGTGATGATAATTGATAAATTATTAGTATTGTGTGATGGTGTATGTACCTAGTTATATTTTCCGAGTGTGACTTACTATATTTGCCGAGTGTGATTTGTTATATTCGCCGAGTGTGATTTGCTATATTCACCAAGTGTGACTTGCTATATTCGCCGAGTGTGACTTGCTATATTCGCCGAGTGTGATTTGCTATATTTGCCGAGTGTGATTTGCTATATTCGCTGAGTGTGATTTCCTATATTTACCGAGTGTGATTTGCTATATTTGCCGAGTGTGATTTGCTATATTTGTCGAGTGTGATTTGCTATATTTTCCGAGTGTGATTTGCTATATTCGCCGAGTGTGATTTCCTATATTTGTCGAGTGTGATTTGCTATATTTGCCGAGTGTGATTTGCTATATTTGCCGAGTGTGATTTGTAATTTGTGGATAAAGCAATCAGATGGAGTTTATATACACGTATTTTGTTATTTAATTTCCGTTCTAGATTAATTATGATGCCAAACACTCACCCTTGCTGTGGCTTTCTTTCAATTTAGTAACCAGTGACAGGGAAGAGGTCGGAGCCCTGGAGGTGCGCCAAGCGGAGGATTGATGCCAAGGAACCGAGGAATTATGAAATGAATTCTGTGTGTAATGTATAATGAGTTTTTGTGTATGTGATGCCATAACATGTTGCTTGTGTGTTGAACTAATCTAGAATCGGTATGTTGATTAATGTGGACATGAATTCATGTTGTTGAAGTGGTATGGTAATGATGTTAATGTGGTCGGTGTTAATTTTTATAAGTTTGATATATATTGGCACGGAGCCAATAGTAGTTGTGAATGATAAATTACTATGGGTGGGTTTTGTAGATATTATAAGTCATGACCGAGAGAACCTCTTCCGAGTGAAGGAAGGTCAGAATATTTCCGAGTGAGGCATGACCGAGAGATCCACTTCTGAGTGAAGGTTAGAATATTTCCGAGTGAGGCATGATCGAGAGAATCTCTTCCGAGTGAAGGAAGGTTAGGAATATTCCGAGTGAGGTATGCCCGAGAGAACCTTTTCCGAGTGAAGGAAGGTTAAGAGATTCCGAGTGAGATATAACCAAGTGGACCCATTTCCGAGTAAGAGACTGAACGGTTAGCGAGTTTCCCTTACAGGTCTCGTAATCTGCTCAGGTTTAAAATGTAGGACTCGCTCAAACGAGTCGGAACTCGCCTAAGCGACCTTCACAGGTTTCGCTTAAGCGAATCAGGGTCTCGCTCAAGCGAGTGACCCCTGACTTTGTTTTCTTCATCCTCTTATTCTAATTAAATCCATTTTATCATTTGATTTATTTCCTACCGGTTATTATTTTGAGTGTGCTTAAGAAAAATAAATGTGGTTTTACATTAGGATCTAATTAACTATCAGTAAACATGAAAAATTTATTATGAAAAATAATTAAACGGATGTAGATAAATGTAAAATTGATGTAGGACATCACAGGTGGTATCAGAGCGGTTCTTTCTAGAGCCGGGTACATGGGTGAGCCCAATAATTTGTGAGTCCTATACTAGACTGTTTTTGCATTCTATTACATTGTGCTTGTGGTTGTTTGTGTAGCTTGGCATCATTCCCTTGGCACTCCGGCGGCGTTGTATTTTATGTGTATGAGGTAAATATCCAACTCCCTGTAGATCATCGGTTATTAATAGTGATGTGTTTGTTTATTGTAGAATTATATTATGGCTGAGGGAACTAGTTCTGGTGGAGGAGATGACTTCTTCTCGAAATTTTCTCAATTGATGAGTAGGACTGAATCTGGTCCTACTCTTGACAAATTCCTGAAAAGGAATCCCCCTGCTTATAAAGGAGGGCATGACTATGATGGAACGCATGTTTGGATACGGTAAATGGAATAAGATTTTGAGTATTTTGAGTGCTCGGAGGAGTAGAAAGTGCAGTTTGCAACTTATCAACTGAAGGACGAGGCTAGGATATGGTGGTCTAGGACCAAGGTGTAAATGAATACAGCAAGTGAACCGCTGGTGTGGGCAAATTTCTGTAGGAGGTTTCTCATCAAATACTTTCCTGATAATTACAAAATCCGAAAAGAAATGGAGTTTCTAAGGCTAGAACAAGGAAGAATGTCAGTGGCCGAGTATACTACCAAGTTTGATGAATTGTGTGACTTCTACCACCCTTTCTCCTTGGAAGGAACCGAGGGTAGTAAATGTGCTAAGTATGAAGCCGGGTTACGAATTGAACTCCGTAGTGTGATTGTGCCTATGGAGATTCGAGATTATCCGACTTTGGTGAATAAGGCTAGGCTGACCGAGGATGTACAACTGCAGAGAACGTTTCAACCAAAAGATAAGAGGCCGTTGAAGGCAAGAGGATTTAGCTTTAAGAAAATGGGTCAGTTCTTTCATGGCCGTAAGTCTTCTGCTACGTCTTCTTTCTTTTCTGGTCGGGGTTCTACTGGCCGTTCGAGTAGCAGTCGGGTAACCGTGCGTGCTATAATTGTGGCCAGGAGGGCCATATTGTGAAACATTGTTCGGCTAGTTAAATCGTTTGTTTCCAATGTGGACAACTGGGGCACCTTAGGTCTGATTACCCACAGAGGCAGCAACCGAGTAGACGTGATAACCGAGCCAATACTTATGTGACTTGTGGTGCTAATCTTCAGAGGAGAGGTAGAAGCGGTGGTGGTCGTGGAGGCCAACACTCGGGGAGGTCTGATGCTCAATCCAGTGGCGCTCAAAATGTTATGGCCGGGCGAGTATTTGCCTTTGATGCTTCTGAAGTTGCAAGGACCGACAACTTGGTGCAGGGTAAGTGCCTTATTCATGGATATCTAGTAAATGTAATTTATGATTCGGGTGCGACCCATTCTTTTATCTCTGAGAGTTGTGTACAACGGCTTGGTTTGCCGGTGGTGTTAATGGAGAATGCTCTTAGTGTCTCCACTCCTACTGGCTCCACTTTCTATGTAACCACTATGTATGGGGAATTGCCAATACAAGTTGAAGATCGCACCTTTCTGGTGAATCTAATTTGTATGCCATTGAAGAACCTAGATATTATTTTAGGTCTCGATTGGTTGGCTGCTAACCATGTTGTGGTGGACTACTATCGGAAGACCATAGTTTTCTCCCAAGAACTTGACATAAAGAACATGGTGAGTGATGTCTCTGTAACTTATGTTATTCTATTTACTTCGGAAGGATGATATAATCTTATGTCGAGTGATATTCTGCTAGTGTGCGATTTCCTTGATGTATTTCCGGAAGAAATTCTGGAGTTGCCTCCCAATCGGGAGATTGATTTTACCATCGATTTGATTCCCGAGGCCGAACCTGTGTCCTGTATGCCTTATAGAATGTCTTCGGTAGAATTGACCGAAGTGAAGAAACAAGTGAGCGAGATGTTAGAGAAGGGGTTTATCCGACCGAGTGCTTCACCGTGGGGCGCTCCGGTACTATTGGTGAAAAAGAAGGACGGTAGTATGCGGATGTGTATCGACTATCGACAGTTGAATAAGTTGACGGTTAAGAATAAATATCCTTTCCCACGAATCGATGATTTGTTGGATCAGTTGCGAGGCGCTGTAGTATTTTCCAAGATCGACTTGAGGTCGGGATATCACCAAATAAGAGTGAAGTCGGAAGATATTCCAAAGACGGCGTTCCAGACTCGGTATGGACACTTTGAGTATGTTGTAATGCCCTTTGGAGTGACAAATGCTCCTGCAATCTTTATGGATTACATGAACCGGATCTTTCAACCATACTTGGATCAATTTGTGGTAGTGTTCATCGATGATATATTGGTGTATTCGAAGTCGAATGAGGAGCATGCACAACATCTTCAAGTTGTTCTGCAGATATTATGTGAGAAAAGGTTGTACGCTAAGTTATCTAAATGTGATTTCTGGGAAGGAAGTGTACAATTCTTGGGGCATGTGATTTCCCGGGATGGCGTATCAGTTGATCCATCCAAGATTGAAGCAGTTATGGCTTGGGAAAGGCCTAGGTCGGTGACTGAAATTAGGAGTTTCCTTGGATTGGCTGGGTATTATCGTCGCTCTATTGAAGGATTTTCTCGTATTGCGCTTCCTTTGACTCGGTTGATGAGAAAGGAAAGTCCATTTGTATGGTCGGACAAGTGTGAATTGAGTTTCCAAACTCTTAAGTGGTGTTTGACTACTGCACCTGTACTTGCACTACCAGATGTGACGAAAGAATTTGTGGTGTATTGTGATGCATCTAAGTTTGGTTTGGGATGTGTGCTGATGCAGGATGACCGAGTGATCACCTATGCCTTAAGGCAATTGAGACCGCATGAACAGAATTACCCGACTCATGACCTTGAGCTTACGGCAGTGGTGTTTGCGTTGAAGATCTGGCACCATTATTTATATGGGCCTCGCTTCGTGGTATTTAGTAACCACAAGAGCTTGAAATACTTATTTGATCAGAAGGAACTAAACATGAGACAAAGGACATGGGTGGAGTACTAAAGGATTATGATTTTGATTTGAGGTACCATCCTGGTAAAGCAAATGTTGTTGCCGATGCTCTGAGTAGAAAAGTATTACATGCAGCCTTCTTGATGGGCAAGGAGCAAGAATTGTTGGAAAGCTTTCGTGATATGAACATTGGGGTTGTTATGAACGCTCCAAATCAAGTGATAGTCGAGATGCTGAAAATCTCTAATGAATTTCTGGAATCTTTAGCTGTGGCCCAAAAGGATGATGAAGAGTTGCTGGAACTGCTTGACACTCAAGCAAGAGGTAAAGATATGGAATTAACCAAAGGTAACGATAGAATTTGGAGATTCTGAGACTGAGTGGTGGTGCCTGTAAAAGGTGATTTCAGGCAAGCCGTGTTAGCTGAAGCACATAGGAGTTCTTTAAGCATTCATCTCGGTGTTACAAAAATATACCACGATTTGAAGAAAGAATTTTGGTGGTCGGGAATGAAGAAAGCAATAACTGAATATGTGAAGTCTTATGTGATATGTCAGAAATGTAAGGTTGAACACCAGAGACCCCCTGGATTGCTCTAACCACCGGAGATTCCGATTTGGAAGTAAGAGAGTATTACTATGGATTTCATATTCGGGTTACCTCGTACCCAATCTGGGTGTAATGCAATCTGGGTGATTGTAGACCAATTGACCAAGAGTGTTCACTTCTTGGCTATGAACATGAAATGGTCATTGGACGGACTGGCTAGATTGTACATTACGGAGATTGTAAGATTGCATGGTGTGCCTTCGAGTATTATTTCCGATCGGGATCCTCAATTTACTTCCAGATTTTGGGGAAGTCTGCAATAGGAATTGGGTACTGAACTAAGACTGAGTTCAGCTTATCATCCTCAGACTGATGGTCAGTCCGAGCGTACAATTCAAACTTTAAAGGATATTCTTAGAGCCTGTGTATTGGAGCAAGGTGGTTCGTGGGAAAGATACTTGCTATTGGTGGAGTTTGCGTATAACAACAACTACCACAGTAGCATTGGGATGGCTCCATATGAAGCCCTATACGGTAGAAGGTGTCGTACACCTTTGTGTTAGAATGAAAATGGCGATGCCATTCATTTGGGACCCGAATTAATCCAGGAAATGAATGAACAGGTTACTTTGATTCGTGAGAAAATGAAGATTGCCCAGGACCGACAGAAAAGTTACTATAACAATCGGCATAGACCACTTGAGTTCCAGGCGGGAGACTGGGTATTTCTGAAGGTTTCACCGACCAAAGGTGTAGGTCAGATACTGAAGAGTCATAAGCTTAATCTGAGATACATTGGGCCATATCAGATTTTGGAGAGGATTGGTGATGTTGCTTACCGATTAGATCTTCCCCAATCATTAACTAATATCCACAATGTATTTTATGTGTCACAACTTCGAGCGTACATTCCTTGTGATTCCATGATTGTGCCGAGTGATTCTATCGAATTGAAGGAGGACCTGACGGTGGAAGTTACACCTATCAGTATTGAAGAATACCAGACTAAACGGTTAAGAAACAAGGAAGTACCATTGGTAAAGGTAAAGTGGCAAAATTTAAATGGGATAACCTACACGTGGGAGTTGGAATCAGACATAAGGTGGGTGTACCCCGATCTTTATCAATAAGATGCGTTGATTTTGGGGACAAAATCCCTTTTTAGGGGGGTGGATGTAACATCCCTGATCTTTTAGTAAAATTATGATGAGCGGAAAATATTAATAATTGTTTTAGAGATTTATTTGACATTTTTTATGAATTATTAGGCAATTATAAATAATTTCTTCTTCTTCTTCTTCTTCTTCTTCTTCTTCTTCTTCTTCTTCTTCTTCTTCTTCTTCTTCTTCTTCTTCTTCTTCTTCTTCTTCTTCTTCTTCTTCTTCTTCTTCTTCTTCTTCTTCTTCTTCTTCTTCTTCTTCTTCTTCTTCTTCTTCTTCTTCTTCTTCTTCTTCTTCTTCTTCTTCTTCTTCTTCTTCTTCTTCTTCTTCTTCTTCTTCTTCTTCTTCTTCTTCTTCTTCTTCTTCTTCTTCTTCTTCTTCTTCTTCTTCTTCTTCTTCTTCTTCTTCTTCTTCTTCTTCTTCTTCTTCTTCTTCTTCTTCTTCTTCTTCTTCTTCTTCTTCTTCTTCTTCTTCTTCTTCTTCTTCTTCTTCTTCTTCTTCTTCTTCTTCTTCTTCTTCTTCTTCTTCTTCTTCTTCTTCTTCTTCTTCTTCTTCTTTCTCTTCTCCTCTCACTGCCAAGAGCTGCATGCTCCAAGGGAAGGTCTATTCCGCGTCAAAACTTCAAAATAACCCCATTTTTGAGATCGTGGCTTCAAGGTGAGTTCAATGGACTGATAAGTCTTGAAAAGACTTAATTATTCCACTGTTTATTTAACATAATTTACTAAGTATTGTCTAGTCTTGATATTATTATTTAATAATTTGTTAATAATTCATGTTTTAGTTATTTATTTCAAAAGTATGCTATTTATGTAAGAAACCGATTGAAAATATTAATTAGATACGGAATTTTGAAGTATTTACAAATTTACTAAGCAGCCAGCGTATAAATGCTAGGCAATTAGCTGTCTAATGGTGCAGGAACAGGGCGTACTTGAGAAAATAAGACAAATCTGAGTGAAAATTACAAAAGCCGAGCGAGATTTGGAAAATCCGAGTGAAACTTCTCAATTCCGACTGAAAAGAGTCCAAAGACCAAATGAGTGAGACTTTAAAGACACTGACTCCAAAAGAGAATAAGGACTCGGAATATTGCATGAAGAACCCGAGCGCCAACTACAGAATACCGATTGAATAATCAACTCGCTTAAGCGGGAGTTAAACTCGCCCAAGCGAGAGTTTAATCCGCTCAAGCGAAAACTCGGCAGCTGAAGCATAAAGGCAGTAATTTAAACAATGTTCCTTCCCTCCAACAACACACTTGGTGCAGTACTGTCCCGCTTCCAGTGCCTTCCTCTCTACTACTGCAACCTTAAGTAACTTAAGAAGTGAGCTGTCAATTAGCTGGTGCTGAGTTGTACATTAGCTAATGATGAACTAGAATCTGCTACGAGCTGAGCTGTGATTAGTTAATTATTCTGTAATTATTCAATTAGTTAGTTTAGTTTAATTAAGAACTCAGTTTTCAGATATTAGTTAAGTTAGTTAGTTTAGTTAGATGCCTATATATATTCATGTACATACTCTGTAAAAGGAGAACAGAACAACGTACAACATAATACACTTCATTTTTCCATTTCCAATCTCTCACTACATTTTCATCTCTCTAAACTCTCCCATCCATGTCTTTCTGTATTCCTTCGATGAATCCAACGTCGATGGAGTTCTAATCCCCTAAGGTTGGGATTGTGAAGGTGAGCAATGGAGTCTTGAAGCTGTGAGCAAGTAGATCAATTTCTAAGATCCTGAGGCGAACAAGTTGAGGAGTGGAGCAGAATCGCTGGATTGACAAATCCAGAATTGATGAAGAACTTCACCAGTGAGGAATCATGGCTGAAGCTTAGGTAACTTCCAGCTTTCTAACTAGTTCAGGCCTAATCAATTTAGGTGAATAGTTAGAGTTCAACCTCCAATTTCGCATTAGATTCTTAGGTTAATCGAGCACTTAAGGAATTAAGGTTCATTGCTTAAGGATTAGTGTTTTTCACCTAAGGAATTAGGGAATAATCACCAGTGGATTGTCCTCTAGATTGTGAAGTTCGATTATTCTTATTTGCATGTTTCTTGAGGAAATTGTGAGCCGAAGCAATCCTGACCTGTTTACTATTAATCACTTCCCATATTTCACTTTAACTCTGTTGCTGAAAATACAAAAACAACTATAAAACACTAAAACCATAAAAACCGAATGAACTTCATGTATTTTTTGTTGGTTCAGCTTGTACTAGTCTTAGATTGAGGTACTTACCACAATCCCTGTGAGACGATCAAATATTCTACAATTTTAACGACTGGTGCGCTTGCCATAAGTGTAAATCTGAGAGTCACATTTTATTTTACTAAGATTTTTGCACCAAATTAATGGCTCAGGATTTCAGCATCATGGACCCTTTAAATTAAGTTGTCTCTCTCCCCCTTCACTCTCTCTCTCTAGCCGATGGCCATGCATGGTGGATGGGACTTCTGTTTCCTACTCCTTCAGTGCATGGGAGTCTAAAAATGGTCTTTAGAGCAATAAGGGTGGTATAACGTTGATGGGTTTTGCGTTTCGACCTCCGTAGGTAGCGAAATGGACGTCGGAGGACCGATTAGCAAAGTGGGTGTTGAATTCAGAGGTAGAACCTTGAACCCAGCACTTAGAGGATGCAATCGGCATCAAGAACAAATCGTTGAAGCTTGGAATCGAGGTAGGGGTGTTCGGGTTGTAATTAATTAGAATAGGTACATATTTTGGGTCCGAGTCGTTGAACCGATTATGAACACGGTAAGAAATATTGGATGATAGTTGCATGTGTATGTATGTATGAATATGAATTGTGTATGGTTTATGATGAGTATGAGATTAAAGTGTTTTGCATTATGATGATTCGATATGTATAGTGGCCATGTGATGGCGGGCTTGACAAGTAGGTCGCCCATTTGATGAGTATGTGCTGTTGTTGATGGCCACTTGTGATATGATATGAGAAATGTGAATTATATATGTATGATTGTGTGGTGTGGGACAGCCGACGGTATGTATAGCCCCTCGTTTCCGGCTCCCGTGGTTTTTGTGCCCAGTTGAGCTACCCAGTGGTCAAGTAGGACCCAGTGGTTGAGGTGGACAGTCAAGCAGGACTCGGTGAACCAAGCAGGGTTCACGGGGTGTCAAGTAGGACCCCCAGCTGAAGGCCGATCCTTTAGTATCCGGATACTAGGCGTCGATTTTGTGTAAAAGTTAGTGGTGATAATTGATGAATTATTAGTATTGTGTGATGGTGTATGTACCTAGTTATATTTGCCGAGTGTGACTTGCTATATTTGTCGAGTGTGATTTGCTATATTCGCCAAGTGTGATTTGCTATATTCACCGAGTGTGACTTGCTATATTCGCCGAGTGTGACTTGCTATATTCACCGAGTGTGACTTGCTATATTCGCCGAGTGTGATTTGCTATATTTGCCGAGTGTGATTTGCTATATTCACCGAATGTGATTTGCTATATTTGTCGAGTGTAATTTGCTATATTTTTCGAGTGTGATTTGCTATATTTGCCGAGTGTGATTTGCTATATTCGCCGAGTGTGATTTGCTATATTTGCCGAGTGTGATTTGCTATATTTGCCGAGTGTGATTTGCTATATTTTTCGAGTGTGATTTGCAATTTATGGATAAAGCAGTCAGACGGAGTTTATATACACGTATTTTGTTATTTAATTTCCGTTCTAGATTAATTATGATGCCAAACACTCACCCTTGCTGTGGCTTTCTTTCAATTTAGTAACCAGTGACAGGGAAGAGGTCGGAGCCCTGGAGGTGCGCCAAGTGGAGGATTGATGCTAAGGAACCGAGGAATTATAAAATGAATTCTATGTGTAATGTATAATGAGTTTTTGTGTATGTGATGCCATAACATGTTGCTTGTGTGTTGAACTAATCTAGAATCGGTATGTTGATTAATGTGGACATGAATTCATGTTGCTGAAGTGGTATGGTAATAATGTTAATGTGGTCGGTGTTGATTTTTATAAGTTTAATATATATATTGGCACGGAGCCAATAGTAGATGTGAATGATAAATTACTATAGGCAGGTTTTGTAGATAATTGTGAGTCATGAGCGAGAGAACCTCTTCCGAGTGAAGGAAGGTCAGAATATTTCCGAGTAAGGCATGACCGAGAGATCCACTTCTGAGTGGAGGTTAGAATATTTCCGAGTGAGGAATGATCGAGAGAATCTCTTCCGAGTGAAGGAAGGTTAGGAATATTCCGAGTGAGGTATACCCGAGAGAACCTTTTCCGAGTGAAGGAAGGTTAAGAGATTCCGAGTGAGATATAACCGAGTGGACCCATTTCTGAGTAAGAGACTGAACTGTTAGCGAGTTTCCCTTACAGGTCTCGTAATTCGCTCAGGTTTAAAATGTAGGACTCATTCAAACGAGTCGGAACTCGCCTAAGCGACCTTCACGGGTTTCGCTTAAGTGAATCAGGGTCTCGCTCAAGCAAGTGACCCTTGACTTTGTTTTCTTCTTCCGCTTATTCTAATTAAATCCATTTTATCATTTGATTTATTTCCTATCGGTTATTATTTTGAGTGTGCTTAAGAAAAATAAATGTGGTTTTACATTAGGATCTAATTAACTATCAGTAAACGTGAAAAAGTTATTGTGAAAAATAATTAAACGGATGTAGCTAAATGTAAAATTGACGTAGGACGTCACAGGCGAGATCCATCCGAAACTAAATCTTCTCTTGCTCGCTCAAGCGCGGACACGCCCGCATGAGCGAGATTCGTCTAGTATCTTTTCCACTCATCCCACACGCGTCTCGCTTAAGCAAGACACTCACTCGCCTGAGCGAGATTGGCCTAGTGGCCATAATACCGATACAGGGGATACCAGTTCAAGTGTAGAAACGTGAGAAATTCAACAACCTTACATACTGAAACTCCCTATAAGCCAAACTGGCCTAATTCAACACATCATATACCTCCTATTAAACATTCAAACTTATCTCGAACGTTCATACTTGATAATTCCATTCTGATTCATTAATCACATTAAAATTTAAACTTATCATCATCATCATCACACACACACACACACACACACATATATATATATATATATCCATATTAAGCATCACATACTCTCATACACCATTCTTAATAATCAACAATTTGCCATTCACATTATTTCCATATCTACATGACAAGGCAAGCATGAATACCAATCACATACAATAATCATTATTATTCTACTCATGTAATTTGAATGTAAACTCCTCTCCTACCTTGAGGGAAGAGCCGAAATCCGAATGCTCAGATTATTCCGCACCATCATCCGGAATACAATCTACACAACACACATATATGTATTCATTCAATCATAAGCCATCACAAAGTTTTCATCATAATTCTTAAACAATTGCTAGCTTATCATAAAGCTCAACATCAAGTCCTAGACTCGCTAAAGCATCAATTAATACCATTGTGTTAGGCTTCGAGAATTCCTTTCCCAAAACCAAGGTTCTCAAGATCTTAAAGGCTAACCAAACCCAATAACAACATCATCTCATCCATCACATAACGTAATCCCATATATTGCATCAATCCTTCAAATATCATCATTGTCACTTAGAGCTCAATATAAGCTATCCTTGCCTCTTTTAAACCATCCTTGATTAACAAACTCTAGTGGTACAAATCATGGCCTATCAATTCACCAACCAATACGTATATCTTCTTGATTTCCACCATTAATGGTCATTTACCATTTCCACTATTATTCATCATTATTCAAGTCCTCCACCATAATACCCTAACTTTTAACACACTTAACAACTTAAAGTCATCATCACAACTCATTTAAATCTATTACAAGTCTCTTGACTCCATCAAATTTAGTATCCATCCCCTCAATCCACAATCAATGATTTACAACCATTTTTAACATCATCATAAATATCAACTCTCAAGATTAATTCCTCTAATCACATACATACTTTCATGCACACATCTCTAAAACCTCAAGAATGGAACCCCAATAGTCAACACCAATGCTTCTAGAATTTATTTCCTCATATAAAGTCACTCTAAGGCATCCAAAACCATCATAATCTCCTATTTAGCCAAAACGTCCAACTTATCATACTTAGGGTTTCCTCTAAAATTTCCCATCAACAATTAATAATCATCAATTTTAACCATTTATATTTATCCATAGGCTAATAACAATGTTTCTCACTCATTATCAACAATAACACTAAATCCCCAAGGGTTATCCATCCTAGGGTTTGGTTCAACATACCACCATCCATCAAAACAACATCTAATCTCTCATTATCATACTTTAATAACTCAAAAACTATCAATAAAAGCCATGGGTGGTCAAAAACCATACCTCTCCTCCAAGCCCCAAGGTTAATACGAAAATGAGAGGAAGAAAAGAGGATGAGCCAAGCTTTGCCTCCATGACCAATACAAGCTTCATAAACCCAAGGAATCCTCTTGATTTTGGGTGGAAATGGCCATGGGTGGTGGTCACATTTAGCAAGAGAAGGGATCAAGAAGAAGAAAGAAATAAGGAAAAAGAGAGGAGGGGAAAGCAACATGAAATGAGGGAGAAGAGAGGGGAGTGTTATGTTTTATTTTTAACCCTCATTAGTAATTTCTCTGTTTTATAATAAACAGGATCTTCGTTCGGGTTCAATACCTTACCCAAAAATTATTCCGAGGACATATTCGAATTCCCAATAATATTATCTACAGCCCTGACCAACGGCATCTCAATCGGAGATACTTGGTCCGACATCCATATTTTAACCGGGTGAAATTTTATCTCATGTAGTCTCAATAAATTATAATTTTTCATAATAAATCCCAATTTAATTATTCCAATATTTTTGGGACACTCATTAACTCATTCATAATTATTTAATATTTATTTATCATATTTAATCATTTTTATAAAATTTAAAATTACAATCCACCCCACCTAAAAAGAATTTTGTCCTCAAAATTTAGCATCGATATACATATCGCAAGGCCATACCTCATGCCGCACATCGGCAAGGTTCAACGACACCATAAAATAACATCGGACTTCCCAAAGTCCATCAAGACATGATCATAAGTTTCATACATTTATATATATCATATATCAACTATCGTAACCTACCCATCAGAGCTCACAGGTTCATACTCGGTACGATCAGATAGGCTTAGTACATTCACCATAAACAGTTACAACCCTACACCTGCCCGACCTATGTGTTGCTGCATTCGACAGACAGGAAGGCGTCCCAATCCCGTAATGGTTACCATAAACACATGAGGTCGGTGTATAAGTGTATGTTGCCACAATGCCCATGACATGTAAATTCCTATCAGGACAAGTACTTCGTATTCCCATTGCTCACATCGATCACACATATTCAAATGATACCAGTCCACCTAAGACCCAGGGACAATCCTCACAAGTCCACAACTAACATATTCATGTCCCATCATTATTATTCATAATCCGGCATAATTCACATCATACCAATCATCAAGTATTAATTAACATCATCCTAAATTGGTGTAACGACCACAAATCTCCAATCCTCACAGGGTAAACATCCCATCATCGGACTTCATCCATCTAGAATCCATGATCAAACATCATAACAATCCTTTATCTCATTCTCACATTATTGGTTATAAATCGATTCAAGCTTAAACGAGTTACCAAACTCGCAGGAAGTACGCAACTCTAAAGTTAAAATAGAGTTCCCAATCACATAGCAAGCTCTCATATTAGGGATTCTCCTCATAGTTCACAACCCAAGTCCATAAGTTAGACGTACATCACATATCATATCACTTCATTATGTGGTTTCTATCACCAATATGTCATCTTTCAAATTAAACGGGAAGTGATGACATGATCAAATTTCCTTTTACCAGCCCATAATCACATATGTTATGTCAATGTTTTATCATAGCTCTTAGCTAATTCATTAATCACATAGTCAAGGGCACACAATCTAGCCCAAGGCCCTACCATAAAATCATATTTCATCCAACGCCAAATCATACCCCGAATTCAACATTATTACTCATCAATCATCAGGGGTTACATTCATCTTTTGCATTCCATCACATGTGTACTCTAGCCTCAAACATTTAGTTCACAATTAATTTCACTATAGCCTAACTATTTATAAGGCTCAACCAATCACTAGACTTAGAAAGTCTAAAGGTTATTTAAGACCCATTATAGAATACTCCCATAACACACAACATCACTAAGCATGGCTTATCCAATTAATATAGAGCCTAGACCATCATAGGGTCCAATGAAATCAATCATCCACAAAGTTTCATCTCTCAAGACCACGTCAAGTCAAGCTAGGGTTACCATATTCAATGGGTCATAATTAATTCAATCATTCACTCGATTCACAAACATAAAACTGAGTCAAACCCCAATCATATTCATTCACAATTTCAAATTTCATCATTTATTCGTGTCCCCTATCTAGGGAGACGCAACAATTTACTTGCATCATACAATACAAGGTTCTTATGCCAAAAGGACATAAAATCCATCCTTCAAATTTTAGCACAACCTAACATTTCAATTCATAGTTATCCACACTAGGGAACTCTTTCACTATCATTCATTCAGTTAACTCTAGCATATGAGTTATATTTCATTAAAGAAGTATGCCTTGGCTAGGGACCATACACATAGTTCATATAAGAGATCCAACTGATAATTCAATTTCAAAACACAACAAGATCTCGACATCTATGGTCCATCACCATATCCATTCATATTCGATAAACATATTTTGGCCATAATCTATAAGCATAACCTATACAAGAAACCTAATCAACAATTCAATTTCAATACACATTACAAGGTCTCAACATTCATGGTCTACCACCATCTCAATTCTCATCTAACATCTCCCATCCGTGATCAACACATGACATGAGTCCATAATCAAATCAATTCATATTATATATATAATATACGTGATCACACATGGTATAAATTCATCATCTATTCAATTCATACTCATTATATATATCAATATTAATGCATAATAACAATGTATTCATCATTTGAAGGAAATAGTGTAAGGAACTTGGCCGGACTTACACAAACAACCATATCAATCATAGGGAGGAATTCATCCACACATATTTAATCTCATGAATCAATCACGATTATCAATGAGCAACCAGGCTCTACTAGTGCATCACATATTCTTGACAACAAATTGGGCATATTTCCATAAACATTAATCATAGCCCATTATCAATAACTTATAAAGAATCCAAAATGGGTAAGCAATGCCCCAATAGTCAATTCATAACTCCTAGTCAATTAATCATTCACAAATCCTTATAGGGCAACCAATGTTTTGATACAATATCATTCACTAGGAAATTATCACCCTTAAATTAATGCTAAGGAACCAAATTCGAACAAAGAGCATCTAGCTTTGATCATCACTAAAACCCTTCAATATTGAGCAACCATGTTCCAATCGACCATAATATCAACTCAATACAAAGTAACCATGCTCAGAAAATGATCAATAGCTTCAATACTAAGCAAACATGCTCTAACAAAATCAACAACATCTATACAGCGCAAAACATGCTCTGATACCACCTTTGTAACACCCAGGTTTTCCGGACTCAAATTCCGACGTGACTGATATAAATAATTAATAAAAATGCAGGTAAATTTTTCACGTTTTAAGGTAAGTCCGATGTCACATCAAAACCCAAACCATGGAAAACCGAAGAGTGAGACATACATAAATGTAACTGGATCGACATCCAAATTGCCCATAATGGTATACAAAAGTAGTAAAGTTTACAGCGGAAGAAGAATGTGTATACCGAGCAAACGCCTAGTCCCATATATGACGATATGAGAAAAGGCTCGGTGATAGGTATTTAATTTGCATTGTTTTGTGATGTTTTTACTTAGGATTTCTAGGTAATCTGTGTCATTTTCCTCTTGTTTCCCTATGATTTCCTTCATTCCGCACATGTCACTTGGGTGTTTGAAGTTTTGTAGGAATAACCTTGATTTAGGTGCATAAATGCAAGAATGCAGTGCATTCGATGAAGCATGTGATGGATGCAAGATAGTCCAACCATTTAGAAGCTCAAAAAGAAGAAAGGATTCGCTCTTGGAAGTGGCATAAAAGAAGGAAAAACCAAAGAAACACTTTGAGGCCTTAAAACAGTAAAAAAAAAAAAGCATTTTGTGAAGTTTAGAGAAACCCACTGGCCGTGGATCCCTCTGGAGTGAGTATTTTGTGCATAAAAAACCCACTGCCAGTGGGTTTTTCCCACTGGCCGTGGGTCTTGCTGTTGGAAACCCACTGCCAATGGGTTTTTCCCACTGGCCGTGGATCTTGCTGCCCGGAGGAGGAAAAATTGGTTTTTTGAATTCCAGAGAAACCCACTGCCACTGGGTTTTTGCACGTTCTGCACAGGGCTCAATTTTTGGAGCAGTTTTCTGAATAAAAGAGGCAGTTTTTCAAGGGAAAAAGACACAGAGACATTGAGGGACACTTTTTGGGAGAAAAAGGGAAATCTTTTCCAAGGATTTTCGAAAGGGATCAAGGCTAAAACATCAAAGGAGATCAAATTCTGCAGAATTGGGAGAAGGATTTTAGTAGATTTAGTGAGAACTTCCTCTTGTATTTTCTGAATCCCTTTTTATCTTTTGATTTTCCTTCTATGTTTGGTTTGAATTCCTTGTATTGTGGTATTATCATAGTTGTTTCCATGGCACATTAAACATTTCTCTTGGGAATTAAGGTGTAGCATTTATGTGAACCCATATGTAATGTTCTTCGTTCTTGGTTGTTAAATTGTGTTCTTATTCAAGTTTGTGAGTTCTTAATGCTTCCATTAAGCTTAGAGATAAGTATGGATGTTTGTAAACAGTATGGGTAATCGAAAGATTGGCGTATAGTTAGAATTGCACAAAATTGAACCTAGGGATTCAGGTTACGAAAGTGAATGAAACTCTTTGAGGGATATCCGAGTTTTCATAGAGCTTAAAGGACCTAATTAGTGAATTGAATGTAGTTCTTCAATAATTAGGTACGTTAGTGAGGTTTCGAGAGAAAGTCCCTGATCAATTTAGGAAAACTCACCTTAAGAAACATGATTTAATGATCTAGAAATCGAACTGCATTAAATATTGGCACCCACATTTATGTGAATCTTTACTTCCCAAGAAATTAATCTCCATCGTCTCCAAATCAATCCTTTTATTCTTGTTGCTTAGTGTTCTTTGTTCATGTCATTTAGTTCTTTGCGTTATAAATTTCTAAACCAACAAATGAATTGTCTAGATAATCAAAATGCTATAAACCGGTAATTGGGAACAATCCCTGTGGGACGATAATTTTATTACTGCGATATCCCGTACGCTTGTGGAAGGCTATCAAGTTTTTGGCGCCGTTGCCGGGGAGTGTCCCCTAATGTTGGCTAAACGGTGTTTTGATTAGACTAGATTCTTTTATTTTTATTTTTTTTTGCATAATTTTTTACATTATTTTATTTTTCTGGTTTTTATCTTGTTTTTCTGCAGAATTACACTTGGGTGTTTGTGTATTTGTGGATTGTGCAGGTTCCTTTATGCGAAAGTGTTCTAGCTTCGAACACATCTTCGACCCTGAAATTGAACGCACATTACGGAAACTCAGAGCACTTCGGCAACGACTAAAGCAAGGCAAACAGCAAGCTTCGAGTTCAAACACCGAAGAGCAAATGGATAATCCAGACAACCGAGCACTTCGTGATTTTGCAGCGCCCAATGCAATGGGTAGGAGGCCTAGTATCACAAGGCCAACCATTGAGGCAAACAACTTTGAATTGAAGCCCTCTTTGCTCTTAATGGTCCAATAAAACCAATTTGAAGGCTTGCCATCTGAGGATCCAAATTTGCACCTCCAAATTTTCCTTGAGTACTGTGATACACTCAAGGTGAATGGCGTCTCAAGTGATGCGATCCAGCTACAGCTTTTCCTATTCTCTTTGAGGGATAAGGCCAGGGCATGGTTGTATTCACTTCCGGAGGGATCGATCACTACTTAGGAGCAACTATCTCATGCCTTCCTAAACAAATACTACCCACGGAGCAAAACTGACCAACTAAGAAAGTAAATCATCACTTTCACCCAGAAAGATGATGAGACATTGTATGATGCATGGGAAAGGTATAAAGAGTTGCTTCGAGAATGCCCACACCATGGAGTGGAAAAATAGTTGACGGTCCACATCTTCTACAATGGTTTGACCCCAAACCAAAGAGTCACATTAGATGCTACAGCTGGTGGCGCTTTTATGAGCAAGAATATGGAGGAGGGGTACAATCTTATAGAAGAAGTGGCACAAAACACCTACCAGTGGTCATCTAAAAGGAGTTTACCATCAAAAACTCTAGGTAAGTATTCTTTAGATGCAATTTCCCTTCTTACTGCTAAGGTAACAGCTCTGTCTGTTAAATTTGATAAGTTAGGAACAGGTGCTTCTAATGTAGTTTGTGAATTGTGTGGAGTTACAGGTCATAGCACAACAGGTTGCCAACTTGGTGTATCCCAAGGCCTAGAGGCCGAAATGCAACAAGTGGATGCCATTGGAAGTTATGGTGGAAACTTTAGGAATAATTATAGACAACAAGGCCCACCAGGATTCTAATACAGACCTCCACCTTTCCAAGGAAATCAAGGCAATCAGAATAACTTCAGGTCACGACAAGGGCCCTATGCTCCACAGAAATCTAAATTGGAGTCCTTGATGGAGACATTTGTGACCATTCAAATTAAACAAAATGATGAGTTCTCCAAAGCCATCAAGAAGTTAACCTCCAAGGTGGAATCTCTTGCCACTCACAATAAGATGTTGGAGAACCAAATAGCCCAACAAGCCTCATCTTCAACAAGAATGCCAGGGACCTTTCCTGGAAAGCCCAAAATAGGACCATCCAATCACACCATGGCTATCACTCTTAGGAGTGGTACACAATATGATGGTCCGGTTGGGATGACTGAAAAGGAGGTCGAGAAAGAGAAGAAAGGGAAAAAGTCTTCTTCTCATCAGGTAATAGAGGAGGAGAAACAGAGTGAAAAGAAGGAGGAGGTGAAACCTTATCAGCCCCCTGTTCCATTCCCTCAGCGCTTGGCTAAGGCCAAGTTGGATAAACAGTTCGGTAAGTTCCTTGAGGTTTTGAAAAAGCTATACATTAATGTTCCTTTCACTGATGCTTTGCAGCAGATGCCCACTTATGCAAAATTCTTAAAGGACATTTTGTCAAATAAGAGGAAATTAGAGGAGGATGGAATTGTAGCACTTACTGAGGAGTGCAGTGCACTGATTCAAAAGAAGCTACCACCCAAGCTTCAGGATCCAGGTAGTTTTTCTATCCCTTGTGTTATTGGTGACATGGCCATTGATAGAGCCCTATGTGATTTAGGAGCTAGCGTTAGCTTAATGCCACTGTCAGTTGCTGAGAAATTAGGATTGGGTGAACTTAAACCTACTAGGATGTCTTTACAGCTTGCTGATGGGTCTGTTAAGTATCCTGTAGGCATTCTAGAGGATGTTCCTATAAAATTAGGAAAATTTTTTATACCTGCTGATTTTGTGGTTTTGGAGATGGATGAGGATTCAATGATACCCATTATCTTAGGCAGGCCATTTTTGGCAACCGCGGGCACGGTAATAGATGTCAAAAATGGGAAGTTGTCTCTGACTGTGGGAGACCAAAAGGTAGATTTTAACTTGAAAAATGTCTTGAAAAAACCTTTTAATGAAGATGTTTGCTGTAGTATAGACTATGTTGACCAAGTGGTGAAGGAAGAAACCCTTCCTAATGAACCACTTGAATCTGTTTTCTTAATTGAACCTGCAGGAACATTGAGTTACTCTGAAGGTGAGATCCTTTCACCGCATGATACTGAAGTCATGCATGAGAAAGTAGTTGGTCCACAAATAGAATTGAAGCCTTTACCAGCTTCACTGAGGTATGAATTCTTGGGCCCAAACTCTACATATCCTGTTATTGTTAGTGCTGATTTGAATGTTGTGGAAACTGAAAAACTCCTTAAACAGCTTAGGTTGTATAAGAATGTTATAGGATATACCATGGATGATATTAAGGGAATTAGTCCTTCATTTTGTATGTACAGGATCACTGTAGAAGATGAAAGTAGGCCCACTGTAGAACCACTTAGGAGACTAAATCCTAAAATGCAGGAAGTGGTTAAGAAAAAAATTCTAAAATTGTTAGATGTTGGTGTCATATATCCCATTGCTAGTAGCAAATGGGTGAGTCCAGTACATGTGGTGCCTAAAAAGGGGGAATAACTATGGTAAAAAATGAAAAACAAGAACTGATTTCTACTAGAATAGTTTCTGGTTGGCGCATGTGTATTGATTATAGAAAATTAAATAGCGCCACTAAGAAAGACCATTTTCCTCTCCCCTTCATTGATCAGATGCTTGATAAGCTTGCTAAGCATTCTTATTTTTGTTACTTGGATGGGTACTCTGGTTTTCATCAAATCCCCATCCATCCATCTAATCAAGAAAAAACCACTTTTACTTGCCCTTATGGGACATATGCATATAGAAGGATGCCATTTGGCTTATGTAATGTGTCTGCGATGTTTCAAAGGTGCATGCAGGCCATTTTTTCTGATTTGATTAAGAATGTCATGGAGTTATTTATGGATGACTTTTCTGTACATGGTCTTAATTTTGATAATTGCTTGACGAATCTGTGTAAAGTGTTGCAGCGTTGTAAGGAGACCAATTTGGTCTTAAACTGGGAGAAGTGTCATTTCATGGTACAAGAAGGCATAGTTCTTGGGCACATGGTGTCTGAGAGAGGAATTGAGGTTGATAAAGCTAAGGTGGAGGTGATTGAAAAATTACCCCCACCAACCAATGTGAAGGGCATTAGAAGTTTTCTTGGGCATGCCGGGTTTTACTGGCGGTTCATTAAAGACTTCAGCAAGATCACCAAGCCTCTAACTAATCTTTTTGGTAAGGATGTTCCTTTTATTTTTGACTTATCTTGTCTTGAGGCTTTTTGCAGGATTAAACAAGCTTTGATTTCTACCCCTGTGGTACAACCCCTCGATTGGGAACTCCCATTCGAATTGATGTGTGATGCTAGTGATCACGCAGTGGGGGCTGTGCTTGGGCAGCGGAAGGATAGAAAAGTGCATGTGATCCATTATGCTAGCCGTACTCTTGATGAGGCCCAGGTAAACTATGCCACCACCGAAAAGGAATTGTTGGCCATTGTTTTTGCTTTTGATAAGTTTAGATCATACTTGGTAGGTTCACATGTGACTGTATATACAGACCATTCTGCTATCAAATATCTTTTAAATAAAAAGTAAGCAAAACCTAGGCTAATTAGGTGGATCTTGATTTTGCAAGAATTTGATTTAGAAATAAAAGATAAGAAAGGTATTGAGAACCTTGTTGCTGACCATTTGTCTAGGTTGCCATCTGAAAAAGAAGAGATGGGTGATGTTGTTCCCATCAATGAGTCTTTTCTAGATGAACAAATCTTAAGTCTTAGTATCCAACAAGTCCCTTGGTATGCTAATTTTGTCAATTTTCTTGCATGTGGAATTATACCCCCTGACCTTGGTTTTCAGCAGAGAAAGAAGTTTTTTGCAGATGTCCAGCACTACTATTGGGATGAGCCCCTCTTATTCAAACAGTGTGCAGATGGATTGATTAGGAGATGTATTCCTGAGACTGAAGTTCAAGCCATCCTAGATCATTGCCATTCTCTCTCTTGTGGAGGCCATATGAGTACATCTAAGACTGCCTCAAAAGTGTTGCAAGCAGGGTTCTATTAGCCGAATATATTCAAGGATGCGCGTAAGTACGTCCTCACTTGCGATGCTTGCCAAAGGGCCGATAATATTGGTAAGAGGCATGAAATGCCACTTAATAGCATTTTAGAGGTTGAGTTATTTGATGTGTGGGAAGTTGACTTTATGGGACCCTTTCCCTCTTCTTTTGGAAATCAGTTTATCTTGGTAGCAGTGGATTACGTGTCTAAATGGGTGGAAGCCATTGCTTCCCCTCATTCAGATGCAAAGACTGTTATAAAACTTTTTAAGAAGATTATTTTTTCGAGGTTTGGGGTCCCTAGATGCATCATTAGTGATGGAGGGTCTCATTTTATTGAAAAAGCTTTTCAGACCCTCTTGAAGAAGTATGGGGTGAGACATAAGGTTGCTACACCTTATCACCCCCAAACTAGTGGACAGGTTGAGGTATCAAATAGGGAGAACAAAAACATCCTTCAGAAAGTGGTCAATACATCTCGTAAGGATTAGTATATTAAATTAGACGATTCCTTATGGGCGTATCGAATCGCTTATAAAACCCCCATTGGTACCACACCATTTAAGCTAGTGTATGGAAAACCTTGTCATTTACCTGTTGAATTAGAATATAAAAGTTTTTGGGCTGTCAAAATGCTTAACTTTGATATAAAGGTTGCAGGTGAAACCAGGTTGTTAGAGTTGAATGAGCTTGAAGAGCTCAGGTTGGATGCCTACGAGAATGCCCGCATATATAAAGAAAAAACCAAGCAATGGCATGATCGATACCTCCTTAGGAGGACATTCCAACCAGGTGACATGGTCCTACTCTTTAATTCCAGGTTGAAGCTTTTCCCTGGTAAGCTAAGGTCCCGATGGTCGGGACCATTTAAGGTAATAAAGGTTTTCCCATTTGAAACTGTTGAGGTTTGTAGCGAGAAGTCTGGTCCATTTAAGGTAAACGGACAAAGACTTAAGCACTACTTGACAAGAAAACCGATACAGCAGGCACATGTCTTAGACTTGTTTGATGTATCGGTCTCCTAAACTTAATGGGTGCCAAGCGTCTGGCTGAAGACGTTAAAATTAGCACTTGTGAGGAGGTAACCTCATTTCTTATTCTTTAACTACTTTTCTTATCATTCAAATAAAGTTTGTTTGTTTCATTCAAGTAAGTCCAATATTTATTTTCTTATCATTTCTTTAACTCAATATTTGTTTATTTGTTGTTCGTTTGTTTGTTGCATTTTTATTTTCCATTCATAAATAAAGACTAATAGTCTCAATGCATTACATATTTGCTTTTGTTTTGTTTTATTGCATATTCTTTTCTTTAATTTGTTGTATTGATTGCATATATGTGTTTTTATTGGTAAGTTGTATAAATAAAGGCAGGTCATTAGGTAAAATCTAAGGATTTAAATGCTTGAAAACAGTGAAGTCCACTGCTAGTGGGTTTTTCCCACTAGCAGTGGTATTTTTACCAGGACTGTATAAAAAAGGAAAAAAATTCTGGGCAAAAACAGCAAGACCCACTGGCCGTGGGAATTTCCTACTGGCAGTGGGTTTCACACAGATACAGCGTTCAAGTTTTTGGCCCAAGACAGCAAGACCCACTGGCCGTGGGTTTCATACTGGCCCAAATGTGCAATTTTTTTTCCAAGGCAGCAAGACCCACTGGCCGTGTGCTTTTCCCACTGGCCGTGGGTTTCCAAAGTTACAGGTTTTTTTCGTTTAAATGCACACACAGGCCGTGGGTACACTCTCCATTCTTGCACACTCTCATTTCTTTATACTACCTCTCCTAACTTGGGAAATTGCTTGAACCCACTCATTTTTCCACCAATTTCTTTCACTAATCACCAAATCTTCATCACCCCTCTCTATTTTTCATCATCAAAGTAAGTTTCTCTCTCCATTCACATCTTTGGGTTCTTTCTTTTAGTTTGGGGTTATTCTTTCACTTGATACCTTGAGTGGTTTATGATGAAATGGATCATGGAAACATGTTTATATATGTTTATATGTGTTTATTTTTATGAAAATTTCATGTGGGTACTCTATCAAATTCTTGTTTGGGTTTCTCTTGTTCATCATCTTCATCATTATGCATAGAAACCCACATGCACTTTTTCTTCATGGTTGACACCCCATGACACATAATGGACATATATTGCATTATTATTCATGTATGAAGTATGATATATGAAATTGGGAGACTTGGTGATGCATTTTTCATGGATTTCTTAGTTCATATTAATATGCCCACCAAGTGTTTGACAAAATGCCAAAAACAATTCTTTGTTCTTCTTTGTACATACTTTTAGATTGTTTTATCCTATTTGGGTTTTCATATGCCTATCCATTATAAAACTTCTACTTTGATTGCCCTTATTGATATGTTTGGTGGATGCACTTGAATTTGAATTTTAGGTACCAAAAACATGTCTTCTGGAAGAACTAAAAATGTTTGCAAAAAGAGAAAGACCAAAGGTAAGTCATCTAACTATTCTAGTATAGATAACATTGAGTGCACATCGGATGACCAAAGAATACGCTTAGCTTCTTTGGCCTCTAGGGAAATTATCCCCTCAAGGTTCTTTTGCAAACAATCTCTTCTTGAACTTGGGCTATATGAGGATACTTAAAAATTTTGTCACAATGCGGGGTGGGACTCTTTTATTGAATTATTTGAACCAAGCTATGAACGTACCACCCTAGAGTTCCTTAACTCAATTGACATTAAACCATGTACAAATGATTCCGGATGGGAAATCACCTTTAGACTTAATAATTCAGATTTTAGGATGGATCTAGCGGAGGTGGATGCCATCTATGGTTTTCCCTCCGTTCCTGAAGAAATGCATGCTCGTGCGAATGCCTTTCGCATTCCTAGGGACTTTAATACAAAATATTTTTGGTCCCAAATTTCCTGAGCCAAAGATAGATAACTGTGATCCATCATCAACCAAAGCCTCCCTTATCCATCATCCAGTTTTTAAATACCTGCAAAGGTTCATGGACCGTTCTATTTTCAGGAGATTCGATGCCCGGGTACTATCAGGGCTGCTGAATTATATTTTTTATATGCCATGATTCATCAGATACCCATCCATTCCACTAAATGGCTTTTTAGCCAGTTCACTAGAGTTGGCCGGGCCACCTCCGGCAAACTCATCATTGGTGGTTACATCAACCCACTTGCTAGGTATGTAGGAATAAATTTGGATGATGATAAACTGTTGTGTCAACCCAAGCGGGTTGATATTGATGAGATGATACACATGGGTATGATTGTGATGGAACACAACATTTATTGTTTAGTTATTCCTGGAATTTCTATGCCTCACCCCTTGCCTGACCCTAGCTTCACTAGCCTGGAGGGCAAGACTTCTTTTTTGTTTTCAGGTACAGATGATGATGTCCCTTTGGACACCGAGATGCCTCTTCCTCATGATCACTCAGCTGGCCCGTCCCGATCCACTTCCGACTCTGAATTTTCTATGGAATGGATGTATTCCTTGATGTAAGGAATGAATACCCATTTGGAGTCATTATCTATTGAGCAACTCCGGCAAGGAAGTCGGATAGATGACATAGCTCAGCGAGTGGATGCTATGTATACTTGGCACTCACAGCAGGGGCATTTCCCACCCCCTTCCCCATGATTGGTGAGTTCATCCAAATAAGTTTTACTGTACATTGCTCTCCCTTTTCTGAACAGTGAGGACACTGTTCACGTTTAGTTTGGGGTGGTAGGTACGATGAAACTTATTCTGAGTCTTTTGTAGTTTGTCATTTCATTTGATTTTGTTTGATTGTGATAAGTGCTTTATAATACAATAAATTAGGTCCAATTTGCTTAGGATTTAATCATTATGCACTGTATTTCCTTTATTTATTATGATTTTTGCTTTCTTTCCACTATTTTCTACTTGGGTATGTCATTCTGCAGGAATTAAGGTAATAAAGGGTCAAAAACAAGAGAAAAACGACCATAAAATGATAAAGAAACAAGAAGAACAAGCCCAAAGTGGAAAGAATTCTCTTTTTAAAGCTGAAATCTGACTCAGAAAGCAAAAATCTGACTCAGAGCACTGAAATCTGACTCAAAATGGCCAAATCCGAGTGGGATAACTCAGAAATGACCAAATCCGAGTGGAATTACTCAGAATGAAGCAAATCCGAGTGGAATACTTCACTGTTGGATTAGAATCCGAGTGGAAAGTTCCCTGTCTTAGACATTCCGAGTGATAAATGGCTGACTCTGTTGGAGGTTCAATGCTAAAAAGGAATAAGTCTCGGTTGGAGGTGATTCCGAGTGGAAGCTGTCCGAATGTAACCATTTCGAGTGAAAAAAGGGGACTGACCTTCAATAAAAACTGCCCAAAGCTAATTCCGAGTGAAGGGATGCTGACTGAAGCAGATCTGACAAGGGAACAAGAACTTTTCTGGGCAAAAAGCTGTTCCGAGTGAGTTGATTCCGAGTAGAAGAAGCCACTGAATGAATGTGTTGAATAAGGAGGAATCCGAGTGGTTTCATTCAGAGAAAATGGCATTTTCAAGCGGAATAAGGCATTTCCGAGTAGTGTCTTAGCAAGCAAGGAAAAATCCGACCGGAAATGAAATACACTCGGGCAGACTCTCAAGTTTCACACTGAGCCCGAGTGAGAAGTCTCCAAGGAAGACATCCGAGTGAGTTGGGGCAGAAAGCTGAATTTTCGAGCAAAGTAAGGCTCGGACATGAAAAGAATTCTATCAGCCAGATTCCAGTCTTTCAAGTCCAAATTTCGGAGTGAAAGGTATATCCGAGTGAGTTGATTGACGACTGAAGTCAATTCCGAGTGGAAATTAACTCGGACTTCCGAGTAAAGATGTGATTTTATCATTTGAATGAGTAAAGGAAGGTGTCCGAGTAAATTCTTGAGAAATCCGAGCAAGAGCTCTCCAAGTGGTTTATTCCAGAGACATAACCGAGTGAAACAGTGAAAGAAGACTTCCCAATCCTGAGTGAGCCACTTTCCAGTCGGTTCCGAGCCACCTTTTAATCAATTCCGAGTGAATCACTTTTCACTCGGTTCCAATTCACTCTTCAATCGGTTTCGAAGGAATAAAGCAATTGGAGTTGCTTTGCTCTTCACCTCAGACACTGTCCGACTTCAAAGTAACTCAACACCGACCGGTTTTCTTCCAAACACCGACTCTCAACTCAATACCGACCGGTTTTCTTCCAAACACCGACCCCTCAACTCGACACCGAGCAAAGATTCACTCGGTCTTCTTTAGAAAATGCACCTTTTTCCAGTCGATTTTATGCGCAAAAGGCATTTTTCCACTCGGATTCTAGAGAGAAGGTGAAAACTGACCCAATTCTTCACAATACAACACCGTCCAGCACTCAGCAAACCACCCTCCAGCAAGCTTTCACTCGGATTTTGGAGAAAAGATGAAAACCGACCCATTTTTCCACTCGGAATTTACCCAGCTGAATAAATCCAAGCACCGAATTATTAGAAATATTAAAATAATGCAATTTGGGACAGTTGGAAGTCACATGCACCGAAAGTTTTCTCCCACTTGACACCATCCAGGCTGTCTCCAAGCTATGATGGTGGGGCGGCTGAGAAAAAGACAATTTTAACGCGTTTTGTTAGCTGGATTCATTCATCCATTCGCCTATAAAAGGGAGAGCACCACAGCATCAATTCTATCAACATTAATTCCTCTTCTTTCTTCTCTCTTTTGTTTTCCTTTTCTTTCTTTCTCTTCTGTCCTTCTCTTTCTTTCTTTTTATTTTTTTTACTTCGTTCCTTTTCCTTTCTTTTTCGTTTTAATTTCTTTTTTATTTTATTTTTCTTTATTTTATTTTAAGAGTTGTGAATTGTAAAAGTGAGTTGTTTAAATTTGTAATTGGTGGAGAATACTGCAACAAGGAAATACAGTGGTAAATTATTTTGAGCTTTTGGAGAAACCCGTAAGTCTTTATTTTTTTACCATGTCTTGTATGTTTTATTTTTCCATTATTTATATGAATTTGAATTATTTCATGAGTAGCTAAATTAATTATCTTGGGATAAAAGGGGTATGATAATATTTTATATTAATGTTATTTTGACTATAAATTAAATAAATTTCTATTTTCTATTTAATTCAATTATGCTCAATGCTTTTAGTAATTCCTAACAAGAACCTAAATGATAAAACTGTGTACTTGCGGGTATATTAGTAAGTTTAGGTAATAAATAGAATCGAGAGATTTATTTTTACTGGAAAGCTTTGAACTAAACCTAAGATTTTTAAAATGCTTTTTTGTGACCTCGGTAAAACCGTGAAAGTAATCAAAATTCTTTTGAGGAAATAAAAGGGGTTTTCATAAAATGATAATGGGCCTTTCTGAGGATTAAGCAGCGCTTTCCATAGGTTAAGTACATTAATAGGATTCCGAGAGGAACATATTAATTAGCTTTTGGAAAATTCGCCTTGGAAAACTTAATTCGATTCTTATTTATGAAAAGTTAAAATTCATTAACATAAAATAGAGTCTTAATCCCCCGAAATCCCAAGATATTCTTAACTCTGATTTTTAAGTGTCAAGTAAATTTTATTTTTATATTTATTCGTATTCTGTGCAACTTTAATCTGTGCTTTATTTTATAAAAATCTTAAAAATCAATTGTGTAGATAATTAAATTTCAATATGCTGGTACTTTGAACACAGTCCCTGTGGAGAACGATAATCTTTTATATTACGCGACATAACCCGTGCGCTTGCGGGCCCTGTCAGATTGCCTGTTGCACTTTCCTTTCGGTTTCATTTTATCATGTTAGGATGTAGTTTGCATGCATTCGGTTTTAATATGTTTTCATTTAGGACAACATAGCTAGTTTTCTAGTGATCATTGTTGTCGTAAATTGTTTCAGTTCAGATTGACGTAATTTTAGGGCCTTGTGGAATCCAATAAAAAAAATGTATATATAAATTTTTTTTTTTGCTTGATTGTCTGGAGGTTCTATGCTTTATGATTCTGTGTTTTCTCTGACTAGGTCTATTTCACCCACCATGTATTTTGAGAGCTTTTGAGCCAAAATGGGGTAGCCTTTGAACATAAACATTTAGAAAACCCCTATTTTCTTCTATTGAGTGTGTCATACGTTTAAAGCGCTCTAGAACTTGGCTTGCGACCAATTCAAAATGGTTGGTGATTACTCATTATGGAATGAAAAAGGCACCGTAGGTTTTGTTCTTTAGCCTCCGAATTTTGAAAGTTATAATACACTATTAGTTGCCCTTTGTTGAACCTAAACTGTTGATTTTTGTTTTTGAAACCCTTTGGTAATTGGTTTGATAAATTCCTGAGAAAATAACATAAATTCAAGGATGGCAACTAGAATGAAAATGGCTAAGAGAAAAGTGAGTTTTAGTTGGGAAACAAAAATAAACAAAATGATTTTGTGTTTCTAACTAAAGAAAAAATTGTTGGGAAAAACAAAGAAAAGGATGAAAGCAAGGCAGAGAAAGGAGTTAAGTTTAAAAATGAAAACAAAAAGGACTCCTTAGAAGTTTTTGAAGGAATAAAAAAATATGCTTTCTGGTTTGCCTTCCGAAACTTAATTATTCTCAGAGATTTCATTGGATAATAGCCCTTTGAATTTCCTTTTTCTTGGTATCCATTCCCGCATCTGTGAACCCATGGCCCCATTATAACCAGATGAAAGACCTTTTGACCATAACTTGTTTTCTAGATAACTGTGGAGATTAAGGTCAATTGCCAAGCCTATGGTAGTGTCTTGAAATGTTATGATTTGAGTGATTCTTATACACAAGCTTAAATACTTAGAGAGAAATGAAAGGATGTGTGTCTATAGCCTAGTCTTGTGAGCATAGTATGAATAATTGTGTGGTTCCTGTTTGGGTAATCTTGCAATAATCTGTTAAATTTCTTTTCTCTAATTGGGTTCCTCAAGTTGTTCTGAGTTTGTCATTCTCTATTGTTCATATTTATGGTGATGATGATTGCTTGGGGATAAGCAATGTTTTAGTTTGGGGTGTTTTGATAGGTATTTAATTTGCATTATTTTGTGATGTTTTTACTTAGGATTTCTAGGTAATCTGTGTCATTTTCCTCTTGTTTCCCGTATGATTTCCTTCATTCCGCACATGTCACTTGGGTGTTTGAAATTTTGCAGGAATAACCTTGATTTAGGTGCATAAATGCAAGAACGCAGTGCATTTGATGAAGCATGTGATGGATGCAAGATAGTCCAACCATTTGGAAGCTCAAAAAGAAGAAAGGATTCGCTCTTGGAAGTGGCATAAAAGAAGGAAAAACCAAAGAAACACTTCGGGGCCTTAAAACAGTAAAAAAAGGCATTTTGTGAAGTTTAGAGAAACCCACTGCCAGTGGGTTTTTCCCACTGGCCGTGGATCCCTCTGGAGTGAGTATTTTGTGCATAAAAAACCCACTGCCAGTGGGTTTTTCCCACTGGCCGTGGGTCTTGCTGTTGGAAACCCACTGCCAGTGGGTTTTTCCCACTGGCCGTGGATCTTGCTGCCCGGAGGAGGAAAAATTGGTTTTTTTGAATTCCAGAGAAACCCGCTGCCAGTGGGTTTTTCCCACTGCCATTGGGTTTTTGCACGTTCTGCACAGGGCTCAATTTTTGGAGCAGTTTTCTGAATAAAAGAGGCAGTTTTTCAAGGGAAAAAGACACAGAGACATTGAGGGACACTTTTTGGGAGAAAAAGGGAAAGCTTTTCCAAGGATTTTTGAAAGGGATCAAGGCTAAAACGTCAAAGGAGATCAAATTCTGCAGAATTGGGAGAAGGATTTTAGGAGATTTAATGAGAACTTCCTCTTGTATTTTCTGAATCCCTTTTCATCTTTTGATTTTCCTTCTATGTTTGGTTTGAATTCCTTGTATTGTGGTATTATCATAGTTGTTTCCATGGCACATTAAACATTTCTCTTGGGAATTAAGGTGTAGCATTTATGTGAACCCATATGTAATGTTCTTCGTTCTTGGTTGTTAAATTGTGTTCTTATTCAAGTTTGTGAGTTCTTAATGCTTCCATTAAGCTTAGAGATAAGTATGGATGTTTGTAAACAGTATGGGTAATCGAAAGATTGGCGTAAAGTTAGAATTTCACAAAATTGAACCTAGGGATTCAGGTTACGAAAGTGAACAAAACTCTTTGAGGGATATCCGAGTTTTCATAGAGCTTAAAGGACCTAATTAGTGAATTGAACGCAGTTCTTCAATAATTAGGTACGTTAGTGAGGTTTCGAGAGAAAGTCACTGATCAATTTAGGAAAACTCGCCTTAAGAAACATGATTTAATGATCTAGAAATCGAACTGCATTAAATATTGGCACCCACATTTATGTGAATCTTTACTTCCCAAGAAATTAATCTCCATCGTCTCCAAATCAATCCTTTTATTGTTGTTGCTTAGTGTTCTCTGTTCATGTCATTTAGTTCTTTGTGTTATAAATTTCTAAACCAACAAATGAATTGTCTAGATAATCAAAATGCTATAAACCGGTAATTGGGAACAATCCCTGTGGGACGATAATTTTATTACTGCGGTATCCCGTACGCTTGCGGAAGGCTATCACTCGGCAAGCATGCAAATACCTAACATCAACCTATTAGATCATAACCCAATTATCCACTTACAACATACACATGCATTGCCTATGATATAAATATATATACATATACATCCGGGGTCATGCCCCAACTATTACTACTGCCCATATCTCATAATTGGCCCATTTATTCACCTATTGGCATTAATACAAACACCACAATCATCATTATACAATATTCAAATTTTCAATTCCACTAGTACACGTTGAATCATCACGTACATACTAAATACGTATATTCACCATTCATGCATTCACGATTATCTTATACATGACCAAAATCACTAAATCATCAATATCCTCATAAACAATTTATTCATTACATTAAGATTCACAAATGATGCCGGCCAAGGTATTCCATTACCACTATTTACCTTCATCAATAGCTTTAATTCAAAAACCCAAGCTCATCCCATGGTAAACCTGCATCACAATGATAAAAAGGAGACCACATGGGAGAGTGAGTTATACATTCAAAATGACGAATATAATATATTGTGATTAAGTGTTCATGAATTCATTCATCATGTGTGTTTTGCTATAAAATTATTAAATCATCATTTAATCAACATCACATTGTTATAATAGGCATACAAGCCGCATGAATCACAATTCACAATATAAGCAAGCATAAGCATATACACAATCACATTGCCACTTATCATTAAGGGCATTCACAATCATCATCATCAATTTATTAAATCTTTATTCAATTCCTCCTCGTAAGGGGTTTTTCATCTCTCGTGGTCATCCCATCTAAAATGCCATGCACCTATGGCTAATGCATATGTCAACTGTTTAATGCATATGCAATGGATCCATTTCATTTTATCAGGTGATCGTAACCACCATATCATTCATTCACATGGGTTTCCCGCCTCGCAAGGGGTACTCCCTCTAGCAGCCTCGCAAGGTGCTTTCTCGTGATCACAACCACGTTCAACAATTCATAATGGTTTCCCACCTCACAAGGGGTACTCCCGCCTCGTGATCGCAACCACGGGCATCATAGGAACTCGCAAACCTTTTTTTATTTCCATAACCTGGTGACCGTAACCACCGGCTCTATATCATATCATCATCAAGTTGGTTTCCCATCTCGCAAGGGGTACTCCCTTCATAGAATCCCGCAGGATCTTTCATCATTGTGATTGCAACCACATTTCAATGTTATGCCATGCCATGAATGCAAAATGCAATAATACATATGCCAATCAACCTCGCAAGGATATCTCACCCTCTCACTTAGGGATATATTTTAATTTGACATTTTCAATCAATAATATACAATTATGTACAAAGCCCCTCAAGGCATTTTATTCACATACTCGGCATACATCTCAACATATCTCATATATATATATATATTTCATATCATACAGGCAAGTCTATACTTGCAATCAACCACAATGGCATTTCAACATCATATAATATTCATCAATATTACCATGCATTCATTTTGGTGGGTTTTCATCTCATTATTCATCACCATTGTCTCATATATTTATATATGTACACGTGTTGGTGTAGCGTTCACAATATATTTTTATTATCGTATTCCAACCCACACTCACAAGATCATACTTGTATCACTCATAATGGCATTCAACAATTAATCAACAATAACAATCGCCCTTTGTGCAAGGAAGTGATCAACATCATCGTTTATCATTAATCCTTCCAATTATTCGATTCATAACACAGGCTATATCAATTTTACCAATTCCCTCATTCGTTTAATAATTACCTTAGGGTGTATCTCATAACCTCATCATCAAATTATCTTTATCGTTCTCTCATATCCCATTCTTAGTGGTGGAAATATCATAATAAAGCATACCAAATGCATCAATTAATTCTAATCCCCGCCATGTTATATAATCACCATATACCCCTCATGTATCTCCTCAAGCATCTCACAATATAGGGAAAGGGGCCAATCATCAAAAAATATAGAAAACAACATAAAATTTCATACTGGCTAACTCGCTTGGGCGAGGCCCTTCTCGCTTGAGCAAGATTGAAATGGGTCGCTTGAGGGCGCCTGAGATTTCCTTGAGCGAAGGGTTTTTGTGTATCAGGCCCCGATCTCGCTTGAGCGAGATTAACATAGCTCGCTTGGGTGAGCTCCTTCGTGTAAGCGAAAGTCATCCAGTAGTGTTTCTACGCTTGCTCGCTTGAGTGAGATTCCTCACACTTGGTCACTCGCTCGAGCGAGAACCATCCAGCAGCCAATTCCATGCTCGCTCGCTTGAGCGAGACTCCTCCAACCTCACTTCTCGCTTGGGAGAGATCCATCTGAAACCAAATCTTCTCTTGCTCGCTCAAGCACGGACACGCCCGCATGAGCGAGATTTGTCCAGTATCTCTTCCACTCATCCCACACAAGTCTCGCTTAAGCGAGACACTCACTCGCCTGAGCGAGATTGGCCCAGTGGCCATAATACCGATATAGGGGATTCTCGCTTGAGCGAGAATCCATCTCGCTTGAGCGAGAATACCAGTTCAAGTGTAGAAACGTGAGAAATTCAACAACCTTACATACCGAAACTCCCTACAAGTCAAATTGGCCTAATTCAACACATCATGTACCTCCTATTAAACATTTAAAACTTGTCTCGAATGTTCATACTCGATAATTCCATTCCGATTCATTAATCACATTAAAATTTAAACTTATCATTATCACATATATATATATATATATATTTCCATATTAATCATCATATACTCTCATACACCATTCTTAATAATCAATAATTTTCCATTCACATTATTTCCATATCTACATGGCAAGGCAAGCATGAATACCAATCACATTCAATAATCATTATTATTCTACTCATGCAATTTGAATGTAAACTCATCTCCTACCTTGAGGGAAGAGCTAAAATCTGAATGCTCCGATCATTCTGCACCATCATCCAGAATACAATCTACACAACACATATATGTATTCATTCAATCATAAATCATCACAAGGTTTTCATCATAATTCTTAAACAATTGCTAGCTTATCATGAAGCTTAACATCAAGTCCTAGACTCGCTAAAGCATCAATTAATACCATTGTGTTAGGCTTCAGGAATTCCTTTCCCAAAACTAAGGTTCTCTAGATCTTAAAGGCTAACCAAACCCAATAACAACATCATCTCATCCATCACATAACGTAATCCCATATTGCATCAATCCTTCAAATATCATCATTGTCACTTAAAGCTTAATATAAGATATCCTTGTCTCTTTTAAACCATCCTTGATTAACAAACTCTTGTGGCACAAATCATGGCCTATCAATTCACCAACCAATACATATATCTTCTTGATTTCCACCATTGATGGTCATTTACCATTTCCACTATCATTCATCATTATTCAAGTCCTCCACCACAATACCCTAACTTTTAACACACTTAACAACTTAGAGTCATCATCATAACTCATTCAAATCTATTACAAGTCTCTTGACTCCATCAAATTAAGTATCCATCCCCTCAATCCACAATCAATGATTTGCAACCATTTTTAACATCATCATAAATATTAACTCTCAAGATTAATTCCTCTAATCACATACATACTTTCATGCACACATCTCCCAAACCTCAAGAATAGAACCCCAATAGTCAACACCAATGCTTCTAGAATTTATTTCCTCATATAAAGTCACTCTAAGGCATCCAAAACTATCATAATCTCCTATTTATCCAAAACCCCCAACTTATCATACTTAGGTTTTCCTCCAAAATTTCCCATCAACAATTAATAATCATCAATTTTAACCATTATATTCATCCATAGGCTAATAATAATGTATCCCACTTATATCAACAACAACACTAAATCCCCAAGGGTTATCCATCCTAGGGTTTGGTTCAACATACCACTATCCATCAAAACAACATCTAATCTCTCATTATAATACTTCAATAACTCAAAAACTATCAATAAAAGCCATGGGTGGTCAAAAACCATACCTCTCCTCCAAGCCCCAAGGTGAATACAAAAATGAGAGGAAGAAAAGAGGAGATGAGCCAAGCTTTGCCTCCATGTCCAATACAAGCTTCATAAACCCAAGGAATCCTCTTGATTTTGGGTGGAAATGGCCATGGGTGGTGGTCACATTTAGCAAGAGAAGGGATCGAGAAGAAGAAAGAAATAAGGAAAGAGAGAGGAGGGGAAAGCAACGTGAAATGAAGGAGAAGAGAAGGGAGTGTTATGTGTTATTTTTAACCCTCATTAGTAATTTCTCCATTTTATAATAAATAGGATCTTCGTTCGGGCTCAATACCTTACCCAAAAATTATTCCAAGGACATATTTGGATTCCCAATAATATTATCTACAGCCCTGACTAATGACATCTCAATCGGAGATATTTGGTCCAACACCCATATTTTAACCAGGTGAAATAATATCTCATGTAGTCTCAATAAATTATAATTTTTCATAATAAGTCCCAATTTAATTATTCCAATATTTTTGGGACACTCATTAACTTATTTATAATTATTTAATATTTATTTATCATATTTAATCATTTTTATAAATTTCGGGATGTTACAGTTATTATGACTCTAAATGATACCTATTTGCTGTTTGTAATCATATTTGAAAGGGTAGGTAAAATGCTATATATGATATATTGAAGTTAGGATAGTTCTACAAAGTTCTCTTATACATAATAGGTGAATTCATGGAACTTGGATGGCTATATTTTGAGTTATGAGGCTTTTGGACCTTTGAACTGGTGTTATAGGTTATATACCATATTTAAAACATGCATGAAATGGTTTTGGTCCAAGACAATGGAGTTTGATAGGTCTTAGAAGGCCATTTGATCTTGAATTGCCCAAAATGCATTTTATTACATAACTCTTTCATTTTATGGAATTTTGAGATGAAACCACTTGCCTTAGGTCATAAATAGGTAGTATATGTTGTACACAAAGTTTGGTGATGTTTGGATACATTTGGGGAAGTTAAGGGGGTTGGAAGTTCAGTTTTAAGGCTTTTTCTGCATAAATTCTGCTCTCTGTTCTACTAGTAATTGATAAACATTTGTACAAGAAATGATATTTGCTCTCGGGTGTAATCGATTACACATGTGGGATAATCGACTACTAGAGAGTAAATTCTCTCGGGTGTAATCGATTACACCTATGCGGTAATCGATTACCATAGACTAAAACCTGTCACATGTCTAATTGTAAGGGTTGTAATCGATTACAGTGATACTGTAATTGATTACTAAGTACCCAAAAGTCATGTTTTTCACACTTAAGCCTATGGCAACCCACCTAGCATCCATCCATTATTTCTTAAGTTGCTTATTCAATGTGAAAACATTTTTTTAAATATGTAGATAGCATTAACACATTAATATGCTTTAAATGCTTGATCTTTAATAAGTTAAATCATTTTATAATCAACCCAGGTATTAGGTGAGGAGTATATTTGATGTTTATTAATATGGAAATGATTTTGGAGTGCACTACAACATTAAATAGTGAAAAAATTTGCTTGAAAATTTAAATTGAATTAGGAATGGATTTTATAAGTCACACCTCAAAATTCCCAAAAACAAGTAAGTTATGTACGGAAATGCGATTTGGCCAACTTAGGCCTTTAACAAGCAACTCGACCTACCAAATGCTATTGGAATTGGGTCATTCGAATTCTCATAAACTCTAAGTACCAAATATAAGCTATTGAGCCTATCTAGAGGTTCCTGAACCTTTCAGATCTCATTTTGACCTGCCTAGTTCTTAATTATGCATAATAAACAATATGTTAATGTGTCACTAACCAACACCAATGGTATTCACTCATTCCTATATCATTAAGTCATTTTATATTCATCTATTATCACATCAATGCCATCATTCAATACCTGCCCATATATAATTTAATCACATCTCATCATCAATTATAGTTCCTGGGCATAAGCATCAACATTCACTCATATCGTCATTGACATACACATATATACAAGTATCAAAACAATATGGACCTCCAGTGAGGTCATCAGATACCTAAACCCATTATCCAAAACATATATATATATATATTAGAAGCCGGCCAAGATATATGTATGTGTGTGTGTGTGTTAAATGACAGGTATTGAACTGGATTACACCACACATATACCATCACCTCTCCAGTTCTAAAATCATCACATAAATGTATCAATCACTACAAGTCATCATTATACACTTTGTCAGTTAACATGAAACATCACAATCACAATGGTACTAAACACAATTAATGATTATCAAAAGTTGTTCAACGACATCTCAATCTCAGTATCTATATACAAATGCATATGCCGATTTTCTCAACATATAATCAACTTTTTACCGATACCAAACCACTCTCCTGCAACACCGGTCACTCTTAGTGACAATGAAAACTTAATTAGGTGTTGCCAATCGGCCTTGAACCCAAACCAAGGCGGCTGTGAAATCCCGAAGGAAACCATATAGGGTCTTTGCCTATCTAAAGTCCGTTCTCCCATCTGGGTCAACATCACAGGCCCCCTACAGTCCTAAGTGTGTCTTTTGATGCAAATACTATGCCACAACCAATCACAATCATTATGAACTACCTGATTACCATCACCAGGGACCACCACTCGGTTACCATCACCAAAGCTTCTCATTTCAACATATCAATAAAGCCTAGTATGCCACAAACTCATTCCATCTCAATCATTCATATTTTTAATGTTACATAATCAATCAATCATCATTATCATCATCATAATCACAACATGTTTATCAAGGCAATCTCATCCTATAACCATAAATAACATCAATCATAATCATTATAAACATATATGAACGACATTCCATACGTTCAAGAATTCACAATCAATACAATAATCACATCAAAAAGGGTATATTACAAATCAAACATTGTCATCATCATAATTTTCATCAAGCATCGCAAATCATCAAACATAAACATGCATATATACCTTTATTTATTCATAATCTACACATTTAAAATATAATGTTTCCTTTACCAGGAGTAAATGATTCCAAGCCTCGCAATGCTTTCCGATCACCCAGATTCTATTCCTAATCACTAATTTCTAACTTTGAAAATCCCCAACAATTATTTTTTAATAGTCTATACGCTACCAGATATCTATTCTAGAGCTAAAGTCATGGATCCATAGTAATTTTGGTAAGTTTCGACTTACCGAATAACACCGACGACCTCTGATACTTAATTCTGCAAGGTCCCAACGCTGCCCAAGGTTCAAGATAGTTCTAAAATCTAACCATGGAAATAACAAGATTAAAGCTCAATTTCATAAAAATGGAACCAAAAGCACAAATAGGTCATTACTGATACTCATTACAATGGAAGAAACCAAAACCCCAAGGTATCAATGCTACCCATTCACAAAATAGCACTAGTGCAAAAGTACCATTTCACAACGTAAAGTTCACCACGGTTTAACAAAAGAAGATGTGAAATATCAATACGGTGACAATTTTGAAAATATATGTAATTATTCACATCGGTTTTACTGAAAACCGTGGTAAAATAGTTGCGTGATGGCATTTTTGAAATTATAATGAAGTTATACAGAACACATTTCACATCAATCGATGTGGAAAATAGTTTATCACATCGATCGATGTTAAAGATTTACGCGGTGACAATTTTGAAAATGTGTGCAAAGTTCCTAGACAATATTAGACAACGCGTTTTACAAAACCGATGTGGAAAATGCTTAAAAAATTAAAATAATCACCCAACGCAACAACAACATATAAGGTAGGAATTGATAAAATAAAAAATTTAAATTGCTTATGAGATTTCACATTGGTCTTTCTTAAAAACCGATGTGGTATCTAATCGTTAACATTGGTTTTAATACAAAATCGATGTGGTATCTCTCAAATATTTTTTAATACCCACGCGTTACGTTGCACCTGACAAGGACCTAACACACAACACATGATAAAAGTTAAAAAATTTAAATCCCCACGAGTTAGTCGCGTTTTACATGAAGGATTCCAAATCGGTTTTATGAATAACCGTTGTGGAAAGTGCTTCAAAAATTTAAAAAAAATTACACAATTAAATTTTTTTTAAACACCTGACACACAGTACACAGGTTATATTTTGTAAAAAAATCAAGAATTAAAAATAATTTATGCTATTTAACATTGGTTTTCATAAGAAAATCGATGTGGAAGGCCGTAAAAATTTTTAGAACCCGCCCATGACGCATTGTGTAGAGGGGATTCCACATCAATTTTTTAAAAACCAATGTGGAAAGTGTCGTAAGTTTTATTTGTGCATTCTATTCGCGATAACGGTTCCCTTATTGTGCCTTATTTTGCAATAATAGTCCCCTTACGTGTTCCATTCTATACGTTGCCCCCTTATGCTTTGTGCCTTGTGTTGTGCATTGTTCCCTTACACGATAACATGTGCATTCTATACATTCCAACTCGCGTCGTGCCTCTCCATCTCGCCATAAGAGTTCGTGTGCAGCTCTCTACCTTGCATTAAAGCTTTTCCAACTTATGTTAAAGCTTCTCTAACTCATGTGCCTCTCTTAACCTTCTCTAACTCCATCTTCTTCAACTCTGCATCTTGAACTTCATTATTGTAAGCTTCTTTAACTCCTCATCTTCTTTATGTGTTGCATATGACTTCTTTTTTTATGTTGAAAATGAGTTTTTGCCTTAAATATGTGTATGTGTGTATGGTTGAAGTGGACCATTAATTTTTGCCTTTAACGTGTTTGTTAAAATACCTAAGAGAACTTAAGTTATGTTGAAAATGATTATTTTTGTATTGAAAATGGGTTTTTTCCTTGGACATGTGTATATGTGTATGGTTGAGGTTGAGGTGGACCATTATTTTTTGCCCAGAACATGTTTGTTAAAATGCCTAAGAGAACTTGAATATGAAATTTGGTATGTTTATATTGAAAATGGTGTATGGTTCTCATTTTTTCACATGTAAATGCTTAATGTAGGTATGTTTATAATGAAAATAGGGGTCCTTTATGCATTAAGTAGAGTTGTTTAACTTAATGTAGTGTAATGCATATGATTGTAAGTACATTATACATAAGCTTTTGGACCACTAATTTTTGCCTTGAACATGTTTGTCCAGGTTATTGTTAACAAAAATTAAAATATCATTATAAATAATTTTGAAGAAAATATTAAAAAAAAGTCATAGTTTTCACATTGGTTTTTTATAAAACCAATGTTATAGGTCCATAATTTCACATCGATTTTTCAGAAAATTGATGGTATAGGTCTGTGATTTCACATCAGTTTTTTAGAAAACCGATGTTATAAGTCCCCAATTTCATATCAGTTTAAAAACTGATATGAGATGTACCCATATTTCACAATGGCCAGATCCTTATCGGTTTGAAAACCGATGTGAAATGTCTAAAAAAACCGATGTTAAATCCTATTTCTACACTAGTGTAGGTTCCAAACAACCTAAAATTCATGGAATTTGGAGAATCAAGAAGTGGGGTTTTAAGAATGCAAGCCAAACATGAAAATGGGGTCGGTGCTATACCTTAGAAGCTAAGAAATTCAAGAATCCCCAATGCCTTGTCACGGCTGCCTGCAGGGAGGAAGAGGAAGATAAGCTTGCTTCCACCCTTGCCTTAGCTCGAATTGATGAAGAAGAAGAAAACTGAGAGATGGAGCCGCGGGTGAGATGCGGGAGACAATGGCACCTTGTTTTTCTTTTAATGCATGTATGAGAGAGTGAAAATGAGGGAAAATGTAAAAGTTAGTTTTATTAGTAGGGCCAAAAGGGTCATTTCCAGCGTTCGGTTAATTTTTAAAACCAATAGGTTAACTTTTGGTTACCCGAAACGTACCTGAATAACTTTTAAAAATTAACTTAACAGCCCACAATTAATATAACACTCCCAATTTAACTATGGATATTAACCCAATAATTAAATTCAGGATGTTACATAATGTATAACTAATTTAATAGGATAATCATTTTGTATTACAATATTTTGATGTTGTTTGAGAAAATCTTTTGATATTTTTTAAAGTAATTATTAAATTATTTTAATAAAATTAAATATTTCATTATTCTAAATAAATTATAATAAATAATTTGTTAAAATAATAATACTTATATAGTAATTAATTAATAAATATCAGAGATGAGAGCATAATAATTTTATTATACAGATAATAAGATATAATTATTAATAATAAAATAAGATTTAACTAAAAATTATAAAATAATAAGTAATTAATAAATAGATAAAAATATAAGATATCTAAAGGAATACAAGATAATTTGTAATGAATTATGATGACTTGACTGTTTGGATGTTAGTTTAAAAAATTAGACCAGAGAAAGTTTTAGATTATCTGATAGGTTAAGATATAAGGTTGCACTCTTCCTCATCTCAATAGCACCAACAAATAAAGAAAATAAAAAAGAAGTAGGGATAGTATTCAAACTCATATCTATTGGTTACACATAAAAATTAGAAAGGAGAAAGTATGAGTGGTAATATGGGTCTACCGGTTGGGCCGGGTCAAGACCCGCGTAAGCCCGTCATAATACGGGCCAAAAAAGGAAAATGGTCAGAACACTAGCTCGGCCTGTATTCTATGTGGCCCGCGGGCCAACCCGTTTTTTTTCAAATTATGCATGCCATATTTATTTTAAATTTATACTTTTTTAAGCCTTCTTTTCTAAAAAAAGCCTTTAGATATACAAACCAAATTTCACATTTTTAAAATCAGTTTTTTTATAATTAACCTAATTTATTTTATTAAAAGTTTAAATAAATTAAATTTATATTAATGGAAACAAAATTTTATTATTTACATTTTATAATATTATATTATTAAATTTATAATAACATACAATACAAGTTATACAACTATTATAAAAAATAAGCTTTTAAGTCTTTAATATATATATATATATATATATATATATAATTCTTTTTTATTAGAGGCCCACCGGGTCCGTCAAGACCCATTTTTCCACGGGGTAAAACGGGCCGGGTTTATTCGGGGAAACATGCTTGATTTCTTGACTTGACCCGCCTATTTTTAACCGGCCAAACAAGCTGACCCCAGGCTAAGCCCAAATTGCTATCCATAGGAGAAAGTTTTAGATCATTTGAGATGTAAAGTTGCACTCTTCCTTATCTGAGTAGTTACCAACAAAGAAAAGGTAAAGTAGCGATAATACTTAGACCCGGATCAATTGGTTACTAGTCAAAATTATCTATGATGAAGAAAAGATTTATTCATTTAATGGGTATGAGGACAAAGATGGAGATATATAATTACTCATAGAAACATATGGATATAAGTGTAAGCATAAATACTATACTACTCAACTCGGTTCGCTCTACACTTCTTAAATATACTTATAATTTTTATTTTGTATATATTTGATTACACTAATATATGCTTTTAACTTTTAAAGTTAAAATTAAAACAATAAAATCCATATATTATTAATACTAATATAACAATATTTTTCGTTAGATTTTCCATTATATAATACTAAATTAATACTATATATTACTATTACCCTATTAGGTTTTGAATATCAAAGGTAGATATCAAGTTTTATCATTTGGTGGTGTCTCGTGGATTTATATTCTACTAAGGCACAAATGTCTGTGAATGAAATCTATTTACTTGTTATAGCTTACAGTGTAAAGTGATGATTATTCAATTAAAGTGTGGGTAACAAATTTGGGTATGTGTATTTAAATACCTAGAGGATAGGATAATGAAAATCGAGATTTTTACCTACACGCGTATAAGAACGTATACATGTAATTATTTGAAACATGAGTATGAGATGGATACTATAATACCCTAACTAAACCCACATAAGTGTCATTCCTAAAAAGAAAGAAAGAAAAAGAAATACGTAACGATTTGTTGAACATCCTTTGGATAAGGAAGCTAAAAATGAATTTTTAATTAGAATTTAATATTATTATAAATAAGTAATTCATAGTTATGATAAAAATTTAAAGTTCTTTAGAGTGTTATAGGACAATAATAATTACGATTAAATAATTTTATTATTATTAATTATAACTATATAACAAATATAAGAAAAGAGGTTGTGTTTGACTAAAAAAGTGAGAGAGGATGATAAAGAATAAAAAACAGGTAGAAGAGATGGAAGAGTTTGTAACCAACCATAATCTTATGAGAATATATAGAAGGTGCTTGTTAATATGGAAATGAAAATAAAAAAAAAATTAACAATACAAGTTTTGTTCCTCAAGAAACTTGAAGTAAAGAAATTCTCATCAAAATTTGTGTTGTATATAACATTACTCTTATATACTAACCATAGAAGTACTAAGATGTTTGATTGAAAAATATTATCAAAGTGTATAACATTACTTGTATTATATATCAAAGTGAGAATAGAATTAAATTCTCTTACACGACAATACAACAAAAACTTTATCTAAGAACCCAAAATGGTAAGACATGCATGTGTATGGTTGATCCTAGTTCGTGAATTAAATATTACATATCATATTAAGCTACAATTTGTATATACACTAAAATCATAGTCGAAATACTACATCCTAAATTACTTCTTTTGAGAAATTATTAGGCAAAAAAATGCCACAATTCGAGCAAATATACCCATCAAAATGAGGGCAGCAAGAGAAATAGGCCATTCAGTGACATCATAATTATTATCCATTAGTGAACTACAACGGGTTATCAGCCATACACCAGTGTACCTAATAAAAAACACCAAATTAAGAATTTCATGATAAAAATTAAGACTTTAATCAATTTCTAAAAATGAGCTATAGTAAATAACAATTAGTGAACTTACAGATGTATATTGTATTTTAGCTGTCATCAGATGACATGTTCAATGGACATATAATATAGAATTGTAAGATAATTTATATCTTATCTTAATCCAATTGTCAACATTATAAATTTTATTATTGTTTATCTTATTTTATTGGCTTAATGGACATTATGGGCAAACGGATTGATTCTATAAAATATTAGTTAAACTATAATAAATAGATTAAAACCTATTTAAAAAACTCAACCCCTATCCCTAATTTATTTAATGAAAAGAATTAAATAGGTTATTTGTCTATCTGTTTGATTATTATTTTTTCTAAGATGTTTTTTTATTTGGTTTTATTCTTTATGTTATTTACATTGTTGAATTTGGTCTGTAAAACATAATTTTATTTGTTAACAGGACTATTGACTATCAAATGAAAATATCACGTACGTCAATTAAATAATTTGAATATGGGAAATATATATTATTTTGTATTTTATTAAAAGAGTCAGAATTAAAACCCACAAATTTATAAACCTAATTGAAGTATTTGGTTTAAATTTATTTAGTCAAAACCCTTTATGAACCTCATACACAACTAATCTAAGTAAACATCTCAAATCACCCTCGCAATAAAAAAAAATAATGTAAAAAATTCAAATTGCAAGGCCCTTTTATTTGGGGAGTCAACAAATCTGTTGGGAGAGTTATTGTTTAGAAGCCAAATTCAAAATTTTAAACAACAAAATATTGAAACAAATGAAAAAAAATATCATAGGAACTAAAACAAAATATAATCATGAGAACCAAAAACATATTTAACTATAATTAAAGTCATTAAATCTATCAATCGTATATTTTTCTTTATTGATGTATATTCATTCCATCCATTTAAAACTAATGGATGTGTGTGGCACCAATAACCAAAAAAATAATAATTTAATCATCAGATTTTAATTTTATAAACGAAGGGATTAGGATTGTTGGATAATTTTCAATTTATTGGAAAAGATCGAGTTAAAAATAATAATAATAATAATAATAATAATAATAATAATAATAATAGCATGAGTACGGGTGTATCAAATATTAAAAAATATTTTCTTAACCCAATATATCATATTATATATATATATATATATATATATATATATATATATATATATAAAAGGTATCAAGCAAGCTTTAGAATTATATAAATGGCAATTTGCAAGTTCCATCTCATACATGTAAAGTATTTCACAAACTCTTACAACATTATTAATTATTTTTTCTTTATTTTTCTTCATCATATCAACCATATTATTTTATACATTTCTATTTTCTTATCCCATCTCTCTCGTAAATTGTAAATACCTTTTTCTAAAAATTTTTGTATAATATTACTTTGAAAGTTTTGTTACATAGGACTTCATACATACCTAGAATAAACGCTCATGATGTTTTTATCTTCAAAATTTAGAGAAAATTACATCACAATTTTCACATAATCTAATAAATTTATCAGTAAAGATCAATATCTCATTTACAATTATATTAAATTTTAATTTAGATTCAATTATTTTTTTCCTAAGTTAGTCAGTTATATTTTGAAATAATTTTAAAATAATTCATTCCATTTTAAAAAATCGATGAAAACTTATTTTCTTAAATTGGTTATCACAGAACTTATTTAAAATAATATATTTTAAATTGGACCTTTTACTTAATATTTTTAAATCAGTTTTTAATTTAAAAAGTATATTTTATATTAATTTTTCAATTGATTTAAAAAACAATTGAGACCATTAACTTTTTTAATCAAAAGAATCATTTTAAGAGGTCAAATTATAACAAAAAAATAATTAAAACCAAATTAAAATTTAAAATAAACATAAATAACCAAACATATATTTTAACAGTTAATAAATTACAATTGAAAAAACTCTTTTAAGAGAATAGTGTTTGTGTTTAATTTAATTTGAGAGTTATGTCATTGTGTTCTCAAATAGTAGTGTTCTCTACTTCTCCCGAGGGGCTATTACATGGCTCAAGGCATCACTCCCTAAACGATTAAGGGTGTGTTTGGTTTTTCAACTGGGTTGGTCAAACCTCCTAAAAATAGATCTGGTTAACGGAGTTTTAATTGTCTCGAACGAAGTGAATAATCAATATTAACATTTAAATTTTTCTATTTTCATAACTGTGTTTTCCCAACTTAAAAACCAAATGGATCCTAAGATCCAATAAAAAAGACCAATGTCAAAAATTAGCATACAAGGACCAATCAACCTACGCTCGGCCAAGTTTACGCTAGGCCTTTTAACCTGTTCTTGGTCTTATATATCAATCATGAAGAACCGACTCACTCTGTCATGACCACATTTTAGAAACTTCTTGATGACACTTAATCTACTCAACTATGGCTAGTTAGTCACAAAATATTATTTTATTATTTATTCTGTTTACTTTCATCATTTGTAATTTAAATACCAGTAGAATTAGGAATAATTGAATGACACTTTTTTATAAAAGAGAAATTCATTAAACTAAAAAAAGTTTGGTAGACATTTTTTAGGCCTATCTAGGGCTCTATTGCGGATTTTTTTTTTGAACAATTTACATTATAAACAAATTATAATTTGTTAGATTAGAAACACAAATCCTACCTTTTTATTGTTTGGTGCTTTAGTGAATCAATATAGATTTTCAAATAAATTATAGATTTACATGCATGAATCCATTCACCACCACATAAAAAATGATATAAGAGTGAAAAATTACACGTACCTTTCAGCATTTGCGATGATGAAGGCCTCTAGAGCCCATTTTGGGTAGCAAAATTGTACTAAGATCTTCATAAATTTAGTATCTTTTTCCTGCTTTGCAATGAGAGTCATAACGACAGGAAGAAGCACTGACCACTGTAAGTGACAGAAAAAGGCCAAAAGAACATCACATGTACCAATCAGTATTAACAGCAAAACATCGTGTAAGAAAGTATATGCAGACGCAACAAGTTCATTGATAGTTAAGATCCATACCAGTTGTGCAGGACTAGGCTGGAAGAAAATGGCTAATGCATAAGCCATGCCAGTCACGCAATACACGAGACAAACCAAAATGACATAATTACTTGCAAAGCCTGACCTTGGATTGCTAAGAAAATAGAACATGGACATAAAAATCATGGGTTTGACGATTGTATTAAACATATCTATTGTGTCCTTGGCCATAAAATGTGCTAGACTGCTTATTCCAGATGCACTTTCCCTCCAATATTGTAATTTATCTAGTGAAAATGATCTGAGAGCTGCAATCTTGCAAAGTAGAGCTACAAATATGAAATGTAAAGTAGGAAATAAATAAATGGAAACCTTTAATTATCTAATGATGAATGAAATAGACTTCAAAGTTTAATGAGATACTTGTTTGGTCCAAAGTTTAATATAATCTGATAACCAATCTAGATTTACACATTATTCTAAAGTTAAAGATTCAAATCTACAATAAGCAATGTGATGCTCAAATTCAATAGTGTGATTTCAAACTTACAAACAGCAATGATAGTATATTGATAGCCGAGGGCTCCAAATGTTTCATCATTGACTTTAGTAAGACTTCCCAAAAGAGCACCAGCAACCAATAGAAGGAGATAATCAATTGCTATTAGTCTTGCTTCTCTTAGTTGTTGCTTCCCAATCCTATAAGTAATCAACCTATTCAGTAAATTAATCAATTAAATAATATAGATGTAGTAAATTATTCATTACTTTAAATAAGGATAAACAACTCATTCAAAATAAAACTGTCAAAGTGGGCTATTCAACCCACATTGAGGAATTATGACAAGTTGAATGAAAAACACTATATATTAACTAGGCTTAAAAAAAATTTATACATGTCAAACAAAGGTTAGTTTTACTAAGTTTTTAAGTTTAGCATACTAAGCTCTCCAAATTTAAAGTCCAAGTCTTATACTTTATCAAATGGACTCAGGTCAGATTGACCAGATTAGTTCATTTTATTAACTTTACTTCGAAATAAACTACAAGTTAGTTTTTATAAAGAACCACTTGACTAGTAGCTATTAAGCTATCTTGCATCATTTAGTCTAACCTACAATCTATTTCTTATTCGAAGATAGAGCTACTAAGCTTGATTAGAAGAATTTGGAAATTCAGCTTTATAAGCAACTTTATCTATACTAACTCATAAAATTTTGTACCTCCCAACAAAGTATCTATATTGTCGAGATACATTAGGAGTTACTCGGTTAGATAAGTCTTTGTTTGTTGAAAATATTGCCTCTATGTGATCTTTTTGGTTCCTGAAATTACTTTTAATATCCTCCCAAAACTCTACAAGGAAGGATTGACGATTAACAACTTCCTCAGTTGTCGTTACTGGATTGGTTGCTTCTGGAGCAGGTGAAGATGCACTAATTTCGTCAGCAAAACGAAGCATTTCTGGTGGTACTGCATATCCATTGTGAAGCATCCATCTAACCGGAAGTTGTTCATGAGTTACACCTGAACTTGGTTTCTCTAATCCTTCTAGAATGTCAATGAAATGGTCTGGAGGATTCACACGATCTGGTACTGGGATTCCAATACCAGCAAAGTATTCTTCTACTTTTTTAACAGGACCGTGATAGGCAGTAAGACCACCTTTTGCTAGAAACACTATATCATCAAACATTTTGAATAGAGAATAGCTGCAACACAACAAAATCAAAATATAAGAGATAAAAAATATGTTGAGGTAAATTAAAGTATTGTTGGCTATTTTGTTAAATACGTGGAAGGAGAAAAAAACCCAGCTCGGAAAGAGAGAAAAACCAATGATAAAACCTTTTTTTTTATTTCTTATACTGTGCCTTTTTTTTAGCTTATGTAATTCTTAACATTTGGAAAAATATTTTACGTTAATGTTAAGTGATGACATAGCATGAAATAGTCATGCCATGTTAGCAATATCATGAAATAATAATATTATTGTTTTCAAGTTACATTGTCATTTAATGAGGATTAAAATTGTATCTTTGTAATACTTTTCCTACTTTTAAATATAAATAAATTTTAATAAAATTTTTTGGTCTTTTAATATAAATAAAATTAGACTTTTTTAATGTCATTAAATATTTGTTTACCAAATATGTCTTTGTTACATATATTTTTAAGACCATTAATTCTTTATGTAATAAATTATGCTAAGAATATTTTAAAAAATTAATTTAAATATATGGTAACATTAATGTAAATAAGTACTTTCAATTATTTTTTTAATATGTGTGAAATTAAATATATTTACTTATATTTAAAACTGGAACTAGTATTAGATAACAAGTTAGTTAAAAATGTAGTTTACTAAAATATAATCAGAAGGAAAGTGAATAACAGAAAAAGAAAGTACCTTGGTTGGTGAAGTACCATACATATGTTTACCCCTTCAAGAGCTTCACGTCGAAGAGCTCTAAGTAGTAAACTAGAAGATGCACTATCCAAACCAGTTGTGGGCTCATCTAAGATTAATAATGAAGGTTCCATCACCATCTCTAAACCTACATTTACTCGTTTTCTTTGGCCTCCAGAGATGCCCCTCTTCTCCACTGTCCCAACTAGAGAATCCCTTATAGGCTGGAGACCCAATGACTCAATTACTCTTTCAATAATAAGAACCTTGTCTGCTTTGGGCATATCGTCAGGCAGTCTACAATGTTAAAAAAACAATCATTTGAATAAGTAAAACAAATTAGACACGTAATTTCAATCAAACAATATAGTCAAGCTTCATAAAAAACCAAAACAAAAATTCAAACACGTATAATTTGCTAATAAAAAGTGTCCTAATTTTATTAAGCTGCACATCTAGTGCTACAAATAGTAGAAGTAATAAACAACGCAAAACATATGCATGCCTCACTCATTCGGTATAATATGAAATTCAAAAATTGTTTCTACAAGGCAAATTAAATACCTGCATCGTGCACTGAAACGGAGATTTTCCTCCACTGTCAAGTTCCCATGCACAATATCATCTTGTGGCACAAAACCGGTAATCTTTTTATAACAATGAATGGATTCTGGTTTCCCATTAATTAGAATAGAACCTGTCACGGTGCATCCTCTTGCCTTTCCTGCCAAAGCAGAAAGAAATGTGGTTTTACCAGCTCCTGAGGGACCCATAACAGCTGAAATTCGACCAGGCATGATTTTGCCACTCACACACCTTAACACATGTTTGTTTTTCCCTTTCAAAGTGAGAGTAAGATCTTTGAAAGCTACCTCAATTACAGGCCTTGTCCTCACTTCACTTCCTTCGGTGGCCATTGAAATCACTCCTGAGAAAGTCAAGTTCTTATTTTTCTCTTCTTGTGCTTTTTCTTTCTCAATTTGACCGTAAGCATACCTCAAAATTTGGCTCTGGGTGTGTAAATTTTTTCCCTTTGGCATTTGCTTTTTAATATTTTTATCTCCAATCTTAAGATCAAATCCTTCATGAGTATGTGGATCATCTTCCAAGGAGTTCATCATTTTAGTAAGGTTGCTAGGCTCCCTTTTTTGGGCTTGTAAAGTTGTAGATGCTTGCTCAGGTTCGCCTAATGAATCTGGAGGCACTGATATCGAGTTTCCTGATTTCTTACGAGAAAATGTGCGAGATAACTGTTTTTGCAATCCCGTTTTACTTTTCTTTGCAATCTCTTTTGCCATTTTCCACCTTTCACGAGCTTGTACAGTTTCTCTTACTTGTCTTGCTGCAGCTTCCCTTGATTTAGCCTTCCTAATTTCCCGAGTAGCAAGAACTTTATCAGAAAAGTTATAAATGATTAATAGAATAATACCCAAAGATACCTGCAATGTGAAAATAATAATAAATATGGTGAACCACATCTACGGACAAAATGGACTAAGAAACTTGATATAATTAAGAACCTTGATATACAGATTGGAAAAGTATATTGAAATTGGGTATTTTTTGTTGTGACCCATAAAGCAAATGAATAAAAAGGAAAAGATGGCTTTCGATCGGCCAATAATATTTATGAATCTACTTACAATAATCAAAGCACCAACGAAACGCATATTTTGGGTTGATGTGTTTGGATTACAGCTACTCAACCTGGAACATGCTTCAAACATGAATAATATAAGGTAAGGTTCTGATTCAATGTTGTTCTCATGAAACAACGTAGAATATGTAAATGAATAACAAGGTTGAAACCGATAGACAATTACTATTACGAATAGATAATTTGCTGGATCTCGCTAATCTTATCATGTCAGTTATGCTGTCGTTGATTCAATCACATGAACCAAGTTAAAATATCAAATCTTCATTATTCAATCTATATATTCAAATTTACACAGTTGAATAAGTGAGCAAATGGACTTTTGAGTATAGTTCTAATATACGAGGATTATACTTTAAATCTATATTTTGTTCAAACAAACGCAAGGATTGCATCTAAAGTCAACTTTATCAGATTAAGGTATGAATTGAGCTTAACAATGCTTAATCATTATGAACTCATGTGTTATTACTTTTACATTTATTAAAAATGTCAAATATAAGAGTAAGTATATGCCCATGTTAACTTTTCTAATGATAGTCTTATTCCTTTAAAAAAAACTTTTGATTTGGAGTTAATCATAATCCATTTTAAAATTTAGTAAAAGAATATTTTTTTTGAAAAGTTTTTTAGCTAAATAAAAAAGGGGAAAAGATGATTTTAATTGTACCTCCTTAAAAATGCAAAGAAAAAACATTTCAAAGAGGAAATAAAATAGTAGGGAGTTAATGCAGTATAATTTTAAAATGTTACAAAATATCTGAAGCATAAACTAGACACGCGTGATGACGACATGAGTTTATTTAACTTAAACAATTATAAACTTACCATGTTGATGAGTTGAACCTTTCCTACAGTAATATCTGAAATTGGAAAACATGAAATTAGTTATTATGGACTCTCGACAATATTCATTATAGGAGCTTGCATATTGCACTGGACACATGTAGTAATAAAGTTTTAATGGATCGATCTTGATTTTTTGGAACAAAAGAAATGTAGATAGTTTAGATAAAAGAAAAGAGAGTCGATGAATTAGTTGATACCCTCTGTCACAAGAAACTTTTTGTGTTGGAGATGGACAATATGATCCTGGGGAACAAAAGATATCACTATTGTTCCTTACACCAGCCCAAATATCAGCGCTACCACAAGTATGATTTGTATCTCCCGCAGGGATTTGGTAACTATATCTGCAAATTTGGTTTTTGGTGCATCTAAGATTTACTTCTATGACTTGAAACTATAAGCATATATTGCATAACTGAGCAAAAACAACAATTGAGAAAAGTTATGATCAACATTGAAACTTACGGCTCACATATTCCTGTGTTCGGATTCCATTTTGCAAGTGGACAATATGAACCAAGCGGGCAAGCTTCATTGAGAAGAAAATCAGTAAGCTCAAGCCTAATGAAACTTAGGCAAGTACTTATAACAAATTCTACCAATTTTAACTGGACTCAAAGTTATCTTCCTAAAACATAATTGTTAACATGATAACTATCAAAAGCAAAGGTCAAGGAAAGAACATTACATTGCGGTATGTATATATCTACTAGAAAACTTTACCTCTCGTAGAAAGTATAAAATTTTGCTCTCATGTCAAGTCATATCTAGCTATATGCTGCCTTTAAAATTAAAAAATTCGCAGTAAATATGATTTAGGTTTCATGTTGTTTTCATAAAAACCAAATAATATAGCTTTATCCGAGGGATAAATAACAAATTTTAGCTTGTTATGTTAAAGAAAATACAATTCAAGTGTGACATTAACATTTTTATTTGTGAATTTTAAGTATGAATGCACTTTAGAGGCACCTTAATGTTTATTTTTTATTCAAAAACTAAAATTTAGTGGTTTGAAATATTGACCCCGTAATTGCTTCTAGTTTTTAGCCTTTATTCTTTGTTGCAATTACCAATTTAAAAATAACTATTTTGAGTATAACATCATGTCAGTTCCTCCAACAACGTAATATAAATGAACTTGTAGTTATCTAGGTAATTATGCTAGTGAAAATTTTCGATGTCCCAAAAATTGCAATAACTTCGCTTGTATACTAATATTTTAATTGGCCACGTGCGTTTCTAATTTTTAAAAATATAAAAAAATCTTTGTAATTAACATATTTAATGAAGGTAATTAAAAGTTAAAGTGACATCACAAACTTACTTATCATGCAAGTCAATCCCTGAGGGCAGAAAAACCCTTCACAACAAGGTTGACAATCATCAATTCTATCAGGAATATCTTTTATATCCTTTTTGAGATCAACTTGTTGTTTTGTAATACAACCCCAACCAGGTTCACAACCAGAAACCCATGAAGTTAAATTGCAATTTTTGTTAGGCTTTATGTACGATGAAGTCCCTTGTTCGAAGAAACTACGAAAGTAGTATCTTATTTCAGCTGTGGTACACATTCGATTTCTGAAATCACCTGTCAATTAACACATTATATTTATGAACTATTATAGAATTAACAAAATGATTTTTCTCTTCAGAGAAAGAAAAAACTAATGTACCAAGAAAATAAAAGGAAATATTATGTTAAAAAGTCTTTCATCCTAAGAATTCTAATTCATTGCACCAAAGCAATATGTCTTTCGCAGTAAATAGTGAATAACTCACTATCAAAAATTTCTTTTAAGTTAGGAATTAGGTTAATTGCATAATCCCATGCAAATACTGTGCTAAGCCCTAAAATACTAGTGGCAACCAATTCCAATTTCATGAAAGTTTCAAATAAAAATTTCTAGAAATTTATACCTTATGATTTCTGTGTACAAAATCTGTTTTATTTTTCTTTATCAACCAAAGACAAAAGAACCATTACATATTAGAAACTATCCAAACTTAAGAAGCCATGCCAATTATGTAAATAAAACTAAACTGTCAATAAAATTCACATCACCTTTTTGCTTAACACAAGCATCCACGAAATCTAAATGACCCTTAAAATCAAATGCTTCCCGCCAATCTTTATCCCTGGAGGATGGGAAAGTGCATACAATACACGGTCATAGGACTAACATGGCTAAGTAATAATTAAATATATACAGAAAACATATAAGAATATACACGCATGCATATATATATATATATATATATATATATATATATATATATATATATATATATATAAAAGACGCACAAATTCTTTATGCAGAAGCCTAAATCTCGCTTGATGTCCTTGGTGAAAGCTGAAGAAAGACTTTCAATCTCCTTATAGATTTCTTCAGTGTAAAATGAAGGCGCAAAAGAATCATTATCATCTGCGCATTGAACCAATGGTAGGAGCAGACTTATGACAACAAAAGTGGATACGAATAAAATAAGAGAGACCAAAGAAGCATTGTTTCTCATTCCATTCATTTCCATAATTGGAAGCCTGCCAAGTGAAGCACTTAGCATGCCAAAAAAGTCACTAAAGAATTAGTGTGAAACGAGAATGTGTCATTGTTGACATGCATGTGACACAACAAAGCTTTTTCCTCCGATGAGAAAACAAAGGTGAACGAAAAGTTGTAGTGGAAAGAGGATGAAAGTTGGAGTTAGATGTGATGATATATGTTTGGTCAAAGTGAAAATGGTGCCTAGTTTTGAGATGAAGAAATAATGGTCAAGAGGAATGGAAGGCTAGATTAAAGGATGTACATTAGAGAGTTTGCTTTCAGCTCTCAAAATCATGATTTCATTCTATCTTGCATGTAAACACATGAAAATAAGACTATACGACTCCACTTTTTTTTTGCTTCCTGATAATATGTTAAAAATAAATTAGCTATATATACATTTTTAAAACAATTACGTTGTAATCTTTAGTTTTATCCAAATATTTTTCTAATGCTTCAGTATGCATTTCTAATATAAAAATCGTGACATGCGATATAGTTATTTTTGCTCTTTTATTTTATGTAATTAATATTAAAAATTACTAAGTCCTGAATACCTAAAATATTCTCTTATTTGTACTGATCCGGTCTGGATACCGGACCCCAAAGTTATGACGTCAGAGTGACCTCTTAAAGGAGCATCCGGTGTCACAGGAAGACAGTGCCGCAGCAGTCATTCGTTGTCACTATATCCGTTCTCACTTTATTAAATGTTTCATCCGTCCTCTCTACGACGGATGCCTTATCCGTTCTCATATCCACGACGTGTATAACCGTTTGCCTCAGGATCATTATGAGATAAGAGTTCCTTATAACTTATCAGCGAAGATACCCTGCTTAGCGGAATGTGTCTATGTCAATTACCTCAGAGAGTAAGTACAATTGTCAGCGAAATATGCGGAAAGGTGATTATCCTCCATCCCTATCACAGGATCGTACTCTGATAATTGACCTACCCCCTGACACACTCTGAGTACTGAGTCATCTTGATTGACACACTCTACACGCTATCAGAACCAAGGGGTCCACTTGCATCCAACAATTTATTTCCTACGTTCAACTATAAATAGTATGTTCCAATACACATGCAAGGTTATGTTGTTCTACCTCACATTCTTACTATTGCATTGCTTGAGTATTTACTGAGTTCATACACTCTTCTAACTTGAGCGTCGGAGAATCTTCGCAGGTGGCACCACCTTTCGCCCCTCTTCAACGCGAAACGTTGGTGTGAAGGATCTCCAGGACAGCAAGACCGGTTTCTCCCACTGAGAGGCCAGATTATAATACCGGATACCCACTGTACCGGTGTACAAACCCTAAAACACCTGCATTCTTATGACTGGTCCCATACCGGATCCTAGACCCCGATTCAGACCAGTTCATTGGCACGCCCAGTGGGACTCGTTAGAGTTATTCCCACTTTTCGTAGAAGTTTGGTTGTCAGAATGGAAGGTGATGGACGTGATTTTGTTGATGGCCATGTGGAGGACGTGACCCACCAGCAGACTAGGAGGAGACTCGTCTTCGAATCTCCTGTCACCAACACCCGAAGGATGGTACCAGTAGCAACCCCTGACCCTCGTGATGAAGTCATTAGGCAACTCAGGGAGGAGTTGATGGAGCTAAAGCGGGAGAAGAGAGGAGCTGGGGACAGGGTGAGGTTGTGTTTGAATATGTATACAAGTTCAAGGATGTTCAAAGATTTTGATAATGACAAAACACTCTTGAAGAAACCTATGCAAAAACAAAGATATGGAATCAGGTGCTAAGTAACAGCGAAGATAATCGATTATGTCACTTATGCTAATCGATTAGGAGCTTTCTGTTTTGGAAGAAACTGCATCAGGATTGAAGCTAATCGATTATGGGAATGAAGATAATCGATTATGAAGTCACTGGAATTAAGATAATCGATTACACACTTGTAATAATCGATTATGAACTCACTGGAATTAAAATAATCGATTATACATTTGAAGCTAATCGATTACAATTATAAAAAATGGGATTAAATGTATCAGGTATAATGTCTAATCGATTAAGAAAGCTATACAATCGATTAGGAAGCCACTGGAATTAAGATAATCGATTACAAGACATGCTAATCGATTAGGAAGCTGCGAAATCAAATTAAATGCATCAGGTATAGATGCTAATCGATTACAGGAATTGAAATAATCGATTAGTGACTCGCTGACTTAAAGCTAATTGATTACAACGCGAGGGTGTAATCGATTACGCTAGTGGAAAAACACATTTAAGTGGGAAACCAGCTCATGTCTCCACCATTCTTCAAATTTCCACTGAGTGCAACGGCTATGAAGAACGAAGGGCACACCTCAACAACTATTTTGGCTCTATAAATTGAAGAGGAACACAAGCACAAAGACACAACAAGAAGCTACAAATCCTTTACTCTATTTTGTGCTTTGTAAGCCCTATTTCTTGTATCTTGAAATACATTTGTATATCCTCTCATCTTGAGAGTTAGAATTGGTTAGAGCTTTCATTTGTGTATCTACTCTATTAAGAGAGTGTATTGATTGTAAACACAACACCAAACACAAGGGATTCACTCTAGGTTGAGTGGTTGTTCACTCTAGGTTGAGTGGTCACAAAGGTTGGGGTTCAACCTTTGGGTATTGAGAGATTGTGAGATTGGGTAGGTTGCCCTTTGCTTGTGAGGATTGAGTTCTTGAGTGTGGGACACTAGGAAGCTGCAATTGCTCAAAGCTTGTATCTTAAATCTTCAATAGTGAAATCCTCTAAGTGGGTTGCTTAGAGGCGAGACGTACACCGGATTGGGTGGAACTCGTTATATCGGTTTGCAAGCTTCTCTTCCTTACTCCTTACTTTCATATACTGCTTGCTAATTGATTGTTGTTGATTGTTTGTGAAGAGCACACTTGAACTTGCTTAATTTGTTACTCTTCAAATACTGTCCACCAGGTGTTTGGGAAATTGCTTCAGCAATACTTCTCATTATTGTGCTTTGCATATTATCCTCTTCTTAATTTCACTTGCATATTCTCATTAACTTGGTTATAAAAATCAATTTCAAAGGCATTCCAATCAAAAGTTTTAAAACTCAATTCACCCCCCCCCCTCTTAAGTATTGAGGCCACTTGAACAACAAGTGGTATCAGAGCTTGACTCTTGGTAGATCGAGCTTAACAGCTTCAAGAGACTAGATGGCCTCAAGTTCTCAAAATGTTTTTCCCGAGGGTGGTGCGATAAACAGACCTCCCGCTTTCAATGGGGAAGGGTATACCTTTTGGAAAGAGAGAATGAAAATCTTCATTCAATCAATTGACTTGAGAATTTGGAATGCCATTGAAAATGGCCCTTTTATACCAATGCATATTGTAGACAGTAAAAATATTGAAAAACCCATAGATGAATGGACAAGCGAGGAAGAAAAGAAAGTTCAATGTGGCTACAAGGCCAAAAATCATATTACTATGGCTTTAGGTCAAGATGAATTTTTTAGAATAATGACTTGCCAAACTGCTAAAGAGATGTGGGATACTCTACGAGTAACTCACGAAGGCACTAACGATGTAAAGGACTCTATGATTAGTACTCTTACTAGTCAATATGAGTGCTTTAGATTAAACTCTCATGAATCAATTGTTGATATGCAAAAAAGATTCACTCTCATCATTAATCAACTCATTACACTTGGAAAGACTTACACTAACAAAGAGCTCATTCATAAAGTGTTAAAAAGTCTTAACAGAGAATGGCAACCGCTAGTTACTGCCATCAAACAATCTCCTAGCATAAACGAAATGTCTCTTGCTACTCTATTTGGTAAGTTGCAGGAACAGGAACAAGAGCTGAAAGAATTAAAGATGACGGAAGAGGAAGAAAAATCTTCCAAGAAAAAGGGTCTTGCTCTCAAGGCTACTTCCATAAATGAAGAAGAAGAATCCGGAAGTGAACTTGATGAAGAAGAAGAATTTGGACTATTTGTGAAACGCTTCGGGAAATTCATGAAAGGCAAACGCCTTCAAAGAAGCTTCAAAAACCCAAGTAAGAAACCTATCACTAAAGAAAATTCTTCCTCACCCAATTATTTTGAATGTGGCAAGGAAGGGCACTTCAAAGCGGATTGCCCGAATCTTAAGAAGAAGGGAAAAGAGAAAAGAGGAAGAAGGAAAGCATATATAGCATGGGATGAAAATGAGATAAGCAGCTCGGATGACTCAGAAAATGAAGAAGCAAACCTTTGCCTCATGGCCAATCACCAAGAAGAAGATGATGAGGTAAACTTCCATGACTTAGATAAGGATGAATTACTTGATGCTCTAGAGGAATTGTATGATAAATTTACAAAAGTCTCCAATAGACTTAAGGTATCTAGAAAAACTAGTGACACTCTAGAGATGCACCTTATGGAGATTTGCAAAGAGAATGAATGCTTAAAAGAAGAATTAAAAAACGCTCAAACATGTTCCAAAAGTAAACCATGTGATTTTGCAAAGAGGTGCATTGTGTTAGAAACCAAGGTTGAAGACCTAAATAGGACACTAGAGAAGTTCACTAATGGAAGAGATAATTTGAACATCCTACTTGGGCAACAAAAATGCATGTTTAGTAAAACCGATTTAGGATATGACCAAGAACATAGTAATCATAAAATGGAGAAACACTATAAAAATTTCTTTGCACCACCAAGCAAATCCTCCTCACCTTTTATGAAATGTAATCATTATGGTTCCAAAGGACATAGTGCTTATAAGTGTAGTGTTAGGAAACTAGGACCAAAGGTCTTAAGAAAGGTGTGGGTTCCCAAAGGAACATCCCCACAAGCTAACCTAAAAGGACCCAACATAAAATGGGCACCTAGTTCTCTAAACTGAGTTTGTTTTGTAGGTATGCTTCAAGGCAAGAAACACCCATTGGTACTTGGATAGCGGGTGTTCAAAGCATATGACGGGAGACATAAGTAAATTTACATCATTCACTCCCAAAAGGAAAGGAAGTGTCACCTACGGAGACAACACTAAAGGAAGAATCCTAGGCATTGGAAATATTGGTAAGAATTCTTCCACCTCCATAAGTGACGTCTTGTATGTTGAAGGCCTCAAACATAATCTACTTAGCATAAGTCAATTATGTGACAAAGGATATAGAGTTTTATTTGAATCCAATTGTTGTATAATTGAGAATAAGCTAAACAAAGAGATCAAATTTGTTGGAAAAAGAATTGATAACATTTACATGATTGATGTGGATAGTTTGTCTACAAATGATGAACAATGCTTCATTTCTAAAGAGGATGAAACTTGGCTATGGCATAGAAGAATAGCTCATATACATGTAGACCACTTGAATAAACTTGTTTCTAAAGATTTAGTAATTGGTCTACCAAAGCTTAAATTTGAAAATAGATTTTGTGATGCATGTCAAAAGGGAAAACAAGTAAAGGCATCTTTTCAATCCAAAAACATTGTTTCTACTCAAAGGCCTTTACAACTTTTGCACATGGATTTATTTGGACCATCCAAAATCAAAAGCTTTGGAGGAAATTACTATGGTCTAGTTATAGTAGATGACTATTCTAGATATACATGGACATTGTTTCTTGCTCATAAAAATGAAGCATATCATGCATTCAAGAAACTTGCAAAGATTATCCAAAATGAGCAAAACTCAAAAATTGCATCCATTAGAACCGATCATGGGGGAGAGTTTGAAAATCAATCTTTCGAAAAGTTTTGCGAAAAACATGGTATCAATTACAATTTTTCAGCTCCTAGAACTCCACAACAAAATGGAGTGGTTGAAAGGAAAAATAGATCTTTAGTGGAGCTTGCTAGAACCATGCTAAATGAAAACAATATTGCAAAACATTTTTGGGCCGATGCGGTGAACACCGCGTGTTATGTAATGAACAGATGTTTGATAAGGCCTATTTTAAAGAAAACCCCCTATGAGCTTTACAAGGGTAGAAAACCCAACATTGCATACTTTCATATTTTTGGATGTAAGTGTTTTGTGCTCAACAATGGAAAGAATAATCTAGGAAAGTTTGATGCAAAATCTGATGAGGCAATATTCCTAGGATATTCACAATCAAGTAAATCTTATAGAATTTTCAACAAACAAACAAATACCATTGAAGAATCTATTCATGTTAAGTTTGATGAAAATAGCCATAACCCTCCGAGAAAGGAAGATGTTGATGATCTTGTAGGTACTTTCCAAGAAATGAACTTGGAAGACAAAGAAGAAGTCAAAAATGATAGAGGTGCAACATAAATTGAGAGACAACAAGATTGGGTAACCTTGAAGGATCATCCCTTGGACAAAATCATTGGAGAAATAACCAAAGGGGTAAGTACTCGAAACGCCATTAGAAATGCATGCAATCACTTGGCTTTTGTATCCCAAATTGAACCCAAAAATATTGATGAAGCCATTATTGATGAGCATTGGATGTTGGCCATGCAAGAAGAGTTAAACCAATTTGAAAGAAACGAAGTTTGGGAACTTGTGCCAAGACCCAATGACCATCTAATAATAGGCACCAAATGGGTTTTTAGAAATAAGTTAGATGAAAATGGCATAATAACAAGAAACAAAGCTAGACTAGTTGCAAAGGGATACAATCAAGAAGAGGGAATAGATTATGAAGAAACGTATGCTCCCGTAGCTAGGTTAGAAGCCATTAGGTTATTGCTAGCTTTTGCATGTTGTATGGATTTCAAACTTTATCAAATGGATGTCAAAAATGCATTTTTAAACGGCTTCATTCAAGAAGAAGTTTATGTAGATCAACCTCCCAGTTTTGAAAATCATAAATTTCTAAACCATGTCTTTAAATTGAGAAAAGCTTTATATGGTTTGAAACAAGCCCCAAGAGCTTGGTATGAAAGACTAAGCAAATTCCTTTTAGAACACAATTTTGAAAGAGGAAAGGTTGATACTACACTGTTTATAAAACGCAAAAATAATGACATTCTCTTGGTACAAATTTATATGGATGACATAATATTTGGTGCTACTAATGAAAATATTTGTCAAGAGTTTGCCAAGATTATGCAGAATGAGTTTGAAATGTCCTTGATGGGAGAACTCACCTTCTTCCTTGGATTGCAAATAAAACAAGCAAATGATGGAACATTCATTAGCCAAACTAAGTACTGTAAGGAACTACTTAAAAGGTTTGGAATGGACAAGGCAAACGAGATAGCTATACCCATGAGCACATCCTGCTATCTAGACAAAGATGAAAAGGGTAAGGACATTGAAATCACCAAATATCGAGGTATGATTGGATCCTTATTGTATTTAACTGCTAGTAGACCCGATATTATGTTTGCGGTATGCATGTGTGCTAGATATCAAGCATGTCCTAAAGAATCACATTTAACTGCCGTAAAAAGAGTTTTGAAATATCTTGTGGGTACTCAAAATGTTGGTTTGTGGTATCCCAAAGGTGTTGAATGTAATCTTTTAGGATATTCCGACTCTGATTTTGCTGGTTGTAAACTTGATAGAAAAAGCACTAGTGGCACATGTCATTTACTTGGTAGCTCCCTTGTTTCTTGGCATAGCAAGAAGCAAGCAAGTGTTGCATTATCGACGGCTGAGGCAGAATATGTAGCCGCCGGTAGTTGTTGTGCTCAAATTCTTTGGATGAGACAACAACTTCTTGATTTTGGCATTGTTTTAAACAAAGTACCCATCAAATGTGATAATACTAGTGCCATTAACATCTCAAAGAATCCAGTAATGCACTCTAGAACCAAGCACATTGAGATTAGGCATCACTTTATTAGAGATCATGTGTTAAAAGGGGATTGTGTACTTGAACATGTTGAAACTTCTAGGCAACTAGCTGATATCTTCACAAAACCCTTGGCTAGAGAACAATTCATTCACATTAGAAGAGAATTAGGCATTCTTGATATGTCAAATTGTGTTTGAATGATGGAATATTTTGATAAGAACTATGTTGTATGGCATGATGAATGGTATAAGTTACATTTCATGTTTGGAACTTTGCTGTATGAAAAACTTGAAGTTTTTGAATCAATAATCGATTACATTCCTCCTCACAATCGATTACTATGCTTCTGTTTCCTTCATAATCGATTAGTCCCATCCCCTAATCGATTACACTGATTCTGTTTCTAAGCTAATCGATTGCCCTTGACCCACAATCGATTACTCAGCCTCTGCTTCAGGTACAAAACGTTTCCTCTTCTCCATAATCGATTACCATCCTGTTCCAATCGATTAGGACAGTTCTGTTTCTTATCTAATCGATTAGTCAAAGGCGATAATCGATTACGCTCTGCACGAAACGTTTGGGATTCCCAAAAACAGCTATCTAATCGATTACCCCTGCCTCGTAATCGATTAGCCTCGGTTCTGAAGAGTCAAAATTGCAACTTCCAAGGTATACTCGAAGTATTCCCTCTCTTAACTCCCTTCACTCCTTTCTAAACCCACTTTCCTCCTTCCTAAACCTAATTCTCACCTATAAATATCCCTCCCTTCACCTTCTCATCTCACACTACCTCCTTCCTCTCAAACCTCTCCAAAAACTCTCAAGCACTCCTCTCTCTTCATCATCTTCTTTGTCTTCTCCACCATGTCTACATCTAGAAATGTCAAGAGAGCAAGGTCCTCTGTAGCTCAAGCCCATAACCCCCTTGATTTTTTAAGGTTCTTTTCTTCTCCTAGAGACCTCCAAAATTTCATGAAAAACTTCTCTGAAAAGGAGATAATGACCCCCCACTACACCATTGCCGACACTTTCGACAACCCCAGCCTAACTTTCACCCAAAGCCTTCACCATTACAACCTCTTTCCCTTCCTCTCCCTCAAAGAAGAAGAGTACTACCCTGAACTAATAAGGGTATTTTACTGCAATCTCCGCCTTGTGAATGGCATGGTTGAGTCCAAAGTAAAGAACACAACCATCAAGCTTTCCAACGCCCAATTCGCGGAAATTTCTAAGCTGCCCCTTAATGATGCTGACTTTGACGGAGGAGAACCCGAGGATGAATGGGGTTTTAATCCTATCACTGCCCGTCGCTCCTTGTGGAAAGCGGATCCTCCTATGAGCAACCACAAGCTGGTAGGCCACTTGACCATGAACAACCGCCTGCTTCATTTTTTCTTGGTCAAGATGATTGTTCCCCGTGCTGGGAACTATGCTTTGGTTGAAGAGGATGACGTCCTCTTGATGTGGGCAATGCTGACCTCTAAGGAGATCAACTGGATTCAGTTGGTCAAATTTCACATGCGCCATGCGAAGGACCAGCAAAAGCTTCCTTATGGCATCCTTCTCACAAAAATTTTTAAATACTGTGGAGTTGATTTGGCAGGAGAACTCTCTGAAAAAGTGCCCCCAAGAGCATGCATTGGCATTCCCCACCTCAACAAAATGGGCATGATTTGCATCGCTGGAATGTGGATTCTCAGGAGTGACCGAGAACATGGTGCCAATCCATTTGCTGAACCTGCTGCTCCTCCTCCACCTCCTCCTCAACCACAAGCTGCACCATCAGCCTCTTCATCTGCACCCCAAGCTGACCCATTTGCATCTCTTTACGCCCATCTTGACCGCCGCTTCGATCGCCTTGAAAACTCCATTCAAGAGTTTTCAATGACTGAGCAGCAACACTTCGAGATGATGCAACAACGCTATGAAGAGCTGTCTCACCAAATCGCTGAAATTCGCTTTTTCAATCCGGATAATTAGATCCTTAGTCATGCTTTTGTTTAGGGTGCTTATGTTATTGTCTTTTTAATTCTGAATATTGTCTCTTGGTTTACTTAATGCAATTCCCATCCGTCTTCAATTCAATAAAATTATCTCGTTTCAGTTCATATTATATCTCTTTAATTGCATGAATTATTTTTTGATGATTACAAAGGGGGAGAAGAATATCTGTTCAACTTGTTTAAAATCTGAAAAAGATAGGATTAATAAATTCCTTTTGATAGGGGGAGATTTAGCAAGAGATAACAGATAAGAGATAAAAAGAGATAAGATATTTGCTGCTGAATATGATAATGATTCTGACTTTTGAACTTGGTAAATAGATAATATATTTTGAAAAACTGATAATGCAGCAGAGATGTTTTTGCAAATAGATAAAATTAGAGATAAGTTCAAAATTGTTTAAACTAACAATCCTCAAGAGATGAACATAGTTGTCATCATCAAAAAGGGGGAGAATGTGTTTGAATATGTATACAGGTTCAAGGATGTTCAAAGATTTTGATAATGACAAAACACTCTTGAAGAAACCTATGCAAAAACAAAGATATGGAATCAGGTGCTAAGTAACAGCGAAGATAATCGATTATGTCACTTATGCTAATCGATTAGGAGTTTTCTGTTTTGGAAGAAACTGCATCAGGATTGAAGCTAATCGATTATGGGAATGAAGATAATCGATTATGAAGTCACTGGAATTAAGATAATCGATTACACACTTGTAATAATCGATTATGAACTCACTGGAATTAAAATAATCGATTATACATTTGAAGCTAATCGATTACAATTATCAAAAATGGGATTAAATGTATCAGGTATAATGCCTAATCGATTAAGAAAGCTATACAATCGATTAGGAAGCCACTGGAATTAAGCTAATCGATTATAAGACATGCTAATCGATTAGGAAGCTGTGAAATCAAATTAAATGCATCAGGTATAGATGCTAATCGATTACAGGAATTGAAATAATCGATTAGTGACTCTCTGACTTGAAGCTAATCGATTACAACGCAAGGGTGTAATCGATTACGCTAGTGGAAAAACACATTTAAGTGGGAAACCAGCTCATGTCTCCACCATTCTTCAAATTTCCACTGAGTGCAACGGCTATGAAGAACGAAGGGCACACCTCAACAGCTATTTTGGCTCTATAAATTGAAGAGGAACACAAGCACAAAGACACAACAAGAAGCTACAAATCCTTTACTCTATTTTGTGCTTTGTAAGCCCTATTTCTTGTATCTTGAAATACATTTGTATATCCTCTCATCTTGAGAGTTAGAATTGGTTAGAGCTTTCATTTGTGTATCTACTCTATTAAGAGAGTGTATTGATTGTAAACACAACACCAAACACAAGGGATTCACTCTAGGTTGAGTGGTTGTTCACTCTAGGTTGAGTGGTCACAAAGGTTGGGGTTCAACCTTTGGGTATTGAGAGATTGTGAGATTGGGTGGGTTGCCCTTTGCTTGTGAGGATTGAGTTCTTGAGTGTGGGACACTAGGAAGCTGCAATTGCTCAAAGATTGTATCTCAAATCTTCAATAGTGAAATCCTCTAAGTGGGTTGCTTAGAGGCGAGACGTACACTGGATTGGGTGGAACTCGTTATATCGGTTTGCAAGCTTCTCTTCCTTACTCCTTACTTTCATATACTGCTTGCTAATTGATTGTTGTTGATTGTTTGTGAAGAGCACACTTGAACTTGCTTAATTTGTTACTCTTCAAATACTGCCCACCAGGTGTTTGGGAAATTGCTTCAACAATACTTCTCATTATTGTGCTTTGCATATTATCCTCTTCTTAATTTCACTTGCATATTCTCATTAACTTGGTTATAAAAATCAATTTCAAAGGCATTCCAATCAAAAGTTTTAAAACTCAATTCACCCCCCCTCTTGAGTATTGAGGCCACTTGAACAACAGACGTCCCATACAGAAGAGGCTCACCATGCATCTATGAGGGAAAGATCTATGACCCTCCAGTACTCGAAAATCCCTACGTACGAGGAGAGGGAACAGACCCAAGACTTTGGTGATAGAGTCAGTACCAGGAGAAGAGAGCAAGCAGTGGTGACCTCTGGAACTTACAGACTCAGTGTTCCTTTCTCGAGGAGACTCATGAGCGTCATCATCCCTAACCACTTGCAGACGACTCAGTCACTGTCGATCGGGAAATACAATGGAGAAACTGATCCCACTAAGCACCTAGATGCTTATATTTATGAGGCTATGTATCTGGGAGCTGATGAAGACGTCATGTGTAGAATGTTCCCTAGAACCTTGATAGAGGAGGCTCTTAGCTGGTTCAAGAGCCTGCCTTCCGGATCCATAGATTCCTGGGAAGAGATGGCAGCTGCGTTCGAGAGTCACTTTGTCATTTCTAGGGATATTCCGAGGACTTATCACACCTTGGCCCAGATAAGGCAAGGAGAGACTGAGACTCTTAAGGAGTTTTTGAAAAGATTCTACAAGGAGGCTACATTGGTCCCTAACCTCACGGAGGCCATACAACTCCATATTGTAGTGGAGGCTTTGCAACCTGGTTCTGCTTTTGCCCTATCGTTGGCAAAGAGCCCCCCGATAACCTTCAAGGAGTTTCGAAGGAAAGCTTCCAAATACGTGGGTATAGAAATGCACCTGGAGGCTACAGCAGCTAGAATGAAGCCTCCAGTTCCCTCCTAGCAGCCACGGAGAGAGAAGGAGAGGGTAAGACCAGAAAAGCATGCCTTCAGAGAGGACTTTGCAAGAGCTTGACCTCATCAATGAGACAGGCGCATCTCGTCTTTCAGCAACTATGCTCCTCTGAACACCAGACATTCCTAAATCTTGAGGGAAGTTGGTTGGCCAGCGCTCAGTGTCTTTGGTATAAGGAAGCCACCCCGAGTCAAAAGACCTGGGAACCCGTGTAAATATTGCGCCTTTCATGAACAGACGGGTCACCACACAGACGAGTGCAAAGCGTTGAAGAATACCGTGGAGACCCTCATTAGAGAGGGAAAGCTAAAGCAATATCTGTTTAGAGAAAAATCCTTAGATGAGCCTGACAGGATGGACAAGAGGGGGAGAGATCCAGATGATGAGGGTGACAATAGTCGTAACCCAGTTAGAAGGTTTACTGCGGCTAAAAAGCAAAAAGGAGTGGTGATCGCTGGAGGGGCCCAACAAGACAGCATGCCTCAGCAGCAAAGGCAAGGTAGGCGTGAAGTGATTGAGATGATTGCTGGAGGGTTTGCAGGAGGAGGAACATCAATTACAGCCAGGAAAAACACCACCGGATGATCCTGTCTGTACAGGGCAAACCTAGAGATAACCGCCCTTTCAGGGATGGTGTGGCAACTCCGACGGTGTCATTCACTGACAATGACTTCGGCCCGACGATCCCAGGAGGAGACGACGCAGTGGTGATCATTCCTGTCATTGCTAATAAAGATGTGAAAAGGATCCTCGTCGATCAGGGAAGTTCTTACAATGTACTTTTTTATAACTGTTTCAAAAGAATGGGTTTTAATGATGCAAATTTACAGTCGTATACGCAAGAACTCACTGCTTTTAATGGGGCGAAGCAACCTACCAAAGGGTACCTTGATACTCTCATTTCTTTTGAAGGTGAACCTGGCGCAAGAACGGTGAAATCGAGAATTCTAGTGATCAATGTGGAGTCCCCTTATAACGAGATCATAGGCCGCCCTACCCTGAACGTGATGGAAGCAATTGTGTCTACCCCCCACCTCTTGATCAAATTCATTGATAAAGACAACTGTGTATCTTCCTTCAGAGGTGATCAAGAGATGGCTCAATACTGTTATAATTTGAGCCTCAATATGGTTAAGTTGGAAGCGTTCAATAAGAAGAGGAAGCTGAATGACGGAGGAACAGCGGCTGGGTCTGTCAGTCTGATTGACTTGGACCCCAGGGCGGAATTGAAGATCGACCCTCTCAACCCCTCAAAGCCCACACCGGATGGTGGTTCCAGGGACGTCATCTTAAGGGATCCCCCAGAGAAGGTCACGCACATTAATGATAACCTGGAGTCAGGCATGGAGCAGCGCTTGTTGGCTCTCTTGCAAGAGTTTAAAGACCTTTTTGCATGGACTGCAGCAGACATGCCTAGGATGGACCTTGCTTTCTGTTGCCACAAACTCGTTGTTTACCCAGAAACGAGACCGGTGGCCCAGAAGAAGAACAGGTTAGGACCGGAGAAGTAGAAGGCAGCGTGTGAGCAAACAGAGGAATTGTTGAAGGCTGGTTTTATAAAGGAGATTCGCTATTCATCTTGGCTTTCCAACGTTGTGATGGTGCAGAAAGCCAATGGCAAATAGAGGATGTGCACGGAATACATAGAACTCAACCGATGTTGCCCTAAAGATCTGTATCCCCTCCCAAACATTGATCGTATGGTAGATGACTCATCTGGTTATCAGTACCTCAGTTTCATGGATGCTTATTCAGGGTACAATCAGATTTCGATGTGGGAAGGAGATCAAGAAAAGACGGCCTTTGTCAATGACCGTGGTGTCTTCTGCTACACCGTCATGCCGTTTGGACTGAAGAACGCCGGTGCTACCTACCAGCGCATAATCAACAAAGTATTCGAAGGCATGCACACCAAGCTGGTAGAGGTGTATATCGATGATATCATCGTAAAGACTCCCGCTGGAGGGGATCACATTGACGATTTGCGCCAAGTGTTCACTCGGCTACGACAATACAATATGAGGTTGAACCCATTGAAGTACACTTTTGCCGTTCCAGTAGGGAAGTTCTTGGGATTCATGTTGACCCAGTGGGGCATCGAGGCTAACCCTGGTAAGTGTCAGGCAATACTGGATATGCAAAGCCCCAAGAGCCTAAGGGAGGTATAATCGTTGAATGGGAAGGTAGCCGCTCTAGCCCGATTCATGCCCAAAATGGCACATAGATCCCTTCCTCTGTATAAGGCGTTGAAGAAGCACAAGAATTTCAAATGGGGAGAGGAGCAAGAGCAAGCTTTCCAGCAGCTTAAGGTCGTGCTTTCAAGTCCACCAATACTGGTAAAGCCTGACCCTGGTGAGACTCTAGTTCTGTATTTGGCAATTTCTGATGAGGCCTTAGGCGTGGCTTTGGTCAAAGAAATTTCAGAGGGACAGAGGCCAGTGTACTTCACCAGCAAAATATTCCAAGGGGCTGAGAGTAGATATCAAAAGATAGTGAAGGCCGCACTAGCAGTTGTGTGGGCTTCACGACGGTTGAGGCCGTATTTTCACGCGCATCCAGTACTTGTGAGAACGGATCTACCTCTCCGTTCAGTGCTCAGTAAGCCAGACCTCGCTGGAAGGATGATTAAGTGGTCCATTGAGCATTCTGAGTTCGAAATTTCTTATGAGCCTCGAGGAGCTATTAAAGCCCAAGTTTTGGCAGATTTTGTGGTAGAAATGACCGGGGTGGATCCAGCCATACCTCAAGCGCATTGGACCGTTTATGTTGATGGGTCGTCAAACAGTAAAGGTTGTGGAGCCGATGTTGTGGTGGAAAGCGATGACGGTGTGCTTTTGGAAATTTCCCTCCGATTCAATTTCAAAACCTCCAATAATCAGGCTGAGTATGAGGCATGCCTGGCCGGCCTCTGAGCGGCGATTGACATCGGAGCATCAGAAGTAACATTGTGCAGCGATTCATAGCTAGTGATTTCGCAAATCTAGGGAGAATATCAGGTCCGAGAGCCACAATTTTAACTATACTTGAATTGTGTGAATGAACTGAAGGGGAGATTCGATGTGCTGGAATTTAAGCATGTGCCAAGAGAGGAGAACACCAGAGCGGATATCTTATCAAGGCTTGCAAGCACAAAACAGCCTGGCAGTACCACGACTGTGGTTCAGAGCACGCTGACGTCACCTAGCATCCCTCTGTTCCCATCTCTAAATGTTATAATGGTCAATTACCCTTACGAGAATTCTTGGGTCATCCCCTACATCCGTTATCTGGCGGACGGACAGCTCCCTACTGATGAGAAAGAAAGAAAGCAAGTGAAAAGGGAACTGCCATACTTCACCATGGTCGATGGAGTTCTATACAAAAGAGGGTTCTCAGTCCCATACCTCCTTTGTTTGAGAGAAGATGAAGTACAAGGAGTGTTGGAGGAAGTACATGAGGGGCAGTGTGGGCACCATGCTAGGGGTCAGAGCTTAATGAGAAAAGTCCTCAGGGCTAGATATTGGTGGCCCACGGTGAAGCAAGACTCAACTGATTTTGTGAAAAAATGCGATGCTTGCCAGAGATTTTCTAACCTCCATCACACACCGGCCCAAGAACTCTCTTCATCCGCTGTGCCATGGCCGTTCTACCAGTGGGGCCTTGATATCCTGGGTCCGTTTCCTACCGCTCCAGGAGGCATTAAATATTTGATCGTGGGGGTAGACTACTTTACTAAGTGGATCGAGGCTAAGCCAGTAATACATATCACCTCTGCACGGACAAGGCGCTTTGTATATGAAAACATCATAGCTCGATTCGGTGTCCCAGGGTGGATTGTGACTGACAATGGCACCCAGTTCACAGATAAGAAGTTCACAAACTTGCTCGAAGGATTGGGGATAGTCCAAATATTTTCATCTGTTGAGCACCCCCAGATAAACGGTTAAGCGGAAGTAGCCAATCGAGAGGTGCTAAAGGGGTTGAAGAAGCGTCTTGGAGAAGCGAAGGGAGAATGGACTGATCAGCTATGCCATGTTCTGTGGGCATATCGCACTACACCACACTCTTCCACTAATGAATCCCCATATCGGCTGACTTATGGGGTCGAGGCGGTGATCCCAGTAGAGCTTCAAACCAGATCAGCCCGAGTGGAATATTTTTCAGTGGAAGACAATAACACCAATCTGGCATCAGAGTTGGACGTTCTCCATGAGCTGAGAGAAGGAGCCTTCATTAAAGACCAGGCAATAAAAGCGAAGGCAGCTCTCCGGTACAACAAGCGTGTCCAATATAGAGCGTTTAACACTGAAGACCTTGTTCTGAGGAAGGCGGGTGTGGGGAATAAATTTGCTTATCAAGGGAAGCTGGCACCAACATGGGAAGGCCCTTACAGAGTTTTTGAAGTGACTGGAAAGGGATCATACCGACTCGAGGAGCTTGATGGAACCCCAATTCGCAACAAGTGGAACACTCAGAACTTACGCATTTATTACAGCTAGTTGGTAAGACGGCATGTACTCTTTTTCCTTACTTGAGTTTTTTCCCATTGGGTTTTCTCAAGAAGGTTTTAACGAGGCATGACCCTAACTACGCTTCCTTTGTAATACATATTCAGCTTAATGAAAATGCAATTTATGACTCTCTCGCTCTCACCCTTTTATTTATATGTTGTGATTTATAGCTATAAGTTGTCGCGTTTAAAGACCCTCAGGACGGATGATCTCAATCACCCATTCTGTATATTGACGATGTAACTCCTCGAGGGGTGAAATGGGTTGTAGGATTAAACCGAACCCCATCTAAAGACCCAGATTGTAGGATTAAATTAAACTCTGGGTACGGTTAGTAAGTTTGGCTGAACACCGGTGAAGGCTCGGATTGTAGGATTGAACCGAACTCCGAGTACGACTAGTAGGTTTGGCCGAACGTCGGTGAAGAATGGTGAATGGGTAAAATCCAACACCGATTGAAGATACGACTAGTAGGATTAAACCGAAGGCCATTAAAGACCTGAGTGGTAGGATTAAACCGAACCTCAGGAAATGGGTTATAGGATTGCACCGAACCCCATTCGAAGACCGGTGAATGGGTAAAATCCAACACCACGTGAAGAAAAATGGTGTGCGGGTAAAATCCAACACCTAGTGAAGGCTCGGATTGTAGGATTAAACCAAACTCCGAGTACAACTTGTAGGCTTGGCCGGTTGCTATTGAAGAATCAATCGTAATCGAATTCACTCAGAAGTATTCCTGGGAATTCCTTACTCGGAAATATTCTCCCTTGGGATTCCTTACTCAGAAACACTTCAAATTCGATACGAGATTCTTAAATTCTTTAGTCGACAATATCTCATTGAAGTCCGATTCGTGAGCTCTGTGAGCTGAGAAAGTCCCACTTTGAAGTTTCAATCAGGAATTCGAAACGCACTCGTAAGACTCGTAAATTCTTTACTCGGGAAAGTCTCTACCCGAAACGCACTCATCCGAAGTCGAAGCCTCTCTCTATCCCTAAGTCTTTCACTCGAAAAATTCTTCACTCGGTACCATACCACGTGGAGGTCAGAAATGTTTCACCCGGTATTATCCTGTTCAGAAATGTTCCACTCGGAGCTATCTTGTTTCGAAATGCTCCACCCAGTGCCGTACTACCCGGGAGTCAGAAATATCTCACTCGGTATTTACCCTGCTCAGAAATGTCACACTCGGGGACACCTTCTCAAGAGAGTTACACTCAGAAATCTCCAACCCGAACGAAGACTCGGATTGTAGGGTTAAACTGAATTAAACTGAGCGCCGTCGAAGCATCAGTCAGAAATCTTCACACGGGAACGGCCACTCGGAAATCCTCCTCCTAGAAGGATCAATACGAGAGCTTCCACTCGGAAGTCTCACTCGGAACTCCTCAGGTAATATGACCAGAACCAATTTCACTCGGAGAGATCACTCAGAGTCAAATGCTCACTCTGAATCGGTCATTCAGAATCAAATGTTCACTCGGAGTTGTTCATTCAACGTCAAACCTCCACTCGGAATTACTCGCTCAGAGCCGTTTGATTCGCAACGCTTGGTGCCAATGTTTGACGATTAACGCGTATTACTAAGGTAAAAACATAACGTGTAATTTTGCAGGTTATACCAGCATCCAGACCCCTCACAAGTTGTATAACTCATATGAGCAACTTTATAAGTCCCTCATATTAGCTAGGGGACATAATATCCGGTCTGGATACCGGTTCTAAAGATAGGGCGGTTGAATGTGAATATTGTCATTCCACATCTATGAGATTGAATAAACCTTTTTAATCTCCAAGAAGTTAAGGTAACACTTCATAACAGATATTTCCTTCCCAAAATACCCACACTTGGGGACAGGGCATACTTTAACGTAAGTATCGTGTATCTATTATGGTTTTTGTTATCTTTCTCCGGGGTGAAAACTACGCTTTAAACGACAGTACAGTTAAACAAAGCGGATGTACAACGAATGAAGAAGTAAAAGTATAGCGTATATGTCTAAGGTATTTGGCAATCATATACTTGTTACAAATGATAGAAGAGAAGTGAAGACGAGTTTAATTGATGAGAAGAAAAGTTTTATAAGTGTAGTTCATCAAAACTGGAGCTGATCCCAGTACACAGCTATAAATAAAAGCACAAAATTAAAGAGCAGGTGGTTGGTTCTCCAATGTGGGCACTTCCGTTCTCTTCTCTTTAGCTCCCTCAGGTTGAGTCTCATCCGCTCCGGTCTTTTGGCCAGCTTGGACATCCTCTTGTGTTTCATTTTTGGGGCCAGGAGTGGTCAGTGTTGGTTCCATGCTTTGACCCTCCGGAAGTGGAGGCAGTTCATAAAGAGTATCAGGAGGATCCTGGTGCGAGCCGTCACTCTTCACTTCGACAAGCTTCCCTGCGTGGAATTCATAGAACGGATCCAGTCCGTACAAATCAAGCTTCACGTCGGGGTTGCGATAAAAGACTTGATGAAGTGCCAGGCCGAAGGATTCAAAAGCTACGTTCTTGCATATCTCCAAGGCTTTGGCAACCTTGGCCTTAGAAGCAGCCAATTTCTTTTGAAGCTCGGTAAACTCCTCCTCCGACGGCCCAGTGCTCACACTCCCCTTCTTTAGCTCTTCAATCTGAGTCTGCATTTCCTTCTGAAGGGCTTCCCACTCTCCTAGGCTTTTATTATGGCCGGCCTCTATTGCTGCAAGATCGTCAGCTAGCTTGGCCATTTTTTTCTTCTCCAATTGAAGCTCTTCTTCAAGGAGGGGGTTGGATTTATTCTATTGCTGAAGCTCAGTAATCTACAGCTCCAAGGATTTGTTGGCAAAGTGGAGCTAGCTTATTTCTTCAGTCTTCTTCTACAGCGTCTCCTTGGCCTTAGTCAGTTCTGCCTCCACCCCTCTATGAGTCTCAACCTGTTTGGCCGCCCAGGCCTCCTTTATGGCGATGTCGGCTTCGCGTTTTTCAACTTGTTCCATATAATTTGCCTTGTCGCTTAAGGAGTCTAAAAGGCCGGAGAGCTCATCCAGCTGCCAGTGACCGGCCTGGCAAGCACCTCGAACTTCGGCAGCATCGAGAGAAGGGCGGAGACAATACCTTGCCTTTGGAAGAGTGGGAGGCATGGACCCCTGGAACCAGAGGTAAGGAGAAAGAAAATACTCGCTTGGAGGGTCAATCACTGGAGGAGGACTGCTCTCGGAGTCCGGCTCGGGCGTGGCGTGTGAAGGAGGGGCAGAAGAATCAAGGATGAGTTTCTTCCCCTTGTCTTTTTTCAGCCCAGACTCCTCGAGAGTCTTCTGGCATTTCTTTGCAGGGTCACCAGAGGAAGGCTTCTCCACATCTGTTACCTTGACCAGATGTCTCTTTTTCTTTTTCTTCTCCGGGGCGGCCTCTTCATCACCTTGCCCCGCAGCCTCAGTTTGTCCCTCAGGTTCCTTCTCATCAAGGAGAGGGACCTCGTCTCCCACGGTGGAGGTAAGAGGAATTATTGGGGCCACTGCCTTAGTGGAGTTCCTCTTGGCTTGAATTTCATTTTCTTCAGAGGAAGAATCGCCGTCCGCCAGCATGGATTTCAGGGACAACATCTTGGGGGAGACTTTTTCGATTTGCTCTGCAAAATAAGGGAGAATTGAGTTAAAACATGGAAAGAAAAATAATAAGAACGGAATGAATATGCAACATAACCATAGTTCAAGAACGGCTATTACGAAGATAAGTGTCCCGGACAGCGGCGTCTCCCAGAAGAAGCCTACAAGAGAACCCCTTGAGTGCTTTTGAGGCTGATTGCATGGCACTCAACACTTCAACAGAATGAGAGGAAAGTTCGCTCTCCTCAGTGTAGTAAGCATGGCTCAGCATCAGAAAGTGCTCGTGCGACCAACTGATAGGGAATTTGGTGAACCCTTCCTTGTTGAGCCAGAAGACCGGCTTATTCAATTGAACTCAGACCCGCATGTAGTAATGTTTAAAGGAGCGTCCGTCCACCTTAGCGGATTCGGTGTAGGACTTGAAGTTCACTATCCTTGAGTCACAACGGAGTGTTATGAACCTAAGGCCGCCCTTCTTGTTAGCACGGCGGACCACTTGGCAATAGTAAAATAGTTTGGCCACAGTGGCGGTGAAGTTGAAATGCTCTCCTAGAATTTCGAGAGCGCGCACTAAGCTCCAGCCATTAGGATGCAGTTGAGTAGGAGCGCAGTCAAGGAAGCGGAGGACGGCCATTTGAAACTCCGTCATAGGGAAGCGGACTCCCAGGTTTTGAAAGACGAAGTCGTACATGTAGACCGACCTCTCGTCAGGGACACGGTGGCAGATCCTCTCCATTGGGCGGGGGCAAGGACGAGAAAGTGTCCCTTATACTTCTTATCGGAATAGATTTTGCAGCGGAGAGTAACTGGGTTTCCCTCTTTATTTGCATGATGAGAGGGGATGTTCAAGAATTCCTCCTCAACCCAGCAGTACGGTTTTTCTCTGTTCAGCTTTTCCCAATTCGGCCGGTGTGCCACGATGTTGACACACCCTTCAGTAGTTCGCAGAATCAAAGTTTTACCAGACCCCGAAATCTCCATGGTACCTGATGCACGATGGAACGCGTGTGTACTGTGGTAGAAGGCAACATCGTCAGAGAGGTAACCTTCATTACTTGACCCATCGTCAGAGCAGCTGGTAGCCCTCGAGTTAAGGGGATCCTCAGGGCGGCGCCGAACAACTGGCGCTCACAAGGAGGAAGTTTCAACCCTCTCTGAGCGACGAGGCCCGGCCACAGGAAGATTCATTGGAATCCTTCCTCCACGGTGGCTAGAGGGGGCACGAGAGCTCAGACTCCCTCTGTTTGAGGTACCAGCGCTGCTTTTTCTAGGGCGTATGGTTGAAGTAAAACAAACTAAAACGATATGGAGGAAAGGGATAGGGAGGTTACCTAAAAGAAGGAAGAGCTTTGTGAAGAGGAAAGGCAGCAAGGGAGTCTTCAGAAATTTGAGCAGAGGTTCACTAAGCTTGATGATAGAAGTGAATTCCAAAATTCGTTAAGTGACCCTTTTATAGGTAACGAAGAGACACAGTGTTTAGCCAAGAGTCACGACATTTATTTCAAAATGCAACTTATAAACCCTTTTATAAGTGACCTTAAACTTCGTCGTTACGTAACTTAAAGCACGAAAATAGTAACGCTTCAGGAAAGTTTTTGAACGAAACGGGCCTGTGGAAGTTGAAATCCAGGCCCAATAAGCCCAATCGATGGTTACACTCTTGGGTAATGATGGTTCACGTGTTAAAAAGGGCATTTAATGTCCAATCATTTCAGACACATTTAATGCACCCCAACAACTATTCGAATACCAAGAGTTTCGATTTCCAAAAACTCTTGGGATTTCCCTCGCTATGAATTCTTGTCTGAATCTATTGTGAAGACATCAGAAGAACGGTAACTTAATCTACAGAGCGGATACGTTGGTAAGAAACCAAACACGCATATGTCAAAGAGTTTTTAGAAGGAACTTCAGGAGTGTCCCACCAGCATCCAGACTTCTCAAAGACTGAATAGCTCATATGAGCAACCTAACAGTCCCTCACATAAGCTAGGGGACAAATGATCCAGTCTGGATACCGGACCCCAAAGTTATGACATCAGAGTGACCTCTTAAAGGAGCATCCGGTGTCACAGGAAGACAGTGCCGCAGCAGTCATCCGTTGTCACTATATCCGTTCTCACTTTATTAAATGTTTCATCCGTCCTCTCTACGACGGATGCCTTATCCGTTCTCATTTTCACGACGTGTATAACCGTTTGCCTCAGGATCATTATGAGATAAGAGTTCCTTATAACTTATCAGCGAAGATACCCTGCATAGCAGAATGTGTCTATGTCAATTACCTCAGAGAGTAAGTATAATTGTCAACGAAATATGCGAAAAGGTGATTATCCTCCATCCCTATCACAGGATCGTACTCTGATAATTGACCTACCCCCCTGACACACTCTGAGTACTGAGTCATCTTGATTGACACACTCTACACGCTATCAGAACCAAGGGGCCCACTTGCATCCAACGATTCATTTCCTACGTTCAACTATAAATAGTATGTTCCAATACACATGCAAGGTTACGTTGTTCTACCTCACATTCTTACTATTGCATTGCTTGAGTATTCATTGAGTTCATACACTCTTTTAACTTGAGCGTCGGAGAATCTTTGCAGGTGGCACCACCTTTCGCCCCTCTTCAACGCGAAACGTTGGTGTGAAGGATCTCCAGGACAGCAAGACCGGTTTCTCCCACTGAGAGGCCGGATTACAATACCGGATACCCACTGTACCGGTGTACAAACCCTAAAACACCTGCATTCTTGTGGCTGGTCCCACACCGGATCCTAGACCCCGGTTCAGACCAGTTCATGTACATAGAAAATAATAATTGCATATTTATTTTATTTATAAAATATTTTATATGTCATTTTTTATAGTTTGATTAAAAGAAATAAATTATTCCTTGCACGTATTATTGACTTTAAATTCATCTCAGATGTAAGCAATATCCATTAACTATTGGGGTTTAGTTGTTTCTATTATAGGTTCTCTATCGAATTTTGACCCAATTGCATTTCTAGAAACATAGATAAAAAAATTACTTGTTAATTTAGAATAGTATTTTACCAATTAATATTTGTGCACCAACGAACATTTTATAATATACACCAAAAAGGGAATTTTTTTCTCTCACTCAAGCGAGAAGTTGCTCACTTGAGCGAAAACCCCCTATCGTTTGAGCGAGAATATCTTGCTTGAGCGAATATTGACTAGTACTATCCTTTTTGAGTTTTGCTCAAGCGAGAGTGAAATTCACCTAAAGGTTAACCCTTTAAATTTTGTTTGAGCGAAATTATCATCGCTTAAGCGAAATTTACCCAGAAACTAACCTTCATTTCATTTTAGGTCTCGCTTAAGCGAGATTGGACTCGCTTGAATAAGATTTGCAGCACTTTGCTCTTGAGCCAACTTCCTCTCCCTCTATCTTACTCATTTGGCTCCTGAATGCTATGAAACTTCAACACAAGCTATTTGTCACTAGTTATGACCTGTGGCCACTAGTCACACCTTAAAATTCCTCAAAATAAGTAAGTTATGCGCTTTTAAGCTATTTAAAGGGACTTTACCTATCAAATCTCATCTGATTGGGGCCAAATCAAGTCTGACATACCTTAATTGTTGTACAGGCTCTCAATTGCTATATAGGCTCTACCAAACTTATCCAAAGGTTCTAGGACCCCATAGATCAAAATCATGCCTACCCAGTTTCTTAATTATGCATAAACCTTACAATTCCTCATACTACATCATTATGATTCAATGCTACACTGTATTTATCTTCATACACTCATTAACTATAACCTTTTAGGCTTAATGCTAACAAACAAAACATGTTCATCACACAATTCTAATAACACATTATTATATGAGATATACTTCATGGGCAATATCAAGCATTAATTCATCTATATACTTCATATCTCAATATATCACATATATATAGGTATTAAAATAATTCTAAACCTCCAATAAGGTTATTAGATACCTAGATCAACTATACAGTTATATTTACAGTATTCAAAATGAGTCGGCCAATGCTATGACATCAAAACTATACAATATATACATATGTACTTATGAATCCAGTCTAGGATTCATCCACCAAGCTTCCCCAGGTTTTACCAATCCTCTTCACGATCTAGATTCATTGCATTATAAAAATTGGTACAGGGGTGAGCATATATATATATATATATATATATATTAAATGACAAATACAGCACCAGATTTGTCATAACTCATATCATTCAATCAATCTAGTTCATCACATTATCTATATAATTCATTATACAACACATTCATTATCACATCATTCTTTGTCATTTAACATAATGCATACATACATAATCATGTCATCACAATGGTTGCCTCGTAGCTTTTAGTGCCTATCAATAGTTGTCCCACAACTTATCAATGTCTCAGTGGCTGCCTCACAACTATAATGTAATGCATGCAGATCTGACTCTAATGATGGGATAATACATCTGTATATAAAATATTCTCAGCTCCCAGTTAATCCGACTATTTTACAGGTACCAAACCGTTTTCCATCTCTTGCAACACAATCACTCCCATGACAACGGTAGCCTGATATCCTATGTCAATTTACTTTTATTTTTATCCTTTTAATTGATTTTCACAGCAAATTTTTCACGATTAAATAAATCAATTATCCCACAATTAGAAAAATAATCATTTTCATTAAAGAGTGCCAAAATACAAAATATATTTAATACTTTTAAACCCCAAAGTCATTAAAGTTGAAAAGAAACTAAAACATGAAACAGGGGCCTGGCGTTGTGCGCCAGCCCTACGCGTAGCGTCAGCCCAAAGCTACGTACCCCACACATAGCATTAGCCCAAAGCTACACACCCAAGCTACGCGTCAGCCCCACGCATAGCGTGAGCATGACAGTAACAACACCTATTGTTGTCATGAGTTTTAGGCCAATCGACCAACTTTTAACCTACCTAATTGTCCCGTTTTAGGTCCGATCGCCATGAAACTTCACGGGCCACATGTTTTCCCCATTTTGGAACTGTTGGCATTGTTCGTTCACCAAAATTCTATCATATGCGCAAGTTATGCGTGAAATGTAGTTTATCCTATTTAGGTACAAAACCCTTGCACCAAACACCCTAAATGGGTTCCGAATGGCCCAAGGCCAATACACACATTCCCTAAATGTTCTAGGGGACCTATTGGTCCCTCTTGGGGGTCCCAAAACTCGCCGAATCCCGAAATCACCTATTTAGTTCCTTAGTTTCTGGTAAAGTGCCTATTGCAGTATATGCACAAATCATCCAATGCATTGTTCAATTCATACAATTCATGTTTCTCATAATTTATACACATAAGCTAACATATTGCAATCTACCCATGACATTCATTGCACCCATCATGTTGGCTTCATGCCATAACATATAAATTTGTCATATTAAATCTTAACAAAATCACGCTATCACAAGAATCCATAACTTATCATCAATAATTCATCAAGTAGTTAGAATGACATCATCATCATCAATTCACTACTCTAAATCCACTAGGATGCATAGAACTCGTCAGTCACATGATTTAATATCACGTCAATATGTTAACAGGTCATATAAAGTATATCATAATATTGCATACATCAATCACATATCATAATCCATTCATTTCACAATTCCATTATTCCTTGGCATCAATTCTCCGCTCGGCGCACCTCCGGGGTATTAGCATCCTCCCTGTCCCTGGTTACTAAAATTAAATAAACCGCAGCAAGGGTGAGTGTTTGGCATATCGTAATTAATATAAGACAGAAATAATAAATGTACTTAACTAATACTTATTAAATGTGCCATCGCCTACCTACCCCGTTCATCCTGAGTTTTAACCCTTATCTAATTATTTCTTTTCTTTACTTTATCTTAAGCTTATCTATCCCTAGCATTGTATTTAGAAATAACAAAATCCCATACATTTCATCACTCAATCATCAAGGCATACATTCAACTCAAACTACCGCCTATACTCATGTCCAATACCATAGTATAATCAAACATATATTAGAATTAAACCGCATATACATAACTGACTCATATGCATCTGACTCCTAGCATCCGAATACTAAAAGGATCGGCCTTCAGCTAGGGGTCCGACTTGACACCCCATGAACTCGACTTAGTTCATCAAGCCCGACTTGGCTCCCCACCTCAACCACTGGGTCCGACTTGACCACTAGGTAGCTCAATTGGGAATAAAAACCACGGGAGCCAAAAAAACGAGGGGTACATCATATCGTTGGCCGTCCCATACCATATAATCATATACAAAATCATATCATCATGGCATAAACATCATCAAATCCATCTATATTTGTTAGGAACCGACATTCAATCATCCCGCAGGGTGGCTGACTTGCCAAACCCCTCAACATCATGCCACAACTTATCAATTTTCAACACCTCCCATGCAATCACAATACCATGCATTGCAAAACATACTAAGTTTCACTTTAATTCATCATCATACGAGTATACATATCATTAAAACCCAATCAATTAATGTTTTTAGTTCGTCGTTCACAACTTAGCACATGAAATCATAATTTCCATAATGTATTTACATTCACTGCACAATGTTATATTCATCTTAATTTATATTTCACAAAACACCACTTATGCATATAATTCCTAAATTTATTTCCTTAGTTTGTACCAGATAATTGACCGAATTAACATACTTTCATTACACTTTAACTATCTAATCGCCTATAACATATATAAGTAGTTATATAAATCATAATCAACTAATCTCCCTTATTATTATTATTGTTGTTATTATTATTATTATTATTATTATTATTATTATATTTTTTTAGCGATTCTACATAAATTTCTAAGCTTCCCAAAGCTAACATACAATCCGATCCTAATTAACTACGACCCGAACACCCCCTTACCTTGATTCCAAGCTTTGATAATTTGTTCTTGGTGTCGGTTGCGTCCTCTAATCACTTGATTCACAATTCCACGTCCAAATTCGATACCTGCTTCGCCCTCACTCCTCTGAAGCTCGTTCCGGCACATACGACTAACGAAACATAAAACTAATTAGCCTATTACCTTCCTTACACTTCCAAACTCACAATCTTAGCTCCCAAACTCATCAAAACTCAGAATCAAAGCTCCTACTATCACATGCAACCTCGGTTTCAAGAGGGGGAGAGAAGGAGGAAAGAAAATGCAAGATTAAGGGTCCCATGTGCCTTACCTTGGTTCCAATCACCCAAAACCATAAGAATTCAAGACTTCCACCAAGTTCTGGGTCCAATCGCATGAGGAAGAGAAGAAAATGGAAGAAAAGAGGCTTGCGGGTTCTATTTTGCATGCCTTTGTTTTAAACTGATCGTGACGCTACAACTCATTAATTCCCACCTGACGCTATGTGGCACATCCACGCTACACGTCAGGGTCCTGATGCTATTTTCTTTAAAAATTCATTTAAAACTCTATTTTCCATTTATATTTCTTATTTATTATTATTTTTAGCCCCATTTATATTTTTATTTATTTTCAAATTATAAAACATCAAGGATGTTACAGGTAGTGTTGCGGGTAGTCTTGAGTCCCACTTAAGGCATTTGTGGAATCTAAAGAAACCACCATAGGGTCTGTGCCTATCCAACCGCCCCTATCTGTGCCGGCAACATAGGCCCCTACAATTTTGTGTGTGTCAGAATGAAAATGTAATGCTTAAACATTTATTATTCAATCCATAGCAACAATTAAGCTATCACAAGCGTATCAAATGTAACCCAATACATTATATCATCATGATTTTCAATCAAATATCATCTTATTAATTGCAATCTAATACAAGCATATCATAATTCATTTTTCAAGCATCCAAGCTTGTTCAATCTCATCAATCAACATTATCACTCTCATATTATCATCAAGCATATCATCATGCCATTTCAAACAATTATTAATAATATCATATTCTCAACAATAAATCATAACAAGGGAATGCATCACAAACTTAGCCAATACAAATCATATTAATTCATCACTAACATTAATAAAAACATCATATACACACATCAATGCATTCCCTATCCATTCATAACTTATGCATTTAAAATATAACGTTCCCCCTACCTAGAACCCTTAATTTTGCTTCCAAATTACTTTTCGATCACTTTCCAATCACTTTTCAACTTTGAACCTATATTAAAACAACGTCGATAATTTCCAATTAATAATCTGACTGCTAAATTCACTTAATTTAATTATTTTCCCACCATTTGGCAACCCAAAATATAACAACTATTAACAATTACGTGAAACGGTGAAGCTTTGAAAGCGTTCGACTTACCGAACTTCAACAATGGTTACGCCACTACTTTCCACAAGATTTAGTGATGCCCACAACTCAATAGCTTCGAAATAGTCTGCATGCTTAGGATTTAATACGATTTAAGCTTAAACTCATTAATCGAGTTGAAACTAAGCCATAAGTCATCACGTAACTTTCTTGAAATCGAGAATTTGAGAAACCCCAAGTTCTTAATCGCTGCCCACGAGCTCCTAAGGGTCCATACGCAATCTAATTGCATGAATTTACAAGAATTAAAGGGTGAGAGTTTAAGGGAACAAACAAAACCAAGAATAGGTCAAAAGATTATACCTTCTAAAATGGAACAATTGGATAAACCCACAACCTCCAAATGCTGCTCGTGAGAATGAGAAGGGAGAGAAGCCTTGATGCTTGCATCAACTTGAAAGAAATTGAAGGGAGATGATGAAGAAGAAGATGGGCACACGCAGGTGGTGGAGATGGAGGAAAACAATGGCCCTTTTTCCTTCAGGCATGCACGGTAGTGAGTGAAAGTAAGGAAAGAAAAGTAAGGTGGGGATTAATAAAGTGAGGGTAATTTTGTCTTTTACATGTTCAGTTAACTTCTGAAACCAATTGAGTAACTTCAGGTTATCTAAAACTTACCTAGATAAATTTCAAAAATTAACGTACCTGCCTCGAATTAGTGAGGCATCCCCAGTTTAATTATTCATTCAACAAAATCAGCAAATAATTAAAACTTAGATGTTACAATGCACACATTTAATGTAAGTGGAATGGATATGAAGTTACTCTCATGGTGTGCTTGGGTTAGAAGTAATATTAGGTAGGTGAAATTTTACTCCTTCATATTTTCTAATTTCTTCTATTTGTTGAATACAGGCTATAAAGATCTGTTATATATTAAAATTGGATCGGTGATTGAACTAGTTAAGATACTAAGTCAATAATTAAATTATTTGAATCATTAGTTGAATTGGTTAACTCGATCTATTTAAAATAAAAAATAAAAATGCAGTCGAATAATTCATGTATTTCATACTTCAAAATTTCAAAATTCTAAAATAAAACCTGATTAAAAAAATAAAACAAGACCATTTTGAAGGAGGAATTTTTTTAAAAAAAATCACAACTTATGCCGAGTCTATCAGGTTGCCGATTCTTATCAGATCACTTGTTTAAGCAATCTGATAACCTATTTAAATTGGTGAGGTCACTGATTATGGATCTGACTGACAATTCGAACCAATTTTTATAATTGTATTGTCAGGAGCATAGGTGATAGTCATGACATATTCACTCAACCCAAAACATGAAACCTTCGTCAACCAAAAAATTCAAGATTTGAATTTTTTGGTTCAAAATAAGAAATCCCTTCAGACCTATTTTAGATCTAGACCTTAAATTTACTTTGGAATCTTACATTGCTTGGGTTACCCAATGAGATTTAGGGGTTTTTAGGATTTGGATTGGTTCAATTTTAGACAAAATATTATAAGATTTGATCATATTGTTTAGCTGCGGTTTGGTTTGATTGGAATGTATATGATGATATCTGATCCGATTCGATCTGATCAAATACAGTTCAAATTTGATCGAGTTGTTTGATTATATATTAATTATATTTTTACAAAATCAAGTACAAGACATATAATTCCAACTTAATAAAATAAAAATAACTACTTCAAACTTAGAATCACCATTTTAACAAATTTTAACATAATAAAAAAATCACAAATCAGTACCTAGAGTCTTTTAAGTCTCACTTTAATTTTAAGTCATGTATGTAATTTAGTAAGGTAATATAAATATAGAAGTAATATATTGAATATTGCAGTTTGATTGAGCTTGATTCAGTTTTCAGAAGTAGATCTGAAATTCGATTTGGACGACAGACATAATGCAATTTTTTATGATTTTAGTTTGATTGGTTTTCAGTTTGATTAGTATTTTGTTATTTTCAGTCGGAGCGGTTTCGTTGATCCAGATCACATGATGAACGTCCCTAACGAGATATGCATAGTTTCTAAATTCGTTTTCCTCATAACTTGTTAACATCCAATAACTATATGTATACTTAATTTTGATTCTTTCTTCATTGGCCCAATGCTCAAGTGAATCCCCCACAAACGTCTTAGGAAGTCATCGAAATGACTTGGAGTAACTGATTGCACAATGATGATGGCTTCTCAAAGAGATTTTCCTTTTTGTTGCTTAATTACCTAATAACGACATTTGATACTTCATGATTTTCATAGCAAAAGGTTTAAAGTATCATAATTGATCTGGTATATTTACCAGAGGACCCTTATTAGTACCTAAGCTACCATAACTAGTGTCAACATAAACCTCATAATAACAACTATAACTAACCCCCGATCCTTAGTATTAGTAAGATAACCAATATCAGTTAGAGGTTAAGAGATTTGATATGGGGCACATCGACCCATACTTGCAAAGGTGTCAAGAATATCTGTGCCTATGATAGTTTTTCTTGTAGCCTACACAAAAGTACTAGCACAGGCCACATATGACATAACCATCATCCAACTTTATAAATATCACTCATTTACTATAGTATGAGCCTGAGGTACGTTCACCAACTCATTGCTTAAGCTATGATACTAATTATCTGGTATTAACATGAGGGTTAGAGTGTCTTTTCATGTGACATCCTATGTCGCCCCACAATATGAAATATCGATGGTTGTTGGATGAAATCACACCAATACCTTAAAATCTCCATTGGACTCTAAGGCACCAATACCGGATCTCCACTTAATCGGTGTAAGAAATAAGAACCTAATACCCAGTACCTATAGATGGCAAAATGGGATGGCTTGTCCTGCCAATGCCCATGACAAAACAAGCTAGTCTAGCGACCCTCCCCCATGCCAAAATAAAAAGACTGAAAGGTCTGGCCTGTTAAACTAATAAAAAACTTATTTTTAAAAGAAACAATGGAAGTTAATGGATTTGGCCTGTCAAAATAATTTAAAAATTAACTCTGTCCACATAATGTATACACTATAGAAATTTTTTATGTAGAATTACTAAATATTGCACTATAAAAATTAACTTCATCTATCCATATAATCTATACTCTACTATTACCATGCTACCATATATTGCATTACCATATTAAACTATAGTAGTAGCCTGCCTACCTCACATATACAAATCAAAATATTTTGCATCTCAATTTAAACTGCAACACATATATTAAACTGAAACATGTCAACAACCTGTCTAGTGTCTAGTAGCACACACATACTACATACCATAGAATATCTCAAAACTATAAATCGGTCATATTTAAATCCTAATGTAGCAGCTCTCAAAAGTATTCAAACCATAAAGCAACAAAATAAATAGTAAAATCCAAAAAAAACCTAATCCATCAATGAATCCATTGATCCACATGTCAAGTTACCTGAATAAGATTTGAAGCACATGCATTCTTGGATGTTGAGTTACCACCGCCACCACCACCATGATCAAAAGATTCATCTACAATACATTATAAAAATTAATTAAGTATAAGAAATAATTAAAATAATTTATGCACAAAAATGTATAATAAATAAATTAGCATCCCCAAAGTCATCCATCCAATTGTGAGTACCCATCAATGCTTGCACATTTTTTGATTTAATACAGTTTCTATATTTAGTAATGATTCGAGTCTTAATGCTAAGAGAAAATTCACATGCTACTTTAGTTATGGATGCTTAACAAGTCATGAGCCATTATAGAAATTTTTGGAAACCGCTTTATATTATCTCTCCACTACCCTAAATGTAACATCCTGAATAATTTATAATTAAGAAAAATAATAAATAAGCATTTTTAGTTCAAAATAATAAGAATTAGGAGGTAGAAAGTAAATAAAGTGGTTTAAAAATGAATTTTAAAGGGAATGGAGGATCAGGACCTGACGCGTAGTGTGGGATGCGCGCGTGGTGTCAGGGTGTAATTAGTGACCTGGCGTGTAACGTCAATGTCGCGATCTGATTAAATGAGAGGCATTCAAAATAGAACACGGAAACACTTTTCTTCCTCTCTTTTCCTCCTCCCCTATGATTTGTGACCAAAGTTTGTGGGAACTTGTGATTTTTGTGTTTTTGGACCTTGGAAGATAAGGTAATGCATGTAGGAACCCTAATCTCAAGTTTCTTCTCATCTCCCTTCCCTCTCCAAAAACTGAATCTTGCATGTGTCATGGGGACTTAGAATTCATGTTTTTGTGGACTTGGAAGCTTGAGTTTTGAATTTAGAAGGCTAAGAAAGGTAATGTACTAACGGGGTTTGTGTTTTCGTGACCGTAGGTACTGGAATGGGCGTTAGAGGAGCGATTGGCGAAGCGGGTATTGAGTTTGGAAGAGGAACCATGAATCAAGTGATCGGAGGACGTAACTGACACCAAGAGAAACTCGAGGAAGCTTGGAATCGAGGTAAGGAGGTGTTTGGGTCGTAATTAATTAGAATTGGTATGTATGTTACGTTCGGGAAGGTTATGTAATAGTAATAAGATGCGGTAAATTTAGAAAATTAGTTAGAGGAGAATTATTCATATGTATGTATATATTTATGGGTGATTATATGAATATTATGAGAAATATATAATAAATTGGTTGAATAATTGATATATAGTGGATTAAATAAATTATGGAAATCATGAATATACGTGGTGGATTATGAATGGCAAATTAAAATGAATATTGATGATGTTTCGTGCTATGTATGATATTATAGTTATGGATAACTTGTTGAAGCTGATGAAATAATAAATATTGAGATTTTGTGGCATGGTGTGTAAGGGACGGGTCTCTGTAGCCAACTGTGAAATTGTAAAGTATCAGTTTCTGATAGTTATTATTGCGACCTAGATCATGGCGGCAGGCCGACCGTAAAAAGAAAATAAGGTTTCCCGAGTTCCCTCCGGAAACCGTGGAGTCGCCACTAATGTTTTTAAGGTAAAACATCAGAAAAAACCCTAACGTGAAGGTACTATTCCTAAATTAAGATTTTAAGTTCGGGAGTCTAATTACAGGTGGGGAAGGTATTAGCACCCCACACTGTCCGTTTTAAACGGTTACCCTAAATTGTTTAAGTTTGAATAATCCTACTACTTTATAATTTAAACCTCTTAGAGATGCCTTATGGATTTGTTGTTGATTTAATGATTTTTTTAAAAATTATAAATTTTGCGATTAACAGGACGTCTCATCCAAATTAATCGAGTTGTCATTAAAAGCGTGGTGATTTTATTTTACTAGTAAGAGAGATATATTGATTTTTAAATTTGGGCCTGACAGGAATAATTGTTCCCGCTCCTACGTATTCCCCAAGCGTTAGGGGAAATCAGGGTTACGTAGTTCTTTGGGTTATTTTTAAAAAAAAACGCGAAGTAAGTTATATTTTTAAAAAAAGGAAGCCTTAGGTTTTATTGATTTTATTATATTTTAAAAGGAGAACTTAACAGTCTAGGTTAATTTGAGAATGAAAAGTTTATTTAAAGACCTAGATTAACAGGACGTCTCGTCCAAAGAATCTATAAGGATATTTTGATTTTATTATATTATAGATATTATTAAAGTGTTTTATGGTCTAAATTCTTTTAGGAAATTTTACATAGATTGACAGACGTCTCGTCCAAAAAACCTATAAAGACCCTAAATTTATTATCAAAATATTTTTTTTATGGTCGAAATTAATTTTGGGACAACTAAAGACCTATTTTATTTGGAAACTTAGGCCAATAGGATGTCTCATCCAAATTGATCCCTAATGTGAATATATTAATTTTGTTACCTATTGGCATCACAAAAATACTTCATGGTCTAGAAGTTAAACATAGGTTAATGAGATATCTTGTCTAAATTAACCCTAGCATAAAGATTTTAATTTTAAGCACATACCAACATTAATTTTATTCCCTATTTTGCAAACGTAGTACTCTAAACTTAATTAGTAGCAAACATTAACAGACACTCGATGATACTAATTATTGGAATATTTCTAAAGGGAAAAAAGATTCATAATTTAATTCTTTAAGAGACTAAGATCACATAATAATTGCATAAACAAATAGAAAAGAACAGGAGAAAATACCTTGTTGGTTAATTGTTTTTTTCTACGTCAATCCCCTTTCACGTTGATCCTTCAATTATTTCCTTTGTAGCTGTGTGTGAATATCCTCTCTTGATCTCTATTCAATTTTTCTTTTTTTCCAACGTGCCTCTCCCTTCTCTAACGTGAACGTGCTATATATATAGCCAATTGAAAAAATTTTGCTGCTGCATACCTTATCTTTTTCCGCTTCTTTTTTTTCTCTATTTTTATATACAAATATAATACCCCTGATGCCTTTTCCGTGTTTAGCGTACTGGGATCCCTTTTCTTTTCAATAGCGTTACATATATATATATATATATATATATATAATAATTTAATCTAATCCTATTCCCTTCTCTTTCGTTTTTTTAATATAATAATGAATATCCTTAATTTAATGTTTCCTTTATGTGAATTCCATCTTTTCAGCGTGCTAATATATTATATAATATAATTTGATTTAACAATCTTCTTTTATAATATATATATATAGTTTAAAAACTGATTTCATCTTTATAACAACCTTATCTCATTTTATTTGAAAGCTTTATCTCTTTTTGTTCAAAAATAAAATAAAATTTATCCCTTCTTTCTCTAATCTTCTAGAATCTTATTTAAATTTTAAACCTCCTTGTTAAATTTTAAATTTTGAATTTATGTTTCTAATAAAGAAAAAATTTTAAAAAAATCTAGATCAAATAATTTGAAATTCAAACAAGCCCACAGGTTCATTTTTCTTTAAAAAATAAATTATTATTTTTTTATTTTTACCTTTTTTATATTTTTTTTGAAAATTTTAAATGGACCCGGACAAAATTGGGTAGCAACAGCTTGCCCCTCTTTTCTTTTCCCTTACTGTGTTGCAGTAAGGGATAAGTAAAGACCGAGCCAACTAATTTTGTTGAGGGCACTAGCTTTAAAGAATGTCGTGTTTGACGACGAGAAAATAAATAATAATAAAAAATTTAGAGGATGCCATATTTGGCGACAGGAAAGTAAAAATGGTGCCCTGCTCGGGTGATGGAAAGTAAAATGGTGCCTCGCTTGACTATTAGAAAGTAAAAAATGGTCCCTCGTTTGGCGACTGAAAAATAAAAATGGTGCCTCATTTGGCGACTGAAAAGTAAAAGGTGCCCCGCTCGGCGATTGAAAAGTAAAAGGTGCCCCGCTCGGCTGCTGGAAGGTAAAATGGTGCCCCGCTCGGCTTCTAGAAAGTAAAATGATGCCCCGCTCGGCAATTCAAATGGTGCCCCACTTGGCAACTAAAAAGTAAAATGGTGCCCCGCTCGGCGACAGGAAAGTAAAAGAGTGCCCCACTCGGCGATTAGAAATTTAAAAGATTCCATGTTCGGCTCTAGGAAAGTAAAAGAGTGCCCCGCTCGGTGATTGGAAATTTAAAAGATGCCATGTTCGGCTCTAGGAAAGTAAAATGATGTCCCGCTCGACAATTGAAGTGGTGCCTTGCTTGGCAACTAAAAAGTAAAATGGTGCCCCGCTCGGCGATTAGAAATGATGCCATGTTTTGGTGACAGGAAAGTAAAAGAGCGCCCCGATCGGCGACTGAAAATTAAAAGAATGCCCCGCTCAGCGACTGGAAGTTTAAAAGATGCAATGTTCGGCTCCAGGAAAATAAAATGATGCCTCGTTCGGCAATTGAAATGGTGCCCCGCTTGGCAATTAAGAAGTAAAATGGTGCTCCGCTCGGCTACTGAAAATTTAAAATATGCCATATTCGGCAACAAGAAATCAAGTTTGAAATCCGGGGAGAAACCTTTAGAACTAAAATCTTTATAGATTTTAGGTTTATAGTCTTGGTTGAAATGGATGAACAAGGTGATTTTCTCTTCTGGGTATGTATACGACGTGGTCCCTGTGATGCTTGTCTGAGGTGCTAACAAATAACAGAAGCCTCTCACTCCCTCGACTTTCCTTTTCTTTTTGTGAAAATAATTGTCATTGCCTTGTTTTATTTTGTTAAAACACACGTTTTGTCATATTAATGAAACTCATGTATAAATACGTATTGAAAAGGTAGCACATTTATTTATGTGGGTTGATCAAGTACCGGACAAAGGGAAATCAGATGCAAAAAGAAACAAACATAGTTAAAGAGTTTGATAATAGGGGATGTAATGGGGTTTGCAGATCTTCCAGTGAATCCCTGAGAACAGTAAGAATCTTAATCCTGTATCACGACGACAAGTTTATCCTTCGATCTTGCTTTTGAGAAAGTAATTCAATTATGGTCCTTGCCCTTGTACCTCAGTTTAGTTCTGCTATGCTTGGATGGGGGACATTCAGTTACTTTGCCAAATTTTGACCTTAATTTTTTCCTGAGCCGCCCTTTCAGGTTTTCAACTCACCAGGTCGCTCTAATTTTTGTCTAGGCCGCCCTTTCAGGTTTTCAGCCTAGCAACATGATTCATTTATTGCCCTTTTTTTGTTCTCTTTTTTTTAGGCAAAGTATCTTTTGACTGCATCTGCATTTATAGGCATCGGTAGGTCATCTCCATCCATGTTGGTCAATACCAAAGCTCCGCCAGAAAAAGCTCTTTTTACCACATACAGTCCTTCGTAATTAGGTGTCCATTTGCCTCTGTGATCCTTGTGAATTGGCAAAATTTTCTTGAGAACTAGATCCCCTTCTTGAAATTGCCAAGGTCGTACCTTGTTTTCATAAGCCTTTTTTATACGCTTCTGATATAACCGTCTGTGAGATAAGGCAGTTAACCTCTTCCCATCTATTAGGTTCAGTTGGTCATATCGAACCTGGACCCACTCAGCTTCTTCCAATTTGGCCTCCATGATTACTCTTAGAGATGGGATTTCAACTTCAATAGGTATGACTACTTCCATGCCATATACCAAAGAGAATGGGGTTGCCCCTGTTGAAGTTCGAACCGAAGTACGATACCCGTGTAAAGCAAAAGGGAGCATCTCACTCCAATCTTTGTAGGTCACAACCATTTTCTGCACTATCTTCTTGATGTTTTTATTTGCTGCTTCAACCGCTCCATTCATCTTTGGTCGGTACGGGGAGGAGTTATGATGATGGATCTTGAAATTCTCACACAATTCCTTCATCATTTTGTTATTTAGGTTTGTGCCGTTGTCAGTAATGATCTGACTTGGCAAGCCATATCGACATATTAGCTCCTTTTTGACAAATTTAACCATAACATTTTTCGTCACATTGGCATAGGACGCTGCCTCGACCCATTTAGTGAAATAGTCGATAGCGACCAAGATAAAGCGATGGCCATTTGAGGCTTTTGGCTCGATGGGCCCAATGACGTCCATACCCCACATCGAGAAGGGCCATGGAGCTGATAAAACATTTAGGGATGAGGAGGGTGCATGAATTTGGTCAGTGTAGGTTTGACATTTATGGCATTTTCGAACATAGTCAAAACAGTCAGGTTCCATAGTTGTCCAGTAATACCCAGCTCTTAGGATCTTTCTTGCCATGGCATGGCCATTGGCATGAGTTCCGAAGGATCCTTCGTGAACATCAACCATAATCCCTTTTGCCTCATTCGCGTCTACACATCGAAGAAGTACAGAGTCATGATTCCTTTTGTAAAGCACATCGCTGTTTAAGAAGAAACCCATAGAAAGTCGCCGTAGGGTTCTTTTGTCATTTTCTGTAGCTTCCCGAGGGTACTCCTGACTTTTGATGTAGTTTTTGATATCATGATACCAGGGCTTCCCATCTGTCTCCTCATCTATTGATTGGCAGTACGCAGGTTGGCCATGGTTGCCTACCTCAATGAGGGGCATGCCACTATCATTGCTTATTTTGAACATTGATGCCAGGGTTGCCAAAGCATCGGCCATTTGATTATCATCACGAGGAATATGGTGAAAAGAGATCTCGTCAAACCCCTTGATTAATTCTTTGATGTGAGTATGATAAAGAATTAACTTGGTATCCCTAGTCTCCCATTTATCTTTTAATTGATGAATAACCAATGCAGAATCCCCATAAACTTCCAGCAACCTTACTTTTGTATCTAAAGCTACTTGGATCCCCATAACGCATGCTTCGTATTCAGCGATGTTATTGGTGCAATCAAAGCATAACCTGGCACAAATAGGGATAATCTTTTTATCTAGAGAAATCAGAACTACCTCTATTCCATGCCCCAGTGCATTAGACGCTTCGTCAAATCTTAAAATCCATTTGTTTCCCTGGGTTTCCTCTTCATTAATCAAGGTCATGATGTCCTCATCAGGAAACTCAAATTGTAAGGGTTGATAGTCATCCACAGGTTAGTGCGCTAAATAATCTGCTAGAGCACTTCCTTTTATGGCTTTCTGGGTAACATATGTTATATCATATTCAGTCAACAGAACTTGCCAGCGAGCAATCCTCCCGGTCAAGGCGGGTTTTTCAAAGATGTATTTGACTGGATCCATTTTGGATACAAGCCAAGTAGTATGAAACAACATGTATTATCTTAAACGTCGAGCGGCCCATGCCAATGCACAATAAGTACGCTCTAACGCGGAATAATTTGACTCGTATTCTGTGAACCTCTTGCTTAAATAATAAATAGCATGCTTTTTCTTTCCTGTCTCATCATGCTGCCCTAGTACGCAACCCATGGATTCATCCAACACCGTCAAGTAAAGAATGAGAGGCCTCCTAGGGGTCGGAGGTATCAGGATAGGTGGTTCCTGTAAGTATTGTTTTATCTTATCAAAGGCTAGTTGACAATCTTCGTTCCATTGTCCTGGTTGATTCTTACGGAGTACCTTGAAAATAGGCTCGCAAGTTGCCGTTAGTTGCGAAATGAATCGAGCGATATAATTTAACCTTCCTAAGAATCCTCGGACCTCCTTTTTTGTACTGGGTAGAGGCATTTTAAGAATTGCTTTGACTTATCAAGATCAACTTCTATTCCTTTTTTACTCACCACAAATCCTAGCAATTTGCCAGATCTCGCACCAAAAGTGCACTTAGCCGGATTTAGCTTGAGTCTAAACTTTCTCAGTCGCTTAAAAAGATTTCTTAAGTCACGAATGTGCCCTTCCTCACTTTGGGATTTAGCAATGATGTCATCTACATAGACTTCTATCTCTTTATGCATCATGTCATGAAACAAGGTCACCATTACTCTCTGATAAGTTGCCCCAGCATTTTTTAAACCAAAGGACATCACTTTATAGCAAAAGGTTCCCCACCGGGTGATAAAGGTAGTTTTCTCCAAGTCCTCAGGCGCCATTTTAATTTGGTTATACCCAGAGAAACCGTCCATGAATGAGAAAATGGAATTTCGGGCCGTATTATCGACTAGGACATCAATCTGTGGCAAGGGAAAGTCATCCTTAGGACTGGCTCTATTCAGATCTCGATAATCCACACACATCTGCACCTTTTCGTCTTTCTTTGGGACGGGGACAATGTTGGCCACCCATTGAGGGTATTTCGCAACAGCTAGAAATCCGGCATCGAATTGTTTCTTTACTTCATCCTTGATCTTTAAGAGCATCTCGGGCTTCATTCGGCGTAATTTCTGCTTAACCGGGGGGCATTCAGGCTTTAAGGGTAGTTTATGTTCCACAACGTTGTTATCCAACCCAGGCATATCTTGGTAGGACCAGGCAAAGATATCCCAAAACTCTATCAATAACTTAATCAGTTCTCCCCGTTGTTCTTGGCTCAAGGAAGTGCCAATTTTAACCTATTTTTTATCTTCTTTATTCCCTAAATTGATGACCTCAATCGCTTCCTGATAGGGTTGAATTTATCAGGCCTCTTGTTCCAATATTCTAGTTAATTCGGGCAGAGACCATAATCTTCCTTACTATCCTCGTCAGTGTAATCAGCCGGATACTTAAAATCCTGAAATGGGATCGCAATCTTACTGCTTTCGATTGAATCTTTTTTAGGTCTGCATTTAGGTGAATAACAGAAATACTCGAATGAGGGAAAAGGGAAAGGGAATTTGAGAAAGATGTAAAGAAAGAGATATTGAAATTCAAATATGCATTTATTAATGGAAATTTTAAAAACATGACAAAACTTGTTTTGCCCTTATTGTAAAAGTAAACCCCAAAGCCTTGGGCATAGCAATGGGGAAATTAAGTCATTAAGGTAATTACAAATTACTTTGAATCAAAAATTAAACTCGTGGGGAGTTCAATGGCCTCCCAGTTACAAAGTTCTGTGCCCGGTGAACAGAGGCGCACAAAGCTTGCATCATCATAAGAGTCGTCCTCAATAGCAGCCACTTGATCTGGATATATTAGGCCTGCGCTCTGAAACTCTAATAAAGGTCACAGATAGGGATTCTTTTGATGTGAGGTTCACGGCCTTCCAAGCGGGCTTTCCTTCTCTCCTTCTTCTCCTCTATAACCCTCCTTTTATCGGCTTCAGAGGGTCTGTATCCCAAGCCAAATCCGCCCTTATTCTCTAGTAATTATACCACATTCAATTCTCCTTTTAGTCCATGTCCCAAACCTTTCCCAAGTTGATACCCGTTTCGCAACATCATTTTCGCTATCATCAAGGACGCATTTGACATATGAGCTTTCATCATTGAGGCTCCTTCCCCTATGTAAGAAGCATTGGCGATTTCTAGTGTTTGAAAGGATGTCTCAAGAGCTTCTTCCGCCGCTTTGATGTAAGGAGTGGACGAAGGTTTGCTAACCAAGAAATCTTCCTCTCCTGAAACAATTACTAGCTTGTTACCTATGATGAACTTCAGCTTTTGATGTAATGTGGAAAGGACCACTCCAGTAGAATGGATCCACGGCTGACCCAATAAAAAACTATATGCTGGTATGATATCCATGACTTGAAAAAGAACTGCAAAAGTACACGGGCCTACTTGGATAGGAATCTCAATTTCCCCCATTACCTCTCTTCGAGTCCCATCAAAGGCTCGCACTATCATGGTACTTGGTTTCATATGGGTCCCGTCAAAAGGTAATTTGGCAAGCATAGATTTGGGTATAACATTAAGAGATGACCCATTATCCATGAGCACTTTTGCCAGAATATGGTTTTGGCATTTGACTGAGATATGGAGGGCTTTGTTGTTCCCCATTCCCTCTACTGGTATCTCATCATCGATGAAAGTTAGATAGTTATCAGCGACAATGTGCCCCACTATCCCTTGGAATTTGTTAACAGAAATGTCACGGGTAACATGGGCTTCATTCAAAACTTTCATAAGTGTTTTCCTATGAGGTTGTGAATTAAGCAATAATGACAAAAGAGAAATTTTTGCAGGCGTACGATTCAACTGGTTTACCACTTGGTATTCACTTTGACGAATGAATTTTTGAAATTCATGGGCTTCTTCATCAGATACAGTACTTTTAACCTCCTCAGTCTCTTTTTCATCAGCTTTAGCTTTTCCACTGCTAGCGTTTCTGATAGCGGACCTAGGGTCTTTTCTTAACTCTGGCGGAGCAAAAATTCTGCCGCTTCGGGTAACTCCTCCTATTCCAGATATATTTATTACATCAGAGGAGGATGGTCTATCTACTTCAGAGCTTTTGGCAATTACATTCATATCGTATTTCCATGGCACAACATGAGAGTCCTTGAATGAAAAAGGAGTAGGTGTTTCGATGGTTACTGTTTGAGGCATTGGAGTATCAGTTGGTGCAGAGTTCTTGGTATAGTAAATTACTAACGATACGGGAGTTGGAACCTTCGATTTCCCTTGGATCATAATTACGCCATTGGTGTGGCGCTTATAGATTTGTACGAAATGACTATCCATCAACCTTTGAAGGGTTTCATGAAAACTAAGGTCCCAAGATGCCTTTATCAATCCTGCCTTAATTAAATGACCATGAATTTATTTCAATGGTGTTTTGATGTCACAGACGTTTTTCACATACTTCTTCTATGACATTAACCCCAAAACCTTCATAATTAGGCAAGGGATTTGTAGCCACATTTGGATTTCCTTCCCGGAAATTAAGCCACTTGGCTTTAATCAAGTCTTGCACTTTACATTTCAAGGCGAAACAGTTTTCTTTTGAGTGCCCTGGTGCCCCGGCATGATAGTCACATTGAGCATTCGGATCATATCCTTTGGGATAAGGTGGTCCAAGAATTGTGGAAGAACAAGGCACCATAAAGGATTTTTGGACAAGGTGCGGTAACAATTCAGTGTAACTCATAGGGATTGGGTCAAACTGAATAGGATTGCGACCATCGTTTATCCTTCTCTGATTTTGATTAGGGTTTGGTGGCCGAGTCCATTGTTACGGTGGTTGTACTCGCATGTGATGATGATTGTGTGGTGGTATGGGTGACTGATAACGAGGTGGTTGAGGGGAAGGCTGAGAATGTTTATTGGCAGTAGCAGCTACTTGAGGATATAACGTGAATTTATAGGGGTCATTCTGGGGAAGAAATGTAGGGTGGTGCGGTCTTTGAGGAAAGTTCCTTAAATCATAGGTGACAGCTTTAGCCCCACCTTCCTTTCTTTTTCTAGTTTGCACATGTTTTTTCATGGAAGGTTCCCCTGATGCAGTTTGGGCAATTTTCCCTGTCCTTACCCCACTTTCCACTCTTTCTCCAATGGTAACAATGTCAGAGAAATTTGATGATACACTCCCAATCATTCTGTCATAAAAAGGAGCTTGGAGTGTATCAATGAACATTACCACAACCTCCTTCTCTAGCAGCGGGGGGTCCACTTGTGCAGCCACTTCTCGCTAACGCTGGGCATACTCTTTGAAAGACTCATTATCTTTCTTAGTCATATTTTGTAATTGCATCCTGTCTGGTGCCATGTCTAGGTTGTATTTATATTGTTTCAAGAAGGCATCAGCTAGGTCTCTCTAGCAGTGTATGCGAGCACGTTCTAGATGCATGTACCAAGTCAGAGCAGCTCCTGCAAAACTATCTTGGAAACAGTGAATAAGCAGTTTATCATCGAGGGCATGGGAAGCCATCTTTCGACAATACATGGTCAGATGATTTCGAGGACAAGACATACCCTGATATTTGTTAAATTCGGGCATTTTAAATTTGGGGGGTATCACCACATCTGGAACCAAGCAAAGTTCAGATACGTCTGTTGGGCCAAAACCAGGCAAAGTTCTTCGAGAATCTCCATCTTTCCCTTAGGCTCATCATTTGCGATAGCAGGATTGGTGGTTTGCACGACGACAGGACGAGGCATCATATACCCATAAGGATAATTATGCTGTGATTGGAGGTGAGGGAATTGTTGTGTTTGATATGCCAGATTTGACTGTGTCGCTCCTTGTGGGTTCGGAATAGGTGTAGTTGCCTGAATTGCGGGTGAATGGGTGTTTTGAAGTTCAGAGGTCTGTGGGCTCGGGACTTGATTCTGAGCCTGTGGGTTTAACGGGGGTAATGCGTTCCCATCTTGTAGACCCGAGATTACAGGAGGAATATAACCAGGAGGTAAACCATACAACGGAAAGGGTATGAGGTTACCATCCTAATCAGTGAAGGTTTGAGGAGGCATGCATCCATATGGAATGCCATAAAATGGTGGTTGCATGGTGCGGGGTTCATCAGTTTTGCCCAAGTTTCTGATATCGTTAGCAGACAGAGAAGTTGGTTGACGATCGTTGTTTGTGGATGGGCCCTCCTCTGTGACCCTTTTTTCTAGAAGCTTGGTCAACTCAGTTATCTGCTCCCTTAAATAGTTGACCTCATTTTTTAAGTTCTCAGTCTCGTTATCCGTTTTAGCCATGAGTCTTGTCTGAAGCCGGGTTCTATAAGGATGTCTCCCTGTGATTTCTTTCTTTCTTTCTTGTTTTTTTAATAAATAAAAAAATGTATTAGTGAAAAGAAAAAAGGAAAAAAAAGAGACCAAAAAATAAATAAATAAAGAAATAAATAATAATAACAAAAAAATGATTGAAGTGATCATGAGCCTTGGCGAGCATCCCTTTACCGTTTCTCAGAACGTCTCATTCGAAAGTACTAAGTTAAGCAATGTGGAAACTAATATGGTATCATTGTGGACATGAAGCAATCATTTTATTACTTTAATAAAAGCAGTCATTACATCCAGCAGAAATAATCACTCTCTCCTAGCTCGGGCAATCACAGCCTTCATTTCATTAAGTCGATTTTTACAATATTCTAGGAAAACTACAATCTCCTTGGGGGTAGTGAGGGGATTTGTTATTCCTTCGGCCTTTCTCAGCAGCTGTGGGATGTCTTCCAAAGTTCCGTTGGCCAGATACGCTAGCTGGTGGAAGCGGCGCATCCATAAGTGAATGATTTCATCCTGATTCGCTACTTCGGCTCTTATAGACTGTATCATCTCCTGACATCTGTTCTCTATTTCGTATGCACGCCATTTCTCATCATTTATTTCTTGTCGAGAAGTTTCTGTCATATCTTTGATTTGTTGCTCCATGATAGTGATTTGAGATTGCAGAAAATCCTTTTGTGCCACGGCCTTCTGTTCATTTTCTCTTGCTCTCTCCACCATCTATTTCAATAGCTGTTTGTCTGTAAGAATAACATCCCTTTCTTCATTCTTGGCTTTTAGCTGGGAGTTAGCTGCTCAGAGGCATTGATCTAACTTCTGTATATGAATCATTTCGGCCTTTCGCTTTCTACTAATGTCCTCATAGGCTTGTTCTTTTTCATGATTTTCCCTCTTCAAAAGAGCACAAGCTTGATAGGCTTTTGTCAAGTCATCTTCTAACTTCTTGTTCTTGGCTTTCAGCTCCTCTACTTCTCTGACCCTTTCATCTTCAAAAGGGGGTCCAGTAGATAACTCATACCTCGGAGGGGGATCAAATGTCCTGAATGGCAGCTTGACGATAGAGACCCGATTTAGGATCCACTGATAGTATTCTTCTTTGATACCGTGACTTCTGATACCTAACTCTTTCCCTTTCTTGCAAACTTTCTGCCAGGCACCCCTTATATGCTTGAGGGTAGAAACATATTTCCCGTTTGTGTAGTAGAGGACAAAGGGGGTCAATGACTCTTCACTTGGTGGTCCGAGCAAAGGGTAAGCCAATTGGCGCTTGGCTATGACCGGATTATAATTGATGCATCCGCGAGTGCCTATGAGCGGAACATTCGGATAGCTCCCACAATGGTGAATGATGGTGTCAACCTTTAGCCATTGCGGATACCATCTTACTTTTTCAGCAGTGAGCCCAATAAGATGGCTGGCCCATTCACGCCCACTCTTCACAGTCAACTGGCACCACTTTAGGTCTGATATAGGGCATTCAACCTTGCCTATTTGGCTGAAGACATGTGATGTGAGCCACACATATAAAGCAGGTGAGCAATAAAGGATTCTTTCCCCCCCCTTAAGTATGGTAATAGTCCATGGTACAATAAACATCAGCCAAAAGTACAGTAATAGGATTTTCACGATGAATTTTACGGGCCAGGAAAACATCTATAGCATCATAGTCCACATAATTCTCGATTCGAGGAAACAAGATAATACCATAGAGGGTAAGTGCTAAGGTATCCATGAAAGTTTCCCAATCTTTTTTTTCAGCCAAACTGTTCATGTGTTTTTCCAAATACGCCCTGGTAAACCCTGGTATCTGATTCTTGCATAGTCACGCTTCTTCTAGCTCGGTCGGACTAATCTTCAGTATTAAAGAAAGAGAGGTGACATTATCATACTGCCCAAGTCATCTGTAAGGTACCTGCCCTTCTAATAGTAAGCCCAAAATCTGCTCGAAATCTTCTACTAATGGCGCTAACTGGAAGTCTCGAAATGTGAAGCATCGAAGAGGCGGGTCGTAAAATTGGGCTAAAGCAGTGAGTGCTTCTACCTGTACTTCAACTTCCAAAAGCTTTAGGATCCTCCCATATTTCCTTGAGAAGGTCATCCTTTGGGTCAGATTCAGCTTCTTTCCCAAAACCTATAGGCTAGCGGTGTAAATTTTTCCAACCTTGACATGTAGTAACTTCCTCAATTCGGTCTTGTTGGCCCCATATTCATCTAAATCCACATTAGTTTCCATTTTTGTTGGATACTCACCAAGTCCCGATTACTTTCTAGAAGAGAAAAAAAAACTTATGGGCTTGTTATCATTATTTCTTAAAAATATTTTTTGCGTGAATAAATTATAAACATCTCAAATTATCCTCTTTTTGGAAAATTTTGCATAAAAACTTACGATCCAAAAGGCCTATAATTTAAAGCACGAGATTGAACGGGCTTGAACCATTTGCCCCATGTCAAATTATTGGGCTTTTCTTGTTCCTTTTTTTAAAAAAAAATTGTTGGAAAAGGAATCTTTTTAATTTAGGGAAAAAAAGGAAGGTAAAAGACCATTGCCCCTTGTGTTCCCTATACAGGGTTTGTCTGAAGGCCTCTTATCGGTTCTAAGGTTCCTCTAATAGTGTCCTCTCACATTGGGTGGCTATTTTAAATCACTAAAGGCCACTGGAGCTCAAACTCTACCCATGATGTTGACCACAACGGTAGGAAGTCTACCAGGTGCGGGCATCATGAGAAAGTCACACTCTAGCTGAGGCCCTCACGATGTCAGACGGAGACGAATGTCCCAAATGACACCGCTACACAACCTCCCCTAAACTTAATGGTTTATTCAGACCCCTGGTTGTAGGGTCCCACTCAAAATGTGTGTGAAAAAGTGTAAGTGTAGTGTGTGAGGGGCATATATACATCTAATTTACCCTTCATTCACAAGAAACAAACACTGAGCAAAAAAAAAATCATCTACCCTAGGGTTCAATAACACAATAATATGATGTCCTCTACCCTAAGGTTCAATAATAACATATATCAACAAAACACATGGCATAAAACATAGGCAAGAAGTTATTTAGGATTATTCTAATATACTCAAACAAATTAAACGGGCTTGACTCTCTAAAGTCCCCAGTAGAGTCGCCATCTGTCGCGACCTAGATCATGGCGGCAGGCCGACCGTAAAAAGAAAATAAGGTTTCCCGAGTTCCCTCCAGAAACCGTGGAGTCGCCACTAATGTTTTTAAGGTAAAACATCAGAAAAAACCCTAACGTGAAGGTACTAGTCCTAAATTAAGATTTTAAGTTCGGGAGTCTAATTACAGGTGGGAAAGGTATTAGCACCCCACATTGTCCGTTTTAAATGGTTACCCTAAATTGTTTAAGTTTGAATAATCCTACTACTTTATAATTTAAACCTCTTAGAGATGCCTTATGGATTTGTTGTTGATTTAATGATTTTTTAAAAAATTATAAATTTTGCGATTAACAGGACGTCTCGTCCAAATTAATCGAGTTGTCATTAAAAGCGTGGTGATTTTATTTTACTAGTAAGAGAGATATATTGATTTTTAAATTTGGGCCCGACAGGAATAATTGTTCCCGCTCCTACGTATTCCCCAAGCGTTAGGGGAAATCAGGGTTACGTAGTTCTTTGGGTTATTTTTTAAAAAAACGCAAAGTAAGTTATATTTTTTAAAAAAGGAAGCCTTAGGTTTTATTGATTTTATTATATTTTAAAAGGAAAACTTAACAGTCTAGGTTAATTTGAGAATGAAAAGTTTATTTAAAGACCTAGATTAACAGGACGTCTCGTCCAAAGAATCTATAAGGATATTTTGATTTTATTATATTATAGATATTATTAAAGTGTTTTATAGTCTAAATTCTTTTAGGAAATTTTACATAGATTGACAGGACGTCTCATCTAAAAAACCTATAAAGACCCTAAATTTATTATCAAAATATTTTTTTTATGGTCGAAATTAATTCTGGGACAACTAAAGACCTATTTTATTTGGAAACTTAGGCCAATAGGACGTCTCATCCAAATTGATCCCTAATGTGAATATATTAATTTTGTTACCTATTGGCATCACAAAAATACTTCATGGTCTAGAAGTTAAACATAGGTTAATGAGATATCTTGTCTAAATTAACCCTAGCATAAAGATTTTAATTTTAAGCACATACCAACATTAATTTTATTCCCTATTTTGCAAACGTAGTACTCTAAACTTAATTAGTAGGAAACATTAACAGACACTCGATGATACTAATTATTGGAATATTTCTAAAGGGAAAAAAGATTCATAATTTAATTCTTTAAGAGACTAAGATCACATAATAATTGCACAAACAAATAGAAAAGAACAGGAGAAAATACCTTGTTGGTTAATTGTTTTTTTCTACGTCAATCCCCTTTCACGTTGATCCTTCAATTATTTCCTTTGTAGCTGTGTGTGAATATCCTCTCTTGATCTCTATTCAATTTTTCTTTTTTTCCAACGTGCCTCTCCCTTCTCTAACGTGAACGTGCTATATATATTGCCAATTGAAAAAATTTTGCTGCTGCATACCTTATCTTTTTCCGCTTCTTTTTTTTCTCTATTTTTATATACAAATATAATACCCCTGATGCCTTTTCCGTGTTTAGCGTACTGGGATCCCTTTTCTTTTCAATAGCGTTACATATATATATATAATAATAATTTAATCTAATCCTATTCCCTTCTCTTTTGTTTTTTTAATATAATAATGAATATCCTTAATTTAATGTTTCCTTTATGTGAATTCCATATTTTCGGCGTGCTAATATATTATATAATATAATTTTATTTAACAATCTTCTTTTATAATATATATATATAGTTTAAAAACTGATTTCATCTTTATAACAACCTTATCTCATTTTATTTGAAAGCTTTATCTCTTTCTGTTCAAAAATAAAATAAAATTTATCCCTTCTTTCTCTAATCTTCTAGAATCTTATTTAAATTTTAAACCTCCTTGTTAAATTTTAAATTTTGAATTTATGTTTCTAATAAAGAAAAAATTTTAAAAAAATCTAGATCAAATAATTTGAAATTCAAACAAGCCCACAGGTTTATTTTTCTTTAAAAAATAAATTATTATTTTTTATTTTTACTTTTTTTTTTGAAAATTTTAAATGGACCCGGACAAAATTGGGTAGCAACAGTTATATATGAGTTTAATGATGTTGAACATGTATGATATGTTTATATATGTGATTATGTGGTGTGGGACAGCCGACGATATATGTTACCCCTCATTTTCGGCTATCGTAGTCCTTTGAGGCCCGGTTGAGGTACCCAGTGGTTGAGGTGGAGAGTCAAGTAGGACTCGGTGGACCAAGAAGGGTTCACGGGGTGTCAAGTAGGACCCCAACTGAAGGCCGATCCTTTAGTATCCAGATATTAGGAGTCAATATGCATGTGAGTCAGTGGTTTATATGTGACTTGATATTGTTGAATGATTTATGATGATTTATGGATTGATTGTGATTATAATATGGAATATGGATGATAATGAATATTTGATGCAATGTGTATGTACTTTATGTTGTTTGGTAATCATATTGAGATCTAGGTAAACGAGAATGATCATTAATGGAATAAGGTAAAGTAGAAATAAACGAAACGTGTAAGTTAATCAATATTAAGGACAATAGATAGTACTTAGGTGATTTTGAGATCCGGCAGGTTTTGAGACCCCGGAAAGGACCAATAGGTTCCCTAGGATATTTAGAAACTGTGCATATAGGCCTTAGGCAAGTTGGAGCCCATTTAGGTTGTTTAGTGTATTGGTTTTGCATATAAATGGTTTAAATGTATTTTCACGCATAACTTACGCGTATGATGGAATTTTAGTGAATGGGTAGCGTAAACAGTTCCGGAATAGGGAAAACATATGGCCCATGAAGTTTCGTGACAATTGGACCTAAAACGGGCCAATTGGGTAGGTTAAAAGCTGGCCAAATGGCCTAAAATGTATAACACATTAGGTGTCGTTTCTGGTGTGCTCACGTTGGGCAGGGTTGCGATTGAAGCCTCACGCGTAGCGCGTCAGACCTTGTTTTTCCAAAATTGGTGTTTTTGCATTCTGGTGGGTATTTTAGGGATTTTAAGTGTTATATAAATGGTATTTTGGATTTTTTTACATAAAATAAGTATCTTTATAAATATCGAATTATTAATTAATTAATTAATTTTAGAAAAATTTATTGTGAAATTTAATAAAATAAATTTTAAATATTGGGTAAATGACTGAGGATGTCACATTAACATATTCATATGTTCCAAATTATCAATCTTCAATAGTGGCTCATCTAGATAAATATTTAGATAAGATTTCCAGCTTTAACAACAACCTCACTTCAACATATCTTTAATTCCTAATACAATAACAAAAAGTAAGATGATCCATTAATAAAAAAATCAAGTAAACTAAACATGCATTTTAGTTTTAATTCTATGAAAAGGTAAAATAAAAGTAACTTGCATCAAACAAACTACTATTGAAGTCAAACTTAGAATGCTCTTAAAAGCTGAAGACAAGCCAGAGCCATGTATAGTTTGTTCTTGTGAGGTATTAGTAGTGGATGAATGTTGAGAGAAAAGAAAAAACAACTTACTCTTTATTTTTTTCCAACTTCCTTTTAGAGGTAGATGGATTAATTTTTTTTGTAGTAAAATTTCAATGTTTCTAACTTCATCCGTGGATCAAGAACTGCTCCAAAAGTAAGCACAATACTATATTCATCCTAATACTTCTAAAATTCCACAGTCATCCTTTTTGTCATATTTCTAATAGCACCATCTTCATCTTTATGACCATTAAGCAAAATAGATTGAACTTTCCAAATTTGTAAAAAATACATGTTGGAAATCATATAAGATGTACTAGAAATCAGATTGGTAATATCACAGAATAGTTGTAAAAACTTACATCTTTTCAGTAGTTTTCCATTCATTTTATGAAAAGCTATATGTATAAGTCTCTGTTAGAACTAAGTCTATTTTATCAAGACTCTGATGATAATGGTTCTTATCCCAAGATTTGTTAATAACACACATTGAGGCATTTGATTAAATAAAGTCTGCCTATGAGTTATTTAACCTGTCTAATTAAGTGTTTTAGGTCAAAAGTCTGTAAGGCATAAGCTATAAATGAAATGGGCAACTTATCACAAAAAGTCTGATATTGGTGCACAAGTTTATATAAGACTAAAGAAAAATTTCAAGAGAAGTTTGATCCCAGTTGCACCATCAGGATCTGATCTACCATGTCTTGTCTCAGATGGAACACGTTCTGTTCTTCTAAGTCTTTAGACTCAAGACCTCCATATATATAAAGATGTTATTTTTGTCTTGATATCAAAGCTTAATAAATCCTCATTAAAGATAGTTAAGAACTGATCTCTTTCTCTAGAGACTGTTTATATCATCAAAAGAGATGAGAAGACAAGAATTTGTTCAAGAACCAAAGCATACAACAAAATATCAAAGTTTATCTTGATAATGCTTTGAACTATGTTCGTATCAAGGAAAACTACACTTATCATCAAAAGAAGAAATGGGACAAAATAGTGCAAAAGTCAAAGCCCTTATGGGAAGAAACCAATGAAGTTGTTCTATGCATTTTAGATATTCAATACGCATGTCAGAATGCTTTCTAAAGGTCAACCCTTTTTGCTCTGCATGTTTTATGTTGAAAGAAGAAAGTCTACAGAAGAACTTTTATTCTGAAACTCTCAAGGAATACTATTTCAGTGCAAAGTTCTGATGTTCCTTCACACCATACCTTTTGTTCTCTCTTCACTTCTCAAGGTTTGATGCTCTCAATGGCTAAAACTCTCTCAACGGATTCAGAACGACTATGTCTTTTCATCAGATCATCAAACAGGTCTTTTTGAGTGATCTATAAATATGAATAGATTCAAATATTTGAACAAAGAACTTTTAAGACCTTTAAAGAAATCCTTGTAATCAGTTCACAAAGCATTCTTCTTTATTCTTAGCTTTTGTCTCAAAAGCAAAGACCTTTTTTTTGTTCTACCTCTAGTAGATCTTGGTCTTTGTTTTTCTCACTTAGTATATCTATTCATATCTTGTATCTTTTCATACATTAAATTCTTAGAAACACCAAACATAATTTATCATTTAAAACTGTATTTGTGTAGAAGTCTGGTGTGTTGCCAGCCTTTAGTTTCTATTGGGAAACAGTTTGGCTTTTGAAAGAATACTTAGGTTTGAGTCAGGAGTGGCTTGTTGAAACAATACTTAGGTTTAAGCCAAAAGTGGTTGAAGTCAATAATACTTATGGCACGGTCTGATGCTTAGATTGTAAAGGAGTTTTTACAATAATGGAAATCCTTCAAGTTTAAAAGGATTAAACGTAGCTTCTGAGTTTGAAGTGAACCAGTATAAATTCTCTATGTTTATTTTCTTTTTTCCTGCTCTTAACAGTTTGGTACAAAAGTCTGATTGCTTGTGCTTACAAAGTTTTTAATTTATGCAAAAAGAGTATGAGACTTATTCAACCCCTTCTAAGTCTGACTTTGAACCATCAATTGGTATCAGAGCTTGTCCTTTTGGGTTGATCACTCCAACGAGTGAAAAGGAACAAGATCTATGACAGCTCCACAGAACAATCAGCTTATAGCAGAAGGATCCTTTATTAATAGACCATCAACTTTCTTTGGTGAGGATTACCCGTATTGGAAGGGCAGAATGGAGATATTCATTAAGTCCACTCAATATGGCTTGTGGGGAGTCATCACAAATGATGATCATCCAATTCCTGTTGATGAAGATGGAAAGCCCAAACCATATGAACACTGGGTAGTGCTTGGATTAAAGAGGATGGAGATTAATGTTAAAGCCAAATTTTCTTACTTGTGCTCTAAGTAAATTAGAGTACAATAAAGTTTTTAGCTACAAATTAGCTAAAAAAGTCTGGGATGCCATTCAACAAAATTATGAAGATACCTCTAATGTGAAAAGATCTAAAAAGACACTATTGACAAAACAATATGATACGTTCAAGATAAAGGATCATGGGACCGTAGACCAGATGTTTGGAAGATTCTAAACTTTGTTGAATAAGCTTCAAGCCTTGGGGACAACTTTATCCACTGAGGATATAAATGTCAAGCTTCTTAGAAGTTTGCCAGAGAAATTTGATGCAAAATGCTCAGCTCTTGAGAAGGCTAAAGATCTTAGCACCCTTACTCTTGATGAACTCTTAGGTAGGATTAGAGTTTATGAGATAAAGCTGAAACATAAGGAAGTGACCAAGCCTTCCTCTTCCAAAGGCATTGCCCTGAAGTTTGAGAATTCAAGCAAGAAGACCAAAGTACTCAAGGTTGTAAAGTTTGCCAATTCAGACACAGACTCTGATGATAGCAGTATAGATATAGACGAGGAGCTTGCTCTCGTAACAAGAATATTTCACAGGCTGGTGAAGAAAAAGAAAAGCAGACCTAAGAAGTTTCAGAGGAAAGACCATAAAGGTAAATCTCAATTTAAGTTTAATGCTGACAAATCTACCTTTGGAATGTTTCAACTATAGAAAACCATGTCATATAGAGGCAGAGTGTCCTCTCTTGAAAAAGGACAAGAAGGATAAAAAAGAGAAAAGAAGATTCCCAAAGAAGCAAAAGAGATTAATCATATAGGATGATGAAGACTTATCTAGCTTTGGCAAGTCTGAGGAAGAGACTGTCTACTCAGTTTATCTTATGGTTGATGTTGAACCAGACTTAGAAGCCAGCTCAAGTGATTTAGACTCTGAAGAAGTAAGCTATTTTAAGCTCAAAGAAAATTATGATATTTGCTTAATGATTTTTCCAAGTTATTAAAAAAGTTTAAGAAATTGAAAATGAAACATGTTGATATGACCATTGATTATGAAAACCATATTTCAAAACTAAAAGAAAAAGATTTTGATAAGATTATTGTAAATGAAATAGAAGAAAATGAAAGAGTGCGCCTTGAATAGTTACATAGACTTAAACAAGAAAATCTTGTTTTGAAAACCAATTTAGAAAACACCAAAGTATGTTGCAACTCTCAAGTTGATGAAATCATCAAACTACAAAAGCAAGTGAGTTTACTTACTTTAGACCTAGGCAGGTTTGTAAATGACACTAAAAATTTGAACAAGCTTTTAGGTAAATCTCATGGTGGCCATAGCAGACCAGGTTTGGGTTATGTAGAAAAAGATGATTTCAAGAAATCTTCATCTCTTATATTTGTTTCAAAGAAATAGAAATATGTTAAATGTAATTATTACAAAAGATATGGTCATATAATTAATGACTATAAGAAAAGAAAGAAAAGAAATAGAAGAATAGCTAACCATGTAAGACCCAAGATCATTGATTATCCCTATTACAGATGTGCTTAAGAATAAAGATAAAGCATCAAAGCTGGTATCTGAATAATGGGTGCTTGCATTATATGACGGGAAACAAGTGTATATTCCTAGACCTGGGTGGGACTGTTACCTTTGGAGGGAACCAGACTAGACGCATAATAGGTACTGGTAAAGTAGGTAAAATTCCCTCGCTTGTCATTGAAAATGTATACTTGGTTGAAGGTTTAAGACATAACCTACTGAGCATTAATCAATTCTGTGACAGTGGGTATAAAGTCTTTTTTGATAAAGAAAAGTGTACCATCATTAACAGTGATGGAACCATATTCTTCTCTACAAACAGACACAACAACCTTTACAAGGTTGATCTAGGTGAACTAAATGATCAAAATGTAACATGTTTATTTTTAAACTTTGAAGAGGGGTGGATCTGGCATAAAAAACTTAGGCATGTTAGTTTAAAACATATTTCAAAACATCACAGAAAAGACTTAGTCAAGGGACTGCCAAACATTCTTTTAACAATTCTCTGCCTTGTGAAGCATGCCAACAAAGGAAGCAACATAAAACCTCTTTTGAAAACAAAAAATGTTGTTTCCACAGCCAGACCATTAGAACTATTGCATTTAGATATGTTTGGTCCATCTCAAGTACAAAGTCTGGCAGGAAAGAAGTATGGATTTGTCATTGTTGATGACTATACAAGAATGACATGGGTTTACTTCCTAGCACATAAGGATGAGTTTGTAAAAGTATTTAAGGATTTCTACAAGAAAATCCAGAATGAGAAAGGGTTGTGTATTGGTACAATAAGAAGTGGTCATGGTAAAGAATTTGGAAATGAAATATTTGAAAAGTTCTACAATGAGTCTGGCATTACTCATAGTTTTTCTTCTCCAAGAACACCTCAACAGAATGGTGTTGTGGAAAGGAAAAATAGAACTCTACTAGAAATTACCAGAACCATGCTTTGTAAAAATGATCTTCCTAAATATTTCTAGATGGAGGCTATGAGCACTTCTTGTTATATACAAAATAGAGTCTGTTGAAGAAAAGTATGGTCAATGCCGATTTATTTAAATCAAAACTCACGAGATTTGTTAATAACTAGCATTATGAATTCTAACTTAAATAAAGATGTTTGTTATCATTTGATGCGGGTGTTTAAGTATTTCAGGAAACATAAAGCCTAAGCTATAAAAGAAAGGGGGATCTTACACATCAAAAGTCTAGAAAACTTAATCATAACATGAACTCTTCAATCTAAGATGAAAGAAGAATCAAAAGGTCTGGTATTTTGCTTCAAAACTAATTCTCTCACATCAGAGTAACTCACCAGACCCAGACTTGAACAACATCATCTCAAGCTTCAGGAAATATGAAAGCATCAGACCCTGTCATCTCCCTTCAAACTTTTAAAAGCGGTCTGAGACATGAAGCATCAACGGTCATAAGTCATCTCCATCGAAGCATAAAGAAAAGACTCTTGAAAGGAAAATTGACTAAACAGGGTGGATTCTAATCTAGTCTGAAAAGCATCTAAGTTTCACCTTTATCTCACGCATTTAGAGATTTCCTAAATCAAAGTTTTCCCTCTTCGTGAAACTTATGATACCTATACTTCACCTACGACTGCACACACCTCAAATCTCTCAAAGCTATATTATGTGTATAGAACGTCTCTTTCTCTCTCTGACAACAAAAACTATTACTCTTTGTGCAACTTCAATAAGAAGGATTTTATCCCTTGTAGAACAACTCTCAACGGTCATATAATTAACAAACTCTCCCTAAGCTCAACAAGATGATTCTATATAAACAGAATTAATCTCTTCTCCAGAGAATCCTCCCAAAAAATATAGAAGAAAACATGAGGAAAGAAAAATCTATTACCAAGAGTTGAGGATAAAAAAGAAGTACTAGAGAGCAAAATAAAAAAGAGAAAGAGCTTATGAAAAGAAGATAAGGTAGAATACACTATAAAGAGTGTGATGGAAGAAGAAGAAAAATCATGAACGAGCACCACACGTTCATACACAAAAGCTCATATGAAATGAAGAAATGACAGTTTACTCAACAAAGAGTAACTCTACTTAGAAGATCTGCCATGAAGACAAAGAAAGCTCACTATGTGCAATCATCTTTCTACTTAGATGATATAGTAACTTGGGATATACCTTTATGCACCTAATTGCATATTATCCCAAGTCATGCTTTCTGGCTCAGTATATTTTCCAATAATCTTTCACTTTCTGAATGTACTGAGCCCTCTGGGAAAATAAGCCTTCTTTTTCTTATAAACCTATTTTCACGGTTTATCGCTTAGCTCTGCTAAGTCAAGGAGTTTATTTTACTTGAAATTTTACTTGAATCAATTCTTTCAATCCTCTGGTAGTATAGGTCTGGTGTGTTGCCAGACTCTGTTAGTGTGGGAAACACTGTTGGCCTGGAGAGACTTTTGAAAGAATACTCAAGATTTGATCCAGGAGTGGCTTGTGAAAGATTACTTGGGTCTACCCCAAGAGTGGGTGCTACAAAATAATACTCATAGGAATCCAGAGGGGTCTGGTGTGTTGAAGCATGGGTTGTGCTTAAGCTAGGAGTGGCTGGAGTTAAGAATACTCAGAGCATGAGTTGTGCTCAAGCTAGGAGTGGCTGGAGTCAATAATACTTAACACCTGATGTAAAACATTTTTACATAGTGGAAATCCTTCAGATTTGAAGGTACTGGATGTAGTCTTCACATTGGAGGTGAACCAATATAAATTACTTGTGTATTGTCTCTTTCTCTCTTATTCTTTACTATCAAAAGTCTGGTGCATTATTATTGTTATACTCAATAGTAAAAGTCTGGCAAAATTACGCTTGCTCAACCAAAAGTATCACGCTCTCCATATAAGCAAAAGTCTGGTCCGCTGTGCAAAACACTGTTGCATTTGAATATCACTTTTTGGTTTAAAAATGCAAACAGACTTATTTAACCCCCTTCTAAGTTTGTTCTCCGAACCATCAGAGTCCTTATCAGACCAATACTAAACAAGACTCCTTATGAATTGTGGAAGGCAAGAAGACCCAGCATATCTTATTTTCACCCCTTTGGGTGCACATGTTATATCCTAAATACAAGGGATCATCTTGGAAAATTTGATTCCAAGTCTGACAAAGAGATATTCATGGGGTACTCAATCACCTCAAAATCTTATAGAATCTTTAATAAAAGGACTCAGACCATTGAAGAATCAATGCATGTAAGATTTGATAACATTCAAAAGACTGAAAGGAAACTGGCAAATCTAGAACTTAATGATACAGGTGTGCAACAGCAAGAATCTACAGAAGAAAAAGAACAAACTAAACAACAAGTTGATTCTGAACCTGAGAAGCCAAGAGACTAAAAATTCAAGGCTTATCACCCTTCAAACCTCATTATTAGAGATCAAGCAACTGGAGTTAGGACCAAAACAAAACTTCTTAATTAGTCGTCCATTGCCCTTGTCTCAGAATTAGAACAAAAATCTATAACTGAGGCTTTGGAAGATACAAACTGGGTCATAACTATGTAAGAAGAGTTGAACCAGTTTGAGAGGAATAAAGTCTAGACCCTTGTTCCTAGACCTCAAGAAAAAAACATATTTGGAACAAAATGGGTTTTCAGAAATAATCTTGATGAAGAAGGCAAAGTTGTCAAAAACAAAGCCAGACTTGTAGCACAAGGCTATAACCAACAAGAAAGTATTGATTTCATTGAAACTTTTGCTCCACTAACCATACATGAGGCTATTAGGATACTCCTTGCATTTGCTGCTTATAAAAGAATCAAATTATATCATATGGATGTTAAGACTGCTTTTCTAAATAGGTTTATTGAAGAAGTTTTTATGAAACAACCCCCTAATTTTAAAGATATTTCTTTCCAAACCATGTTGTTAAACTTAGTAAAACACTGTATGGTTTGAAACAAGCACCTAGAGCTTGGTACGATAGACTCAGTTCCTTTTTTATTTCAAAAGGCTTTACAAGAGGAAAAGTAAATACAACCTTATTCAAAAAAAGCTCTCACACAAACCTTATAATGGTGCAAATATATATGGATGATATTGTTTTTGGTGCTACTAATGTAAGTTTATGCAAAGAATTTTCAAAAATGATGTAGACTGAATTTGTGATAAGTATGATAGGTGAACTCAAATTCTTCCTAGGTCTACAAATCAAACAGACTGAGGATGGTATTTTTATCCATTAGTAGAATTACACCAAGGAGTTGCTCAAAAATTTTAAAATGACTGATGTTAAGCCAATGAGCACTCCTATGCATCCTAACTGCATAATCAGTAAAGATAAGTTTGGTACATCAATGGATCAGACTCTATATAGAGGAATGATTGGTTCCCTTCTGTATTTAACATCTAACAGATCATCTATAATGTCCAGTGTCTATATGTGTATAAGATACCAATTAGACCCCAATGAATCACACTTTTCTCTAGTAAAGAGGATTCTAAGGTATCTTGTAGATACCACTAACCTTAGGTAGTTCTATAAAAGAACAAACCCGTTCTCTTTGTCTAGATATTATGATGCAGATTTTGCAGAAGATAGGGTGGATAGAAAAAGCACAAGTGGTGGATGTCATTTTCTTAGTCAAAGTCCGATCTCCTAGGGAAGCAAAAAGCAGAACTCAATTGCTCTTTCAATTACAGAGGATGAATATATGTCTGCAAAAAGTTGTTGTTCTCAACTTCTTTAGATGAAATATCAACTTGAGGATTACTCAACCAAAGTAGAAGAAATCTCTATGTTTTGTGACCATACAAGCGCTATAAATCTATCCAAGAACCTTATTCAACACTCCAAAGCCAAACATATAGAGGTGAAGTATCATTTCATTAGAGATTATATACAAAAGGGAATTCTAGACATGAAGTTTTTAGACACAGACTATCAATGGACAAACATTCTTATAAAGCCCTTGGCTGAGGCTAGGTTTGCATTTATTAAGAATAATTTAAATTTAAGAAATGTTGCTTAATTAAAAAGTCTACTTATGTTCTTTATATATGAAGTCTGTATGAATGAATGATAAATATGTTTCAATGTTTGGTACGCACAAGTCTGATCATGCTTAATCCACAAAAGCTATTATTTCTCTTTTAATATGTTGAGAGGTTAATTACTTTGGAATAGCCTTTTTGTTTTTTGTCTTAACCGTTTCATTTCTTTCTAGGCATTAACTTTAAAACGTACACATGTGGCAAAGTTAATGATTTTGTGTAACTATCACCAGAACCATTTTCTGTCTCCTTTTAGTTAAACAATTTTTCCCTTTTTTAAATGCGAGTTTTTTCAACTTTTTCACTCCCCTATGCTAACTCTTCAGTTTTTCCCTCTCTCTGCTTTCTCTCTGTCCTTGTGAAAAACTCTTTCTCTTCCTAAACCCTAAAATCCCATCATCTTCCTCAAACTCTCTCTTGCAATGGCTAAATCTTTCTCTGTTAAGGACATTGTTGACTCCTCTTTCTTCGATCCTGAGCATTACAAGCTTGAAGGACGTGATCTGACTGCAGAGCTAGAAGGTATTGGTTGGAACTATTTCTTTTTGGATAGGGAACCCTTTTCTCCTTCCTTGGTCTTAAAGTTCTGGAAGACCATGCACATTAATAAGAAAAGATTCATCGTCTATGGAAGTCTCAAAGGAAAAATGATTAAAATATCTGAAGATATGATCTCTGTTACATAAGGTTATGCCCCTAGTGGAACAGTTTTTATGGAAGACTTTAAAAGTATGGAGGTTTCTGCTCTGAACATAAATTAGTTGCTATATGGAATAATGCACCCTCCCAAGCTGGTGTCTGGAAGTCTTTTACCAAAGGTTAAGATGTTTCAAGTTCTAATGAAGTCTTTTAGCCATGGAAGAGTACAAAAGGCACTGTTTTAAAGCTGAATTGATTCTACATGTATCATATACTTATGAAGGAGAAGGTCAATCTTGCCAACATCATCCTGATATATCTGATTTCTTTAGGGGAGAAGAAGCAAAAGAAGATACCATATCCTATTGTATTAACCAAGATTTTTGCTCCTGAGAATGTTCCCATCTAGACTGTTGGAGACATGACTTAGAGTACTCCCCTGGTGAGTGAGCTTCCAACCTTCTCACCCCTAATGGAACAGACTATGGAAAAGGCTGATGCTTCTCCTACTAAGAAGCAGTCTACTCCTCAAATGGATTCCATGCCAAAGAGGAAGTCTAGTGAAGGACTAAGGATTAAGGTGCCTGTAGTCAAGAAGGCTAGGACCGCCAGGGCTATTCATGTTAAACATGAAGAATCTGATTCACCTATTAAATCTCAGCCTCAGAGTGTTGTTCTTCCTCTCTCTCCCTCAAGAAGTTAGCTTCAGACCCTAAGGTATAAGCTACCAAGAGGATTGTTCTTGTCCCAGACGATTCTGATGATCAAAAGCCAATAGGACTCTTGAAGAGACTGCAAGCTCCATCTCCTCCTTCTCCTCCACCTAAGAAGAATAAGTTTGTTCCTCTTTCATCTCAACAACAGAAAAAGTCTGCTCAAACCCCTGCTCATAACAAGATTTTTAAGTTCATGAAGAATCACAAAGAGTTATATCCAGATATGGATACCAGCAATTGGTCAAGTGAAAGATGGTCTTAGAGATTTTGAGTTATACACTTAGCATTGTGAACAAGAAAAGAAGCACAAACAAGAGCTGAAGGGAAAAGCTCAGAAGGAAAAGGATGCTCTTCAACAGAAGAAACAGGAAAAGCTGAAGAAGATGTCAAGGTTTAAATCTTCCTCAAGGTCTGTACCTTCTTCCTTTTCATTTCATGATCAACCATCCCAACCATCTGACTCATCTTTTCTCCCACTCCTTGCTTACTTTACACCCAACCCTAAAATTTTAACAAAAATAAATAGCATCTTCCTCTTACCCTCACTAATCATATCCATGATAACCTTATCATCACCAGACCCGTCCATAACAAAGATGAATCTGGTTACCATCACCCTTCTAACCAAGTTATCATTAACTCCTCTGGCTTTGACCCTAGTAAAGTCAAAATCTTCTCCACCCCTCGTTTCTCACCTCCTATGCCCATTGAAGATATTTTACTAAACATCACCCTCACCTTCTAGTCAGACATTGCCAGGGTACATGCTCTAATGCACAAAAAGTAGAAGATTTTGAATGATTTGGAGCAAGAGCCCCTCAAGCTCTTTGGCTGTCCATGCCTGAATCATCCAGGCAAGAAAATCCTTATTGCATTATATTATCTTTGTCCTCCTCTAAGGATTCTTGAAAAAGGGAAGAACAAGCGAGAAATGCGGCCTAAGACTCATTTCTACAAACCTACTTGGTATGAGACTTTTCCCAAGAAGCTCTCCATACCTTCTCTGAGAAACATCTTCATAGCCCTTGAACTCACAGAATACCATGCTAGTGCCTTTTGGAATCACCAGCTTTGGATAATCAATTCTAAAGGGCAATTTTCAAACATTTATGATGAAAGTCTTTACTTCCTTTATGGATTTTGGGAACGTCGTGGTAGAGTTTTCTGGGATCATGTTGTTTCTGAAGGACAGTATCTTCCCTTAATTCCCAGCCATCTTAGTTTCCTCTCTATCATCATTGTGTCTATTCCTGGCTTTCTATGTGAACAACTTGGACATTTAATCATCATTTCTTTATATGCTTCCACCATTATCTCCTCATCATCCAGATTCCTCTATGATGCCCATTTCTCTTGTTGATATCAAAAGAGGGAGAGTAGTCTAAGTTCTTTTGGGTTGAAGTCTGTGATCAGTGCTTTTGAGTTATTTAATTTATTTTGAGTTATTTTATTGAGGTAAGCTTATGTTTGAATTTCAAGGACAAAATTCTTTGAGGGGGGAGAATTGTAACATCCTAATTAAATTAATGACTAGATTAAAATTAAGATTAATTACAAATTAGGATTAATTGTTAATTGAGAATTAGTTTGAAATAAAAGGAAATTTGATGTTGATGGAAGTGATGGGGAAATGACACATGATTGGATGGTGGCCCCATTGGCATGTCCTTCCACCCGCCCACTCTCTGCTTTTCTCTTGGTCCATGTGCTGAAAGGTGAACCACTTCTCCATTCTCTCAAAAATCCCCTCGAGACTCTTCCTCTTCCTCTGCACTTCTTCTTCTTCTTCTTCTTCTTCTTCTTCTTCTTCTTCTTCTTCTTCTTCTTTGTTCTTCTTTGTTCTCCTTCTTTGTCCGTTACGATTGTAGTGTTGTGGAGGACTCGAGTTTCCTCACAGTTGGTAAGGAGCGATTGTTTGAGTAGAAGAGGAAAGAGGAACAACTTCCAGTCTTCCAAGCTGTGTGTGTGGTGTTCGACTGGGTTCGACGGCTACTAAGCAGGAGAGAGTGATTGTGGAAGCAAGGGAGCAACGGAATCAGCGTTGAAAAGCAGAGTACGGGTCAACACTGAAAACAGAGGAGTTTCTTACGTCTTTTCAGAAGGTAGGGGGTGCTTTACATCTTAAATGCATAGTTATGGACGGATCCCGGGTGAAAGTACTGTATGTTGTGTTTATGGTTGTGAATATGTTGGTTGTGTGAATCATATGATGATAACCTTCGAATACCGGGTGTATGTGTGTGTTAGCTGAGTCAAGTAAGGTTATATCCTTTCTCCGTCCATGAAATATGTGTTAGTAAACATGTGAATGCGTGAAAATGTACTGGATCTGTGTTGACCGAGTGCATGCGTTAAGAGTTGGTTATGCTCAGTCTTATGTGTAGTTTAACACTTAACAGTATATAGTATATGTTACTGATAATACTAATACCGAGTGTATATTGTGGGACTGTTGGTTGATTCCTGTGTAGATTTTTATATTAGAAAGCATGAGACTGTGTTGTTGTGAATAATGGCATGATTACCGAGTGCTTGTACTGAGAAGCCGAGGGTAAATCTCTGATTGTTATCTTATGATTATATGTATGCAAATGCTGGGTTGAATTTGATGGGATTTCATAATGAATTCATGAAATGCATGTGCTATGTGGTTTACCGAGTGAAATGCCATTGTTGTGCTAATGAATATGTATGGAAAAATAATAAAAGACCTTGGGTTGGACTCAAGGCAATACAGAGTGAAACACTCGTGTACCAGCGTTGGACGCTTGGTGAAAGTCCTCGGGTTGGACTCGAGGCAGTGCCGAGTGCACTAAGAGTTGGACGCTTAAAGACCTTGGGTTGGACTCAAGGTAAGCTTACCGAGTTGGACTCGGGGCTGCCCGTAACACTCCCGTTGTCGCTTGGAGCGATTGTGTTACATGTAAGGGCAAACGGTTTGGTGCCAGTAAAACGGCCGGATAAGCTTGGAGCTGAGAAAAAGGCTTGGAGCCTATGTTGCAACATAAAATGTAATAAAATTGATCGGATCCGACTGAAATTAATGTGTGTACACACTTATATTTATGATGAGCTCAATGTGGTTATATGCATATGTATGGGAATATGATTTATATGGCTGTGTGTTATTTGAATAAATTCCGATTGAATGTTACCGTGTGTGGATATATTAAATGACAGTGTATGTGATGGATTGATTGATGAGATAATGCTGTGTGCTGGAAAACTAGAGGATTTTCCGAGTCATTACTGTCATTTTAAATGTAAAAGCTCACCCCTATTGTGGCCATATTTCAGTGGATGTTGCTCGGAATGTGGAATGATGGGACAGCACCGATTGCTGGGAAATGCATTGTACAGTGGAAGTGTACATATGTAAATATATATATTGGATAGATGATTTTGTATAGCCTTGGCTGGCTCTTAATTTAACATTCTACTTTTAATGCGTTGGATTTGAACTCTCTCGGCATTGAGAGTAAAACTAGACAGAATTCAATATATATATATATATATAATGCTATGTGATTTATCTTGTTCAGTGGGTAATGATGTGGGTGAATGTCTAAGTTGTGTACATTTAATTTTTTATCAAATGAATAATGCTTGCGGGATTCCGAGTAAGGGGGAGCTAAGGTAAATCCGAGTGAAGTGAGTTTAAAGACCCTCTTCCGAATGATGAAGGGTTGAGCTAATTCCGAGTGAATTATGGTCATTAAAGAACTATTTCCCTAGGAGGATCAATCGAAGGGTGTTATGTGTGAAAGCCCTGTAATAAGCCTATTCCGAGTGGAAAGGAACTAGAGTATTCTGAGTGAATGAAGCCTTAAAATCCTTAGGCGAGACTTGGCTTAATAAGAAATTCTCGGAGTGAAAAAGATTATAAATGCCGAGTGAAAAATAGGTGAAACATTTCCGAGTGATACGTGACTGTGGAAAATATTCTGAGTGAGGAAAACTTATAGATTCCGAGTGAAACAGCCGAGGGAATCATTTCCCGAGGGGAGATCCAAGACGTTCCGAGCGAATTATGAATATGACCCTTCAGGAATAAAATAAGGATCTAGCTGAGAATTCACTGAGTGAAGCGTATACGTGGGAATAATTCCCGAGTGAACTTAGACTCCAATTCCAAGCGATGAAGATACCGAGTGGACTTGAGTTCAGATTCCGGGTGGTCAAATTATCCGAGTGCCTTGTTCGCTTGGGCGAGTAAGGTCTCGCTCCAGCGATCATGGTTCGCTTTGGCGCTTGCTTCCGCTGTCCATTGTTGAACGCAGCGGAGTCATGCTAACGTGGGGGACTCTGACCCGGTTCCTTCTTTCTTCTTGGTCAGATTTTGTCCCGATTCCCCTGTTAGCCATTCAGAATTTTTGGGAAAACTTTTCCCTTGTTTCGGATTTTATTTAATTTTGTTAGGATGTTTCATTTTGGTATCAGAACGGACTTAAAAGGTCCAAGGCCAAGGTATGCTTACTCTTAGTAAGCGGTTGTGTGCATTATGACCGAGTGTCGTAATTATTTGCAGCATTTGATGGATTTAATCCATGTTTAAGCACAATTTGAGTGGCCATGTGCCTATGAGGTGTTGTCTTGGGGGTATAAGATTATTCCTACCCTGGTCCGATTAATTATATGATACCTAAGGATTGTATAATAATGTGTTATAATTGTTGAATGTTGGGTTGAAGTCCGATCGGTAGTTAGTAATTCTATAAACTTATCCTTGAAAGGGGTGTTAATTTCAGGATAAGTCATGGCAAACCGTCAGAGCTTGGAAGCCATAGCCACGGCATTCCAGCGTTTTGCTGACATATTCGAGAAGCAGGGCCAGCCTCGAACTGATGATGACCAAGGGTTGGATCGCTTCCTGAAGAGGAAGCCGAGTGAATTTGAAGGGGGATTCAATCCCGAATCGGCTTATGTATGGATTCAGGAATTAGAAAGGATCTTTGGTGGCCTTCAATGTACTGAGGCCTAGAAAGTGGACTATGTTGTATATATACTGCGAGCTGAAGCTGAGTGTTGGTGGAAGATCACCAAGGCCCGATTGACTGATGCGGGTACCTAGTTGATCTGGGAGAATTTTAAAGCAAGTTTTCTGGAGAAATACTTTCCTGACACGGTGAGGAGTCGGAAAGAGTTAGAATTCATGGAATTAAAGCAGGGTTCCATGACTGTTGAGGAATATGCTGCTAAATTCGAAGCACTGTACCTGTTTTATCCTCTATTTCAGCAACCCGGAACCGAGGGTTCCAAGTGCATTAAGTTCGAAAGCGGATTGAGGCCTAAGATTAAGAGAGCCTTCAGACACTAGGAGATTCAAAATTTCCCAGTATTGGTGAACAAATGCAGAATTTTTGAGGAAGATGAGAATGTCCACCCGGGACAGAGCAGCAGGACCGACTCATCCTTGAAGCCTCAACAGACTCGCTTCAAGAAGCCGGGCAATATCGGAAGAGGCGGACCCTCCTCTAAATACCGAGGACGGGGAAATCGTGGAGAATGTTTTGGAGGTCGTCCTGGGAATGGTAAGTGCTTCAGATGTGGTGGGGATCATTTTGCCCGAGAGTGTGATGTTGGAAGAGATGTTGTATGCTTCCATTGTAATGAGAAAGGGCACGTACGCCCCGACTGCCCTCAGCTGCAGCAAGCCAATGCAAACGTACAGCGTGGAGGTTTCTGAGGAAGAGGTCGCGGAAACAGCGGCCAAGGGAATGGTGGCAGAGGCAATAGAGCTCGGGGTAATATGATGTATGCCCCAAATAACCGAGAGAGAAATACTGAGCAACCAGCTGCTGGACGGGTTTATCCAATCAATGCCGAGCAAGCTGCACAAGCCAACGACTTGGTGCAAAGTAAGTGCTCACTCGGTAAACATACTCTTGATGTAGTTTTTGATTCTGGAGCTACCCACTCCTTCATAGCTGACGATTGTATGAGACGTTTGAGGTTGCCGACTGTGTATATGAATCGGACTTTGGAGGTAGCCAATCCGACCGGCGTTAAAGTGTTGACATCAATGATGTGCAAAGATGTAACCTTTACGTTGGGCGATCGGAGTTTTACCTTCAATTTAGTATGTGTGCCTGTAAAAGACCTCGATATCGTACTTGGCATGGATTAGCTTTCAGCCAACAAGGTGCTGGTGGATTGCCAAAACCGAAAAGTGATTTTTCCGAGGCGGAACGATAATGATTACGCAGTGCAAGGTATAGCCCAGTTATTTGTGATGCTTTGTTTGACCGAGGGTGAGAGTAGAATCCGAGTGCATGATATTCCGATTGTTTGTGATTTTCTTGATGTGTTTCCGGATGATGTGCCGGGTGTCCCTCCAAATAGAGAAGTTGAATTCTCTATTGACTTAATCCCTAGAGCCGAGCCAGTCTCCTGTGCTTTTTATAGGATGTCTCTGACTGAATTAGTCGAGTTGAAGAAGCAAGTTGATGAGTTACTCGGTAAACAGTTCATTCGACGAGTGTGTCACCATGGGGCGCACCGGTGTTACTTGTCAAGAAGAAGGACGGCAGTATGAGACTATGTATTGACTACCGACAGCTGAACAAGCTCACTATAAAGAATCGGTACCCATTACCGAGGATTGATGATCTGATTGATCAGTTGAGGGGTGCTTCGGTTTTCTCGAAAATCGATTTACGGTCGGGTTACCACCAGATCCGGGTGAAAGACTCGGATATTCCCAAGACCGCGTTTAGGACTCGGTATAGTCATTACGAGTATGTAGTAATGCTATTCGGCGTGACAAATGCCCCTGCTGTATTCATGAATTACATGAACAGCATTTTCCATCCATACCTTGACCGATTCGTGGTCGTTTTTATTGATGATATCTTGGTTTATTCTAAGACCCCTGAGGAGCATGAGGAACATCTCCGATCGGTACTCCAAGTATTAAGGGAGAAACAACTATTTGCGAAACTTTCGAAGTATGAGTTCTGGATGGATAGGATCCATTTTCTTGGGCACGTAATTTCCGAAGAAGGTGTCTCGGTAGATCCTTCCAAGGTGGAAGCTGTAATGGCATGGGAGAGGCCTAAGTCGGTCTCGGAGATTAGAAGCTTCATGGGTCTGGCCGGTTATTATAGGAGGTTTATTGAGGGGTTCTCTAAGCTTGCTTTGCCCCTGACCAAGTTGACTCAGAAGAATGTCCCTTTCATGTGGAGTTCCAAGTGTGAGAGAAGTTTCCGAGAGCTAAAGACTAAGTTAACAACAGCTCCAGTCTTGGCATTGCCAAATTTGCAAGAAAGCTTCGTGGTCTACTGTGATGCATTAGGACTCGGTCTCGGATGTGTGCTGATGCAGAAGAACCGAGTGATAGCATATGCCTCTCGTCAATTGAGACCCCACGAGCAGCACTATCCAACTCACGACTTGGAGTTGGCAGCTATTGTCTTCGCGTTGAAAATTTGGAGACACTACTTGTATGGCTCCAAATTCAAGGTTTACAGTGACCACAAAAGCCTCAAATATTTATTCGATCAGAAAGAGCTGAACATGAGGCAAAGGAGGTGGACAGAGTTCTTAAAAGACTACGACTTCGAGTTGAAGTATCATCCGGGTAAGGCGAACGTTGTGGCCGACGCCTTGAGTCGGAAGTCGATTCATGTGGCAGCAATGATGGTGAAGGAAATAGAATTATTAGAGCAATTCCGAGACATGAACTTACATACAGATGTCTCTTAGTCTCGGAAAGTGACGCTCGGTATGTTAAAGATTGCCAACGAATTCCTGAAGCTAGTGTATGAGGAACAGAAGTCAGATTCTTACTTGGCTGAGATGATGGAGACCCAGGCTAAGGGCAAGGATTTGTCCTTAACCGAGGGCTCGGATGGAATTTTTTGAGTGAAGGGCAGAATCTATGTGTCGGGTGCTGGAGAGTTGAGAAAGATGGTGCTTGAAGAAGCCCATAAAAGTCTGTTAAGCATCCACCCAGGCACTACAAAGATGTACCATGATTTGAGGATGCACTTCTGATGGCCTGGATTGAAAAGAGACGTGGTCGACTATGTGGCTCGGTGTATCATTTGCCAGAAGTCAAAAGTTGAGCACCAGAAACCGTATGGCGGATTGCAACCTCTTGAAATCCCCGTATGGAAATGGGACTCAATTGCCATGGACTTTGTAATGGGATTGCCTAGAACCCGTGCGAGTTATGATGCCATTTGGGTCATTATGGACCGATTAACAAAATCAGCACATTTCTTACCCATGAACATGAAGTATTCCTTATAGAAGTTAGCCCAGATTTATGTTCGAGAGATTGTCCGACTGCATGGCGTGCCATCTTCTATCGTGTCGGACAGGGACCCCAGATTTACTTCTTGGTTTTGGGGAAGCTTGCACCAGGAATTGGGCACTAAACTCCAACTGAGTTCAGCCTACCATCCCCAGTCGGATGGACAATCCGAGCGGACAATACAAAGTTTGGAGGACTTGCTGAGGTCGTGTGTGTCAGAACACGGTGGTAGTTAGGACCAATATCTCCCTTTGATTGAATTTACGTATAATAACAGTCACCACAGCAGTATTGGCATGGCACCATATGAAGCATTGTACGGTCGGAAATGTCGAACCCCACTCTGTTGGTCGGAAACCGGTGAAAGTCTATTGTTGGGACCAGAAATTATGAAGCAGACCTCTGAACAGATTCAAGTAATTCGGGAAAGGATGAAGGCATCTCAAGACCGACAGAAAAGCTACCATGATAAGCGGACCAAGCTGCTTGAATTTTCGGTCGGCGATAAAGTGTTCTTGAGGGTTTCACCGAATAAAGGGGTCGGACGAGCCTTGAAAAGTGGAAAATTAAGTCCCCGGTACATTGGACCCTATGAAATATTGGAAAGGATCGGTCCTGTGGCATACCGATTAGCATTGCCGACTCACCTATCAAACTTGCATAATGTATTTCACGTGTCTCAATTAAGGAAGTGTTTACCCGATTGTACACACGAGATGCCGGATGATGAAGTCAAAATCAGAGAGAATTTGACGACTGTTGCTGTACCGACTAAAATTGTGGACCGGTCAGTAAAACGCTTGAAGAGCAAGGATGTGCAACTAGTCGAAGTAGCGCGGCAACAGAATGGATGTATTTCTTATACCTGGGAATGTGAGGATGCCATGAGACAGCAGTATCCCGAGCTATTTTATTGAGGTAAGCTTATGTTTGAATTTCAAGGACGAAATTCTTTGAGGGGGGAGAATTGTAACATCCTAATTAAATTAATGACTAGATTAAAATTAAGATTAATTGCAAATTAGGATTAATTGTTAATTGAGAATTAATTTGAAATAAAAGGAAATTTGATGTTGATGGAAGTGATGGGGAAATGACACATGATTGGATGGTGGCCCCATTGGCATGTCCTTCCACTCGCCCACTCTCTGCTTTTCTCTTGGTCCATGTGCTGAAGGTGAACCACTTCTCCATTCTCTCAAAAATCCCCTCGAGACTCTTCTTCTTCCTCTGCACTTCTTCTTCTTCTTCTTCTTCTTCTTCTTCTTCTTCTTCTTCTTCTTCTTCGTTCTTCTTTGTTCTCCTTCTTCGTCCGTTACGATTATGGTGTTGTGGAGGACTCGAGTTTCCTCACAGTTGGTAAGGAGCGATTGTTCGAGTAGAAGAGGAACAGCTTCCAGTCTTCCAAGTTGCGTGTGTGGTGTTCGACTGGGTTCGACGGCTACTAAGCAGGAGAGAGTGATTATGGAAGCAAGGGAGCAACGGAATCAGCGTTGAAAAGCAGAGCACGGGTCAACACTGAAAACAGAGGAGTTTCTTACGTCTTTTCAGAAGGTAGGGGGCGCTTTACATCTCAAATGCATAGTTATGGACGGATCCTGGGTGAAAGTACTGTATGTTGTGTTTATGGTTGTGAATATGTTGGTTGTGTGAATCATATGATGATAACCTTCGAATACCGGGTGTATGTGTGTGTTAGCTGAGTCAAGTAAGGTTATATCCTTTCTCCGTCCATGAAATATGTGTTAGTAAACATGTGAATACGTGAAAATGTACTGGATCTGTGTTGACCGAGTGCATGCGTTAAGAGTTGGTTATGCTGAGTCTTGTGTGTAGTTTAACACTTAACAGTATGTAGTATATGTTACTGATAATGCTAATATTGAGTGTATATTGTGGGACTGTTGGGTAATTCCTGTGTAGATTTTTATATTAGAAAGCATGAGACTGTGTTGTTGCGAATAATGGCATGATTACCGAGTGCTTGTACTGAGAAGCCGAGGGTAAATCTCTGATTGTTATCTTATGATTATATGCATGCAAATGCTAGGTTGAATTTGATGGGATTTCATAATGAATACATGAAATGCGTATGCTATGTGGTTTACCGAGTGAAATGCCATTGTTGTGCTAATGAATATGTATGGAAAAATAATAAAAGACCTTGGGTTGGACTCAAGGCAATACCGAGTGAAACACTCGTGTACCAGCGTTGGACGCTTGGTGAAAGTCCTCAGGTTGGACTCGAGGTAGTGCCGAGTACACTAAGCGTTGGACGCTTAAAGACCTTGGGTTGGACTCAAGGCAAGCTTACCAAGTTGGACTCGGGGCTGCCCGTAACACTCCCGTTGTCGCTTGGAACGATTGTGTTACGTGTGAGGGTAAACAGTTTGGTACCAGTAAAACGGCTGGATTAGCTTGGAGCTGAGAAAAAGGCTTGGAGCCTATGTTGCAACATAAAACGTAATAAAATTGATCGGATCCGACTGAAATTAATGTGTGTGCACACTTATATTTATGATGAGCTCAATGTGGTTATATGCGTATGTATGGGAATATGATTTATATGGCTGTGTGTTATTTGAATAAATTCCGATTGAATGTTACCGTGTGTGGATATATTAAATGACAGTGTATGTGATGGATTGATTGATGAGATAATGCTGTGTGCTGGAAAACTAGAGGATTTTTTGAGTCATTACTGTCATTTTAAATGTAAAAGTTCACCCCTATTGTGGCCATATTTCAGTGGATGTTGCTCGGAATGTGGAATGATGGGACAGCACCAATTGCTGGGAAATGCATTGTACAGTGGAAGTGTACATATGTAAATATATATATTGTATAGATGATTTTGTATAGCCTTGGCCGGCTCTTAATTTAACATTCTACTTTTAATGCGTTGGATTTGAACTCTCTCGGCATTGAGAGTAAAACTAGACAGATTTCAATATATATATATATATATATAATGCTATGTGATTTATCTTGTTCAGTGGGTAATGATGTGGGTGAATGTCTAAGATTTGTACATTTATTTTCTACCAAATGAATAATGCTTGCAGGATTCCGAGTAAGGGAGAGCTAAGGTAAATCCGAGTGAAGTAAGTTTAAAGACCCTCTTCTGAATGATGAAGGGTTGGGCTAATTCCGAGTGAATTATGCTCATTAAAGAACTATTTCCCTAGGAGGATCCATCGAAGGGTGTTATGTGTGAAAGCCCTGTAATAAGCCTATTCCGAGTGGAAAGGAACTAGAGTATTCCGAGTGAATGAAGCCTTAAAATCCTTAGGCGAGACTTGGCTTAATAAGAAATTCTCAGAGTGAAAAAGATTATAAATGCCGAGTGAAAAATAGGTGAAACATTTCCGAGTGATACGTGACTGTGGAAAATATTCCGAGTGAGGAAAACTTATAGATTCCGAGTGAAACAGCCAAGGGAATCATTTCCCGAAGGGAGATCCAAGACGTTCCGAGCGAATTATGAATATGACCCTTCAGGAATAAAATAAGGATCTGGCTGAGAATTCACTGAGTGAAACGTGTACGTGGGAATAATTCCCGAGTGAACTTAGACTCCAATTCCGAGTGATGAAGATACCGAGTGGACTTGAGTTCGGATTCCGGGTGGTCAAATTATTTGAGTGCCTTGTTCGCTTGGGCGAGTAAGGTCTCGCTCCAGCGATCATGGTTCGCTTAGGCGCTTGCTTCCGCTGTCCATTGTTGAATGCAGCGGAGTTGTGCTAACGTGGGGGACTCTGACCCGGTTCCTTCTTTCTTCTTGGTCGGATTTTGTCCCGATTCCCCTGTTAGCCATTCAGAATTTTTGGGAAAAATTTTCCCTTGTTTCGGATTTTATTTAATTTTGTTAGGATGTTTCATGCATCAGATAAAATGGAGGTTCCAGGATCTGGGAAGACGCTGATCCTCCATACTGCTGAGGGGTGTGTCAACGTGGTTGCACACCGGCTGAACTGGGAGAGGTTGAACAGGGAACACCCATATTGCTGGGTTGAAGAAGAATTTAAAGAAATACCCTCCCGACATGCCAAGGAGGATGGGAGCCCAATGGAGACGCGCTTCCGGGTCTATTCCGAGGAAAAATATAAGGGACGTTTCCTCATTCTTGCACCCCGGCCAATGGAAAGAGTATACCATCTGGTCCCAGACGAGAGGTCGGTGTACATGTACGATTTCATCTTTCAAAATATGGGAGTGCGTTTCCCCTTAACAGAATTCCAGATGGTCGTCCTCCGCTTCCTGGATTGTGCCCCCACACAACTGCATCTGAATGGTTGGGGTCTGGTGCGCGCCCTAGAAGTTCTTGGGAAACACTTCAACTTTAAAGCCACTGTGGCAAAACTCTTCTATTATTACCAAGTGGTCCGCCGTGTGAACAAAAAGAGTGGCCTCAGGTTCATCACGCTCCGGGGTGACTCGAGGGTAATAAACTTTAAATCCTTCACCGAATCTGTCAAGATTGACGGTCATTCATTCAAGCAGTACTATACGTGAATTTGGGTGAAGTGCAATAAGCCGGTCTTTTGGCTTAATAAGGAGGGGATCCCAAAGTTCCCCACCAGCTGGACACACAAGCACTTCCTATTAATAAAGCTGTGCTTATTATACTGAAGAGGACGAACTCTCTCCTCACTCTATAGAGGTGTTGAGTGCCATGAGGTCCTACTCTGTGGTCCTGAAGGGATTTTCGTGCATAGGAGTGCCGACGTCAAGGACGAATACCTTAGTAAATATCTGTTCTCTTACTTTTATATCTGTTTTATACTATATTTTCATTATGACTGTTGTACTAATGTCTATCCTTCTCCTTTTTGTAGCACAAATCGAAAAAGCTTCCGCCGAAATGCTCTCTTTGAAGTCTATGCTGGCGGATGATGATTCTTCCTCTGATGAGAACAATATTCAAGCCAAGAGGAATTCCTTCAAGGCTGATGCTCCACTGATCCCATTAACTTCTGATGTGGGAGATGACGTGCCCCTTCTTGAGGAAAAGAGCGGTGGGGAGCAGACTCAAGAGCAAGAGCAGGAGCAGCCTGCCCCCAAGAAAAAGAAAAGGAGGAGGGTGCTGGTCAAGGCTACGGAGAAGAAAAAGCCTTCCGTTGAGGGGTCTCCTATGAAACGCCAGAAGACCTGGAAGAGACCGCTATGAAGAAAGACAAAGGGAAAAAACCGGTCGAATCCCCTTCTGCCCCTCCCTCTCACACCGGCTCGGAGGTAGAGTTAAAGAGTAAGCTTCCTATGATCAGCTCCCCTCCGAAAGGGTCCTTCCTCTCCCCTTTCCTCTGGTTCCAAGATTCCATGCCTCCTAGACTCCCTAAACCAAGATATTGCCTCCGACCTTTTCTTGAGGCCGCTGAAGTAAGGAGTGCCTGCAAGGCTAGCCGCTGGCAGCTGGATGAACTTTCAGGCCTGCTGGACTCCTTAAGCGAGAAAGCGGATTACATGGAACAAGTTGTAAAACTTGAGGCCAATATCGCTGTAAAGGAGGCCTGGGCAGCCAAGCAGGCAGAAACTGCAAGGGGAGTCGAATAAGAACTGAAAAAGGCTAGAGAGCTGCTGGAGAAGAAGACTAAAGAAATAAGCCATCTTTATTTGGCAAACAAGTCTTTGGAGCGGTAAGTTTCTGAGCTTCAACAGCAAAATAAGTCCATTCCCCTCCTGGAAGAAGAGCTCCAACTTGAAAAGAAAAAGTCTGCTAAACTAAACGAAGATCTTGCAGCAACAGAGGCCGGCCACAGCAAGAGCTTGGGAGAATGAGAGGCCTTTAAGAAGGAGTTGCTGGCCCAAATCGAGGAACTGAAGAAGGGGAGTGTGTCTGCTAGCCCATCGGAAGAAGAAAATGCCAAGCTTCAGAAAAAGCTGGCTGCTTCCAAGGCTGAGGCTACCAAGGCTTTGGAAATATGTAAAAATATAGCCTTTGAGTCCTTTGGCCTAGCTCTTTGTCAGGTCTTCTATCGTAACCCCAATATGAAACTCAATTTGTATAGTCTTTATCCATTCTATGAGTTTCACGGAGGGAAAATAGTTGTGGTGAAGAGTGATACCTCACACAAGGATCCTCCCAGTTCCCTTTATAAATTGCCTCCTCTTCCTGAGGGCCAGAGCATGGGGCCCCCACCAATCACTCTGGGCCCTGAAAATACTGATCAGGAAAATGTTCCAGCAGATAAGGAGCCCAGAGGTGAAGGAGCTCAAGACCAGAGAAATGAGGGGGAGAAAAAGAAGTGCCCACAGCGAAAGATCAGATGCTTGCTTCTTAATTTTGCACTTTTTACTTTATTGCTGTGTACTGGGATCAGCTCCAGTTTTATTATTACTCACGTAATTTTCTTATGAATGAATGAAATTTCTCTCAATCCTCTGACTCTGATATTTATAAGTCATATACCGCTATAACATATTTTGAGTAAATACGTCATGCTTTTACCTCCGCCGTATCCGCTTAGACTATTCTATTCACTTAACTTGAAGTTTAGTTACGATAAACAGATGATAAAATAGATAATTAAACATGCGAATATTGTCCCCAAGTGTGAGTGTATTGGGAGATGAATATCCGTTATAAGATATTGCCTTAACTCCTTAGGAATGAGGGATTTAATCCACCCTGATAATAAGTGAATAATCATTTCCCATAAAAGTATCCTGCTGTAAGCAATTGCCTCGATCACAAAGATGATGATCGAGCCCTCAATCACAAGAGTGGTGATTGGAATTGTCCATGCCAGGAGTTACATCATCAATTCACAGAATAGATGATTGAGATCATCCGTCCTGAGGAAATTATTTCAATTACAAGGATATCAATTGCAACTTCACCAACGTTCGGCCAAACCTACTAGTTGTACTTGGAGTTCGGTTTATTCCTACAATCCAAGCCTTCGAGTGGGGTTCGGTACAACCTCGCAAAAGGTTTGATCCTACAACCCATTTTTTGAGGTTCGGTTTAATCCTACAACTCAAGCCTTCAATGGTGTTCGGTCTAATCCTACTAATCGTACTCAGAGTTCGGTTTAGTCCTACAATCCAAGTCTTCATGTGGGGTTCAGTACAACCTTTACAAAAGGTTTGATCCTACAACCTATTTCTTGACTCGAGGAGTTACAGCGCCAACCACAGAATAGGTGATTGGGATCATTCGTCTTGAACTTTGCCTCGTAGATCGGTCAATGCTATAAATTGTAATACAAGAGAGAAAAAGGTGAAATCAATGTATTCATGAATTAGATCTTTATTGAATTGAATGTGAATTACAAAGAAAACAAAGCTGGGGTCATGCCTCGTTAAAACCTTCTTGAGAAAACCCGATGGTAAAAAACTCAAGTGAGGAAAAAGAGTACATGTCGTCTTACCAACTAGCTGTAATAAATGCATAAATTCTGAGTGTTCTATTTATTACATATCGGTGTTCCATCGAGCTCTTCTAGCCGGTATGATCCTTTTCCAGTCACCTCGGATACTCTGTAAGGGCCTTCCCATGTCGGCGCCAATTTTCCTTTATGGGCAAATTTATTTCCCACACTTGCTTTCCTCAAAACTAGATCCCAGTGTTGAAAGCTCTGTATTGCACACATTTGTTGTACCGGAGGGCGGCCTTCGCTTTTATCGCCTTGTCCCTAACAAAAACCTCTTCTCTTAACTCGTGGAGAACATCTAGTTCTGATGCCAAATTGGCACTGTAATTCTCCACAGAAAAATATTCCGCTCTCGCCGATATTGCCTGGAGCTCCACAGGAATCATCGCTTCAACCCCGTAAGTAAGACGGTATGGAGACTCATTAGTAGAAGAATGGGGTGTAGTACGATATGCCCATAAAACATGACATAGTTGATCGATCCATCCCCCCTTTGCTTCACCAAGGCGCTTCTTTAGTCCTTTCAACACTTCTCTATTGGCTACCTCATCTTGGCTATTCGTTTGAGGGTGTTCAACAAATGAAAAGATTTGGATTATCCCTAGTCCGTCAAGCAACTCTGTGAACTTCCTATCTGTGAACTGGGTGCCGTTGTCAGTTACGATCCATCCTGGGACACCGAACCGGGCTATGATATTCTCGTACATAAAGCGTCGTGTCTGTGCTGATGTGATATGCATTACTGGCTCCCCTTCAATCCATTTGGTGAAATAATCAACTCCCACAATGAGATACTTAATGCCTCCAGGTGCGGTTGGGAATGGGCCCAAGATATCCAGGCCCTATTGATAGAAAGGCCATGGTACCACGGACGAAGAAAGTTCATGGGCCGGTGTGTGATGAAGATTAGAAACTCTCTAGCAAGCATCACACCTCTTAACGAAATCAATGGAATCCTGTTTCATCGTGGGCCACCAATATCCAGCCCTGAGGATTTTTCTCATTAAGCTTCTTCCTCCGGCATGGTGCCCACATTGCACCTCGTGTACCTCTTCCATTACTCCTTGTATCTCGTTCTCTTTTAAACAAAGGAGATATGGCACTGAGAATCCTCTTCTATAGAAATCACCATCAACTATAGTGAAATATGTTAATTCGCTTTTTACTCTTCTCTTCTCCTTCTCATCGGTGGGCAGCTGTCCATCAGCCAGGTAACGGGTATATGGGGTAACCCATGAATTCTCGTAGGAAGCATTAACCATTATGGCATTCAGAGAAAAGAACAAGGGAATGCTGGGTGATGTCAACGTACTCTGGACCACTGTTATTGTACTGCCAGGCTGTTTCGTACTTGCAAGCCTCGATAGAATATCTGCTCTAGTATTTTCTTCTCTTGGTACATGCTTAAACTCCAACATATTGAATCTTCCTTTCAACTCATTCACACAATTCAAATATAGCTGAAGTTAAGGCTCACGAACCTGGTATTCACCTTGAATCTGCGATATCACTAGCTGTAAATCGCTGCACAATGTCATCTCTGTTGCGCCAATATCAATTGCCGCTCGGAGTCTGGCCAGACATGCTTCATATTCAGCTTGGTTGTTGGAGGTTTTAAAATTAAATCGAAGAGAGATCTCTATGTGCATACCGTCATCACTCTCCACAACAACACCAGCTCCATAACCTTTACTATTCAATGACCCATCTACATAAATGGTCCAGTGGGCGCGAGGTGTGGCCGGATCTGCCCCTGTCATTTCTACAATAAAATCAGCCAGGACTTAGGCTTTAATGGCTCCTCGTGGTTCATAAGAAATTTCAAACTCAGAAAGCTCGATAGACCATTTGATCATCCTCCCAGCGAGGTCCGGCTTGCTAAGCACGGAACGGAGTGGCAAATCCGTTCTTACCAGAATTGGATGTGCATGGAAGTACGGCCTCAATCGTCACGAAGCCCAAATAACTACGAGAGCAACCTTCTCTATCTTCTGGTATCTGCTCTCTGCTCCCTGCAATGTCTTGCTGGTGAAATACACTGGCCTCTGCCCCTCTAGGGTTTCCTTGACCAATGCTACGCCCAAGGCTTCATCTGAAATCGCCAAGTACAAAATGAGGGATTCACTAGGGTCTGGTTTTACCAAGATCGGAGGACTTGACAACACTTCCTTGAGTTCCTGGAATGCTTGCTCTTGCTCCTGTCCCCACTCAAACTTCTTAGACTTCTTTAGCACTTTATACAGAAGAAGGGATCTATACGCCATCTTGGGCATGAATTGAGGCAGCTTATTGCACCTCCCTCAAGTTCTTCAAACTCTGCATGTCCAATATCGCTCGATATTTCCCTGGATTAGCTTCAATGCCTCGTTACGTCAACATGAATCTTAAAAACTTCACAGCAGGGACAGCAAAAGTACATTTCAATGGGTTCAGCCTCATGTTATATTGTCTTAAGCGTGCAAATACCTGACGCAGGTCCTCAACATGATCACCTCCAGCCGGAGTCTTGGCAATGATATCGTTGATGTACACCTCCACCAGTTTGGTATGCATGCCTTCGAACACCTTGTTAATCATACGCTGGTAGGTGGCCCCAGCGTTCTTCAAACCGAAGGGCATGACGGTGTGGCAGAAGACACCGCAGTCATTGATAAAAGCTATTTTTTCTCGGTCCTTCTCCCACATCAGAATCTGGTTGTACCCTGAATAAGCATCTATAAAACTGAGGTACTGGTAACCAGACGAACCGTCCACCATACGATCAATATTTGGGAGCGGATATGGGTCCTTCAGGCAACAACGGTGTAGGTCTACATAGTCAGTGCATATTCTCCACTTGCCGTTGGCCTGCTGTACCATCACCACATTGGAAAGCCAAAAAGAATATCAGACCTCCCTAATAAATCCGGCCTTCAACAACTCCTCCGTCTGCTCACAAGCTGCCTTCTATTTTTCCGGTCCCAATCTTCTCTTCTTCTGGGCAACCGGCCTTGTCTCTGGATAGACAGATAATTTATGGCAGCAGAAATCAGGGTCCATCCTAGGCATGTCGGCAGCAGTCCATGTAAAAAGGTCTTTGAATTCCTGGAGGAGTGCTAACAGGTGCTGCTCTATAATAGACTCCAGCTTATCGTTAATGTGTGTGACCTTTTCTGGGGAATCCCCTAAGACGACGTCCCTGGAACCTTTATCCACGTGGGATTTAAGGGATTGAGAGGGTCGATCTTCAGCTCCGCTTTAGGATCAAGATCGATCAAACTAACAGACCCAGCCATTGTTCCTCCGCTATTCAACTTCCTCTTCTTGTTAAACGCTTCCATCTTCACCATATTCAGGCTCAGGTTGTAGCAATACCTAGCCATCTCTTGATCGCCTCGGAGGGATGACACACCATTGTCCTTGTCAATGAATTTGATAAGGAGATGCAGGGTAGACACGATGGTTTCCATTGCGTTCAGAGTAGGACGGCCTATAATCCCGTTGTAAGGAGATTCCACATCTGTCACCAGGATTCTGGACTTCACCGTTCTTGCTCCAGGTTCGCCCTCAAAAGAAATGAGGGTATCAAGATACCCCTTGGTGGGCTGCTTCACTCCATTGAACGTTGTAAGCTCTTGTGTATATGGTTGCAAATCTGCATCATTAAAGTCCATTCTTTTGAAGCAATTATAAAAAATAACATCACAAGAACTTCCCTGATCGACAAGGATCCTTTTGACGTCTTTGTTGGCTATGACAACGATGATAACTACTGCATCATCACCTCCTGGAATTGTTGGGCCAAAATCGTCATCTGTGAACGACACCACCGGCGCTGCCATGCCATCCCTGAAAGGGCGGTTATCCCTGGGCTTCCCCTGTACTGATAGGATCATTCGGTGGTGGTTCTTACGAGCTGTGATTGACGCTCCCCCTCCAGTAAATCCTCCAGCAATCATATCAATCACCTCACGCCAACCTTGCCTTTGCTGCTGAGGTATGCCATCTTGTTGAGCTCCTTCACTGATCACCACTCCCTTCTGTTTCTCAGCGGCTGTGAACCTCCTGACCGGATTACGACTATTATCGCCCTCGCCATCACAGTCTCTCCCTCTCTTCTCCATCCTGTCTGGCTTGTCTAAGGATTTCTCTTTGAATAAATACTGTTTCAGCTTTCCCTCTCTGATGAGGGTCTCCACTGCATTCTTCAACACCTTACATTCATCGGTAGTATGGCCAACCTGCTCATGGAAAGCATAATATTTTCAGGAATTACCAGGTATTTTCATTGGCGGAGGCTTCCTTATCCTATAAACACTGAGTGTGGGCCAACCAACTTCCCTCAAGATTTGAGAATGTCTGGAGTTCAGCGGGGCATAGTTACTGAAAGAAGCCACGCGTCTATCCCGCTGTTGAGGTCAAGTACTCATGAAATCTTCCCTCTGGGCATGCTTCTCTAGCCTTACCCTTTCCTTGTCTCTCCGCAGTTACTGTGAGGGTGCTGATGGCTTCAATCTAGCTGCAGTAGTGAAACATCCTTACTTAATTAAAAATAAATCCGAAACAAGGGAAAATTTTTCCCAAAATAAAACCAATGGAACCGGGCACAATAAAAGAAGGCAAAGGAAATAAAACCCAATCCTAATGCAAACAGCGGAAGAAGGAGCGCCTAAGCGAGCCCCAACACAACGCTCACTCACTCAGGCGAGATCCAACACGCTTGAGCGAGACAGCCCAACTCACTCAGGCGAAACACCATTTGCGTAAGCGAAACCAATTAAAGACTTTCCTTTCCACTCACACTCGCTGGAGCGGACACTTAGTCGCTGAGGCGAGTAACTCCACTCGGGTTTTCCTTCACTCGGAATTAGAGTCTAGGTTCACTCGAAAAAGTCTTATACTCATGACTCACTTGTGCATTCTCTCACTCACACCCTATTTTATTCTTAGGGGTCCACAACTAAGACTCACTCGGAAGTTGACTTCTATAATCCCTTCACTCGGGAATGTTGTCCGTACCCATCTCTCGTAAATGTAGTCTACATCACACTAAAGCTTCCTCGCCAAGTCAGATCTTACTTAAGGAATCGTACAACTTCACTCACTCGGAAATACTCTAATGTCTCGCCACTCGGAATACATGTAAATTCCTCTACGTACAAGGACCTTGCAAGACTGAAATCTGCTCCTTATCATCTAGATCTTATTCTCCCTCTAGTAAGTTTACTACTACAGGCTTACTCGAATTTGTATTGCCAATGTAGCAATCGGGGAAACATTCACTCGGTTGACTTCCACTCAGAATCATCAAAATATCTTTCAATCGGAAGAAGGTCACTCGTCACGCCTTACACAGAATTAACTTAACTCGTATTTACTCAGAATCATACAGGCTCACATACTTAGTAAGTGTAACATACACCACCCGGACATTCACACACAGTATAAGATGAACATACAGTATTGATCCGGTCCTGACACCGGCCCCCAAGAGCATGGCTTTAATGCTTTGCCAGGTCAGCATTTCGAACAAGGTAAGTACGCTTCAAATACGGAGTATAGACAACCAAGGCAAGTAACTCCGCCTAGGCATGTCACTCCGCCTAGGTATGACACTCCGCCTAGGCATGTTACCCTGCCAAGGGTCATCACTCCGCCTAGGCATGTCACTCCGCCTAGGTATGACACTCCGCCTAGGCATGTTACCCTGCCAAGGGTCATAACTCCGCCAAGGCGCATAACTCCGCCAAGGCGCATAACTCCGCCAAGGCATGTTACTCCGCCTAGGCATGTAACGCCGCCAGAATGCACATTACTCCGCCAAGCCATAAGCTCAACACAGGCGGAATATTGAACTTCCCATACTGCATAGCGAACCCATACTCACAACCCCGGCACGAGATTGACTCTGTCTTGAGAGGTTAATAATGGGAATCACGCTGTCACGCATAAAGGGGAATAACAATAAAATAATAAAGCATTCACGCTTCCCAAGTAAGTGGAAATACCTACTACACTAACGGTGCCCGTGAACAACACAGGGACCCACTGTCTTTCTTGCTTTATGCTAGAAAACAAGGAATGGGCCCTACCAATAATGGAGCACCAGTGACAGGTATATAAACCTCAGCAAAAAGGTATACAGGGGCTCTTCCCCCATTTCTGAACCTTACTCTCTCTCTTACTTGCATAATTCTCTCTGACTGTCTTTCTAAGTCTTAAAGTATTCTGAAATACTGACTTGAGCGTCGGAGAACGATTGCAGGTACCACCCCCAATCGGGTCAAGGCTGAGAGGACTCCTCCAGGCAGACTGGGACACCGCCCAGTGTATACTACACTCCGTGTCAAGGCATAGGAGGCAATTCCAGGCGGACTACTACATCGCCGTAGAGCGAGTTACACTCCGCCCCAGTATGGTTCAGACTCCGCCTCATCATACGAAGACACTCTACATCATCAGATTGAGCTGTCTCAGGATCATAACTTTACACCCCCCGTAAAGGGCGGATCATTGGCACGCCCAGTGGGATACGTTAAAGTTATTCCCACCTCTCGTTTAAGAAGTCTGGTCTCTTATTGTGAAAGGCAATGGGAGAAACCAACCAGATGGGCACGTAGAAGACATCACTGCCCAGAAACAACCAGTGAACAGGCACTTAGCTCTCGAGTCGCCTGTGTAAAGTTCAAGAAGAATGGTGCAGGTTTCAACACCAAATCTAAAGGGTGAGATGATAAGAAAGCTGAGGGAGGAACTGATGGAAATAAAACGCGAAAGAAAGAACGTGGAGGAGAGAGTCATGTCTCTGATCAAGGGAACACATCACACAACCGAGGGAGAAAAATCCTCTACCCCAGTATTCAAATATCCCATAGTCGAAGGGAAGCCATGTACCTGGGGGCAGATGAAGATGTCATGTGCAGGATGTTCCCTCGGACTCTTGTTGATAATGCCCTTAGCTGGTTCAGCAAGCGACCATCAGGTTCCATGGACCATCAGGTTCCATTAACTCATGAGAAGGAATGGCAACAGCGTCTGTTGACCACTTTGTCATCTCCAATGATACTCCCAGAACATCTCATACCTTGGCTCAGATTAGGCAGGGGGAGCATGAAACTCCCAAGGACTTCTTGAAGAGGTTTCACATGGAAGCAGCTGCTGCTCCAAACTTGGCAGAAGCATTTCAATTGCATATAGCAATAGAAGCTTTGCAACCAAGCTCTGCTTTTGCCATGTCATTGGCAAAGAATCCTCCAGTGAATTTCGAAGAATTCAAGAGGAAAGCATCCAAGTATGTGAGCATTGAAATGCCCTTGGAAGCAACAGCAGCAAGAAAGAAATCCCCAACGTTACAATGGGGTGATAAGAGCAGATCCAGATCAGGTTTTTACCAAGAAGGTCTAATGAGTCATAACCTCGACTCATCTCTCTTTCTCTTTTTTGTAATTCATAATTAATGAAATACTCTAACTGATTCACCCATTGTATTTATGATTTTACTCGACGCACAACACTGTTGTGACAAGATACTTTCAGGACGGATGATCCTAACAATGTATCTGTTGTTAGCGATGAACCTCTTTGAAGGTACAACTGGGTGAATCACTCCATTCAGAGGCAACATGGGTTGTAGGGCTGGTCTTTTTCCAAAGGCCACAAACCGAACCCCATTAGAAGACCGGTGAATGGATAAAATCCAACACCGGGTGAAGAAAATGGTGAATGGGAAAAATCCAACACCGGTTAAAGCCTGGGCGTAGTAAGCTGGTTCTTCCGTAAAGCCACACTGAACCCCAGGTAATAAAGACCTTTTATTCTGCAGGTCGAAGACTCAATTCCCCAGGACGGATGCCCTCAATCACATATTCTGTGAGTTGACGAGGTAACTCCTGGCGCAGACAATTCCCATCATCATCCTTATGATGGAAGCTTTTGAAAATAGAGAAGCATTCACACAATCCGTACTCCTACGATTGAAAAATGTCTCCAGGGCGGATTATCTCAATCACTTAATCTGTGATCTGACGATGAAACTCTTGGCGTTGTGTACTTTTCCAGAACGGATAACCTCAGTCACCCATTATGTGATATGACGAAGTAACTCCTAACGTGGTGTACCTGCCCAGGACGGATGATCTCAATCACCCATGCTGTGATCTGACGATGTAACTCCTGGCGCCATACACACCCCAAGGACGGATGATCTCAATCACCTAATATGTGACCTGACGATGTAGTTCCTGGTATCGTACACATCCCCAAGACAGATGATCTCAATCACTTATGAGGTGATTCGACGATAAAACTGCTGATACGAACAATTCCCATCATCATCCTTGTGACGGAAGTCTTTGAAGACTCAATCCGACCTCAATATTGATCACGCTGAATGGATTATTAAATGCTTTCCTGCATTCAATCTTTACTCTAACTTTGAATTGATTATCCATGGCAGAATTTATTCCCATGCAGATAAGACAACGGCTCCAACATGCAACAACGCTTCGCAAATGGAGTCAACAAAAACTCCTTGGGGGAATTGGTGTCACAGCTATATGCTGCACCATACCGACCCTAAGGTACAGAAAACTCCTTGGGGGGAAAGGATTGGTGTCTCAGCTATATGCTGCACCATACCGACCCTAAGGTCCAGAAAACTCCTTGGGGGGAAAGGATTGGTGTCTCAGCTATATGCTGCACCATACCGACCCTAAGGTCCTGCAGGCTGCCTATGGAAAGAACTGGTGTCTCAGCTATATGCTGCACTAATTCGTCCCCAAGGTCCCGCAGGCTTCTTGTGGAAAGAGCTGGTGTCACAGCTATATGCTGCACTACGCTAACTCCAAAACGCAATCAATTTCTTGCAGGAACAACTGGTGTCACAGCTATTTGCTGCACCATACCGCCTTAAAGGTACAATCAATTTCTTGCAGGAACAACTGGTGTCACAGCTATATGCTGCACCATACCGCCTCAAAGGTCTAACTAATTTTTTGCAGGATGAATTGGTGTCACAGCTATATGCTGCACCATACCGCCTCAAAGGTCTAACCAATTTTTTGCAGGATGAATTGGTGTCACAGCTATATGCTGCACCATACTGCCTCAAAGGTCTAACCAATTTTTTGCAGGATGAATTGGTGTCACAGCTATATGCTGCACCATACTGCCTCAAAGGTCTAACCAATTTTTTGCAGGATGAATTGGTGTCACAGCTATATGCTGCACCATACCGCCTCAAAGGTCTAACCAATTTTTTGCAGGATGAATTGGTGTCACAGCTATATGCTGCACCATACCGCCTCAAAGGTTTAACCAATTTCTTGCAGGATGAATCGGTGTCACAGCTATATGCTGCACCATAGCAATCCTGGATTCAACAATTTTCATTTGATCAGGAGTTACACTCCGGTCCAAGTTCAAAAGGATGAACACTCCATCCAAAGCTTGACTCCGCCTAACTACCAATGTTTTACGGAGTACATGAGCAACAAACTCAAGCACTACCCAACAAGTTCAAGTAAGTCCAACACTTGTAAAATTATGCTTCATTGGAATTCCTAAGAGGCTACTCCGCCCTCTTACGGAATCCAATTTCTATGATATTCCTAAGAGGCTACTCCGCCTTCTTACGGAATTCAACTCCTTGGAAACTCCTAAGAGGCCACTCCGCCTTCTTACGGAATCCAGTTCCTTGGAAATTCCTAAGAGGCTACTCCGCCTTCTTACGGAATACAACTCATTGGAATTCCTAAGAGGCTACTCCGCCTTCTTACGGAATCCAATCTTACTGGAATTCCTAAGAGGCCACTCCACCTTCTTACGGAATCCAACTTCATTGAAATTCCTAAGAGGCTACTCCGCCTTCTTACGGAATCCAATCTTACTGGAATTCCTAAGAGGCCACTCTGCCTTCTTACGGAATCCAACTTCATTGAAATTCCTAAGAGGCTACTCCGCCTTCTTACGGAATACAACTCATTGGAATTCCTAAGAGGCTACTCCGCCTTCTTACGGAATCCAATCTTACTGGAATTCCTAAGAGGCCACTCCGCCTTCTTACGGAATCAACCTCCTTAACATTCCTAAGAGGCTACTCCGCCTTCTTACGGAATCCAACTTCATTGGAATTCTTGAGGCCATTCCGCCTTCTTACGGAATCCAACTTCATTGAAGTTCCTAAGAGGCTACTCCGCCTTCTTACGGAATCTGTTTCATTAAAATTCCTAAGAGGCCACTCCGCCTTCTTACGGAATCCAACTTCATTGAAGTTCCTAAGAGGCTACTCCGCCTTCTTACGGAATCTGTTTCATTAAAATTCCTAAGAGGCCACTCCGCCTTCTTACGGAATCCAACTTCATTGGAATTCCTGAGGCCATTCCGCCTTCTTACGGAATCTAACTTCATTGAAGTTCCTAAGAGGCTACTCCGCCTTATTGTTGAATTTACTTCATTGGAATTCCTAAGAGGCCACTCCGCCTTCTTACGGAATCCAACTCATTAAAATTCCTAAGAGGTTACTCCGCCTCCTTACGGAATCCATGGCGTACGTGGCAATGACAGATTGAAACGACAAAACGTGGTTTCGAGGCGCTTTAATGACAGGCGTGACAAGTAATGACAAGCAACAAATGCATGAAAACACTTGTCCGTAAATCCTGAACTAGCAAACGCCGCCTAAACCCACGTCTATAAAAGCTAAGTGTTGTAGCTCATTACAGTGACTCCGCCAGTCACTATAACAAGCTAAGAGGCTAATGATCCGGTCCTGACACCGGCCCCCAAGAGCATGGCTTTAATGCTTTGCCAGGTCAGCATTTCGAACAAGGTAAGTACGCTTCAAATACGGAGTATAGACAACCAAGGCAAGTAACTCCGCCTAGGCATGTCACTCCGCCTAGGTATGACACTCCGCCTAGGCATGTTACCCTGCCAAGGGTCATCACTCCGCCTAGGCATGTCACTCCGCCTAGGTATGACACTCCGCCTAGGCATGTTACCCTGCCAAGGGTCATAACTCCGCCAAGGCGCATAACTCCGCCAAGGCATGTTACTCCGCCTAGGCATGTAACGCCGCCAGAATGCACATTACTCCGCCAAGCCATAGGCTCAACACAGGCGGAATATTGAACTTCCCATACTGCGTAGCGAACCCATACTCACAACCCCGGCACGAGATTGACTCTGTCTTGAGAGGTTAATAATGGGAATCACACTGTCACGCATAAAGGGGAATAACAATAAAATAATAAAGCATTCACGCTTCCCAAGTAAGTGGAAATACGTACTACACTAACGGTGCCCGTGAACAACACAGGGACCCACTGTCTTTCTTGCTTTATGCTAGAAAACAAGGAACGGGCCCTACCAATAATGGAGCACCAGTGACAGGTATATAAACCTCAGCAAAAAGGTATACAGGGGCTCTTCCCCCATTTCTAAACCTTACTCTCTCTCTTACTTGCATAATTCTCTCTGACTGTCTTTCTAAGTCTTAAAGTATTCTGAAATACTGACTTGAGCGTCGGAGAACGATTGCAGGTACCACCCCCAATCGGGTCAAGGCTGAGAGGACTCCTCCAGGCGGACTGGGACACCGCCCAGTGTATACTGCACTCCGTGTCAAGGCATAGGAGGCAATTCCAGGCGGACTACTACATCGCCGTAGAGCGAGTTACACTCCGCCCCAGTATGGTTCAGACTCCGCCTCATCATACGAAGACACTCTACATCATCAGATTGAGCTGTCTCAGGATCATAACTTTACACCCCCCGTAAAGGGCGGATCAAGTATAATATGTATATATATAAATATTTATATGCACATTGTCGTATTCTCAACCCAAAAGTGTTTAATTTTGATATAGTTAGATAAAGGACCAAAATAAGAGCCGGCCAAGGCTTAATAACACTTTTTACACAGTATGTACAATTATATACACGTCTGCTGCATAGTTCACCTCACGGAACAGGTGCTCATCCATCATCCATCATTCCGAGTGACGTCCACTGAAATATAGCCATAGCAGGGGTGAGCTTTTACATATAAAATGACAGTTAATGACTCAGAATCCTCAGGTCTTCCACCATACAACATTATATTCCAATCACTTATAATATGAACTGTCATTCAACATGCCTACACACAACAGTAACATGCAATCAGAATTCATACATTTAACACATAGCTATATATAACATATTACTAACATATTACTCCCAAAACATACACATGCCACGCAATAAGTTCATCGAAAGTATAAGAGTATTTATATAATTGTATACATATCCCTTACAGTCGGAATTCATTCAACCATTCAAGGCTATATCAACCATGTCATTCTTAATAACAATGCTCCTACCTACATGCATGCGGATCCGCTTAAACAGTGATTTCAGTTACAGATTCCTTCCCGGCCTCTCGTCTATTAGCCCTTCCTGCGTGGTACCGGTCTTCCAAAGACGTCTCGAGACTTAACTCTAGCTCCCTCGGCTACCACGGGCCCTCACGGATCTAGCCAGGAATCTGTAGCTGACAATCATCTCATAGGGCTCCTGACCTTCCACGGGTCACCCCTTTCTCATATATGCAACTTATGTGTTTTATCAGCGAGCATCCTCGATTATCAAGCACATTCCACGTAACCATTAGAATCATAACCGATCCAACACAGTTCCTACATTCACTTGTCAATCGAACCAGCATACACAGCAACCAAACAGTTCATGTTTATAACATTCCAGATGAAATCAACCAACAGCCACACATACATATCCTTTCGGTATTAACAATAATAGGAACATGCATCACACGTGTTTATGTGTAAAATGACTATCAGAACTCAGCACAATAACCCTAAATACATGCATGTAATTATGTAACTATTAACAGGACTCTACTACCATACATATAGTATCTAAAGATTGACAATCACGCATTGCACACAACCATCATAAACATAATCGCACACACGTAAGGCAGTACGTTCACCCGGTACCGTCCATAAACCATGCATTTGACATGCAAGCGCCCCCTACCCACTGAAGGGACTCGGGAAGCTCCTCTTTTTCCCGATGTTTGGTCCGATGCTCTGTTTGCTTCGTTCACCACTCTCACTCGTTCAGTCTCCGTCGAACACAGTTGTTACCCTTTAATCCGCTTGGGAATAGGAAGTTGTTCTTCTTCCACTTCGACGATTGTCTTTCACCAACAGAGGGAACTCCGAATCCTCTGCACACCGTTGTCGTGAGTTTACAGAACAGAGAACAGAGGAGAAAAAGAACGAAGAAGAAGAGAAGTAGAGGAAGAGGAAGTCTCAAGGGATTAAGGTGAGTGGACAGCAGTGAGCTTCTAATCATATATATACACGCGAAGAGATAAGAGAGTGGGATAGGAAAACGTGAAGCAGTAGCTCTTCACGTGGCACACACACACAAGTCACAATCAATTAGCCATTAATTTAATTAATTAATAAGTAATTCATGCTTGTGCAATTATTTTTAGTTTAGTGGCTTAATCTCATTCGGTAATTAATTTTTAAATCGGGATGTTACAAGTAGCTTCCAGGTGCATCTCTATGCCCACATATTTTGAAGCTTTCCTTTGGAACTCCTCAAACGCCGTCGGAGGACTCTTTGCCAAAGACAAGGCAAAGGCTGATTCAGGTTGTAAAGCTTCAACAATAATATGAAGTTGAATAGCCTCTATAAGGTTAGGCACCAAAGCAGCCTCCTTATAAAATCTCCTCAAAAACTCCTTAAGAGTTTTGTTTTCTCCCTATCTGATCTGGGCCAAGGTATGAGAAGTCCTGGGAACATCTCTAGAAATAACAAAATGGCTTTCAAACGCAGCTACCATTTCCTCCTAGGAATCTATCAAACCTGAGGGTAAACTTTTGAACCAATCAAGAGCTTCCTCCGTTAAGGTTCTTGGGAACATTTTGCATATCACATCCTCATCAGCTCCTAAATACATGGCCTCATAACATACATCAAGATGCTTAGTGGGATCAGTCTCCCCATTATACTTTCTGATCGAAAGTGGTTGTGTTGTTTGTAGGTGCTTGGGGATAAGTACACTCATGAGCCTCCTTGAGAAAGGAACATTGAGTCTGTATGCCCTAGAGGTCACCACCGCCTGCCCTTTCCTCCTTGCACTGACTCTGTCTCCAAAATCTTGAGTTTGTTTCCTCTCCTCATAGGTGGGAATCTTCGAATACTGGAGCATAGTGGACTTCTCTCTTGCAGATGCATGATGAGTATCCTCAGCCTGAGACATCACTCTGTCCCCAGTTCCCCTTTTCTCCCTTCTCAACTCCATTAACTCCTCTCTGAGTTGCCTTATAACTTCATCTCGAGGGTCAGGGGTTACAACGGGTACCATTCTCCTCATGTGGGTTACAGGAGACTCGAAAACGAGTCTCCTACCAGCTTGCTGATGAGTCACATCCTCCATGTGACCATCCATAAAATCGCGTCCATCTCCTTCCATAGTGAGCTACTGAACTTCTACGAAAAGTGGGAATAACTCTATCGGGTCCCACTGGGCGTGCCAATGAACTGGTCTGAACTAGGGTCTACGATCCGGTGTGGGGACCAGCCACAAAAGTATATATTTTGAGTGTTTATACACTGGTACAGTGGGTATCCGGTATTATAATCTGACCTCTCAGTGGGAGAAACCGGTCTTGTTGTCCTGGAGATCCTTCACACCAGAGTTTCGCGTTGTTAGGGGGCGAAAGGTGGTGTCACCTGTGAAGATTCTCCAACGCTCAAGTTAGAAGAGTATATGAGAACTCAATGAACACTTAAGCAATGCAATAGTAAGAGTAAGAACAACGTAACCTTGCATGTGTTGAGGAATATGCTATTTATAGTTAAGCGTGGAAAATGAATCGTTGGGCGCATGTGGGCCCATAAGCTCTGATGCAGTATGCAAAGTATTAATCAGAGTAGTTCAGTGTTCAGAGCGTGACAGTGGATAGGTCAACGATTAGTGTACGATTCTGACACAGGGATGGGGATAATCCACTTTTTCTGTATATCACGCCTGTAATCGTACTTACTCCTTTCAGTGAATGATATAGACACATTTCGCTGTGCAGGATATCTACTTTGATAAGTAATGACTCCACTTATCTTATCATGACACTGAGGTAAACGGTTATATGTGACGGAGGAATGAGAGGGGATAAAGGATTCGGTGTCTCATATGCGACTTCGGATGACCGGTGTAGGAAGGGATCCTACTTGGTGTCTTTTCAGTACGGATATGCGACATATGACACCGGTTGTCCTTCAGTATAGTTAAGATGTCGTCTCATCATAGGGGCCAGTATCCAGACCGGGTCACCTATAAATAGATGTTTGAAGTTGTAAGGAAGATACACAAGAGATACATAAGAAATACATGCTTTAGTTTTCATTACATTTGTATATCTTTGCTTTAGTTTCTTAAGTTTTAGTTCTTTCTCTTATTTTATTTCTTTGTTCTATATTCCATCCCTCAAGTTATGGTTTTCATTTCCCTTCCTCAATATCAAGTAAGTTAATTTTATTATTTGTTATTTACTTTTATAATTAAAGTTATAGTTAATTTAATATTAGCTTTCATTGTTAAAAATTATCATGGAAGCTTAATCTTTTAAAATCAACTCAAGGAATTTAATTTTTCTATATGTTAACTTTGAGTTCTTGCTCTTAATATTTTGGTTGAAGATAATTACTTTTCTTTGTTTCTCAAACACTTATGATGGTAGATTATTTAAGTGTATAACCGATTGATATATAATTAAACAATCTATAATCTAAAATGATGTTGATTGGTTAATCAATAATCAATTTGAGAATAAAGATTAAGTCACTAAATAAGATATTTCTATTTAGTTTCTTAACTCAATCAAATTATGGTTTTAAAGTTATTTTAATAATTAATAAGAATATATTGATTGATTATTCTTATTAGTTCATTAATTTGATTATAGAAGATTTTCTAGAATATAATCATTTAGGGATTCCAAATGATTCAAGATTGAGAAATTAATTATATTTAATCATATTTATGACCAATGATTAGTTAAGTAAAGATTTATTAATTCCTTGGGTTGGTTCTTTCTAAATTTGATTAATCTCACTCATATATTTACTTTTTGCACTATTATATAATTACTTAATTTTCCTTTCAATCTCAACACAAATCCCCTATTTGTTATAACTAAATTGAGTGTAAATAATTTAACTAAGGTCCTCGAGAGATGACTAAGGTTGTTCACCTTATACTATATTAATTTAACTTTTTATTTGACCCGACAACAACAACGTGTCACTCCTCAAGGTCTGATGCTCTCAACGGCTAAAACTCTCTCAACAAATTCACAACGGCTATGTCTTTTCATTATATCATTAAACGGTCTTTTTAAGTGATTTATAAATATGAAGAGATTCAAAGATTTAAAGAAAGAACTTCTGAGACCTTTAAAGAAATCCTTGCAATCAGTTCACAAAACATTCTTCTTCATTTTTAGCTTTTGTCTTAAAAGCACAGACCTTTTTTTATATTTTGCCTCTAGCAGACCTTGCTCTTTGTTTTTCTCACTTAGTGTATCTGTTCATATCTTGTATCTTTTCATACACTAAGTTCTTAGAAACACCAAACACAATTTATCATTCAAACATGTATTTGTGTAGAAATCTAGTGTGTTACTAGCATTTAGTTTCTGTTGGGAAATAGTTTGTGGCATGAAGAGGCTTTTGAAAGAATACTTGGGTTTGAGCCAGGAGTGGCTGTTGAAAGAATACTTGGGTTTGAGCCAGGAGTGGCTGTTGAAACAATACTTGGGTTTAAGCTAAAAGTGATTGGAGTCCAGAATACTTATGACATGGTATGGTGCTAAGATTGTAAAAAGAGTTTTAACAATTATGGAAATCCTTTAAGTTTGAAGGGACTGCTTATGAGTTGAAAGTGAACTAGTATAAATTCTCTTTGTTCATTCTCTCTTTCCATGCTCTTAATAGTCTGGTGCAAAATTCTGATTGTTTACGCTTACAAAGTTTTTAATTTTTACAAAAAGAGTCTGAGACTTATTCAACCCTCCTTCTAAGTCTGAATCTAAACCATCAGTTTCATTATCCTAATGTAAGTTGACAAACACAAGTTAATCCTTGAGAGCACTCCGAAACATAAAAAATTAAGCTTGAGTTTCATCTTGTAATGCAATCAAGATTTAATCCATAACTTTCAACAACACCAACCTTTTGTTTACACTCCTTGAACTTCAACATTCTACTCTTCGAGCATTTAACATGTTTGATACCTTTCTTAATCTTATGTAGTGCAGTGTGTGCCACTTTTATTCCGTCATAGACCATTAAACTTAAAATGTCTACAGAACACCGCCCATGAAAGAACTCTTCATCACACGATAATTATTTTCACAATACAAGTTAAATTTTCAAAGTTTGTTGCATAACATCATTTGCCGATACATTGTCTAAAGTAATTGAAAAAAACTTGTCTTGTATTCCTCAATCATTCAAAAACTTATTGATTTTCTTAGACAATTTAAAGCCAATGTAAGGAGATGGCATATGACAAGAATTAATAATTTTTCTATTTAACTTCCATTTTTTGTCAACATAATGAATAGTCAAACAAATGTAACCCTAAGTTTTAATTGATGTCTACAAATCAAATGCCAATGACATTCTACTTGGAATCATTCTCACATCCACTTTGAGATTTTCTTTCATTCTCAAACACATTTTATTAATATCATCTTTGAAGTATTTTTTTATTATAGAAATAATATCAAAATTATATGGAAAATCACGTCTTATCATGAAATAAGTCAACTTATCGTCGATTATCAAATTAGCTATCTTCCTAAACTTTTTCTCCTTCATGTCAACCATCATCTAACCAACATCTTCAAATTTATTTTTCTTTCACTTCTCAATATGAAAATTTAAGTGTGAGATCTTATATTTCTTTCCACCAATGACAAACTCAACAGGACACCAATTACCGTATGCTCTCTCATTTCCATCCTTATCCTTTCCAATCTTTGTAAAAAATTTCCAACAATAATCAATAGTTTACTTTTTAGGCTTTATAAAAGTAGGTTCAACTTGTTTAGATATTCTTCCTTACTAATTTCCAAATTAATTTGTTTTTCAATCTCATCACTGCAAAAAAACAATGGTTTACTAATCATGGATTCCATTTTTAATGTTGTATGAAAGCAACACAATATTTAATTTAAAAGATTTAGCCTATAATAACTAAACCATCTAACATACTAATTACACAACCAAAAGTTTAGCAGAGTGGCCATCAATTGTAAAAAAACTAAATTATAAAAATATTATAACTAGAACCATATTAATTTTGATGAATTGAAATACACAACCCTTCAACCAAGTGACCATATTCAATTATGTTAACACTTAACAACTTTTTAGGTAATGCATTAGAGACAAAAATACAAACCAATGAACACAACAATCCAACACAACTTACAACCAAAACCAAGTAACCAACAACACTCCAATAGTCCAAATGTCCAATATAAGTATACAACTAAGTAACCAACCAAGCAAAACTATGTTAACAACTTTGGTTTGAAATGTTTAGTAAGCACTCTTAAGTGTTAAAATATCATACTTTGTACTATTACAATTGCAATACTGAATGCGAGGAAAGCGATGGACTATGGAGGCATCACCCATGAGACGCATAGTGGGAGCAAGCAACTCATAGTCATAGACGCACATGCACTATGGCCACAAAGAGGAGCCAATGAGGTGAGGCTTGGTCATCACCATGAAGGGGCTAGTAATGGTAGGTGGCTAGCGGCAACGCAAATTGAGAAATGAAGTTTGAGTTTAGATGAGCTTGTGACTGTGGCTAGCAATGGCAGACATGAAAGAGTTAGTAGTGGCAGACGCGAGAAATGATCTCTAATTTCAAGAATTGAGAAGAGACAAGAGTGAGATGAGATCTAAATTGGAAAAGAAAGAGTTAAAAAGGAAGTGTTGTGGTGGTAAAGTGTTGCGGCGTAAAGGTGAGAGACAAAGAGAGAGTGGTCGTAAACTACTAATAAAAAAGTATGTTATGTTCATAACCCTAAATCACTAATTAAAAATAAAAATAAAAAATCTAATGCATATGGTGGTCTGTCGGGCTAGCCCGCCCCCTACTAATTACCCTATCGAGCTGGCAAGCTGAGTTGTGACGAAATAACGGATTGTGTTTTTTTCAACCCTGCCAATTTTAGTAGAATTGGCAGGCCAACCTGACGAGCCAGACCCATTTTGTCATCCCTAATATTTAACATATGATAATATTAAATCTATTATTAAATTAAAGGCTATATTAGATTCAAGGCAATAAAGAAAAACCTTTATAACTAGGTGTTGTCAGGATCTGATCGTTGAAATAGTTTTTGTTATAAAAGGCCTCAATAATGTTTTGACTGCTTGGAAAAGGCTCATATCATGTTAACCATAATTAGCAAAGTGATGTCATGTACTAAAAGCTTTCTAGATAAATAGTGATACGTGTTAAATTTAAAAATACATCTAGTCTTGAATAAAATAGACAAAGGACAAAAACATGTCTAATATTTGCAATAATTATTTAAGAGAATTAGTTTTTAAAGAATTCTCTTAATTAAATGGTTCAAATAGGGGAAACGTGAGTAAGTAACTTTTTCACTTTCTTAACAAATAAGGGTTATGAAAGAAAATTCGTCATTAATTTACCTAGATGTAGTGCAACTACCTTTTATATTGATGACAAAAAAATAAGTCTAATTTGTCTCTTGTATTTAGGACTAGAAGGGGTGTAAAAAGACAACTTATCCATATAGAACACCAGCTTATCAATAGTATTTTTTCTCATGACCCTTAAAAAATTTAAAACCCTAATCTCCTCCTAATAAAAAGCCATCATGGATTGATTTCTCCTAACTTCACTCCCCATCCATGCTAGACGTTAGTCATTTTAGTGTAGGAACTAGCTTCACTCCTCAACATTATCATTTTCATCGTAGCATCAATTCAAATCCAACATGCTAGTTTTGTATGTAAGTTTTTCACTTCCTTCTCCATGGATCTTGTTATGGGTTGTGAATTCTTAAATTCCTTTTCTTCCCCTGACTTTGAATTGTGGCAGCTTGGGAGAGTGTCTGGGGAAGTCGAGGGAAACCATTGTTTAAGACTTTGAGGCCTACAAGGTTAACCTAAGACTTGACCTCGCTTTCTCCTCTTCTTTTGGTTCAAATTTATGGAACTCCGTTACCCCTAATCTTCAAAACCTGTATGAGTTTGTGAAGGAAAACAGCTAAACACTTACGTTAGAGTGAATCAAAGTGGGATTTTGCATATTAAAAAATCATCCAAAGGCCGTAAAGTAATAGGGTTATTAATTCCTTTAGATTTCAATACTTGGGTCATGCCCATTTCACATAAATACTGAAATTTCTGCGCGTTTGGTGTTGAGCAACAATATTGGAGTTATTTTGGAAGCAAACGGTGCATGTTTCAAGTGTTGAAAATATATCGGAAGGTGGTCAGTGAACGGAATGCCATTCCGATAAGTCGTTACCTTTTTCACAATGTCGAATCCTTAACCGTTGACCTTGGAATGTATGTTTAATGCAAAATAGGTTACTAAAATGGTGAATGATATTTTTTAAAATTTTAAGAGTTTAGAAAAGTTAACATTCAATAGTCGAAAGCTTGATCAAAGTAAAAGATTGCCTTTAAGTATGTTTTATACGTACGAGGGGTTTACGATTTGAGGGATAAATGGGAACTTGATTTTGGTTTGGTTTTATATTGTTGAACAAGTTCTATTTTGTGATGGAAAATGATGGATTTGAGTATATATGATTTGATATTATGTTACACTATATTATTGAAATGTTGGTATGATGATTTTTTAAATGAACTAAATGTGTAACTTGGTATAACACCATGTTTAATTGGATTATATGGCAATTGTTTCCATTTTTGAAATTGAGCAATATATAGTTTATTGAAGTTAAGTGATGACGATGTCTGATTGAGTATATTGCACTGAGATTCGCATTCCATGCATTGATTGCATATCATGACATCATCTGTATTTCTAGCACTCAAATTTGCTGAAGAGACTGTCATGACATAATGCTGAGATTCACTCTGTAGTTTGTAGCTTGTTGCTTTTGAGGCTAGCGCTTATAGTGCTGAGATACACTTTGTGGTTACCTAGACACTCTTAATTATAGTGCTAAGATTCACTAAGTGGGTTGTCTTGGCACTTACTTATATTATTAGTCGGACCTGTATTTCATTATTTGTGCACAATTGAAAGAGAAATGTTTTCATAGACTATGGCATGACATTAACATATTTGTGAGGTATGAAATGAATTTTATTTGGTGTATTTTGGAAGTACGTGTATAGATGGACCATATAATTGAATAAAGAATTGGGTGCCTTGTAAGGTCTGTTTCATACTAAATTTAGAATATTGTTTGTTCGGTTATATGAGTATATATGTGTGTGTGTGTGTGTGTAGTAATACATATCTGAATTATGGTTATTGTTTCAAATTGTACTCACCCTCTCTACTTGTGGACATTTTCAGTGAGTACGCAAGAAAACGAATATGCTCAATGATCCAGATGTGGAGACACATTGCGAGGCCATAGTGGATGCATTTGAGTTTATGTATATATGTGCATATTCCTATATAGTTAAGCTTGGAATAGTACTTGATGTTTTGATGAATTTGGGTAATGGTATATGTCTTTCAGTTTTAGAGATTATGCCACATGGTACCTTGTTGAAAATTCTGAACTTAGCAGTTGTATATTTAAAAGATGACTTATTTTCAGCAAGAAAATAATATTAAAATAGGTACAAGAGATACCTCAACCTATATACAAAGAATAACTAATTACAACCCTGTAAGACATAATAAAGGTTCCCTATACCACTCCATAAATCCTCTAGAAAAACCTTTCCAACAAGACTTAAGCCAAACCCAACTACAAAATTGTACTAGTTCAAACATTTTCGCCACACAAACACCCTGATTTCTATAAATGACATTGTTACGACCTTCCCAGGTCATCCAAACAATAGCAAACCAAATAACAACAAGTCCATGAATCGTTTCAGAACCACTACCAAGTCCCAAAAAGCCTTCAAAAATACCTTTACCTTTACTAGGAAACACTGAGTAATAACCCAGCCGGCCAAAACAAGTCTTCCATAAAAGATATGAGGTCTTGCAAGAAATCATCAAGTGAAATGTAGATTCCACACAATCATTACTTAAATCTTAAAAAGCATTTTAGGTTGAGTCATGTGCATACATCTTGATGGGATCTTGATCATATAGTCAAGTTTGGATTATGTTTGGTCTGATTCTCATGTCAGGTTGCAATCATGTGGATGAGAGTGTAATATTGTGCAGCTATAGGGCACCCTAAGTGAGAAACTTGATATGCCAAGTTACTGTATTTGGGAATCAAATTCCCTAAACTGTTTTTTCATGCTAAAATAGATGCATGACAGTTGTGTGTAGGTTTAGATTTCGGATCCAAGTGTTTGACATCATGTTGGAGCCTCAACTTGTGCTTAAAGCTACCAAAACGTATTTATTCATATATCTTGCTCAAACAATCAAATTTTGGCAAACTGACTTCGCCAATGATTTTGAAATACCGAGAACATGTGGTCTATAAAGTTTGGTGAAAATCGGACTTGAAACGAAGAAATTGGGACCCCTAGAAGTTAGTCATTTTAGTGCAAGAACTAGGTTGCAAATTTAGAAATTTTAGTACTAGTGTAGGCGTATACACGATAGCCTGGGCGCCCAAAGGCCCAGCCTCTGTTCCTTTTCCCTCTCATTTATGTGTGCCAATGCCAGTAGTGGTGTGTCCACGTTGGCTTGGTCTTGTGCCTCTAGTATATGAACGTTGGAACGCCATGCATGATTCCACACCACATTTATTTCTCATGGCCTTGCTCTCCATGCTGCAATGTGTAACATCCTGGATGTTTGATAAATTGGAAATAAGATAAAATATATTTTGGGGTGTAAAATAATAATAAATAAAGGAAGGAAGTGGAAAATAGAATTTTAAATGGAATTTCAAGGAAATAGAATCAGGGGCCCTGACACGTAGCGTGGCCGTGGCGTGTAGCATCAGGTGCGAGTTAATGAATTGATGCGTAGCGTCATTGTGACGCATAGCGTCAGCGTCACGAATCAGAATTAAAACCTTGAGACAAAACAGAACCGAGGCATGCAAAAATAGTCTCCCTTCTCCATCTTCTTCCCTCTCAAGCTGTGGGAGCTCAATCCAAGGGGATTGTTGGTGGAATTTCAATGTTAATTGCTTATGTGGCTTCGGGGAAGAGAGGTAAGCACTTAGGAACCCCCAACTTTATAGTTTCTTTCTCCTTCCATTTGCCTTCTCTCTCTAACCGAAACCAACATGTATGATTGGGGTTAATTCTTGAGTTTAATGGTTGCCAGAACTTGGATGAGAACCTTGGAGTATCGGGTGTAGCAGAAAGTTAACCAATTTTGTATTCTGACGCTTGTAGGTTCGGATTTAAGGATTGGAAAGCCGTTTGATACGGAGGAACTTGGAAACAAAGGTCGGAAATAGAAATGGTAAGCTTCGGTAACTTAAAGTTAGAATTCGAACTTGTTTTAAGGTTATGGATTACGGTTTAGTAATTATAATAATTTATTGAAGCTTCGTTAAATTTGTTTTAGAGTTTTGAGGATTCAGGAAAAGACCCATCAAGTGATTTGAAGCCTTGGAAAGCTCTAAATCGAGGTAAGAAGGTGTGCTGGGTTAAGGTTAATATAGAAATGTGTGATGCTAACGGAGTATAAGAAAATAGTATATTATAGCTGCTTTTAATCATTTTAAATAGTTTAGACAGTCTATGATGAATTGTCAAGTATGCGAAATGAAAGTAAATGAGATCGTTAGAGTAAATAAGGTAGAATAACTGATGAATTATTAAATGGTTAAGTAGTATATTAGTATTATGTCAATGAGCGACCTAAAAATGAGGAAGTAAGGATGAATAATAAATCTTGAGATGATAACTATGAAATAAATAAATAGATGAACTGGTAATTAAATAAGTTGGCATATGTCAATCGTAAAATTATAGGATAGCCTACATGAACTAAGTAAGATTTATAAAGTATCGTGATATGGGGTGAGCATATGTATATATTAAGTGCGTGGAGTTCAGTAATGGAAAATAGGATGATTGATAATTGATAATATATGCATAAATGATGTTGGTAGAGAGTATAATAAATAGTTTGCTAAAGAACTTATATAAAATGAGATACTTGTCATGAAGTTGTGTAATAGATGAGTATAGAGGTATTAAACGTGACTTAGAAAAGTTGAATTGTGTGACCGCCCCGCGAGGTAAGTATATATCAACTTTTGATATTATACCTGAGATTAAGGATGTTAAACTGTATTGAGATAAGTTGTGATAGTATGTTGATCATGTGATATGTGTTGTATAATGTGTTATAGTCGGTAATTAAGATAATGGGATATTTCACTATATATGTGATGAGATGATTTATGAGTATGAATTATGACAAGTATTTGCTATGTGTAATATGTAACATCCCAAATTTTATAAAATGATTAAATATGATAAACAAATATTAAATAATTATGAATGAGTTAATAAGTGTCTCAAAAATATTAGAATAATTAAATTGGGATTTATTATGAAAAATTATAATTTATTGAGACTAAATGAGATAAAAATTCACCCGGTTAAAATATGAGTGTCGGACCAAGTATCTCCGATTAAGATGCCATTGGTCAGGGCTATTAAGAATATTATTGGGAATCCGAATCTATATTCGAAATAATTTTTGGATTTAGTATTGAGCCCGAACAGACGTCCTGTATATTATAAAACGGTAAAATTTTAATGAGAGGTAAAAACTTAAAAATAAACTCTCCTCCCTCTCTTTTGTTTTCACGCCATTTCTTCTCCTTCTTTCTATCCTCTCCTCTTCATCTCTTCTCCTTCTCCTCTTCTTCTTCTTCTTCTCTTCAAAACCCTAAGCTAATGGTGGCCCTCTCCTCCTCCACCATTTTCGTCTTCTTGGGAGCTTGAAGGAGAAGCTTGTAGCTGGAACTCTCCCCTTCTTCTCTTCCATTTTCGTGTGGCTCTCCCCCTCTCTTGGGAGCTGTCTCTTTCTTTTCTTGAGGTAAGCTTCTTACAATTTTTCAAGAGCTTAAACCTCTGGTTATGAGTTTTAGATGTTAGGAGAGTGGTTTATGTATGTGGGTTATTGGTAGGAGCTATTATTATGGAAAACCCCAAGGTGGGGTGGTTTTAAATGCAAGTTTTATAAGCCTTTAAAGGGGTACACAAAATTAGTGATTTGAATGGTGGACAATGATGCTGATTCATGGTGTTATTGAATTTTTATGGAAACCCTAACTTTAGGAATTTGGGGAAAATGTAAAATGTGAGTGGGAAATATATTTAATGATGTTAGTGAGTGATATTGATGAGAGAGAATGGTCATTGGTAATGATTGGTGAATATTAATAATGATGATTAAGTTTTGATGAAACCCTAGCCTTGAGAATTTAGGGAAAATATGTAATGTTGATTTGAGGATTGATTTTAGGTGGGAATACATGGTATTTAGAGTATGGGTATTGTTGATGATGTTGGGAAGATACTTGTTGATGATGGGGGATGGCACTAATGGAGGCAAATGGTTATAGTGATGGTTTAAAGTCATTTGTATGGAAACCCATAGATGGATATGGTCTTTAAATGAATAATGATGAGTTTGAACACCAAAACCATGATGGTTGTGATGGGGTAAACAAATGAAGTAAGATTGTGATTTGATGAGGTCTTAGACCATTGGTGTGCCATATGGGATTGTTGATGGATAATGGTTTGATAGGAGCCAAGTGGCTCATGATGAACTTGAATGGAAATGGATAGTTCGAGTAATAAGGAACACATTATGAATGATCAGAGTGATTTTGATGTCGTTGGACGTAGTTGGCCCTTTGAGATCTAGAGAACCTTGGTTTTGGGAAAGGAATTCCCGAAGCCTAACACAATGGTATAAATTGGTGTTTTAGCAAGTCTAGGACTTGATATTGGGCTTATGATAAGCTAGAAAATGTTTAGAATTATGAGGAATGCCTTGAGATGGCTTATTAATTGTATGAATGCATATGTATGTTGTGTAGATTGTGTTCCGGACTATATGGCGGAGCTTTTGGAGCGTGCACTCAGATTTCGGCTCTTCCCTTGAGGTAGGAGAGGAGTTTACATTCAAATTGCATGAGTTATATAATTGATGATTATTGTATGTCATGATACTCATGCTTGCCTTGCCATGTTTATAGTGAAATAATGTGAATGGCAATTTGTTGGCTATTGGTGATATTATGTGTGTATATAAGTTGATGAATGTTATGCTTGGTAATGGTGGATTTTTGAGAATGGCATATATATATATATATATGAATTGATGATGAATGTTAGTGTCCTTTAATGGGAGTAATGCACCGTCGATGAATAACCCATGAGGGGTTGAAATATGCATACACCATGTGAACATAGAATTCCATGTATTTTTGACGAATGAATATTGGAAATAAGAGGCTAAGGCCAATAGATGACATTAATGTTTATATTGATGGGGAAATTCCTTAAAATGTGAAACTAGGTGTTGATATTAATGAATAATTGAGGAACTAATAGAGCCAAATAGAGTTTTATGAGGATTAAATGGCATGGGATAGTCCCGATAGCTTCTATGCGTAGATTATGACTTGTAGAAATTGGAATGGGCCAATTCTAATGAGAATAGGCCCTTGAGTTGCACAAAACTGCCTCAAAATGGGTAAAACAAATATATACGCATAAGTCACTCATTTTAAAGGATTTTTGAGTGAGGCCGGTGGCCACACATCATAAATAATGTGTTTTAGCCTGTGTCAAAATTTGGTGAACTTCCGGTATCGTTTGCATGGGTTTTGGTAGTTAAGAAGTTTATTTTTGGTGCAAAATCTGTATAATTTCTACAGAGTGACAGGGCGTAATCGATTAGCCTCTAAGGTGTAATCGATTACCAGGCCTCTGTCCTTCATCTAATCGATTAGGAATCAGACTGTAATCGATTATGGACCGTCTAGAACCAATGTAATCGATTACATTCAAAGGTGTAATCGATTATGTACTAAAACAGAAATAGGGTAATCAATTACTTTAGGCTCGTAATCGATTATGCACAACACCTGATACATTATATCACCTACAAAAGTATAGTAATCGATTAGCTCCTACCCCATAATCGATTATCACCAACTAAAATGATTAAATCAATTTAGGAATTGCATGCTTACTTCTTTTGAGTACTTATCTTGTACTCCTTGGACTTTTAGGCTTACTTGACAATTAAATGGGGTATTCTGAAACCTTCTTCCAATCCCATATATATTTTTGGAACAATTGTGAGTGAATTCACTAGGGGTATAGGTGTGGTTTGTCTTAGTGGTGATTGGGGAATGGCTTAAGGCCTTGGCAAGGTATGTGTATGCCTATTTTAGGTTATGAATACATGTATGCTTCACCACTATGGATATATTATGAAGCATGATGGGAAGTAAATGATATGGTTACATGACACGCTTTGTGCAATGACAAAATTAATGGGAAGACAATTGAATGGCAATGAGTGTATAAATTAATGGATTTGAAATAGTGTCGATGATGATTAAAAGTTAAGGATACCACATATATTGAATGATAAATGATATTGTTGAATGAAAAGGGACATTGTTGTTGAACATGCCCTTGAATAGTCAGTGTTTACTATTTTGGATGAGTGTGGTGCTAATATGATTAATGCAAGTATTGACTTGTACGTATGAGATGCAATAATGATTGTTGAATGTATGTTTTGAAATATCATGTTGGTTTCCATGCGTGGATAAATGCTTTGATGATTAATATGCCATGATTATGTTGAATGATGAGATAGTTGATAATGTGATGAATATTATATTTATTGCCATGTGTGGATTTATGAGAATGTAAATGTTGAGCCTTGAGGGGCCTTGTGATTGATTATATGCCAATGATAATAAAAACCAAATATATAATATACCCTTAATTGAGAGGGTGAGATATCCTTGCGAGGTTGATTGGCATATGCATTATTGCATTTTGCATTCATGGCATGGCATAACATTGAATGTGTGGTTGCAATCACAATGATGAAAGATCCTGTGGGATTCTATGAAGGGAGTACCCCTTGCGAGGCGGGAAACCAACTTGATGATGATATGATATTGAGTCGGTGGTTGCGATCATCTGGTTGTGGAAAGTGAAAGGCCCTACGGGGACCATTATATGATGATGAGCCAGTGGTTGCGATCACTTGGTATTTGAAATGAAAAAAGGCTTACGAGTTCCTATGGTGCCCGTGGTTGCGATCACGAGGCGGGAGTACCCCTTGCGAGGCAGGAAACCCGTATGAATGAATGATATTGTTGAATGAAAAGGGACATTGTTGTTGAACATGCCCTTGAATAGTCAGTGTTTACTATTTTGGATGAGTGTGGTGCTAATATGATTAATGCAAGTATTGACTTGTACGTATGAGATGCAATAATGATTGTTGAATGTATGTTTTGAAATATCATGTTGGTTTCCATGCGTGGATAAATGCTTTGATGATTAATATGCCATGATTATGTTGAATGATGAGATAGTTGATAATGTGATAAATATTATATTTATTGCCATGTGTGGATTTATGAGAATGTAAATGTTGAGCCTTGAGGGGCCTTGTGATTGATTATATGCCAATGATAATAAAAACCAAATATATAATATACCCCTAATTGAGAGGGTGAGATATCCTTGCGAGGTTGATTGGCATATGCATTATTGCATTTTGCATTCATGGCATGGCATAACATTGAATGTGTGGTTGCAATCACAATGATGAAAGATCCTGTGGGATTCTATGAAAGGAGTACCCCTTGCGAGGCGGGAAACCAACTTGATGATGATATGATATTGAGCCGGTGGTTGCGATCATCTGGTTGTGGAAAGTGAAAGGCCCTGCGGGGACCATTATAGGATGATGAGCCAGTGGTTGCGATCACTTGGTATTTGAAATGAAAAAGGGCTTACGAGTTCCTATGGTGCCCGTGGTTGCAATCACGAGGCGGGAGTACCCCTTGCAAGGCAGGAAACCCGTATGAATGAATGATATGGTGGTTGCGATCACCTGATGAAATAAAATGGATCCATTGCATATGCATTAAACAGTTGACATATACATTAGCCATAAGAGCATGGCATTTGAGACGGGATGACCACGAGAGATGAGAAACCCCTTGCGAGGAGGAAGTGAATCAAGAATTAATAAAATGATGATGATGATTGTGAATGCCCTTGTTGATAAGGGGTAATGTGATTGTGTATGTGTTTGTGCTTGCTTATGTTGTGAAATGCGTTTCATGAGGGTTGTATACCTGTTATATCAATGTGATGATGATTGAATGATGAATTAATGATTTTATAGCAAAGCACACATGATGATTGTATGCATGTACATATAATCACAATATATTATATTCGTCATTTTGAATGTATAACTCACTCTCCCATGTGGTCTCCTTTTTAGTATTGTGATGCAGGTTGCCATGGGATGAGTTCGGATTTTAAATTAAAGTTTCAGAAGGTAAATAGTGGTAGTGGAAGTGCCTTGCCTGGCATCAATTGTGAATTTTAATGTATTGGATTAAATTATACATAAGGATGATGATTTAGAGAGTTAAATAAGTATGTGTAATAAACTTATGCATTTATGAACAAAAACTATATGTTTAGTATGTAAGTGATGATTAGATTGATACCATCTAGTGATGGATGTCTCATGTTGAGACTACTTATGATTGGTGATATATAATTATGATTCAGGTGCATGGTCGATTTTAGCCTAATAGGCTTATATTATGAAATTGTATGATTGTTTGGGCCTTTTCTCATATCTTCATATATGGGACAAGGCATATGCCCGGTATATATATTCTTCTTCCGCTGTAAACTCTATTACTTTGTATACTGTTATGGGCAAGTTAGTTATCAATCCAGTCATATCCTATTAATTCGTACTCCTCGATTTTCTGTGATTCGGGTTTCGGTGTGACATCACACTTACTTTAGAACGCGAAAAATTTACCCGCATTTTTATTAATTATTATCTTGATTACATCGGGATCTGAGTCTGGAAAATCGGGGTGTTACAACGGTGATATCAGAGCGTGGTCTGCTCTGCATAAATGTTATTGATTTTGCTAGAGCATATTTTTCTCTAAATTAGATTTGTTAATTATCATCAGAGTATGGTTACTCTACATTGGAATTGATATCATGGATGATTAGAGCATGATTGCTCAATATTAAAACATTTTAGTGATCATTGGAATATGGTTGTCCGATATAGATTTAGGAGTGATTATCATTTTGAGGATGATATTATGTTAAGTATTGGTTGCCCTACATGAATTTGTGAATTGACTGTAAGGGCATCATTGTTCATTGAGGACTCCTTGTGGACCATTAGTATTGAAGTGTGATTGTTGTTTATGGGGTTATGCCCAATATCATTAAGGTTGTGTGATACACCTATGGAGCCTAGTTACTCATTGATAATCATGAATGACTCATGAGATTGAATACGAGTGAATGAATTTTCTCAATGTGATTAATGTATTTCTATTTATGTAAGACTGGCCAAGTTCCTTACCCTATTTCCTTCTATTGACGAATATATTATGATTATGTATTGATATTTATGTATTGGGTATAAAATTGATTTGATGATGGATCCATGTTGGATGCTAATCATGGAAATGAAATATTGAAATTGATGAATGCGAGATATAAAATATAAATTGATATGGTAGTAGACTATGGTTGTTGAGACCATGAGATACATATATTGGAATTGAATTGTGAGTTAGGTCTCTTGTGTGATTCATGCTTGTGGCTCTTAGCCGAGATTTTCTTGTTGAATGAAATAAAACTCATATGCTTGAGTTGATTAAATGAATGATAGGGAAAGAATCCCCTAGTGTGGATGTCTATGAATTAAAATGCTTAGTTGTGATAAGTTTTGAAGGATGGATTTTATATCCTTTAGCATAAGGACCTTAAATGTTACACGATACAAGTGATTTGTTGTATCTCCCTAGATTGGGAACTTGAATATGTGATAAAATGATAAGGTTGTGAAATATGAAACTGCATATGCACCTATTGGGTTGAACTCGGTTTTGTAAGAGGGGACCGAGTGAATGATTGATTTGATTTTAAGCCACTAGGTGTGGTAACCCCGTTGATTTGGCATGATCTTGCATGATCAAACGTTATGGATGATTGATTTAATTGGCCCTATGGTGGTTTAGGCTCTATGTTGTTTTTATGAGCCATATCTAATGATGTTGTGTGGTATGGGAGTATTCCACAATGGGTGCTAAGTAACCCTTGGACTTTCTAAGTTTGATGAATTGTCAAATCTCATGGTTAGTAGATCCACAGTAAGATTTATGGCATAATGAATTATTAAGGATAGAGCCGGCATGAAATAGAATACAAATGATGAATGTAATCCCTGATGAGTGGCGAATGATAATGTTGAATTCCGGGTATGGATGGTATTGGCTATGATGCACTTGATCCTATGGTATGACCTTAGGCTACATTGTATACCTTTGGCGTTGTGATCAGGGAATTAATTGAGAATTACGGTAGGATATAGGGATGACATGTGTGATTGTGAGTCGGTATATAGGAATTTGATCATGTCATTGTCGGTGTATGCACTATGAGCTTTTATGCTTTTTCATTTGTATCATTTTTCTACTTATCAATAGAATAAATATTTCAGTTTAAAATTGTTTTAAAACATATTTATCCTTGGAGTAATAGGTCATATAAAAATTATTCCTAAAATGTCCCTAGTCAAGTATTTACATGGGGACATGTAAATACACTGAGACTAGTGTGTGAGTGTACTGATGACCTGATCTCACAGATCATAGATATAGATGATATCGAGTCTTCACACGGGTACACATTAAGAGTAATGATGTACTGGACAGACCCACCATGAGAACGTTGCATGGATCGTTACATGATTGTCATAAACGATTCTCAATGTGATAATGGTATATGTAGTCCTTCGACCTGAAGTCACTACGATTCCTACATGAGGAGTTTATTGTTTTAATACAATTAAATGTCTTCTGTAACAAGAGGACTATAAAGGTTGTGATTAGGCAATGAACAAATTATGCAGAGGGATGTGAGTGATGTAGATGGGATTTGTCTCTCCTATGTGACAGGAGTGATATCCATAGGCCACTTGATGGAGTAAGACTAAGAAAACGCATGGCCATGCTAGAAAGAATAAATATTAGATATTTATTCGGATCTAGTCTACTCCGGTATCAAGTAAAATAAATTGGGCCGTACAAGGATGACGCGACCATGCCTTGGGCCCAATTAGGATATCGTGACAAAAGGAATAAACATATTAAATAATTATCACTTATAGGTTATGTTGATAATATTTGGACATAATGATGCATTGCTAGATGCCGCTCTTATTTTATATTAATAATAAAATAGTTTATTATTAATATGACCGGGTATTTTACCTATAGGGTCACACACATAGAGTAAGCCCATCAGAAAATGTTGTCTTATTTTAGTTGGACTAAAATAAAGCTATTGGGCCTAACTCATTTGGAATGAGTAAGGAGCCCACTTTTAGAGAGAACAAATTAGGTCAAACCTAAGCCTATAAATGGAGCATAAGATGCTCATAGGCCGTTCACTCAAGTGAGACATAAATTCGTAAAAGTTGCAAGAGCTACACGCCGTCAAACTAGCAGTTGGCAAGTGTTGCGATTCTGGTGGGAGTGCTCGTGTGGACTCCTAAAGGACGAGGCTACGACTGCTTCGGAGTTCTTCAAGAGGTAATCCAAAATGAATTTCGAAATTGTTTTTGTGCTTTGAAACACGGAACCTTGCAAATCCTATGGAATCCCTTTTATTTTTCCGCTGCTCATGCTTAGGGATTTCCTAACAGTCATTGCCTCCCCTTTAAATTGAAGGATGATATATTGACGATAGAAACCACATAATAATGTGATAAGATGTGGGATATACCTGCAATTCATGGACCTTGGTTTTGATCTATGAGGAGAATTCTTAATGTGAAAGCATATTACATAATTGGAAACTCTATTTTAACCTCGAAGTTGCGTACTTCCTACGAGTTTAGTAACTTGTTTAGGCTTGAATCAGTTTGTAGCCAACGCTGTGTGAATGAGACAAAAGATTATTAGACGACTTGATCATGACTTCGGGGTGGATATGGCCCGATGATGGTATTTACCCCGCGATGAATGAAAACCTATGGTGGGTATACCAATGCATAGCGATGTTAACTAATATTTGATTATTAGTATGGCTTGATGTATGCCAAATTAATGGTATAATGAGGATGAGATATGAATATATTGATTATGGACTTGTGAGAATATTCACCAAGTCTCATGTGAATTGAGGATATTTGAGTATGAGTGACCGATGTGAGCAATGGGAATACGAAGTACTGGTCCCGATATGGCCTTACATGCTATAGGCATTGTGGCAACATACACTTATGCGTCGACTTTATGTGTTTGTGGTAACCACTACGGGATTGGGACGCCTTCCTGTATGTCGGATCCAGCAACACGTAGGCCGGGCAGGTGTAGGGTTGTAACTGCTTATGGTGAATGTATTGAGCCTTTCTGGTCGTACTGAGGATGAACATGTGAGCTCTGTTGGATAAGTTGTGATCGATGATATATGACGCGCTTGGATGTAGAAATTTTATATTAAGAATGATGAAGTGATGATAAATATGTCTTGATGGACTTTGGAAAGTCCGGTGTTATTTTATAGTGTCGTTGAACCTTATCGATGTGCGGCCTGAGGTATGGCCTTGCGATATGTATATCAATGCTAAATTTCAAGAACGAAATTCTTTAGGTGGGGTGGATTGTAACATCCTGAATTTTATAAAATGATTAAATATGATAAACAAATATTAAATAATTATGAATGAGTTAATGAGTATCTCAAAAATATTAGAATAATTAAATTGGGATTTATTATGAAAAATTATAATTTATTGAGACTAAATGAGATAAAAATTCACCCGGTTAAAATATAGGTGTCGGACCAAGTATCTCCGATTGAGATGCCATTGGTCAGGGCTATTAAGAATATTATTGCGAATCCGAATCTATATTCGAAATAATTTTTGGATTTAGTATTAAGCCCGAACAGACGTCCTGTATATTATAAAACGGTAAAATTTTAATGAGAGGTAAAAACTTAAAAATAAACTCTCCTCCCTCTCTTTTGTTTTCACGTCATTTCTTCTCCTTCTTTCTATCCTCTCCTCTTCATCTCTTCTCCTTCTCCTCTTCTTCTTCTTCTTCTCTTCAAAACCCTAAGCTAATGGTGGCCCTCTCCTCCTCCACCATTTTCGTCTTCTTGGGAGCTTGAAGGAGAAGCTTGTAGCTGGAACTCTCCCCCTCTTCTCTTCCATTTTCGTGTGGCTCTCCCCCTCTCTTGGGAGCTGTCTCTTTCTTTTCTTGAGGTAAGCTTCTTACAATTTTTCAAGAGCTTAAACCTCTGGTTATGAGTTTTAGATGTTAGGAGAGTGGTTTATGTATGTGGGTTATTGGTAGGAGCTATTATTATGGAAAACCCCAAGGTGGGGTGGTTTTAAATGTAAGTTTTATGAGCCTTTAAAGGGGTACACAAAATTAGTGATTTGAATGGTGGACAATGATGATGATTCATGGTGTTATTGAATTTTTATGGAAACCCACTAGTGGAAAAAAAGGATATAATCACGGTTAAAAAAGGCCTTTATTCACGGTTAAAGAACCGTGGTTGTTGAAGCCGTGGTAGTAGATGATGGTCTTTAACCACGGTTAACAACCGTGGTAATAAATCACATCTAACCACGGTTAAGAACAACTGTGAACATAACTTACTATTTATATTCACGGTTATCGAGAATAACCGTGGATATAGATACATTTTATCCACGGTTGTCCATCAAAACCGTGAATATAAGTAGTTTGTAACTGAAACTAAACCATACTTATATTCACGGTTATGATGGACAACCGTGGATAAAATGTATCTATATCCACGGTTGTCCATCATAACCGTGAATATAAGTATGGTTTAGTTTCAGTTACAAACTACTTATATTCACGGTTGTGATGGACAACCGTGGATAAAATGTATCTATATCCACGGTTATGGTAGTAACCGTGGAAAAATCTTGTCTTTATTCACGGTTGTTGCCATAACCGTGAATAAATGCTGAGGTTTTTTTTTTTAATATGCACTCTGTTTTATCGTTGCCCAACCCTGCATTCAGACAAGCCAGTACAGTATACAGTATGCCACAGCAACACTATGCCGAAAGAATCGTATGTATATATATATATAACAATTTATTTTCTATATCAATTCATAACAACCTAAAAAATGAAAGTATATACAATTAAGTTGAATGTAATCTAATAAAAGTAAACCCTAAATCCTACTACATACATATATAAAAGAATAAATATCCTATATCTAGCTTTGCCTAAGTTCATGGAAGTGTGAGGCCCATTGCCTTCTAACATCATCCACAAGTTCCTTTGGGAAATATGACCGGTCATTAAAGTGCTGCAAACAATGCACAAAACAATTAGAACAAAAGCTTTATTTATTACATGAAATTGATGAAATTGGAGAAATTGACACGGTGATGAGAATTACCTCTGTCCATCCATCTACTAAATGATGTTGGACAATGGTCAGCATAGTGTGCATGATGAAATAGCCACACTCAAAGGTACCCTTCTGCCTGTAAGACTACAATGGACATATAGTATAGAATAAGTGAATTCGGAACTTAAAAAACATGTACTGAAGATTTGAATGAATACGATTGACTTACTTTTGGGTACACCCATACAACTGTTCTTCCTTTGTGCTTGTTTCCAATCAGTACATTGTATCCAACCACCGCCCTGCGTCAAACAAAACACAAGATAAGTTAGAATTGTATAGTTCTAAAAATGATGTAATTGAATTTGTGGTTATTGTTTAGGGATGAACTTACCGGTCTACTATATCTCTCAGGTCTTGTGGAGCTGTTTTGTGCAAACTATCAAAGTACAAAGCAAGATAGTCCTTCGGACAGATCACCAGAAGCGTCCAGTGAGCCCTGCAGTTACGAGTGATAACTGAGACTTCAAAATGCAAAATATCATAACAATAATTATGGAATAGAGTATTACCCTTTATGATAGGGGCCCATGTATATAGACTTCTCAGACTCAAACATCCAATTCTGGATGTATGTCTGGGTGTTCTGCGAGGTGTTTCCTTGCCTCTGTATGACAGAGGGCTCTAAGAAACCGTAAGTTCCTTGGAAACCCAAGTCTACTAAGAGTTTTGCCAGATACCTAAACAAGGTAAGACATGGTTAGCGACAAATAACTTGTATAATGAAAAAATTGGACAACACAAGGATATACTTACAGCTCCCACAACTGCAAGATGGAGCCGTTCAGTATCGACGTCCCCGTAATAATGTCACAAATGTCACAACTTGTAACGTAAACTGGAAAAGCACTGGGATGGCCGAACACTAGTGGCTGCCATGGGACCTGAACAGTGTCGTTAGCTTCCTCATACCCGATGCGCCATAGCATCCGGACGGGATCCTTGGCCGGGTCTGGCTTCTTCAATGGCTGTTCCTGTTGAACAATTGACAACCATCACATTTTGTACCATAATTGACAAGGAAATAAAGCTAGTTAGTGTTTAGGGTTTTTACCTGTCCAGGGGCAATCACCAGAAGTCTGTTGGGCCACATCAGAAAGTGGCCCAACGCCTGACCGACGGTCTTCACCTCCTGAGTTGCCACTGGCACAGCAGCATCCTCCTCGAGGACGAGCACAACCGAGACCCTAGACATACCATCAGGTAATGTCTGATGGTGAACCACAGGGCCTAAGTTGTGCACCATACCAGTGGCAACTGGCTCCTTTGACCCGTCAATGAACAGGTCACATTGACGGGTGTCTGGTGGCTCGACCCCGTCATCGTCAGGGTCAGCCGCAGCGCACGACCCCTTAGTGCTAACCTTCCGTACCTACATATTTACACATCAGGCAGAAGTTATTCAACAATGAAAGTGATTACAAACAATAAAATTGAGGAAAATAAATAAAGAATCTAACCTGTGGGTCGCTGGCTGGTGTAGTAGTCTCCTGGTGGTGGCTGAGTGAGGCCTTCATCTCCTCCCTGAATCGGGCCATCTCCTGGTGGAGCCTAGATATCTCCTCCTGGTACTCAGCCTTCACAACAGCCACCTTTTGCTCCACTATTTGCTCAAGGGATGGGGCAGGGTCGGGAGCACCGTAATAGGCGCGGAGGCCTGTAAAATGTGAATGATTAGCCCATAATTGTTTAACAGATAACAAAATGAATGCATAGAGTTAGTTAGCACTCACCTACACCTCGACCAATAGCACGCACTCTTCCTGGGTGCTCTGGCCTGCCAATGGCGGTAGTCAATATATCCTCCCGTCCATGGGCTACGAAAGACCCTTGGGTTGATTGCTCAACCAAGGAATCCTGAAACCAAACAAGTTAGTATTCACTTCCTTCACGTAAACTGAAAAACAGACACTGATATAAAGGGGAATACTTACTATCCGTGAGGCAACCTCCTGAGCCTGTGAGGAAGTGTATTCCCCACTCTTCTTGATCCTAGCCCGCTTCCATTTGTCGTGGCGCGCAGGTGGGGAAGGGGGATCCACAATACCAGTGTCAGTCTGACACTGACTCAGCCTCTCCTATGCCAGCCGCTCCTCCAACCTACGGTAACCGCCACGTGACAGTGTGTGTGGGCAGTCATTTAGCTTCCTAGTCTCCTTGGCTTTCTTTCTGGTCTCCTACAACAAGAAAAAAAATATTCACAGTTAGCCGTATAAATTATACATATTATTTAATCATCTAAAAACCAATGTACCTGAAACTCGGCAGAATGTCTAGATGCAACAAAAGCATCCCAGGTCTCCTGATCGATGAATGGATACTTCTCTCCAGGGAACTTTCCTTGGTTGTCCCCGAATACATACCTACAATGAAAGGTACATTTAAACTAAGGATTGGCACAATTTGGTGAAGCGTTGATTAAGAATTTAAAGTTCAATATACCTCGTGGTGAGTATGGATTTGAACGACCTCCATCGCTCAGCCATGATACCGAGGACCTTCCTCCTCGCTATGTCGGAAGATGGTATCTCAAAAGAATCCTACATGAAAGGAGTTAGTCCATAAAGGAGTCCTTATTAAGAGTTACATGAAATAATACACTAAAATAAAACTTAAATAATACATAAGTTACCAGAACATCACTCCATAGCTGGTTCTTCACCACCTCCTCGACACTATCCCAGTCGGGGATAATGATGGACACCTTCGACCGTACCACAACCCCCAGATAACTGCTAAGCTTCGTGGCATGCGGTCCACTAAATCTGCCGGTGTTGACATCCATGTCAACAACTGGCCTCTCTCCCCGGTGACGCCTACGTGCGACGTCTGGCATCCGGGTAACACCTCTACTCTTCCGAGCAGAGGAACCACTGGCCTGTGAGTCGGACCTGGATCGTCCATCCTGGTCAGCCATGAGTATCTGTCCAAACAAGGAAAAAAACTATCAAATATTTAATATAACATTTAAAACAACGAATAACTAATATAACATGTAATGAAATGAATCACCAACAAGATTAATACCCTATTAAGATGAAATATTTTCCCACAAGCCCTCATGGTGGTCATGACGACTGGCAACTACATCATCTATGTCATGTTCCATGATAGATGTCGGAATACGTGTTGTAGTTGATGGAATGTCCACAATATCAAGATTGGGGTCTCCAATGTGTCTACCTTGGATAACAATTGACCACCGTTTGTCAGCTGGGTCAGCCACATAAAAAACTTGCTTCACCTGCGTTGCCATTATGAATGGTTCTTCCTTATGCCCGATCTTGTTGAGGTCCACCAACGTAACTCCTAAATCATCAGTTGTGACACCATTCTTATTGTCAACCCATTTGCATTTAAACACAGGAACGGTGAAGGGACCGTAATCAACTTCCCATATATCTTCAATCACACTAAAGTAGCATGACTCCGCCATAACAGGGTTGTTGTCCTTTGCAGTTGAGAAATGCATTGACTGAGCCACAACCATCACTCCACTGTTTTGATTTGTACTCTTTTCATCCTGTGTCCTTGTATAAAACGAATAGTTGTTTATGTCATACCCACAAAAGGTGAGGACATCAAAGTTCGGGCCCTGTGCTAGTCGATGTAATGTCGAGGATGCAGATGCATCTTTCAGGACGGTCTTTTGGAACCACTGCATGAAACTCTTGTTGTGTTCATTCAACAACCACTTTTCAGTCATTTTAGGGTTGGTTTTCTTGACTAGCTCCTTGTGTGTGGCTAGATACGGTTGCACGTCGTCCATGTTGTTTAAAATATACAAGTGTGCCTGAAGGACATCAGCACGTGGCATGCTCTTCACTTTTTTTCCAATCGTTCCTTTCCCATCCAATCTCCCTTCATGACGGGTCATTGGAATACCAATGCTTGCAGCATGTGACATGTATTCAGTGCAAAACTCAATTGCTTCCTCTGCAATATATCTTTCCACAATTGAAGCTTCGGGACGACGTTGGTTCTTCATATACCCTTTCAATATCTTCATATATCGCTCAACGGGATACATCCAATGGAGGAACACTGGACCACAACAACGGACCTCTCTCACCAAATGGATGATTAAGTGGACCATTATGTCAAAAAAAGAGGGCGGGAAATACATTTCAAGCTGACATAATATAAGTGATGCTTCCTGTTCCAACACATCCAATTCGCCGGGCACGATTACCTTGCAACATATGGAATTGAAAAACATACACAACCTTGTTATGACATTTCTCACATTTTTAGGAAGAATGTCACGAATGGCGATAGGCAGAAACTGCTGCATCAACATGTGACAATCGTGTGACTTCAACCCAATTAACTTTAAATCTTTCATGGAAACACAAGACTTGATGTTGGAGCCATAACCAGACGGAACTTTCACACTTCGTAACGATTCACACAGACTTTGCTTTTCTTTTCTTGATAACGTATGACATGCTGGAGGCAAATATGTTCTTTTGCCCTTTGATTGTGGATGCAAATCTTGACGTATACCCATCAACTCTAAGTCCATACGCGAGTTTAGGCCATCCTTAGTCTTCCCGGGTATGTTTAAGAGTGTACCAACTAAACTGTCGCAGACATTCTTCTCCACATGCATTACATCAATGCAGTGTCTTACATCAAGCTCCCTCCAATATGGCAGGTCAAAAAACACTGACCTTTTCTTCCAGTTGTTTTGTGTCGGGTGCTGTTTTTCACACTTACCAAATTGCACGTTGACGTCCTTCACCTTTTCATATGCCTGGCGACCAGATAGTGGTGGAGGAGCCATTTCAAAATCTTGGGCACCGTTAAACGACTTCTTCAACCTTCGAAACGGATGATTCGCTTTAAGAAACCTTCGATGTCGAAGATAAACATTTTTCCTGCCATGATGCAACCACACAGAACTAGTCCCCTCCTCACATACTGGACAAGCTTTATGACCCTTCACACTGTACCCAGATAAGTTACCATACGCTGGAAAGTCATTGATTGTGCAAAATAACATGGCACGCAATTTGAATGATCGCCCGGTAAACCCATCAAACAGTTTAACCCCGTCTTCCCACAACCTTTTGAGGTCTTCAACCAATGGAGTTAAATATACATCAATGTCGTTCCCTGGTTGTCGTGGACCAGAAATTATCATTAATAACATCACATATTTTCGCTTCATGCACAACCATGGCGGCAAGTTGTAAACAAACAACAAAACAGGCCACGAACTATGGTTTGTGCTCAGGTTACCAAACGGGTTCATGCCGTCTGTGGCTAGTGCAAGCCTAACATTTCTTGGTTCATTGGCAAATTCTGGAAAAATCCTATCCATTTTCTTCCATTGCGACCCATCGGCCGGATGCCTAAGTAGTCCATCAACAACCCTCTCATCAGCATGCCATCTCATAAGTTTTGCATCATCTGCATTGGCAAACAGACGCTTTAGTCTTGGAACTATAGGTAGATACCACAACACCTTTGCAGGAGACCCTTTAGTGCATACCTCATCAGAATCCGCCTCTTTCTTCTTATACCGTGACACCCCACATCTAGGACATCGATGCAGCATTTCTAATTCACCTCGGAATAATACACAATCATTTGGGCATGCATGTATTTTCTCATACTCCAAACCCATAGGACACAACACCTTTTTGGCCTCATAGTTACTTTTCGGCAAGGTGTTTCCAGCTGGGAGCATTTCTTTCAACAACTTCAGTAAGTCAGTGAAACTTTTATCCGTCCACCCGTTTATGGCCTTCAAATTAAACAACCGCAAAACAGCTGATAACCTCGTGAAATTGACGCAGTTTGGATACAACGGCTGCTCAGAGTCCTGACACAGAGTTGTATATACATGAGCTTTCTTAAAACCTTCTACCCCTACATCATGGATCATATCCTCGAGTCGGTCATCCATGTCGACATCGTTGTCATGCATCGGGCTTCGATTTTTAGTCTGAGAGCTGTTACTTGGCACCACCACATCTTCACCATGCCATATCCAACGCGTATAACTACGTAGAAAACCGTCACACAGTAGATGTTCTCGCACCTCTTCCAAGTCTACCCGACGCAGGTTGAAGCATTTAACACAAGGGCAAAAAAACTTTCCATTCACCCCCACTGCATTCCTCGCTACGAATTCTATAAATGATTCAACTCCCCCCTCGTACTCCAGACTTAGGCGTGACGCAGAAATCCAACTCCGATCCATACCAACTGTTTACAAGGTGCTATGATCAACCTCACTTTTTATACAAAGGTGGTGGTCCTATACCCATTCAGCATGACAATTATTTTTATACGTCATTCATATATACAGGTTAGGACTTATTTTAAAATTTGATGAAATTTCGGCAGCATTTCGCATTGGTCTCTAAGTACACAAAATGAGAGTGGTCAAATCAAATTCAACCACAACCAAATATGCACCCAGAGAACAACACAAAATACAAGTTACCGAAATTTTATCAAATTTTAAAATAACTCCTAACTTGTACATACTAACAATGACGTATAAAAAATAATTGTTCATCCCAAACTGTCCAAACGGACAATTCAAGATTCAACACAAACGATGACATTAATTGATTTAATGACCATTTGTGTCGAATCTCAAACGGGGAACTACGGTTCACTCATATGCACAACAACTTTCATACTAGTTAACAACCACACATATGGGATACAGCAATAAACATAACATATAAGAGTAACCAACAATAACAAAAATAAAATGTATAATAATTTAGTTAACTTTTTTCCTAAAATAGTATGATGTTTTTAATTTATGTTATCTTGAAGTAGATAAAATAAATAAAATGGTGGCTGCAATGTGGATAACAGAAGTATCAAGCCCATTATTGCATTTCAGGCAACTTCTAAAGGAGCTTGGATACAGAGATACCCTTCTTAATTTGATTGCTGATGTAAGTAATATAATGGGCTACCTAAAGTATCAAATATATTTTTTATAAATTTAATTTATTTTTTCAGTTTTATACTTATTAAATAATGGTGATATTCAAATATTTAAATAAGAGTAATAATTAAAATAAAACGAACTAAAGCAAAATATGTGTATATTTTAATTGAACACTTTATCAAAATGAGCTAGAAGCTGGGTTTCCTACATGGCAGATTCTATTTGCTATCATATTTACAGTTGCCAGGATGTTGGTCGGACCGTGCCTCACTTATGTAACTTTATCTAAAGACTACCCACTTCTAATAAAGGTATAATTTGTTCCCCTTTCCTTAGTGAAAGCATTTTCTAAAATATAATCTTCATTTGTTTAATTCTTCCAATGTTACAGGCTATGGGATTGGGTCTGCAGCTAGTCAGTGCATTCTGGTTCTTCAAAATTCTAAAAATGCTAAAACAGAAATTAACCAAGAGAGAAACATCCATAAATGGCATCAACCACAGCAACACTATTTTCAGCAGATAAAACAGAGGAAGGGAAACTATTTTCAGGAGATGAAAATAAAAACAGAGGAAGGGAAACTATTTTCAGGAAAATAGAAAAACTATTCAGCATCACAGTTTAACAACATAGGCATCACAGTTTAATAAACTGTTCTGGTTGTATGCATAACAACTAAGTAATTATACATACAACCAGAACATAATACAACAGGCACATTATATATACAACCAACAAAACAGAGACAGAAACCCCTTTCAACAGTGCACAAAACCCATATAACGCATCAACATAACTTAATAGTAAAAATAGGGACGACCTACCTTTTGAGGCAACAAGCACCGAGCACAATGGGATAAGCAACGAGCACAATGGGATAAGCCAACGAGCACACTGGAACAATGGGATAAGCAACGAGCACACTGGGATAAATGGAGAAGATGAGAAATAGTTCAAACGAAGAAACAGAAAATGAAAAAGAAAAAAATAGGGATGCCTTACCTGACAGGACAACGAGTGTAACAGGACAAGCAACTAGCAAGAACCAGGCGAAAATAGCAACGAGCACACTGGGACAGATGGAGAGGATGAGAAACCACTCGAAAAGATGAGCGCGAGAGGAGAAGTAGAAAGTGAAAGAAGAGGAGAAAGTGGAAAAAGGCTGAAAGGCGCGACTTTTGAAGTTTCAGAAAGGATGTATATCCACGGTTCCCCTTAAAACCGTGAATATATGTGTAATATATTCACGGTTGAGCAAACAACCGTGGATAAATGGTAACACTATATCCACGGTTAAGACAACAACCGTGGATAAATATTAAATATATAATGACAGTTATTGAAACAACCGTGGACATATAGTCCCCAGTGATTATGCCCTAAAACCTGAACTATATATCCACGGTTGGAAATACAACCGTGGATATAGACATCAATATATATCCACGGTTAATATCATAACCCTGATCATAACCATGAATATATATTCACGGTTGTACACACAACCGTGGATATATATTTCAGGTACTATATATCCACGGTTTACTCCTCAACCGTGGATATATATTTACGTCTATATCCACGGTTATGATTTTAACCATGGATATATAGTTTTCTCTGATTATAACGTTCACCTTATAATTTCAAAAATGCCACCGCGTATGTTTTTATCACTGATCCTCTTCTACCCGTGAATATATCCCCGTTGTTATATCCATTTTTTCCACTAGTGACCCTAACTTTAGGAATTTGGGGAAAATGTAAAATATGAGTGGGAAATATATTTAATGATGTTAGTGAGTGATATTGATGAGGGAGAATGGTCATTGGTAATGATTGGTGAATATTAATAATGATGATTAAGTTTTGATGAAACCCTAGCCTTGAGAATTTAGGGAAAACATGTAATGTTGATTTGAGGATTGATTTTAGGTGGGAATACATGGTATTTAGAGTATGGGTATTGTTGATGATGTTGGGAAGATACTTGTTGATGATGGGGCATGGCACTAATGGAGGCAAATGGTTATAGTGATGGTTTAAAGTCATTTGTATGGAAACCCATAGATGGATATGGTCTTTAAATGAATAATGATGAGTTTGAACACCAAAACCATGATGGTTGTGATAGGGTAAACAAATGAAGTAAGATTGTGATTTGATGAGGTCTTAGACCATTGGTGTGCCATATGGGATTGTTGATGGATAATGGTTTGATATGAGCCAAGTGGCTCATGATGAACTTGAATGGGAAATGGATAGTTTGATTAATAAGGAACACATTATGAATGATGAGAGTGATATTGATGTCGTTGGACGTAGTTGGCCCTTTGAGATCTAGAGAACCTTGGTTTTGGGAAAGGAATTCCCGAAGCCTAACACAATGGTATAAATTGGTGTTTTAGCAAGTCTAGGACTTGATATTGGGCTTATGATAAGCTAGAAAATGTTTAGAATTATGAGGAATGCCTTGAGATGGCTTATTAATTGTATGAATGCATATGTATGTTGTGTAGATTGTGTTCTGGACTATATGGCGGAGCTTTTGGAGCGTGCATTCAGATTTCGGCTCTTCCCTCGAGGTAGGAGAAGAGTTTACATTCAAATTGCATGAGTTATATAATTGATGATTATTGTATGTCATGATACTCATGCTTGCCTTGCCATGTTTATAGTGAAATAATGTGAATGGTAATTTGTTGGCTATTGGTGATATTATGTGTGTATATAAGTTGATGAATGTTATGCTTGGTAATGGTGGATTTTTGAGAATGTCATATATATATATATATATATATATATATATGAATTGATGATGAATGTTAGTGTCCTTTAAAGGGAGTAATGCACCGTCGATGAATAACCCATGAGGGGTTGAAATATGCATACACCATGTGAACATAGAATTCCATGTATTTTCAACGAATGAATATTGGAAATAAGAGGCTAAGGCCAATAGATGACATTAATGTTTATATTGATGGGGAAATTACTCAAAATATGAAACTAGGTGTTGATATTAATGCATAATTAAGGAACTAATAGAGCCAAATAGTTTTATGAGGATTGAATGGCATGGGATAGTCCCGATAGCTTCTATGCGTAGATTATGACTTGTAGAAATTGGAATAGGTCAATTCTAATGAGAATAGGCCCTTGAGTTGCACAAAAATGCCTCAAAATGGGTAAAATGAATATATGCGCATAAGTCACTCATTTTAAAGGATTTTTTAGTGAGGCCAGTGGCCACACATCACAAATAATGTGTTTTAGCCTGTGTCAAAATTTGGTGACCTTTCGGTATCGTTTGCATGGGTTTTGGTAGTTGAGAAGTTTATTTTTGGTGCAAAATCTGCATAATTTCTGCAGAGTGACAGGGCGTAATCGATTAGCCTCTAAGGTGTAATCGATTACCAGGCCTCTGTCCTTCATCTAATCGATTAGGAATCAGACTGTAATCGATTATGGACCGTCTAGAACCAATGTAATCGATTGCATTCGAAGGTGTAATCGATTATGTACTAAAACAGAAACAGGGTAATCGATTACTCTAGGCTCGTAATCGATTATGCACAACACCTGATACATTATATCACCTACAGAAGTAGAGTAATCGATTAGCTCCTACCCCGTAATCGATTATCACTAGCTAAAATGATTAAATCAATTTAGGAATTGCATGCTTACTTCTTTTGAGTACTTATCTTGTACTCCTTGGACTTTTAGGCTTACTTGACAATTAAATGGGGGTATTCTAAAACCTTCTTCCAATCCCATATATATTTTTGGAACAATTACGAGCAAATTCACTAGGGGTATAGGTGTGGTTTGTCTTAGTGGTGATTGGGGAATGGCTTAAGGCCTTGGCAAGGTATGTGTATGCCTATTTTAGGTTATGAATACATGTATGCTTCACCACTATAGATATATTATGAAGCATGATGGGAAGTAAATAATATGGTTACATGACACGCTTTGTGTAATGACAAAATTAATGGGAGGACAATTGAATGGCAATGAGTGTATAAATCAATGGATTTGAAATAGTGTCGATGATGATTAAAAGTTGAGGATACTACATATATTGAATGATAAATGATATTGTTGAATGAAAAGGGACATTGTTGTTGAACATGCCCTTGAATAGGCAGTGTTTACTATTTTGGATGAGTGTGGTGCTAATATGATTAATGCAAGTATTGACTTGTACGTATGAGATGCAATGATGATTGTTGAATGTATGTTTTGAAATATCTTATTGGTTTCCATGCGTGGATAAATGCTTTGATGATTAATATGCCATGATTATGTTGAATGATGAGATAGTTGATAATGTGATGAATATTATATTTATTGCCATGTGTGGATTTATGAGAATGTAAATGTTGAGCCTTGAGGGGCCTTGTGATTGATTATATGCCAATGATAATAAAAACCAAATATATAATATACCCCTAATTGAGAGGGTGAGATATCCTTGCAAGGTTGATTGGCATATGCATTATTGCATTTTGCATTCATGGCATGGCATAACATTGAATGTGTGGTTGCGATCACAATGATGAAAGATCTTGCGGGATTCTATGAAGGGAGTACCCCTTGCGAGGCGGGAAACCAACTTGATGATGATATGATATTGAGCCAGTGGTTGCGATCATCTGGTTGTGGAAAGTGAAAGGCCCTGCGGGGACCATTGTATGATGATGAGCCAGTGGTTGCGATCACTTGGTATTTGAAATGAAAAAGGGCTTGCGAGTTCCTATAGTGCCCGTGGTTGCGATCACGAGGCGGGAGTACCCCTTGTGAGGCAGGAAACCCGTATGAATGAATGATATGGTGGTTGTGATCACCTGATGAAATAAAATGGATCCATTGCATATGCATTAAACAGTTGACATATGCATTAGCCATAAGAGCATGGCATTTGAGACGGGATGACCACGAGAGATGAGAAACCCCTTGCGAGGAGGAAGTGAATCAAGAATTAATAAAATGATGATGATGATTGTGAATGCCCTTGATGATAAGGGGTAATGTGATTGTGTATGTGCTTGTGCTTACTTATGTTGTGAAATGTGTTTTATGAGGGTTGTATACCTGTTATTTCAATGTGATGATGATTGAATGATGAATTAATAATTTTATAGTAAAGCACACATAATGATTGTATGCATGTACACATAATCATAATATATATTATATTCGTCATTTTGAATATATAACTCATTCTCCCATGTGGTCTCCTTTTTAGTATTGTGATGCAGGTTGCCATGGGATGAGTTCGGATTTTAAATTAAAGTTTCGGAAGGTAAATAGTGGTAGTGGAAGTGTCTTGGCCGGCATCAATTGTGAATTTTAATGTATTGGATTAAATTGTACATAAGGATGATGATTTAGAGAGTTAAATAAGTATGTGTAACAAACTTATGCATTTATGAACAAAAACTATATGTTTAGTATGTAAGTGATGATTAGATTGATACCATCTAGTGATGGATGTCTCATGTCGAGACTACTTACGATTGGTGATATATAATTATGATTCAGGTGCATGGTCGATTTTAGCCTAATAGGCTTATATTATGAAATTGTATGATTGTTTGGGCCTTTTCTCATATCTTCATATATGGGACAAGGCATATGCCCGGTATATACATTCTTCTTCCGCTGTAAACTCTATTACTTTGTATACCGTTATGGGCAAGTTAGTTATCGATCCAGTCATATCCTATTAATTCGTACTCTTCGGTTTTCTGTGATTCGGGTTTCGGTGTGACATCACACTTACTTTAGAACGCAAAAAATTTACCCGTATTTTTATTAATTATTATCTTGATTACATCGGGATCTGAGTCTGGAAAACCGGGGTGTTACATAATATGACTCGTGTTGATGGGCTTGGCAAGTAGGCCGCCCGAGTGGTGATCACATGTCAGTTTCTGACATTTGTGTATGTGAATGATGATGTTGTAAACATATTAAATTGTATATTATGGATGAGATACCCTGGATACTGTTGAGGGCGAGGAGTGATCGCCGGTGTGTTGCACGGTCAAGGAGCGGCTCCTGACAGGGTTCTGTAAAAGGATTTGTCTAATTATGTTTATGATGATTATGTGGTGAAGGACAACCGACGGTATACGTTACCCTCGCTTCCGGCTCCCATGGTTTTTGTGCCCAGTTGAGCTACCCAGTGGTTAAGTAGGACCCCCAGCTGAAGGTCGATCATTTTAGTATCCGGATACTAGGAGTCCATTATATATGAGAGTCAGTTGTGTTTTACACTCATTGACTGATATGTATGTTGTTGTTGATACTTATGAGATATACTTCATATTATTGAATTGAAATGATAGTGATATAAATGGAATAATGAATTATAAAACGAATGGCTGGGCATGTATGCTTGGAATCAATTGATCATAATGTGATAACGATGGTATTGGTTTAGTCTAATCAACTTGATTATATAGTATACCATTAGAAATAGTAAGATAAGCGAGGATGTAGAAAGCAATTACTAATATTGGAAGATTGCACCTAGAAGCATAGCTATGTCATACTTTTCCTAGCTTTGATATTGATTTCTGCATTAATTCTTAATTTCAGTCACTCACCCCCTGTATTGTGGCTTTAGTAACAGTTTGCAGGTATGAATGCACACCGCGGAGGCGAGAGCTAAATAAGGTCAGGGGCGATATGGAAAATAGAAGAAGAAATACTTAATTATGTATTGGTTATTGATTTACAAAGTGTTGATTAATGTTGTTATGTGAGTATAAATGCATATTGATGTAGTATTATAAAATTTTTATTATGTTGTGTGTTATGTGGCACAAAGCCACTAAATGAGTGCATGATATGGGCAGGCCTCGTTATGTATGCGTGCGTGAATGATATATGAAGTGTGGGTGTATATTAAATTATTGATGGTGATGATTGTTCTGTTTGTGTGTTTTGATGGATTGAGGCACGGAGTCAACGATGCGTGATTGTGGAATGCTATTGGCAGGTTTTGTTATGATGCATGAATATTGTGTGTGAAATGGATAATGAGATAATGATAGATTATGAATTGATTGATGATTTAATTGAATTAGGAAGTTATGCATATAGTGAATAATTATGGACTTAAGGAACCGAATATGTGATTTTGAGACCCGGTGGGTTTCGGGACCCTCGAAAGGTGTCAATAGGTTCTCTAAGGTATTTAGAGTCTGTGTGCATTAGCCTTAGGCCATTTGGAACCCATTTAGGGTGTTTGGTGCAAGGGTTTTGCACCAAGATGGGTTAAACTACATTTTGTGCATAACTTGTGCATACGTTGGAATTTTGGCGAACGGACGACGCCAATAGTTCTGAAATGGGGAAAACATGTGGCCCGTGAAGTTTCGTGGCAATCGGACCTAAAACGGGCCAATTGGGTAGGTTAGAAGTTGGCCGGTTGGCCTAAAGTGTGTAACAGCATTAGGTCTATTACTGTCATGTCCACGCTACGCGTGAGGCTGACGCGTAGCGTGAGGTGCACAGAACAAGACTGGCGCTACGCGTGGGGCTGGCATATGGAGTGGGCGTGTGCACCCTCACATGATCCTTCATGTTGTTGTGCCTTATGTCCTAGATCTTACTCCTGCGCGCCTACACGCTTGATGGGCGTTTAAACGCCCATAGGCTTATCTAATTGCACATGATTTCCATGGTTAACACTCATTCACGTGTTTCTATGCCAAGATTGGCATTCATACACTAGTTTCACCTTGTGTGGTTATCTTCTTACGCACATATACACGCTACAATAGGTGTTCCTACGCCCATGTGTCTCACAAACTTCATGCATTATCAATTCTTGGCAATAGGTAGGTGTGAAGACGCTGCCCCTGGGCGTTTGTACGCCCAGGTTCATGCGTGAACTTTCTATTTCTAGCTTTCAAAATTTATACCCCTTAGAAAAATTAACACCTACATCTTATAAATTAATCAAAACAAGTATTGAACGTGAAAAAAAATATATATTCTAAAAATTTTAAGTTCATTAAACAACGATGAAAATTTTGTTAATTAAATGATTAATATTGTATTTGGGGTAGGGCCTGACACTTATCAATTTTAATTTTTAATATTTTAGTTATTTTTAAAACTAAAATAATACTATAACTTTAATTTTATAAAAATTTACTTGTTTGATAATAATTTTCAATGAATAAAATAAAATCATTGAAAAATATATTATTTAATTAACATTTTAAAAATTTACAATACAAACTTCTTTATTTATACGATATTAAAATTATAAATAACTTTATTTCATTTATTGAAATTTTAAAATAATCGTTTTCATTATATTATGATTAATAAATGATAAATTATTGCTTACTTTTTTGGGGTTGGGAAAAAAATAATTCTTACTTTATAAACACGTGGGTAGAAAATATAGTAATTTATATAATTTACGTAAAATTGATGATCCTAATTGTATCCACGGTGGTAACCAAAGTTCGACAATTAATTGCAAGACAAAATCATGTAATTGAATGAACTTGGCCAAAAAATTATTGATTAAACATATCTCATGTAGTAATGAGCATATATGGGTAATTAATAGCATTCAATACTCCAACATGGAAAAAGGTTCACTACTTTTACTTTCTGTTTTCAGTCAATGGCGGAAAATAGCCTATGTTTCATAAATGACACCATAGTATATGTCATATGATAACGTCCAAAATTTATTTATATTTTCTCATTTCACTATCCTTCAATGAATAAAAATACCGTAGTTGACAAGATGAGATGGATATTTGAATTTTATTTGGATATATAATTAGTCACTATCCATCAGTTAAAAGTAATCACAACTAAAATTAACGCACTTATATAATACTCCCCCATTTTAAAATATAAGATTAAAACTTTAAATTATTTTATTTTATTTTTTTAAAATATAAGAGATATTAACATTTTTATGATGTATTAAATAGATAATTTCTTTTATACTCTTAATCATAAACATAAAATTACGATACAAACATTTATTATACATGTCACTGTTCCAGTCATTTAGTATTATTGGTACATTTTAAAAAAAGTAAAGTTATAATATATTAACTAAAATAAATATTTCTCCTTAATTTTATCATTTGGTCAATTTTATACTATATTTTGAAATGGATGGAGTAATTTATATAGATAATCGGTTTGTTTAAACTTATTTTTAAATATTTTATAAAAAATATTTTTAAAATGTTTTATAAACAAGAATTGTTTCTGCTTATTTTTAAAACTTTAAACAAATACATAAAAATTTAAAATAATTTTTTTTAATAAAGAACACTTGTTTTTTAAAATAAATTTAAACAAATAAGTCCATTAAAATATTTTGAGGACTTTAGTCATCTATTGTTAATTAAATTTTATAAATTGAATAATAAGTTAACTATTTGTAGTATTAGAATTAGTAACTATAATTAGAAAGGATAAAAGAAACAATACACATTTGTTTTCTGTTCAGATAAGAAAGAGACATAAAAAGAAAAAACTATGGACTTAACAAAGGGTGCGAGCTTGACTGTGATGAATGTTGTTGGTCATTCAACATTAACCTTAGCAAAAGCTATTTCCTCCGTCTCTTACGGGTAGTGATGCTGACATGGCACTCAAATCCAAATCCAAGACACCCTTTTCACACTTTATTTTTTTCAATGAATGAATTTGGCTCTTTATTTATTGACTTAACTTTGGTTGGTAAACTAAGGTGACCAAGCCAGCATATGCCGTGTGGGGACTTTTCTTCTTCTTCTTCTTCTTCTTCTTCTTCCAAATTCTCCTCAATCTCAAAAGTCTCCACTTTTGGAGGCAATGGGGTTAAGTGAATGAATGGTCCTCTTCAGAATCTTGCCCTTAAGTGGACTTGCATCATAATCTTGTTAAATAAAAACTTTTTAGTAGCACCAAAGGTGAGTTTCAATCTCAAAATCTCTCCTTTTTCTTTTTATTTTTCCTTTTATATTGATAAAGGGTGCAATTGGTTGATCTAATATGACCCTGAAGATATGCAAACTTGCTTCTCCTTTTTCCTGATTGGGCCATGGGTGCTCAATTTGGACAATATCTAAATCATATTTCCCATTAAATAAAACCTAGTTTCTGTTGCCATTTTTTTCTGGCGTTTGTTAGTTTAAAATTGGTTTGCTATATCAGGATTGATTCTCTGAATGTTGTTCACTTCTTTAGCTTTTGTACGGAAAAAACACCTTGATTGAAAACAGGACAAATGCTTCTAAGGGCGTTAGTAAAAAAGGAAAATGAATTTTTTTTATTTAAAAACATCATTAATATTCTGAATTTTATGCAATCTTTATCCAGTTTTCAAGAAAATTAATCTCATTTTTTGATTTCTTAAATATTACTCTTAGACACTAGTTAACAAGACCCCTGAAAATATTTATACTTGGGTTGTCTGAAATTGGAGTTGTTGACAGAGGGAATTGGGTTGCTGCTGAAGTTTGATGCAAATGGTTTTATTTATTTCTGAAATCAATTTGAGTATTGGTCCTCATGTTTGACTTATGCAAAGTTGTTTTTGAATTGCTATATGTTTCTCAACTCAACTTTCCTTCTACCTTGTGAAAATGCAGTGCAATCAAGCAGCAATGAAGTGTTTTTCATTCTACTATGGAGAGAAGAAAGATGAACCAAAAGGCTTTCAATCAACATCAGGTCGTTCAGACAATTCCACATATGTTGAGGCTGAGGTTAAAAGATCTGGTTCTGAGTTGAATTCTTTGGATGTCTCAGACAATGGCAGCACAGAATCCCTTAGGAGGAATGCAGTTCCCAGTTTGTCCCAGAGACCTAGCAACCTTAGAGTGTTTACTGTATCTGAACTGAAATCAGCCACAAAGAATTTCAGTCGCTCTGTTATGATTGGCGAGGGTGGGTTTGGGTGTGTCTACCTGGGACTGATTAGAAGTATGGAGGACTCTTCTAGAAGAATTGAAGTCGCAGTTAAACAACTTAGTAAAAGAGGAATGCAGGTAAGGGTTTAGCTTGTGTTTGTTCCTCTTGAAAAGTATACGAAGTTAGTTGCATCTGAAAGATCACGAGGTATCTTTGGGGGTGTTTGGTACCTGACATGTTTTTTAGTTACTTTTCTATGAATGTCTTTTCTGGGTAAATGATTCCCCGGTAAATTTAAAATATCCATTTATTTTCTTTTTGAAGTGTTGGTATTGCCATGCACTGGTGTATGGTTGGTTATTTTGCTGTTTTATACATTGTGTGCTTTAATAACATAATGCAAGTTGTAAGGAGTTTATGATAAAAATTAGGTACTTTGAATTGTCATGTAGTTACTTCATATAGACATGGTCAGAAGTTAGAATAATATACCTATGTTCTCCCATACTTCCAAGTTTTGGGTGTAAAACTTTCAAATCGTTACATTTTGTTAACTAGAGGCTTTGATTGTTACATAATGATGAGAATAATAGTTAAATCTAGTTATGGATGTTATCTTCCATAAGCTATGACATCCATAACTAGTCTAACTATTCTTCTCATCACACAAGATAGGAATTATGCGGTAATCTTTTCTATGTATTTTTTTCATCTCCAGTAACATTTTGGAACTTTTGTCTTGCAGGGGCACAGGGAATGGGTGACAGAAGTGAATGTTCTGGGCATTGTTGAGCATCCAAATCTTGTGAAACTAGTGGGCTACTGTGCTGATGATGATGAAAGAGGAATCCAGCGGCTTCTGATTTATGAATACATGCCAAACAGAAGTGTGGAACACCATTTATCTCACCGATCAGAGACTCCCCTCCCATGGAGTAGGAGATTAAAAATAGCTCAAGATGCTGCTCGAGGGCTAACATACCTCCATGAGGAAATGGATTTTCAGGTATAGATGTATAGCATAACTTTCATAAATTCCTATTCAATTTTTAATAAGCCTTGCATAGAACTTTTTATTTCTGCATATTTATATATATCATATCCCAAAAGGAAAGAGGTGAATTACCCTCTCCTCCCCTGAAAGATGTTAATGCTATACTTTCCTTTCCTCTAATTTTAAAAATTACACTCCCTCCACTCAGTGATCAAATGTGTCAACTTTAGTCCAGTTTAATTTTAATGTTAATGAAGCTCTTAGTAATGGCAAACAACTACCAACTACCAATGAGCCTCCTCAGACCATTTTTCCTCTCCATGCAATTTTCAGTTTAACTGGCAGCTAACTTTGAGCATCCTATCTTCCCTTTTAGGACTTTGAAAGACAAAATAATGTTTTAAACACCCCTATTAATGGCTTTGGAACTTAACTCAAAATCCTCATTTCACCTCCAAAATCCCTAAAGGAAATGGTGACAGTTGAAAACTAGCAATCAATTATGCCAAGAGTCATCAACTATGAAGCATCGATACTTCCACCAACCTCACGTATCTGTATCCGATACGTGTCGTATCCGATGCGTGTTGTATTTGATTCTCTCATATACTTCACCGATACCTCTTCATTGAGTATTTAAGCTCTTAAAAATGATATCAAATTCTAGTGTAAGAAATACACAAACAATTATGAAGATGATCATTCAAAATTTTGGTTTTGTTTTAGTTGTATCCAAAAATCATTTTTTTAATTTGGATGTCTATGATAGCAACTTTAAATTCATTATGTATTATGAAATATTATGTATATTTAGATACGTATTCCACAGTCCACACATCATATTCTATATATTTTAACAATCATCTTGTCATGGTATCGGATACATCGTATCCAATACACGAATCGTATTTGTGCATCATAGGTCACCACAATAGGAAGACTGTTTTTATGAGGCTTGTATAATGGACAAAGTGTAATACATTAATCTTTCAGGGAAAGGGAATGTAACTTTTTAAAATATAGAAGAGAATAGAATAATTTAAGCGTCTATTAACGGAGACAAGTGTAATTTAACCAAATGAAAGTAAGCTGAGAGGAACTTAAGTTGAATAATGAGTTTGAACATATTTTACGTATTTCTGGTATCTATGGTGCAGCTGATTAATGCTGCTAACTGTGTGTGCACTGTAGATAATTTTCAGAGATTTCAAATCTTCAAATATCCTTCTGGATGAACACTGGAATGCAAAGCTATCAGACTTTGGGTTAGCAAGGTTGGGACCATCAGATGGACTTACTCATGTCTCAACAGCGGTATGGCTATCTTTATTAATATCACAAAACTTGTAAATTGATAGTCAACATATGCAGAGATGTGACTGCCTTTAATATTTTCTAGTGGTTATTTGCACACAGAAGTAGAGAAATTCGACATAAGAATAGGACATTGAATCTTCAGTTGTCTGTAAGACTGTTGAAGCTCTAATTATGGGGCTGAATAAATGATCTTGTTAAATATGTCATAGATAGGAATAGAATCATATTTAGTACAGGAAATCATAGAAAACTCTCTCAATTTTGGGTTGATTATTGACCATAAAAAATTACTCAATGTAATTTTGCCTTTCATTTTGTCACTGTTATTTCAACATAGACTTGTAAATGGTTAAGTCATCCCCTTTTGCGGTACCTTTTTACTTGTACTAGTATGTACTATGTAGCATATTTTCCTAATGAATTAATTTTGTCGCTTATGAATGTCAGGTAGTAGGAACAATGGGGTATGCAGCTCCTGAATATATTCAAACTGGACGTCTAACATCAAAGAATGATGTATGGAGCTACGGCGTCTTCCTTTATGAACTCATTACTGGCAGACGCCCTATAGATCGAAACCGCCCAAAGGGTGAGCAGAAACTTTTGGAATGGATAAGGCCATACCTATCAGATGGGAAGAAATTTCAATTAATATTAGATCCAAGACTTGAGAAGAAACAAGTCATCAAGTCAGCCCAGAGACTAGCCATGATAGCTAACAGATGCTTGGTCAAAAACCCAAAGAATCGCCCCAAGATGAGCCAGGTATTGGAAATGGTAAATGAAATAGCAGAATCCTCTCCCAGTTCTAATCCACAGTTGCCCTTGAAGAGCGTGGCAACAGTTAGAGGAGCTTCCGAGGATACCAAAACCAAAAACAAGAAACGAACGATGGATCCAAAGCATGGAGAAAGTAATTGGTTTGTTAGGATGTGGAGACCAAAGCTTGTAAGAACATGTTGATTGTTGTAGTTTTAAGCCATCAAGCCTGTTACAACTTAGGAGCAAAGCTTCTTCATCATAAGGGAAGAGTTCTTGCATTTTTGCTAATGCCTTTCTGTCACAAAACTTCACATCTCCCCTAACAAACCTGCCTTCATATACTACTTGCCATTCTATTTGAGGAATTTAATTTCAGAGATGGTTTATATGTGAATTTCAAGGGAAACAATGGGTTTCTATGGATATGTTATTGGCATATGGGCAGAGCCTGTTGCTTGTGTTTGTTCTGGTTCTTACAGAAACTATATTGCTGGAAATTAATCACTCAATGGAAATGGTTGTAAAATAATTTAGCTATAGTTTTAAATTAATCTTTGCCTACATCTTGTAATTTTACTTTTTTCATTGTTACCTAAGGGTATGTTTGGAAGTGGGAAAAGAGAAAGGAAGTGAACAGAAGCCTTCCCCCTGATTTGTGCATGTAAGTGTCATTTTACTTACCTTCATTGTTAAGAGTTTCCTATCACTCATTCCATTCCCCCCTAAATTCAAACTCTCAAATACATTCTGAAAGTTTTGCAGGGCAATTCCTCAAATGTGCATGCACAAAATGCATGAATGAGTCTTGCAAGTTCAGATCCTAAAAAGGCAATCTCTGGTGTAGGAATTCATGCTCCTTTGGTTGAATTGCTTGTGGAGATTCGTTGTAGTCTTTTAAAAACAAAACAAGAATGATTATGATGTTTAAATTTTGATACGATGATATTTGTCTGTAAAATTTCATATTATTATTATCAAATCATCAGGTATGTGTTGTCACTTTTTAATTAAAATAAATTTTGAAAAGTTAAAACTTATTTAATTGAATAAATGCATTGTTTACTCCCTATCTTTTTAGTTAGGTTTCAATGTGATCCTCTTAATTTTTATATGTTCAAATTAACCTCTTATCTTTTTGAAAAGTTTCACTTTGATATATCTGTTAGTTTTATGTTATCGTTGTTAATGATGTGGCAAATTCAAAACACGTATCACAATTTAATTATAACACATGTAACCCAAAAAGTCTAGGACAAATATCAAATTCTGATTGGCTAATGGATAGTTTAGAAATTAAAAATCTGCTGCCAACGGGTCCAAGGTCCAATGGGAGAAGAAACAAAGGCAAATATGCTCAACAATATATAATAATAAATTATTTAAACAATATATATTTAGTAATTTATTTTAATGTATATTTTTAATAATTATTATTATTAAATCAACTTAAAATATGTTATTTGATATATTTAATACTATTCATAATGTTTAATTTTTTATTAAATATAATTATATTATATAATGTATTGTTTAAATAATAAATATTATTAAAATAGATTATATATTTATGTTACCACTAATTTGAGACTAATGGGCTCTGATCCAGCAGTTAAGACATTTGTTTCTTTTTGTCTTGGTCTTTGGTTCAAAGTCTGTTGGCTTTGGCTGTAGATTTTTTAATTTCTATTTAAAAAATTAAAATTAAAATTAACTATACTTGAATTAAGAAGATGTATCATACGAGAAATGATCTCTTATGTGAAAGTGAGAGGAGCGAATCTGAGTTGTACAACCATACAATGGATGGTTGAGATTAATCATGTGAGTTTTAAAGAAACCATGTGACATTTTAAGTGATCATATAACTTTGAAAAATTTTTAATCTCAATCATTTATTTTATGGTTATACGGCCCAGATTCACTCCCCCACTCTCACGTAAGAGAACCTTTCTCATAATCCCTTGAATTGAATATGGATTCTGATTGAACTATATTTAAATTATACACAAGGCAATTTCATTTCATCAACGGGCAACAGCTATGCTTGTAGGGTAGCTTAGCTTCCTTGTTAAGGTGCCTCTTATAATAATAGCAACAAAAGTTATTCGTGCAAAGGTAGAGTTTTTATTTTTTTAAAAATTATATTAATCTATTTATAATATAAATTTTTTAAAATTATTTTATTATAATTTTTTTAAAAATAATATTATATATGATAAAAATCATCAATAAACACACTCATATTTCTTATTAAGAAAAGGAATATACTCCTATTTTTTGTTTTTACGCAATTAAGAAAATGGATTTAATGTGTGTGTTTTTTTCATTCTTTCTTGAAATGCTTTTTTTTTGTCAGTCGAGGGGGGGCAGGGCTCGAACCTTGCTGTTCTAGATGACCCCAAATACTTTTAACTACTTAAGCTAAAGGGGGGTCCCTGAAATACTTTTTTAGTTAATGTTTAATTAATATTCTCATGTTTTAAATAAAACAATTAAAGAATAGAAGACTGTAATTGAAAAACATTAAATTTTTCTTAGATTTCTCTTTTTAATAGGTTAAAGTCAATAGATAATTTGTAATTTTTTTTAAGAAAAAGAGTTTTTTGTTAGTTAATTTTTTGCCTTTGATTTCTAATGGGAGAACTATTTAGAAACAAATAAAAAAATGCAAAGTGAACAAAAATAACCGGATGGGAGCATAAGAAATAAAAGACTAACCATCAAAACTAATATTAGCATTAATTAAATTAGAAATTTAAATTTTTTTAAGAGTACTTTTAATCAAATAGTTAAAATAAAAAAAAAAACTAAGATACCTTTCCACTTCGTCCTAATAAATAAATAGGAGTATGAAAGGCAATTGATCTTCAATACATATAGAAATATATGTAAGATATGATTTTTGTAACATCCTAAATTTAATTATTGGGTAATGTTATTGTTAAAATAATTAAATTACAAGTGTTAAATTATTCCTGAGCGATTAAGTTAATTTTTAGAATTTATCGGGGTAAATTTCGGGTAACTGCTAGTTAACCGGTTGATTTTAGAATTTATTAATCATGCTAAATGACCAAAATAACCCCTATTTCACTAATTCTCAATTTGTACCTTTCAATTCTCTCTCTCACTCTTGTGTCAGTGCATGCAAAAAGGGGGGAACAGAGCTTGACTTTCTTCTTTGTGAACGGCACACCACTATGGCAATCTTCTTCATTTTCCTTGATTCTTCTTCATGCAAAGACATTCATATCCCTTTTCCCTTGCCATCTTCGTGAGCAACACCTATTGGGTTTGGATTCCTCTAATTTCTTTAATTGTGACATATGGAACCATGCCTTTACTTTTATTTTTGTTAATTCTTCTTAAAACTCATCCTTAAATTGCTTCAATTTTATGCTTCTAGAGTTGTGTGGGGTTGTTTCTTGGTTCGAGCAGTGTTGAATGGTTGGGGATGTCTTGATTCCTTTTAGTTTTGGTAAGCTCTAATGATACTCATTGCTTCTAGTTTCCATTTTCACAAGTTTGGGCTTTAATTATGTTGTTTCTATGAATTTTCAGAGGTTCTAAGTTAGTTTTAATTTATGGGTAGCTTCGATATCTCGCAGTTCTTGATTTCTCTTCATTTCGGAAACATTTCAAAGCTTGGGTTTTGTCAAAAGCAAGTATCGGAATTTGTTGGCGTTGATCGGTAAGTTGGAATTTACCGAACCTTATGTAAATTAGAGGATTTAACTCCAAAATGTGTTTGTGGTAATGTCTAGTTATTAAAAATAGGGTTTTTTTTTTAAAGAATGACATTTTTTAAAAATATTTGGGAAATGGGGTAGATAAAAAAAATAATTGTTTGTCTGGGTAGAAAGTATAGATATATATTGTATAGCTTTTGGTGGTATAGTCTTGGCCGACTTATTTTGTATATAGTTTTGTTTTAATGATGGTATATATTGTATAGTGGACCTTAGGTAGTTGATGACTTCATTGGAAGTCTAGAATATAACTTCGATATCCATACATATATGTGAATGGTATTGATAATGATATATGATGATGTTTTGGAGTGGTTGACCATGGATGGTCCCATATAGATTGCATTTGTGCATTATGTCTAGGTATTACAGGTTGGTACGTTTTATGCATTGAATGATTGATATGGGCGGGAAATGTACATTGCATTGTGTATTTGCATGTTGATAACAGGTTTTGATAATGACAAGGAAACAAGCATTGCAAACTCTTCATGAATCAAAAACAATTGAAGGTGTCATATAAAATCAAGATGCAAGAAGAAAACGGCTTCACAAAAGATCAAGAAATCAAGAAACCAATGAGCCAAGACAAAGGAAAGCAACCATGGATCACTAAATACAAATGGATGACCTACAGGCATGGAAAAATATCAAATTGCAAAGCCTGAATCGATTCAACCATGAAGGAATCGATTCACAGCCCTGAAAGTCACCAAAAACAGGAAACAGAATGGGTTGAATCGATTCACCATGACCATGAATCGATTCAAACACCTGGAGGTCATTTAATTTAAAGACAGAATGCTCTGAATCGATTCAGACAAAGCTCGAATCGATTCACACGAATCTGAAACTCTAAATTGCAGAAACAGAATGCTCTGAATCGATTCAGACAAAGCTCGAATCGATTCACACGAATCTGAAACTCTAAATTGCAGAAACAGAATGCTCTGAATCGATTCAGACAAAGCTCGAATCGATTCACACGAATCTGGAACTCAAAATGGCACAAGTCAAAATGCTCTGAATCGATTCAAGTAACTACAAATCGATTCAAGAAGTGGGAAACACCACTAAAAACACACATTGGTGGGAAACCAGCACATTTCTCCATTACTTCTTCAGACCCCCACTATGTGCAACGGCTAGGAACAAGAAAGGCACACCTCAAGCTGCTCAAATGGCTCTATAAATTAAAGAGGAATTCAAGCACAAACAATATACCAAGAAGCTATAATTATTTGCTCACTCTTGTGCTTTGTAAGCCCTATTCTTGTATATCTTGAGATTTTCATTTGTACATCCTCTCTTCTTGAGAGATTAGAAATTGTGTGAGCTATCATTTGCTTATCCACTCTATTAAGAGAGTTATTTCCTTGTAAACACTTCAACAAACACAAAAGATTTTCATTCTAGGTTGAGTGGTCACAAAGGTTGGGGTTCAACCTTTGGGTATTGAGAGTTTGAGAGATTGGGTGGGTTGCCCTTGTGCTAGTGAGGATTGAGTTCTTGAGTGTGGGACACTAGGAAGCTGCAATTGCTCATAGCTTGTGTCTCTAAACTTCAATAGTGGAAATCCTCTAAGTGGGTTGCTTAGAGGTGAGACGTACATCGGTGTTGGTGGAACTCGTTATATCGGTTTGCAAGCTCCTCTTCCTTACTCTTTTACTTTCAGCTGGTTAATTGGTGTTGATTGATTGTGAATTGCATACTTAAGCTTGTCAAATTTGTTATATTTCAAATACTACCCACCAAGTGTTTGTTAAATTGCTTCAGCAATATTTATCCTTGTGGTGCATTCCATACTATTTTTAACTTGAATTCACTTGCATATTCTTATAAACTTGGATATAACAATCAAGTTCAAAGGCATTCAAATCAAAAGTTTTAAAACTCAATTCACCCCCCCTCTTGAGTATTGAGGCCACTTGAACAACACATTGCATTTAAATGGTTGATGCATGGGAACATAGCTTTGATGTTGAGAAATTGGAAATTTATGGTTTTTAGAGAAACTTATGCATAAACATGAACTGGATAGGCCAAAATACATTTTGTGAGGTTTAGGTACTTCTAAATGGTTCCCATATGTCATATTTATGATTTAGAACTTGTGTAAATTGGAATGGGCCAATTCAATTGAGAATTAAGGTGTAAGTTGCATGTTTATGGCCTAGAATGGTCAATTCATATGTTTGCACATAAGTCATTCAAATTTAGGAATTTTTGAGTATGGTCGATTGCCACACGTCACAAATAATGTATTTTAAGTGGCGACAAAGTTTGGTGGTGTTTAGAGGTCATTTGAAGAAGTTATGGCATGCGAAAGTTGGCCAGAATACCAAATTCTGTATAATTTCTACATCCTGATATGACTAATCGATTAGGACCATTCTGGTTGAGTAGTAATCGATTAGCGTAATCGATTAGGGTCATTATGGATGGTGGTAATTGATTAGCTGGTCTGCGTAACAGACTAGCTAATCGATTAGCATCCTGGTAACAGATTAGCTAATCGATTAGGACCATTATGTTGCCTTGGTAATTGATTACCCATATAGTGTAACCGATTACCATGCCCTTAGGACCTCTAAATAAGTTAAAAACATATTCTAACTCCAACTAGCATCCATCTAACGCTTCTCAATGAATGAGAATTAATGTTGTGAGTTTCCGAACGGCTAATTTGAGGTTGGATTAAATCGAAAAAAAATTCTTTAGGTTTTTACTATTCTTTTAAACATAAGGATGTTTTAGCTTTTCTAATATTGCACATAATTAAAAAAATCAAACAAAATATATAGTTTTTATTTAAAATTAGGTTTTGTCAATCTCCTAAAAAAATCATCTTTATATCAAAATGAATGCAATAATTATAGCAACAAAAGTGTAAAATATAATCATTCCAAAAAAATACTACCTCTTTTTAATGACTAGAGTTAGGGTTAACAGAGCTCTTAAAATTAACAATTATGTAAATTTTTAATGATTTTTAATATAATTTCCGATAATTTTTTTAAAATATATTGATTCTAATCATGTGTAAGGTTTGCATAAATTAGAAAAGTTAATCTTATTAACATAACAAAAGTAAATCAACTTATTTTTATATATAAAAATTACTAGATGGAATATAAATTCAGCAAAGGAACGATGAATTCACTCGCTATCTTAATTACTTGTAAAAGTTATGAATAAAAAAATATGATATATGTATCATCCTTTTTATTCAACTTCATTAATTATCCAATTTTATTATGATTAAGAAATCAGTTATGTTAGTTAAATCAATTAAATACATCAATTATTTTTGTTATATTTTAAAAATTATTCTCATTATTAATGAAAAAATAGTGTTTTATTGATTAAAAGAAAGAAAGAACTTGATTAATAAGAATGCATATTTTAAATAATGAATGTGCATTATGTAACACTCCCGATTTTCCAGACTTAAATCCCGATGTAGTCAACATAATTAAATAATAAAAATACAAGTAAATTTTTCACTTTCGAAATAATTTCAAAACACCATTACAACTACATCAAGACTCGAACCACAGAAGATCAAAGAGCGAGATTTGATAATCTATAATTGGATCGTTACATAGTTTTCCCATAACGGTATACAAAATAACAGAGTATACAGCGGAAGAAGAATACGTATACCGGGCATTCACCTAGTCCCATATATGAAGATATGAGAAAAGGTTCGGCAAGGCATGCAACCATATCACACAAGCCTATTAGGCCACCATATAAGTCATAATCATATTATGCCTAAGATATATATACATCTATATGGTTATGCGTCATATATCTCCAATATCCACGTTCCCTAATTGACCATACTCAATTCGACCTTTAAATCATATGCTACCAATACATACACATACCTAAAAGGATTATTACATCAATGTCCTATCATCTAACACATGGGTGTGAATTCAATACCCCCAAATATTAATACATCATCCACATATACATTATCCATAGTCCACCCATTAATATCGATTATCATCACACTATCATACACATTTGATCACAATTCGATAAATTACAGATGCTGCCGGCCAAGGCAATCCCTTACCACTATTTACCTTCCCAAGATCTCTTCTTTAAAATAATCCTCACTCCATGATAATCCTGCATTAATACTAAAAAGTAGACCACATGGGAGAGTGAGTTATACATTTCAAATGACGATATGAATACATTTGAGATTATGTGCATATGCATATCAACATCATGTATGCTTTGCTAAACATATCAATATTCATCATAAATCATTGATTCAATAACATATACTTATTTCATATTCAATAATTAATTCATAGTAAAGCAGGCATATAGACATTAGTCATAACACCACAATTGGCCAACATCATCATCATTGACCATCCAGGTATTTTCTCCAAGCCACCATGGGCTAACATCATTATCATCAATCTCATATACACATGCCCTTCAATACATCGGGCACAACATACACATCATCTTGTTCAATATTGTTTTAGATGTATTCATATCATTTATTAATCATATGTGGTCTTTAGGTATTTAATTACCCATCTCATCAACACCACACCATAATCTTAATCATCATCATCATCTTCTGGCATATCTCCATGCTATATGCAAATGCTCTTAAGGATAATGCATATGTACAATGGAATAGACAACAAGTGTGAATCCGACTGTGGGAATAAACACCAAATTATGGGTCAAGCATGATCACATACCATGCCCCTACTGCAGTAGTAAAATATGTACACATATATCATAATGCATGCATAATCACCATATTTTTACTGGTACCAAACCGCATCGCTCATAATGCAACACCTGACCATTTTCACCATGACCGCGGTAAACAACATAATCAATATATAGTGTTGCGGGCCGGTCATATCTCATATCATGGCGGCTGTGATCCAATAGACCACCGAGGTCACTTGTTCATCAAGAGCCACCCCTCACAAGGGTCGGTCACATGCAGCTCCCCGTAGCTAAGCATGGGAGGCTTCGTGACTTACACACTGAGTCACAGGGGAAACAACAAATTGCTTGTGCACTGAGCCACCCTCCCACTGGGTCGGCCGAGGGAACTCCCCTAACATTCCAACATCAGCGGCTATGATATGCCATGGATGCAATGCAATGCAAATCAAATCAAATGCAATTCTCACACTGTGCATCCTAAATGCCACTCGTCAACTATCATTATCATAATCACCAACACCACCACACTCATATTAGTGGATTTATCATCGTTGGTTTTTAGCCATTGTTTTCAAGTTTTATATGTGGCATCTCATTTAACATCTTTCATATGTATTTCATATCATACATGCAAAGACAACACTTGTAATCAACCATAATGGCATCACAACATTATATACTATTCATTAATATTACCACACATTCATTTAGTGGATTTTCATCTCATTATACATCACCATTGTTTCATATATATATTTGTGTGGTATTCACAATGTCTCATTAATATATTTTAAACCACACATACAATGGCATCCATTAATTCATCAATAATAACAATTATCTTTTATTCAAGAAAGGATCAACAACCTCATCCATCATCATTCATTATCGATGTTATCTCCGATTCATCGATTTATAATAAATATAGTGTCATGCAATCATCCCTCATTAGTTCCATTACCATACAAGGTGTGTTATACATCAACCATCATTTAATATCATTAGTGGTGAATATTCATGTTCTCATAACATGTGTCAATCAATATCAATATAACGTCCCAAACTTTTAAAATTAAATTTCTAAAATCCAAATAAATTTTTCACAAATAATTTAAACGTTAGAAACAGGATTTGGATTAGTATAATATTATTGTCAATATTATATCAATGTATTCACATGCTCAATCAAATGGATCCATTATTAAGTCTTTTATTTGTGTTGCAACACTGGCTCTCAGCCATAACTCAGCTCTCAGCTGATCCGGCCGTTTTACTGGTACCAAACCGTTTGCCCTCTCATGTGACACAATCACTCCCAGCGACAACGGTAGTGTCACGGGCTAAACTCCGAGCCCCGCTCAAGAGGTTTGCCTTGAGTCCCACCCAAGGTCTTTTGTGGAATCCTCGAAACCACATAATATTTCATCTTTGTTCATCATATAAGCATCCCATACTTTATCAATATGCATCCCATGCATTCATACATCATGTATATTTCATGAATAACATTCATATCATCATCATCAATCACATATCAACATCATATTTCCTACTGCATCTCATGCATAGGAATAATCATAAATTCATACTTCACATATACAATCATATCTCATATAATTTCAATATCAATAATATGAATGGAAGACATGAAAACATAAAATATGTCATTCAATCGGGGTCTCACACTAATAATTTACACACATATCATATATATCATAACAATATCACCCCGAATCCATTCATAAACTATTCATTTAAAATGTAACGCTCCCCCTACCTGGAAATAAAGAATTCCAGCAGCTCTTCAAGCTATATCTAATCACAGCTCACGAATTCCAACTGGAATTTCAACTCTGAACTCTTCCAAAGCTATTTCACTTATGAAATTCAAAGCTCTTACTTCTTTAAAACCAAGCTTCCACGTGAAAGAGAAGAAGTGAAGATTGGTCTCCTCTTTTATTGATAATTTCCATTAAAGATTGGAAAAGAAAAGGATTAAAGGTAATGTTGACACACTCTTGAAATTCCAAGCTAATCTAATGATATGATTGACAGAAATCGTTCATGAAAAAGACGTGAACGAAGTGAATAAGTACTGATACATGTATATTAAGATATAAGGACAAAACAATGTAATAAAAGAAAAGAGGATAGGACAATAGAGAGGGTCCTATACTTAGAAAAATTAGAAAAGAGAATCTGCTAGAACCGAGTGACGTGGAAAGCCTCAATAATTGGAGTAATTATCAATTCCGACTCGGTTTCGGTATTTTGGGCATATCCCTCTTTTCGAGAAAAATTCATCAGAGCCTCTTTCCGTTCAGAATTACTTCACTAGGAGGAAATTTACTCGGAAAGGTTTCTACATGAAATACTCAGTCAGCTTTTCTTTCCTTGGAAGTGATTCACTCGGAAATGTATCACTCAGAGATTCCTCATTCAGAAATATCTCACTCAGATATATCTCTACCCGAGTCAAAGCCTTCATGTGCGTCACTCAGAAGTCTTACATCTGAAAAGATCACTCAGAATCAAAGTTCAGTCCTCTCGGAAATCTTTCCACTCGAAAGGATCACTCGGGGTCGAAGACAATTTGAAGACAAATCTGAGCACAAGCTCTCGGAAACTCTGAATATAGACCCGAGCACAGGCTCTAGGAATCTTTAAGACACCCGAGCACGAATTGAATGAATTCACCACTCGGATATTTACTTCCCTTAGAAACTATTCACTCAGAAACATACTCATTCAGAGTTAAAGTCTTTCTCTGCCCAGAAGTACTCTCCCTGGAAAAGACTCACTCGGTATATCTCAATCGGTGCCATACCACTCGGAAGTCAGAAATATTCCACTCGGTGCCTTCCCACTCGGAAGTGTCACACTGAGAGACACCTCACTCGGAAAGTTGCACTCAACTCGGAGATACCCCCACTCGAGAATTCATTACTCAGCAATATCTTAGCCCGAGAAGTACTCATTCGAAATCAAAGCTTTTCTTCGCTCAGAAGTACTTCTCTCGGAAACGTTTCACTTGGAAACGAGTCACTCAAAAGTTTCATTCGGACACAGAGTTTTTCTTAACTCAGAAGTGATTCTCTCAATCATGCTTCACTCAGAAATATGTTAACCTTCCTTCACTCGGAATCATATCCATTTTTCACTCGGAAGGTTTTGTCTCAGACGTAATTCACTCGGAATTTCTCCACTGATCCTTAATAAATTATTTTCTAAAATTCTAAATTTTAGGATGTTATAATCAACACCACCTAGACCCACCTTCGTCATATACCCTTAATACAACCTCTTGTCTTTACATAATGAAGGGGTTTTAAGTAATAATAAGCTCATGACAAATTTCAATACTAAGACATGAGAAAAGCTCACTTTTAGTCTTAAACATAGTGGGACATGTCACAAATATCACCTATTAGTCCCAATTTGACCACCATAAAAAGTTGGGTTCGAAACCCTCTTAAACTTGAATTTTTTAATGCAGTGGGTTCGGTATTTTACCCCTAATAAGAGTTAGAAAACTCCAATTAAAGTGAGACTAATTCTTACACCTCCTTAACACAATTATCTACAACCTTCATGAAGAAGTCGGAGGCCAAAAACGTCATTTAAAATGCCCAAACGGGCCAAGAACAGCAAAGGACACCTATTGGGCAATCCCTTCGTAATCGATTACGATAATCGATTACAGATGAAACAGAACGCTTGTAATTGATTACGCTTACCTCTGTAATCGATTACACCTGAAGCTAATCAATTACGCCTAAAATAGAATTCCTGTAATCGATTACGCTCACCTTCGTAATCGATTACGCCATACCAGAATGCAGAAATTATGCAGAAAATGCATGATTTTGGGACTTCTAACCCCTCTAACTTTTTCATATCAACTCCAAATGCTACCAAATTTTGACACCAACTAAATTACACCATTTGTGACGCGTGGCCACTATTCTCACTCAAAAATTCTCAAAAATGAGGGACTTATGTGCATAAATGCGTTTAACCCGTTTTAAGCCATTTTAAGGCAACTTAAGAGTCATTTCTCACTCAAATTGACCCATTCTAATTCCCATAAGTTTTAATTCATATATGGAAGCTATTGGAGCTATCCCATGCCATTCAATTCTCATAAAACTCTATTTGTCTCTATTAGTTCCTGAATTATGCATAAAAACACACTTTGTAGTCAACAATCATGGCCAAAGCTATTTAAACTACCCCATCCATGTTCTAAACAATGCCAACAAGATTCAAATGCATAATTGAGGTTATGTATCCTAAATTCTATGCCTTATAACCTCTTGGATCAAAATATAACCCATCCACTTGTTCAATATCATGCAAATCCACATCGATGTACAAAACATAACATTATGCTTCTCATACACACAATTGCCAATTATAACATCCATCACATTATCAATTATCTCATCATTCAATATAATCATGGAAAGGCAAGCATGAGCATATTCATATAATTAATCATCAAACATTCAACTTATGCAATTGAAATGCAAACTCCTCTCCTACCTCGAGAGAAGAATCGCAATCCAAGCGCTCCGAATGCTCCACTCCATCGTTCAAAATAAAACCTACATATTTCACATATACAAGCATGCAATTAATAAGCCATCATAAGACATCATCTCTTAAAACTCATTATCAAGTCCTAGACTTGTCTAAACTCCAATTCATACGCTTAGGTTAGGCTTCGGGAATTCCTTTCCCAAAACCAAGATTTTCTAAGTCTCAAGGGGTTAAACAAACCTAACAACAACAAAATCATGGTCCTTATCCATAAGGCATCCAATATCTCATGTGAATCACTCAACTATCATCACAATTTATTCTAATCCATTATAAGCTTCTTGACTCCATTCAAGACCATCATCAATCAACAAACTCTTGAGATAGTTATCATGGCCTAACTACTCATCAACTCAAGTATCCCTTATCAATGGTTTTTAACTATTATTATCACAATAACAATATCTCATATTCATTCTCAACCCAACACCTTAAATCATCATTCCTACATACATGCATGTATCATCTTACACAACCTCATGAACATAGTTTAAAATATCATCAACCTCATTAATCAATCCCAATGATTCTAAAGATTCCTTCCCTTAATATAAATCATTTTAGAGTGTTCAAAACCATCAAAATCAGCAATTTAGCCAAAACCCCCAAATCACCACACTTAGGATTTTTCATCAAAACTTAATAACCATTTCTAATAACCATAAATCTCCATCATTAACAACACCCTCACACACATTATCATGGGTTTTCACTAAAAATTATCTTTTATGGCATTGTTACACATTTTCCCTAATTCCTATAGTTAGGGTTCTATTGAAATCCAACAATCACTACTAACAATCATCATCTTTCACTCCTAACTATGACATTTTCGTATACCCCACTACATCAACACAAAAACACATATTTATCACACCCCACCTTTGGGTTTTACCTAAAAATGGTTTCTAATCCATAACCCATACATATTTTATACTCTCCCAATAAATAAACTCATAACCAATAGCCAAAGCTCAACAAAAATGGTGAGGAACTTACCTTAAGCCAAGAACCAAGTGAACTTCCAAGAGAGGGAGAGGGGTGACAAAAATTTAAGGAAGGAGAAGGAGGAGCTTCCATCAACATCATCTCCTTCAAACTCCATGGAGAAAACAAAAATGGAGGGGGAGAAGGTACACTATCACACTTAGGGTTTTGGAGAATGGAAGAAGAAGAAGAAGGAGATGAAGAGGGCATGAGGAAAAGAGAAGAGGAAAATGTATTGCCCCCAAGGAATGAAAACTAATGTAAATGAGGAGAAGAAGGAAGAGTTTTGTGTTTTTAATTTTAAACCCCCTTCATTAAAATTTTACCGTTTAATGATAAACAAGATCTCCGTTCGGGCTCAACACTAAATCCAAAAATTATTCCAAAGACACATTCGGATTCCCAATAATATTCTTAACAGCCCTGACCAATGGCATCTCAATTGGAGGTACTTGGTCTGATATCCATATTTTAATCAGGTATAATTTTGTCTCTTAAAACCTCAATAAATTATAAATAATCCTTATAAATCTTAATTTAATTATTTCAATATTTTTGGGACATAAATTAACTTATATAATTATTTAATATTTATTCCTCTCAATTAATCATTTTTATAAAATTCGGGATGTTACACATTATAAATTAAAAACAAAGTTTGTTTTCAATATTACTGTTTCAGCATCTATTTTAAGGAAGGATGTGATGAGGTTGAATTCTGATAAAAGTCAGAACCTAACAAGCTTGCAAGATTTTCTGGCTACCTTGGCCATGCTAATGTGTTTTTGGTAGAAAATTGGTCATTTAGAAGCATCCTCCTACTGGGATATCAGCCACTTTTAGTTTTAGATAATCTTTATTAATTGTCTTTCTATTTCCATATGTTACCAAAACAAATTAAAAATACTTACATAAAAAAGTCTTTTAAAAAAAGATGAGTTTAGGGATTGATTCAACATACCATTTCCCCCTTTCTACTAATCAATTGAAAAAATAAAATTATAAAAACAAAGAATCTAATAGTTAATATTAATTTTTCATGTTATTCGAGATAATTAAAACTTTATTGAATTAATAGATCTTTTTTGGTTAGTCAAACTTCGATTTGATTGATTTAACACCCATCTATACAAGTAGGGCCATTTGGATTATAAAAACGTTTTCTGTTTTTATTTTCTTTTTCAATTTTAATTATAAAACTATTATACTATTACAGTAAAAATAATTTCTTTTGTATTCTATTCCTATTTTTTCAATCTAAATTTTTTAAAACAGGAAACGTAATAATAATTTTATAATTAAAATTAAAAAAAACATAAAATAAAAACAAAACATGTTTTCATAATCCAAATGTGTCGTAACCTCTCAATGCATGCACACACTTTTCACTTAGAACGATAATATGGTTTGAAAACATGGCAAAAGTTTGAAGAAATGGAGCAAACTATTTAAAAGGGACAACAACGATGCAAAATCAAATCATACCACATAGTATTTTTTTTCTATTTAAAATCTCAATTACATTGGAATTTTTAATTTTAATATTTGAATAAATATATTATTATATTAATATTTAGTGGATAAAGATTATTAATTTATCTATATCTATATTTTGTTATTAATTATAATATATAATAATATGAATAACATTATCTATTCAAATAGATATAGTAATTGGACTTATTGATAGGATAGATTAGTAATAAGTTAACTTACCCTAGTGTCCATTGAGAGCTTCCTGCTCCCATCTGGTTTGCCTATATATACATCATCTCATTAAACGAATACTAAAGAGTGAAAACTATGGCGAACCAGACTGAGAGTAAAAAAAGCTCAATCAATTAAGAAAAGATGTCATGGATCGCTTCACATCGGTTATGCATTATTGAGTTGTTTAACGCATTTATTGAATTGATTTTGCATAGTGATGGAATTATTTATATTCTTATGATATATGTTATTTATATCATGCTTTGAATTTAATGTAAAAATTCTTCCAATTATATATTAATTTTTAGCCAGATGGTAATAAATTTAATCTTGATAAATATTCTATATTTATAAAATACATAATATAAGATAATTCTTTTTAGATTTTCTATTTTAATATATAATAAAAATGTATTCATAATATATATATATATATATAGATATTCTTAAAATAAAATCTTACGCATTTGCACATGTTGTTTTAAACTGTAATAGAAATAGATTTATTAATTAAAATAATCTTATCAAATAAAAAAAAAAGATTTTTGTTATAACCTAAACTCCTACACCGGGTCACCAAAGGTGTGTTTATCACATTGTTTTAATTTCAATATTATGATTAATTTTAAAAAAATAACACTTTAATAATTGAAACTTAAAAAAATTAAAGGTTAACCAAACTAAAAAATTAACACTCATAGACATGTTTGGTAATGGATTAATGTTATTTCTTGTGTACCCAATCAAATCTTATCTTGCAAACATATTTAGTAATGTTTAAAACTGTCTGTATTATTTTATTATTTATTTAGAATAACTATTTTAAAAGTTTTTTTAACTTATAGATTATTTTATTGATTTATCTTTAATCATATATATGAGCACCTAATACTCAATTAAATAAAAATATAAGAAAATTTTTTTTGGTTAATTGTGAACCTATTTTGGTCGTTCGGAAGTCCCAAACTTTGACTAAATAGGCTTAGAGTAGCCTATGTGGAAGTTAAGTGGAGTTAGAATGCATTTTCAATTCATTTGGAGATCCTAAAGGCATAGTAATCGATTGCACAAACATTCTAATTGATTACCATCAATCTAGAATGATCTTAATTGATTACATAGGCATGCTAATCAAGTACAATCAATTCAGAATGGTCTTAATCAATTAGGTAGATAACTAATCAGTTACACTAATCAATTAGACAGATCTGCAAATCGATTAGCTAGACCAGAATATAGAAAATTATGTAGAATTTAGCATTTCGGAAAACTTCCATGCACCCTAACACCTCCAAATGCCACCAAATTTTAACACCACCCGAAATGCATCATTTATGACGCGTTCAACTGGTCATACTTAAAATTCCTAAAATTGAATGACTTTTGCACAAAAGTGTGTTTTTGGCTGTTTTAGGCCTTAAACAAGTAATATGACCTATCAAATCTTAATGGAATTGGTTCATTCCACTTCTAACAATTTCAAAACATCGAATGCAAGCTATTAGATCTATCTGGAGTCTCCAAAACCTCACGGATCACAAAATGGCCTATTCAGTTCATGATTATGCATAATTTTCAATCAACCACCATAATTAACATCCTTATGATATCAAATCATTTCTCATCATCTTCACACCTCAAATGCAATATGATACACACAATTTCCTGCCCATGATGCAACTATGCTCATTTTAATACAAATTCACAATTCCTGGACATAAGTATTTCCATATCATCATATGAGACCATCCATGGTCAACCACTCCAAAACATCATAATATATCATTTTCAACATCATTTACATATATCTGCATATCAAGAGCATAATTTAGACTTCCAGTGAAGTCATTAGCTACCTAAGATCTATTATACAATATATATCATCGTCAAAATAAACCTATACACAAGGAGAATTGGGCAAGACTTTACCAACAAAAGCTATACATCATATATACATGTATATACATCAACTCCATTCAAGGCTTGATGACTCCTCACTATTCCTCGCCTCAATCCAGATCCATTGTAAAATAACCACAACTTAGGAGTGAGCATATTATATGTTAAATGACAGCTATTGAACTGGATTTCAATCTGGTAACTACAATCACCTATCCAGTTTTACATAACACATCAATATATACAATCCACACAATCAGTATTCATTGTCACCTAACACAAAGTTACATTACCACAATACATTCAAACATATCACTGACATCACATAGGCTATCCAAAGCCTCTGAATTCTCAATCACTATATGCAATGCATATGCATGCTAATTCGACTCTAATAATAGGAATTACACTACAATATATAAATTATCACAACATATAATCAATCTATTTTACTGGTACCGAACCGCTCGCCCATAATGTAAAACTAGTCACTCTCAGTGACAACGGCAACACAACTCAGTGTTATGGGCTGGCCTTGAACCCAATCCAAGGCGGTTGTGGATCCAGAAGGAAACCACACAGAGTCTTTGCCTATGCAAAGGTTGCCCTCCCATCTGGGCCGACATTACAAGCCCCCTACAGTCCTGTGTGCGTTTGAATATGTAATGCTAGGTAAGCATAACATCAATGATTCCTAGACCACCTAGTTACCATCATCAGAGGCCACCACTTGGTTACCATCACTAAGGAATTTCAGTCAATTTCACAACATGCATAGCATGCCAATCAATCACAACTATTCCATGTTTACAATTCAAGCTACCCAAAGCTAATTATTCATCATATTTACCATAATCATCATCATTAATCATTTAACATCATTGCAAACCAATGCCAATGACCACAAAATTATCAATTCATCAAGCCATGAACGGAATCAATCTCAATAAGAATTCATCAATTCCAACAACAGTATCAAAATGGGGTATATCGCCAAACACATTATATTGATATCATAAATTCTCATACAAGCATCAATTCAATCAAACATACACATGCATATATACCTCTATTCGTTCATAATCTATACATTTAAAATATAATTGCTTTTTCTACCTGGAATCCTCGATTTTGAAAGTCCCAAAATGTTCTCCAAACGCTTTCGAATCCTTTCTAATTACCAATTCCCAATGTCAATACTTCCTAAAATCATCAACATTCCAATTTAAATAATCTTATGTTACCAAAATCATGTTTTAAAGCTAAAGCTACCAATTTATACAAGATTTGGTAAATTTTCTTACCGATCAACGTTGACAACTCTCGAAGTCAATTTCAATGCAAAACCCTCGAGTTCCGACGCGCCCACAAGTTGAAATAATTCTGAAAGGCTCCCTACACGAAATGGAGAAAATCAAGAACCCCAAAGCCCACGATGTTGCCCAATCATGGAGATGGTTCCAAATACCTTAACAATCGATGAAATTGGGGTCCTTCCCTCGCTTCCATGGCTGCCGAGTAAAGAGGGAAGAGGAATAGAGTTGGAACTTGTCTTGGCTTAGTGTAAATTTGAAGAAGAGGAAGTGGTAAAATGGAGTGGAGCTATGGTGGAGGAAGACAATGACAATGCTTTTCCTTTTGTTTTCTTTACGCATGCAATACGTGAAAGAGAGAAATAGAAAGAGTGAATTTTAGAATTAATGAAAATGGGGACATTTTGGTCTTTTACAGCATTCGGTTAATTCTTGAAATTAATTGGGTACCTTAGTTACCCAAAACATACCCAAATAATTCAAAAAATTAACTTAACCGCCTCGGGATAATTTGACACTCTTAATTTAATTATTTAAATAATAAAATTAACCCAATAATTAAATTCAAAATATTATAATATCAATTATTTTTTATTTTAATTATATGTTTATTATGAAATTAGGGTTCATAAATATTAACTATTGCTAAACCCTAGAAATAACTCTTTCTTGCCATTCTCTCTTTGTTTTTTCTTTGTAGGGTTTACTAAATCAACATTGCCTTCTTATTTTGTTTCTAGCTTCTACCGTAAGGAGTCATTGTATTTTAAGATATAGGTCTTAAATAAATAAACTTTTATTATACACCTCGGCCTAACAACTATAGTACTAACATGTGAATACAAATCAAAAATCATTTATAAAAAAAAAAAAACTCTATGCGATCAATTAAATAAATATAAAACATTTAGAAGAGGATGAGAGCATTCCAAATCGGTAAACACTTGACTTTTGGACAAATATAAAATAGATTCCACATTTTTGTTGTGTGTGGTACACCACAATATTAATTTAGTCTTAACTAAACCAAACCTGAAAAATTAAATTCTGAATGACAAAAAATTTGATATTCCATATACATTGTGTCTGCTGCCCGCCAATGCAGACTACGCAATCAATAGAAAACGAATTTAAATCCATAGAAAATGAGTTACCAAAGGATAATTATAAACTATTCAACGCAACCCATTGAAACTGAGATTATGGACCAGGAAGGAAGAGAAAACGTGGTTCAAAATTTAATTTTATATCATGTAAATAGCGTATAATTTTTCAGGGAAATTAATAACATGGACACTTAAGTGTATATTGAACAATCAAACAAGTAGATAAGTTGCTATGAGAATCTTTTAATTTTTGGTCTTGAATTCAATGTCAGGAATATTATTAAATCTTAATTACAAGAGATTTATTATTTATAATAGTTTTCTCTAACTCGAACCTAAAAATAATATATTTTAATACTAACCTACAAATTGGAGTTAAATTTAATTAGTCGATAATTTTATTTTATTTTTAACTAAATCACATGTATATGCCTTGAAGTTTATTAAATTTTACTTGATTCTTTTTTACGTAACGCGTATCTCCATCGGTTTATATAAAAATATAGTATTCTTTTAACTTCAATTTTTTCCTTACTTCTTATATAATTATATAAGCAATATACAAATCAAAGTAAAGGCTCACTATTCATTTAATAACATTAATCTCCTTTTTATATTTCTCTTTCTTTCACAACAATCAGTTATCTCTTCTCTATTTTTCTATCTCACTTCAACATCATTTTCTATTCGTTCAATATCTTTATGTGGACGATACATAAACGAACAAGACTTTTGTGTCACTTATCTCTTCTACATGTCCATCTCACCTCGATGGTATGTACTCTTGAAGGTGTAAACGCGTCACATTATTATGGGCGTGGGTGACCCTCACAAGATTAGTTTTAAAACAAAATATCACTCAATTTAATTATATTATAAAAGATTTGATTGGATTAAACTGTGTACTGATATCTGTCTTAAGTGAATTTAATATGATGAAATGCGATTTTAATTAGATTGGATTGTTTTGTTCGATTTTATACTAATTATATCTTTATAAAATCAAGTATAAAATATATAATTTTAACTCAATAAAATCAATAATAATTACTTTAAAAAATAGAATATCTTTATAAAAAATTTAAATATAATAAAAAATCATAAATCATTACTTAAATTATAGTTCGGTTGAGTCATGTATGTAATTTAATAAGGTAAAATAAATAAAAAATAATATATTAAAAATTGAGTTTTATCCTATTGATTATTTTGTTGAATATAATAAACCCATATATTATGTTGGTTAATATGTGTATGTAGGCTGAGACAAGATTTTTGTAAGTGTGTGTATGTGATTTTTATGTTGACGATTACATACAGAGACTTTTGTGTCACTTCTATTCTTATCTCACTTCAAGTGTATAACACACCATTTTCTATTGGTTCAATATTGTATGTAGATGATGCATTAAAGGACAAGAGACTTTTGTTTCTGTGTATGTGCTCTTTAATTATGTTAACGATACATAAAGGGACAAGACATGTGTGCAAGGGCGCAGCCAGAACGGAGGGGGACAAAATTTTATTTATCGTCTTACACTTCATTATTATTTTATTTTAGTTTCTATACGAAACCTTACATGAAAAACAAATTCAATTCTAAGTTTCTACTATCATCTCATTCATATATATATATATGAGATGCATGATGTATTATAAGAGTGAGAAAAACGAATTTAGGCTTTATAACCATACAATAGATAGTTGAAATTAATTATGTAAATTTTTTAAAAAAGTCATGTGACATTTTAAGTGATCATATGATTTTAAAAAAACTTTTAATTCAATTATCTATTCGTTTCTCTCACTCTTACATAAAATAATTTTTCTAATATGATACATCCTTCCCTATGTGTATATGTAAACTATGATAATAAAAATATCATTGGTAAGGATTAAAAAAAATAATTATTATATGAAAGCACGAAGTAGAATTTCTCTCGCATAGAACATACAATAAAACAAATTTTATGAATAACTAATTAATATATATATATCTTTTATTTCATATCTTAATAAAGATTAAATCAACCATTGCTAACTAGCAAAAAGGCCAAGTGTAATTCACTCAAAAACTAAAAAAAAATGTGTGAATTCCAAATTTGAAAGTGAAGTGTAAATGTCTATATAACAACCTAAGGCTAAACTAAATCATAGAATGAATATGTCCAACATTGATATTAAACTCGCCATTGAAATCTCTGTCTTCTGTTGATAAATTATAACTTTATATTTTTACAAGTATTGTCAAAACATAAGGAAGTATATGGTGAATGCTGCGGTGGATTTGTTTCATCTTAATTTATGGTACATTCATACAAGATGAATTATTATAACATGTTAAACTATTATTTTTTAATTCAAATAATTTACACCTAATTTTTAAGTTAATCTAAAGCTTGTAACCAAAAAACTAATCTTAAATGATAATCAATCCCAAATATATCATAGGTCATTTCTAACTCCTTCTACCTTGCTCTCAAACTGGTATCCTCTTATCTTCTTTCTTAGTCTCAAATTCCTACCTCTCTTCCCCTCTTTGGTTCACCTTTGCAATTTCGTCACTTTCAAGCCCTAAATGTTGCATATTTTCCCCTTTTACAATTTAGAAGATGAAACCTCTAGAAAATTTCATTAAGGTGCAAGATGAAAATTCCATCGAGGAGGTGTTTGAAAATTATATGGAGGTACAAGATAAAAATTATATAAATGTGTAGCTTGAAAATTCCATGGAGGAGAATGAAAATTTCAACACTCCATGGCTTTGAAGATGATGAGATTAAAGTTAGTATTAGATTTGGTTTTTTTATTATAAAAGTCATGTGTGTAAATTTCTATTTGTACTTTTGTTTCTTTGAGTGGATGTAGGATATGCTTGATAGCTAGCTGAGTAGGTGTAAGGTTTCTTGATTTATAATGGTAGTTGATTTTTATTTAATGTTGCATGTGGAGATGAACAAGCATTACAAAGAGGTAGAAGATTTATAATGGTAGTTAGTTAATGAGAGGAAGAAAATATTGTTGTTAGGTTTGTTGCTCATTTTCGCCCATCTTATGCATGAATTTGTGTGGTTATTTTAGCCTTTTAAGATGTAGATATTTAGTGTCAATGCCTTAGTGTAACATCTCATGTATTTTTATATTTAAAAGGGTAAATAAATGTGCAAAAGAGTTAAAGTATGATAATTTGGGAATATGATGCAGTTGTGTGATTTAAAAATGAGATTTAAGGGGAATTTAGAGTTTTTACTTGACGCGTAGCGTTAGGGTAAAAATCATAACCTAACACGTAGCGTCAGCTTCGCGATCAAAATTAAAACCCCACAGGGACAACAACGTAGAAATAGAAACAAAAATAGAGTTTAGGGTCATTTTCTCTCTTCTTTCTCCTCTCGAAGCTCTAGAAGCTAATTGAAGCTAATTTTTGGTTGGAATTCAAAATCAATCACGGATTATAAGTGGGAAACTCAAGGTAAATGCGTGAAACCTTTCAATTTTGATTTTCATGGAAGTTCTCTTCTTTTGCTTGTTTTCTTGGGAAAGAAAAAAGGCTTTAAAATTTAAGATTCTGAACCGGTTGAAGAGTCCTTTAAGGCTCTTAAGTGAACGATTAAGTGATGGAGTTAAGTTCCACTTTGCGTAGGTTACGAACAGAGAGCCGGAAACTTAGCAAAAGTCAGGGTTTCTTAAAGTAACCGCCAGTTTTGGTTATGGTAAGCTTATAAAGCTTTACGAGTTAATTTTTTACCTGCTCTCTTAAGTTAAGTTAAGGTTTTAATGGCTAAGTCCCTGAACCCTTTTGAAATTTTTGCGATTTTAGTGTTTTGGCACATCGATTTTTGCGATTAAGTTAAGGAGCATCAGAAATTAAGGTAAGGGGAGTGTGTTAATGTGTAATTAGTTAAGGTTTTGAGGATTTTATATTATGAGCTAAAAATTATATATATATATATATATATGAATATTTTATTTGAAAACATATATAGTTTGAATATGATAATAATTGTATAATGAATTTGATAAATATGATTAATGTAATAATGATGATTACAATGAGAAAGTGATGAGTTGTGAATATCTGATATGTGATTATAATGATAAATGGTGTATTGAAATTGTTGTATTTGATTATGTGATGAGAATGATGAATATAATGAGAGTTGATGAGTATATTATGCCTAGAATGGTTTATGAAAAATGATAATGGAATGTTGAGATATATGTGATATTGATGATATGGACTTTATGCCTAGTGATGGCTTTGATTATGATGTTTAAAGGAAAAGGCTTTTATACCAGGAATTATATATTGATTGATGAGATTGATGATTATATGTTGTATATGCATGATAGGTGGTGTGGACAACTATTCGATATGTATTACCCCTCGTTTTTTTCTCCAATGGTCCATGTAGAGATCCAGTTGAGCTACCTAGTGGTCCAGGTAAAGACTCAATGGTTGAGGTGGGGAGCCGGTGTGTGGCTCAGTGGACCAGGTGGAGTTTATAGGATGTCAGTGTGTGACTTCCAGCTGGTGGCTGCTCCTTTAATATCCAGATATTAGGTGTCATTTTATATAATATGACCATGAGAGTCAGTTGTGATTAGTTTATGGTATTGAGAAATGATTTGTAATGATGATAATCAATGATATGTGATTAGATTTTGAACTGATTAAGAATAATGATGATTATGATGATATAAAACATTTTGAATTGAGATTATGTAATTATCTTTTGATGTGATGAAAGAAAGGATTAATGGGATAAAATGCGAGGGAGGTGTGTGTGGAATCCTCTAGGTGATATTATTTCTGTTTTATTTAGTTGCATTATTTATAATGCTAGATACTCACCTTTTACAATTATTTTATAGTGAATGAGAAAAGGGATATTGCAGATGTCGAGGAGACTAGTATGGAGCGAGCAGTGGAGCAATGTCAGGATAAGTGCATTGATGTGATGTATATAGACTTATGAGTTATATACATTTATTGATGGATATGTGTATATATATGTGTGTGTATGCATGTAGCTGTGTATGTTGTATGATGCCATGCATGCCTATATGATATATATACGTCGTATATGTGACTGGAGTATGATTTGATAGTTAATGGCATTGAGTCATTAGTGTTTTTATATGTGGTATGAATGCGATATGACATTAAGCCATTAGTTAGTTATTCATGCATAATGCCCAAGAATTGTCTATATAGATATGAGTATGGCATGTGTTATTCAAGTGGCCTCAATACTTAAGAGGGGGGGTGAATTGAGTTTTTTAAACTTTGCTTGGAATGCCTTTGAACTTGATTCTTTTATCACAAGTTTAAAGATTATACAGGTGAAATCAAGTTTAATGCAAGAGACAATGCAAAACAAGAGGTATATGTAGCTGAGACAATTTGTCAAACACTTGGTGTGCAATATTCAAAGTTAACTAATTCAAGCAAGCTTAAGTATATAAATCACAATCAACCAACACAAATCAATTAAGTGCAGTATATTAATGTAAAAGAGTAAGGGAGAAGAGCTTGCAAACCAATTTAATGAGTTCCACCAACCCCGGTGTACGTCTCGCCTTCAAGCAACCCACTTGAAGGATTCCCACTATTGAAGTTTAGAGATTACAAGCTATGAGCAATTGCAGCTTCCTAGTGTCCCACACTCAAGAACTCAATCCTCACTAGCACAAGGGTAACCCACCCAATCTCTCAAACTCTCAAACTCTCAATACCCAAAGGTTGAACCCCAACCTTTGTGATCACTCAACCTAGAGTGAAAACCTTTGTGTTTGGTGTAGTGTTTACAAGCAAGTAACTCTCTGAATAGAGTAGATATACAAATAAAGGCTCACACAACTTCTAACTCTCAATAAGAGAGAATATACAAGTTTAAGCTCTAAGTTTCAAAAAAATGAAACTATACAAGAATAGAACTCACAAGACTCAAATTTGATTTCCCTTTGATGGATTTGTATGTTGCATTTAGTAGCTTGAAGGAGTCTTGCATTTATAGGGCTTGGAGATGAGCATAATGGAGTTCCTAGCCGTTGCAGCTCGTGGGTGCCTGAGAGATGTGGAGAAATAAGTTGGTTTCCACTTAAAAAGCACTTTCCCTAATTTATGGCACTACCGTAATCGATTACGCCTCAAGCTGTAATCGATTACACTTTGAAATCTTCAGTGTAATTCGTGCTGTAATCGATTAGTCAATACCTTGTAATCGATTAGATTCACTCAGAACCTTGGTAATCGATTATGTCTTGTCTCATAATCGATTAGTGATAGCTCCTGATGCATTTAATTAGGTTGTGCAGTTGGGTAATCGATTAGTGTCATTCCAGCAGCCTTGTAATCAATTGTCTGATGTCTTGTAATCGATTAGCATAAGTACCTGATACATTTAAATCAATTTTTCATCTTGGTAATCGATTAGGGTTAGGGTGTAATGGATTATTTGTACAAACAGAAACTATGTAATCGATTATTCTTGTATGTGTAATCGATTATTTGTCAAAACAGAGACCATCTAATCGATTAGATATGTCTTCCTAATCGATTAGCCTGCGTGTTTTTGCAGGTCTGATGTATTTTCTTGTTCCTCCAATTTTTCTTCAAGAGTCCTTTGTCATTATCAAAATCTGTGAACCTGAAAGCATATTCAAACACATTCTCCCCCTTTTTGATGATGACAAACAATGTTCATCTCTTGAGGGTTGTTAGTTCAAAAACTTATCTATTATCTCCAATTTTATCTCTATCAAAAACATGTTCAAATTTTGCACAATGTTATCTTAATTCAAAATTATTATCTCTTGAGCATTATCTCAGATTTTGCATTATCTTTTTATCATTATCTCTTATTTCAAAATATCTCCCCCTATCTAAAAGAAGTTATGCCATAGAGATAATTATCTAGTCCACTTGTTAATCACTTGTTATTTTCAATCAGTTTTTAGCACTTAGCAATCAGATTAGATGAACTCAAATATTTCTCCCCCTTTGTAATCATCAAAAAAATAGTAAAGCAATAGAGAGATATAATGAAACAGAAACTTTTATTCATTACAGAAAAGGGAAAATTACACAATGGAAATTTGTAGAATCAAAAAGAAACAGAATGAAATAAAACAACTCAAACAAAGCACAATAAAACGGATCTAATTATCCGGATGGAAAAAGCGGAATTCAGAAATCTGGTGAGACAGCTTATCGTAACGTTGTTGCATAATTTCAAAATGTTGCTGCTCAGTCATTTGGAACTCTTAAAGAGAGTTCTCAATTCTGTCGAACCGACGGTCAAGGTGCGCATAAAGGGAGGCAAAGGGGTCAGCAGGGACGGATGGTTCAGCTTGAGTTGCAGGAGGAGGAGGGGCAGGTTCATCAGCAGGAGCTTCAAAAGGAATGTTGGCATTAATGCCTTCCATTTTTGAGTGCCAAGCTCCATTCACAAAAATGATACCCATTTTTGTGAGATGATGGGTGCCAATGCAAGCCTTGGGAGGCACCTTTTCCGACAACTCTCCAACCAAGTCTACTCCGAAAGCTTTGAAGATTTTAGTGAGTAGGATAGCGTATGGAAGCTTTTGCTGGTCTTTGGCATGGAGCATGTGCAGCTTAAGCATTTGAACCCAATTTATTTCCTTTTGGTTCTGCATAGCCCATATTAAGAGGACATCATCCTCTTCCACTAGAGCATAGTTCCCACCACGAGGAACCAACATCTTGACCAAGAAAAAATGAAGGAGACGGTTGTTCATGGTCAAGTGGCCTACTAGTTTATGGTTGCTCCTTGGGCGAGCAGCCTTCCACAGCGATTGTCGAGCAGTGATGGCATTGAACTCCCATTCATCCTTGGTATCTCCTCCGTCAAACTCAGCATCATTGAGTGGCAGTAGAGTGATTTCAGCTAATTGGGCATTTGTGAGCCTAAGGGTCACATTTTTGACCTTGGATTCAAGCAACCCATTTGCAAGCTTAAGGTTGCAGTAGAATACCCTTATGAGTTCAGGGTAATAGAGCTCTTCCTTAAGGGTAAGAAAGGGGAAAAGGTTATAATGGTGGAGGCTTTGAGTGAAGGTGAGGCTAGGGTGGTCAAATGTCTCAGCGTTGATGTAGTGGGGGGAGATTATATCCTTCTCAGAAAAGTTGTTGATAAAGTTTTGAAGATCTCTAGGGGTAGTGAAAAATCTAGAGAAGTCAAGAGGGTTGTGGGTTTGGGCCATGGAAGACCTTGCCCTCTTAATGGTTCTTGAGGAAGACATGATACTAGTAAAGTGTAGAGAAAAGGAGAAGAGAATAAGATAATGGAGAGGAAAGCTCTTGAAGCTTTGAGAGATTGAAGGAGGAAGAGGTATAGGTTTAGAATAGAGAGAACTGAGTAAATGGGGTGGGGAAAACGAAGTGCCTTGAAAACCTGTAGGTGGACTGTTGTAGTGCCGAGGCTAATCGATTAGGCAGCATAGGTAATCGATTAGGACACGGTTTCTGAGGAAGTTGAACCGTTTTCCTCATGGGGTAATCGATTAGGACATATGAGTAATCGATTATGTTCAAAAACAGAATCTTTGCAATCGATTAGTGAAGGATGGTAATCGATTATTAGGAAGTTAAAACGTTGGTAATCGATTATCTGGGTGGTTTAATCGATTGGGCATGAAACAAAATCTGAGTAGTCGATTATCTAGCAAGAGGTAATCGATTATATTCGAGACAGAGGCTTAGTAATCGATTATGGGTCTATTGATAATCGATTAGATAGTTCAAAAATACATAGATTTTGCCTAATTTCATACAAGATTGTTGGAAAGTTAATGAATCATACAACAATTTATTACTAGCTCATTAAAACATGATTTAAAACAAGAAATTATCAAAATTTTCATTTTTTAAACACAATTGGACATGTCTAGAATTCCCAATTCTCTTCTTATGTGAATGAATTGTTCTTTTGCCAAGGGTTTTATGAAGATATCTGCTAGTTGCTTTGAGGTTTCAACATGTTCAAGCACACAATCACCCTTTAATGCATGATCCCTAATGAAATGATGTCGAATTTCAATATGTTTGGTTCTTGAATGCATTACAGGATTCTTTGAAATATTAATAGCACTTGTGTTATCACATTTAAGAGGCACATGGTCTAACATAACACCAAAGTCAAGAAGTTGTTGTCTTATCTAAAGGATTTGAGCACAACAACTACCAGCTGCAACATATTCTGCCTCAGCTATAGATAGTGCAACACTTACTTATTTCTTGCTATGCCAAGAAACAAGAGAACTACCAAGCAAATGACATGTTCCACTAGTGCTTTTCCTATCAAGCTTACATCCTGCAAAATCTGAATCAGAATATCCAACTAAAGTGCATTCAACCCCTTTGGGGTACCATAAACCAACATTTTGAGTTCCAACAAGATATTTCATTATCCTTTTTACTGCAGTAAGGTATGATTCTTTTGGACATGCTTGGTATCTAGCACACATACAAACAGAAAACATGATATCCGGTCTACTTACGGTTAAGTAAAGTAAGGATCCGATCATACCTCTATATTTTGTAAGTTCAACATCCTTACCCTTCTCATCCTTGTCCAAATAACATGAAGTGCCCATAGGTGTGGCAATGTCATTTGCCTTGTCCATGTTGAATTTCCTAAGCAATTCCTTGCAATACTTTGATTGACTGATGAAAGTGCCTTCATTAGTTTGCTTAATTTGCAGTCCAAGGAAGAAAGTAAGCTCTCCCATCATGGACATCTCAAACTCTTCCTGCATTAGCTTAGCAAACTCTTTGCACAATGATTCATTAGTAGCACCAAAGATTATATCATCAATATATACTTGAACCAATAGTATGTCATTCTTTTTGTGCTTAATGAATAATGTTGTGTCAATCTTTCCTCTTTCAAAATTGTTTTCCAAAAGGAATTTACTTAATCTTTCATACCAAGCTCTTGGAGCTTGTTTTAAGCCATATAATGCTTTCTTTAGTTTGAAAACATGATTTGGAAACTGATAGTTTTCAAAACCTGGAGGTTGATCAACATACACTTCCTCTTGAATGTATCCATTCAAGAAAGCACTCTTGACATCCATTTGGTACAATTTAAAGTCCTTACAACATGCAAAGGCTAATAATAACCTAATGGCTTCTAGCCTAGCTACGGGAGCATACGTCTCTTCATAATTAATACCTTCTTCTTGATTATAACCTCTAGCAACTAGCCTAGCTTTGTTCCTAGTAATTATACCATTTTCATCTAGTTTATTCCTAAACACCCATTTTGTTCCTATTATTTGGTGATCATTGGGTTTTGGCACAAGTTCCTAAACTTCATTTATTTCAAATTGATTCAATTCCTCTTGCATTGCCAACATCCAATGTTCATCAATAATAGCTTCATCAATGCTTTTGGGTTCTATTTGTGATACAAAGGCAAGGTGATTACATGCATTTCTAATGGTGTTTCGAGTACTTATACCTTTTGTTATTTCACCTATGACTTTGTCCAAGGGATGGTCCTTCAAGGTGATCCATTGTTGTGGTTCCTCATGTTGTGTTTGAAACAACCCGACTTAATAAAGGATAAAACCGAGACCAGGGAAATTTTTTCCAAAATTCACCAAGCAGTCGGGGTAAATTAAAACAGAATAAAGGTAAGGGAAAACAAAAACCGACCAGAGAAGGGAAGACCGAGTCAGAAAGCCACACATGGGCAAAACTCAGCTTCGGTCAAACAGACCAGCAGAAGATGCAGCTTAAGCGAATGCTTATTCGCTGTAGCAAACCCATTCACTCGGTAATTCCATTATCGGGATCTAAGTTCACTCAGGAACTATCCCCTCTCGGGCTATACTTCACCCGGTAAACCCAGCCATACCTTATCTTTATTCAAAGTCAACATGCTTCATTCGGAAGCGTCTCAATCTCCACTCGGGAAATGATTCCCTTAGTTATTCCACTCGGAATCTATAAACTTTCCCTCACACGGATTATTTCCCCAGTCCAATACCACTCGGTATAATTCAACCACAATTCACTCGGAACACATTATCAATTCAGCACTTGGCATAATTTGATCTTTCTCACTCGGAGATCGCTTAAACCTACCTTCCCTCGGAAGGTGTCTCCACAATCAAGTTCCATTCGGAATTACTCTGACCTCTCATCACTCGGAGGAATTCACTAAGTTAAGCCACTCGGACTTATTTAAATCTTATCCACTCAGAATATATATATATATATATATATATATATATAGCCTCGTTCACACGGAAGAGGACCCTTGAATACACCTCAATCAGACCCATCACAACCCTTCTTCCCTCGGAAGAGGTTCACTTGGGATTTCCACTCGGGAGTATTTACTCAGCTATTTTCACTTGGTAATATTTGTGGGCTAGCCTTCCCTCGGAAGTAGTCCACTCGAGTACATCATACTCGGAACTATTTTAAACCCTCATCACTCAGAAAAAGGCCACATGCTAAGCTTCACTCGGACACAGCTCTCCAAACCACATTTAATACTTAGTCTTAATATTATTCATTCAGGAACACATCTCAGTCGATAGTAACATCATGTCAACATAAAAATACTTATATATATATATATATGTACTCGTTCACAAATCCAATCACCGACCCATATACAGAAACACGTTTAGACAATAGATTACATGAGAGCCGGTCAAGGCTTAAACATAACTATATATAATAGGTACAACATGTACACTATATATGCACCTCAACACACCAATACCCGTCACTCGGGTTTAAGGCCTTCTCGGCGTTCACCATTCCAACCTGCATATACTGAAAATATAGCCACAGTAGGGGTGAGCTTTTACATATTAAATAACAGTTATTGACTTGGATTTAATCCTCAATTCTCAACCATACAATGACATTATTCAATCAGCAATAATACACCCTGCCAATCAATATGAATACTCTAATAATATCATCCACTCGGGATTCATGCAATTCGTTCAAGACTGAGTAATTCACATCATTCTCAATCACATACTCACAGCCATAACATCACATTGCACTCGGCAACAATACCAATGTACAGATATTCACCCAGTCGGAATTTACTCCAATTATTCATGGCTATATTAATCATGCTATTCACATAAGCATTTACACATATGTATATATACCATCACATTAAGCTCATCAACAACATAAGTGTGCACTCCGCAATAGCATCAGTATACATGCATTCATCTACTCGGATATAAGTGTGCACTCGGCATAGCATCAGTATACATGCATTCATCCACTCGGATATAAATGTGCACTTAGCATAGCATCAGTATACATGCATTCATCCACATATTCATACAATTCACTTTGAGCTCAATAACAATTACAAGTGTGTACACATCATTTCAGTCGGATCCGATCCATTATTATTAAATTTTATTGTTGCAACATAGGGTCCAAGCCTTTTATTCAGCTCCAAGCTAATCCGGCCGTTTTACTGGTACCAAACTGTTTGCCCTCACATGTAACAGTCACTCTAAGCGACAACAGAAGTGTTACGGGCAGCCTCGAGTCCAACTCGGTAGGCTTGCCTTGAGTCCAACCCAAGGTCTTTAAGCGTCCAACGCTTAGTGCACTCGGCACTGCCTCGAGTCCAACCCGAGGTCTTTCAATATATTTTCAACACATATTCATCTGATTGCCGATCAGTATTAAGCGTCCAACGCTATATGCTCCAAGCATTTCTAGTGGCGAATCACATGCATACGGTCTTATTCATCAGGCGTCCAACGCCAATGCACTCGGCATTGCCTTGAGTCCAACCCAAGGTCTTTCAATATGTTTTCCACACATATGCACTCGGCATTCCAATGTCAATAACATGCATCCCATACATTTTGTCATTATTATTCATAAACAGGGATCAGCATAGCAATATCATAATACGTGCACTCGACAATCACATGCTTTTTAATATAAAATCCCAAACGGGAATTAACATAACCGACCCACATCTCATGCACTCGGCAATCATAATGCCATCCACTCGAAATTATCATTTACAACAAGCATCACATGCTATTTCATGAGCTTCACTCGGCATTAACATTTACAACAAGCATCACATGATTTTCATATAATATCCACTCAGGAATAACACAACAGTCCCCCATCTTACGCACTCAGTATTTACATGTTCAATGACAAGCATCACATGCATTTAAACACAAAATCATACACGGGGATCAGTACAATAAACTCATACACTCGGCTTTCTCATTAACAGCCACAACATATCATACGTTCACATAAAATCATAACCAGAACCAGCACAACATTCATACACCACATGCGTTTAGTATTCACACTGGTTCACAGTACATGCACTTGGTATACTCATTAAAAGTCAACATTTCCATGCATTCATTCAGCATTTCATATTTATCATCATACATCTCATAGACGGAATCATGACAACATCACGCAGACCACAATGATCACAAATCTGGGGGTTTCATGCACCAATACTCAACTACAACATATCAATCAACATATTTCAAACATGACACAACACATTAAAGCAAAACCACCCGGAACCCGTCCATAAACCATTCATTTGAGATGTAAATTAGCCCCCTACCTGGAATGAAGATCCCAGAAGCTCCCTGAGCTTGCAGCACCGACCAATCGCCCCTTGGTCACTCGTTCTCAACAGAATGACCCACTTTAGTCATCCACCATAGCACTCTGCTCTCAGCTTGGAAGAACCAACAGCTGTTTCCCCTCGAGCAACTCTGTCACTCAGCGTTCAGCATACAAGGACAGTGGGAGTTTCAAGCCTCCAAAGCACACGCTGTCCTCACTCGGTCCAGTGAAGGATTCCAAGGCCGTTCCCACACTCGAACAGCCCAGTCCTTACCAACAGTGAAGGACTCCCAGACTTCCAGGCACCCAACGCTGTTAGGCAGAACAGGGGAGGATCCAGCCATCAAAACACTCAGCACCACACGGTTCTCTCACAGCCACGTTGTTCCCACTTCGTGTTCCCACTTCCACTCGGGGTTCTACTCAGCGTGCGAGTGAAAGAAGAAGATGAAGGAGAAGACGAAGAACCAGTGAAGAAGAAGAAGAAGAAGAAGCCACAGGAACTCGAGAGAGAAATGAGGAGTGTTTGCAGCATAAACAAAGTGAAATGGGCAGAGAGTGGGAAATGTGTAGCTCTTATCCCATCACTGCCCCGTGACAGCTCCACTCCCATCAGCCATCACATCCCATTAATCTCCCATCCCATCAGCGTGGGAATCACGAGGGAGAGAGGGAGAGAGGACCGAAGCTCCCTTAACACCACCAAGGGCACATGTGTAATTTACCTAGCATTATTATTATTATTATTATTCAATCAATAATCTCAATTATGTAATTAGCTTCAATCGGTAATTAAATCAAAACCAGGATGTTACAGTGTTGTTTCTCCTTCATTGTTGCCTTCCTCTTTATTACCCAAGCTCATTTCTTGAAATGTACCAACAAGGTCATCAACATCTTCCTTTCTTGGGGAGTTATGGCTATTTTCATCAAATTTCACATGAATAGACTCCTCAATGGTATTGGTTTGTTTGTTGAAGATTCGATAAGATTTACTAGAATGTGAATATCCTAGGAAGATTGCCTCATCAGCTTTTGCATCAAACTTTCCTAGATTATCCTTTCCATTATTGAGCACAAAGCATTTACATCCAAAAATATAAAAATATGAAATGTTGGGTTTTCTTCCTTTGTAAAGTTCGTAGGGGGTTTTCTTTAGTATAGGCCTTATTAAACATCTGTTCATAACATGGCAAGCGGTATTTACCGCATCGGCCCAAAAATGTTTTGCAAGATTATTTTCATTTAACATGGTTCTTGCAAGCTCCACTAAAGATCTATTTTTCCTTTCAACTACTCCATTTTGTTGTGGAGTTCTTGGAGATGAAAAATTGTGATTGATACCATGTTTTTCGCAAAATTTTTCAAAAGAATGGTTTTCAAATTCTCCCCCATGATCGGTTCTAATGGATGCTATCTTTGAATTTTGCTCATTTTGGGTATTCTTAGCAAGTTTCTTGAATGTATGATATGCTTCATTCTTATGAGCAAGAAACAAAGTCCATGTATATCTTGAATAATCATCTACAATCACTAGACCATAGTAATTACCACCAAAGCTTTTGATTTTGGAGGGTCCAAATAGATCCATGTGCAAAAGTTGTAAAGGCCTTTGAGTGGAAACAATGTTTTTAGCTTGAAAGGATGCCTTTACTTGTTTTCCCTTTTGATATGCATCATAAAATTTGTTTTCAAATTTAAGCTTTGGTAAACCAATTACTAATTCTTTAGAAACGAGTTTGTTCAAATGGTCTACGTGTATATGAGCTATTCTTCTATGCCATAGCCAAGTTTCATCCTCTCTAGTCATAAAGCTTTGCACATCATTTGAGGATAAACTATCAATATCAATCATGTAAATGTTATCAATTCTTTGACCTACAAACTTAACCTCTTTTTTTAGCTTATTTTCAATTATGCAACAATTGGATTCAAATAGAACTCTATATCCTTTATCACACAATTGGCTAATGCTAAGCAAGTTATGTTTGAGTCCTTCAACATACAACACATCACTAATAGAGGTAGAGGAGTTTTTACCGATATTTCCGATACCAAGTATTTTTCCTTTGGTATTATCTATATAGGTGACATTTCCTTTCCTTTTAGGAGTGAATGTAGTGAATTTGCTTATGTCTCCCGTTATGCTTTGAACACCCACTATCCAAATACCAATGGGTGTTGCTTGCCTTGAAGTATACCTACAAAACAAGATTAATTTAAAGAACTAGGTACCCGTTGTATGTTGGGTCCTTTTAGGTTAGTTTGTGGTAATGTCCCTTTGGGAGCCCACACCTTTCTAATAACCTTTGGTCCTAATTTTCTAACATTACAATTTGAAGAGTTATGACCTTTAAAACCATAATGATTGCATCTTATGAAAGGTGATGATGATCTCCTAGGTGGTACAAAGAAGTTTTTGTAGTATTTTTCCTTTTTGGTGGAGCTGTATCCTAAACCGGTTTTATCAAGCATACATCTTTGATTTCCAAGTAATATATTTAAGTTATCTCTACCATTTGTAAATTTTTCTAATGTTATATTTAAATCTAAGACTTTCTTTTCTAGATCAACACATTTATGAAAGTATTCACATGATTTTGTCCTAGAGCATGCTTGAACATTTTCTAATTCATCTTTCAAACATTCATTTTCTTTACAAACTTCTATAAGATCCATCTCAAGAGTGTCAATAGTTTTTCTAGATACTTTATACTTACTAGAGAGCTTAACAAATTTATCATACAATTCTTCAAATGCATCTAGTAATTCATTCTTGTCTTAGTCAAGAAGGCTTACCTCATTATCATCTTCTTGGTGATTTACCATTAAGCAAAGATTTGCTTCTTCACTTTCAGACTCATTGGAGCTACTCACATCGTTTTTATCCCAAGCGATGTAGGCTCTTCTTCTTCCTCTTTTCTCCTTGTTCTTTTTCTTAAGGTTTGGGCAATCCGCCTTGATGTGCCCTTCCTTGTCACATTCGAAACAACTTGGTGAAGAAGAGGATTCATTAGAAATTGATTTCTTACTTTGGGGTTTGAAGTTCCTTTGGAATCTTTTGTTTCTCATGAACTTTCCAAATCTCTTCATAAACAAACCAAATTCTTCTTCTTCATCAAGGTCACTACATGATTCTTCTTCATGTGTAGAAGTGGCCTTGAGAGCTAAGCCTTTCTTCTTGGAGGATTTTTCTTCTTCCTCCGCTTGCTTCAAATCCCTTAATTCTTGTTCTTGCTCTTGAAACTTTCCAAAAAGTGTGGCAAGAGACATCTCGTTGATACTTGGGGATTGTTTAATGGCAGTAACAAGAGGTTGCCATTCCCTGCTAAGACTTTTCAAAACTTTATGCACAAGCTCTTTGTTAGTATATACTTTTCCAAGAGTAATAAGGTGATTTATTATAAGTGTAAATCTCTTTTGCATTTCTACAATGGTTTCTCTGGAGTTTATCCTAAAACTCTCATATTGACTAGTTAAGGTACTAATCTTGGAGTCTTTTACATCACTAGTACCTTCATGGGTTACTTGTAAAGTATCCCACATTTCCTTAGCCATTTGACAAGTCATTACTCTAAAGAATTCATCGGCTCCTAAAGCAAGAGTAATGAGGTTTTTAGCTATATAGTTGTATTGAACTTTTTTCTCTTCATCATTAGTCCACTCATCCATGGGTTTCACAATATTCTTGCCATTAATAGTATGCATGGGTATATATGGACCATTTTCAATGGCATTCCAAACTCTTAGATCAATGGATTGAATAAAAATTTTCATTCTTTCCTTCCAAAACGCATAACCTTCCCCATTGAAAGCGGGAGGTCTATTTGTAGCACCACCCTTAGGAAAAAGATTTAGAGAACTTGAGGCCATCTTATCTCTTGAAGCTGTTAAGCTTGATCTACCAAGAGTCAAGCTCTGATACCACTTGTTATTCAAGTGACCTCAATACTCAAGAGGGGGGGTGAATTGAGTTTTTAAAACTTTGCTTGGAATGCCTTTGAACTTGATTCTTTTATCACAAGTTTAAAGATTATGCAGGTGAAATCAAGTTTAATGCAAGAGACAATGCAAAACAAGAGCTGTATGTAGCTGAGACAATTTGTCAAACACTTGGTGTGTAATATTCAAAGTTAACTAATTCAAGCAAGCTTAAGTATATAAATCATAATCAACCAACACAAATCAATTAAGTGCAGTATATGAATGTAAAAGAGTAAGGGAGAAGAACTTGCAAACCAATTTAACGAGTTCCACCAACCCCAGTGTACGTCTCGCCTTCAAGCAACCCACTTGAAGGATTTCCACTATTAAAGTTTAGAGATTACAAGCTATGAGCAATTGCAGCTTCCTAGTGTCCCACACTCAAGAACTCAATCCTCACTAGCACAAGGGTAACCCACCCAATCTCTCAAACTCTCAATACCCAAAGGTTGAATCCTAACCTTTGTGATCACTCAACCTAGAGTGAAAACCTTTGTGTTTGGTGTAGTGTTTATAAGCAAGTAACTCTCTGAATAGAGTAGATATACAAATGAAGGCTCACACAACTTCTAACTCTCAACAAGAGAGAATATACAAGTTTAAGCTCTAAATTTTAGAAAAATGAAACTATACAAGAATAGAACTCACAAGACTCAAGATTTGATTTCCCTTTGATGGATTTGTGTGTTGCATTTAGTAGCTTGAAGGAGTCTTGCATTTATAGGGCTTGGAGATGAGCATAATGGAGTTCCTAGCCGTTGCAGCTCGTGGGTGCCTGAGAGATGTGGAGAAATGAGTTGGTTTCCACTTAAAAAGCACTTTCCCCAATTTCTGGCACTACCGTAATCGATTACGCCTCAAGCTGTAATCGATTACACTTTGAAATCTTCAGTGTAATTCGTGCTGTAATCGATTAGCCAATACCTTGTAATCGATTAGATTCACTCAGAACCTTGGTAATCGATTATGTCTTGTCTCATAATCGATTAGTGATGGCTCCTGATGCATTTAATTAGGTTATGCAGTTGGGTAATCGATTGTGTCTTCACTGTAATCGATTAGTGTCATTCCAGCAGCCTTGTAATAGATTGTCTGATGTCTTGTAATCGATTAGCATAAGTACCTGATACATTTAAATCAATTTTTCATTTTGGTAATCGATTAGGTTTAGGGTGTAATCGATTATTTGTACAAACAGAAACTATGTAATCGATTATTATTGTATGTGTAATTGATTATTTGTCAAAACAGAGACCACCTAATCGATTAGATATGTCTTCCTAATCGATTAACCTGCGTGTTTTTGCAGGTCTGATGCATTTTCTTGTTCGTCCAATTTTTCTTCAAGAATCCTTTGTCATTATCAAAATCTGTGAACCTAAAAGCATATTCAAACACAACATGAAGCCATGTAATAATTAAGATCATGCATTATTGGCAGGATTTGCATTGCTTGAATGTATGTGATTGTGTAGAAATTATGACTTGAATGAGTTAGGAAGTTTGGGTATTGGATTAATGAGTTTAAGGGTGAAATTAAGGAACTAGATAGATGAAATAAAGATCCGGTGGAATTCAGTATTCCCGGAAACACCCAACAGGTCCATATGGACATTTGGAATTAATTTTTATATTCATTTTGTGATTTAAATGGTTTTTAAGATATTTGGTGTGATAAATGGCCATTAGTTGGCCTAAATCCATTTCTATGCATATCTCATTACTAGTTTGAAATTTCGGGAAACGGACTACGTCGGCAGCTCCAAAATAGGGATAATATAGTACCCATGAAGTTTGATGAGATTTGGAGTTGAATTGGGCAATTTAGGACCTTGAGAAATTGGTAAATTGGTGTAAAACCATGACAGCAGCATTACTGCTACTGTCATGGCTGATGCACAATGTCAGGCTAGCGTGTAGCGCCAGGGACACAAAATTGGTCTCATGTCAGGCCCTTATTGTAACATCCCGGATAATTATAGAAAATTTTGCAAAGTGGAAATATTAAAAATTGTTTTTAGGAATTTATTTGATATTTTATGAATTATTGGTTAATTATAAAAGGTGTGATTAGAAGAAGAGGGGTTTAATTTAAACCTTTAAAGAAATCATAAAGAAATGGAGAAATGACCGGCTGAGAAGGTAACCGGTTAGAAGTGACCGGTTGAGACGGTAACCGGTTGCCATGAGTTTAAATAATAGTTTCCTTCTCTTTCCTCAATCATTTGCGTAATAATTCACTCAATCATTCACGAGAATCTTCTTCTTTATCTGCTGCTTTTCTTCTTCTTCTTCCTCCATTGTTGAGAGCTGTAAGCTTTAAAAGGAGGTCCATCTTTGCATCAAACCTTGAGATAATTATATAACTGTGACAGTGGTTTCAAGGTAGTGGAACGAACATCAATGAGACAATTAAGGAAGCTGGTGCTGAACGAAGGTGGAACTGTGAACCCAACGACTGTTAAAGCTTAGAACAGAGGTAAGGGGGGTGTTCGGGTTATAATTAATTAGAATAGGACACTGTCCGAGTCGTTGAAATGACTGAAAATTATGTGAATATGTGTATGAATGTAGTATGAATGTACACACCGATCGGTTTAAGATCGTGTGTGTGTGTGACTTAAGAAATAATAGAGATGTTGCCTAATGAAAGTTGTGAATGTATATGTATGCATGTATGTATGTGGACATCGATCGGTTGAGGATCGTGTATGTGTTTGTGATTTGAACCGAATGAAAATTTAAATATTTGATGCTGTGACAATCGGTGTTTAGTGGCAATGTGATGTTGGGCTTGACAAGCAGGTCGCCCGAGTGATGTTGTTAATGGCCACTTTTGATGAGAAATGTGAAAATATGTATATGATTGTGGTGTGGGACGGACGACGGTATATTTTGCCCCTCATTTCTGGCTCCCGTGGCTTTTGTGCCCAGTTGAGCTACCCAGTGGTCAAGCAGGACCCAATGGTCGAGGTGGAGAGTCAAGCAGGACTCGGTGAACTAAGCAAGGTTCACGGGGTGTCAAGCAGGACCCCCAGCTGAAGGCCGATCCTTTGAGTATCCGGATACTGTGTCAATTTTGTCTGAGTCAGTGATGATAATTGATGATTTGATAATTTTGCCGAGTGTAATTTGTTATAATTACCGAATAAGAATTAAAATGTTTACTGAGTATGATTTGATGAATTTGTCGAGTGTAATTTCATATATTTGTCGAGTGATATGTTATATTTACCGAATGGTAAATTGTTATACTTGCTGAATGAGTGATTTACTAAAATGGCTGAGTGTTAATTGTTATGATTGCCGAGTGTGAGTGTATTGCCGAATGTGAGTTAATTGCTGAGTGAAATGTGCAATTTGAGAATAAAGGAATCGGACAGAGTTTATACTCGTATTTTGTTATTTAAATTCCGTTTTAGATTAATTATGATGCTAAACACTCACCCTTGCTGTGGTTTTCAATTTTAGTAACCAGTGACAGGGAAGAGGTCGGAGCCATGGAGGTGCGCCAAGTGGAGGATTGATGCCAAGGCACCGAGTGATTTGAATGAATTGTGTATTATATGTGTATTTTGAGTTTTCTGAGTGATTGATGCTACAATGTGTTGCCTGTATGTAGAATTAAAATTTGAATCGGGTATGACTTTGTGATGCTATGTGGCTGGTGTTTATTTATGAATGAATTTGCATTGCTGTAGCAGGGCGAATCTCGCTGAGTGGAATCATTATAGTCCGAGCAAGGGTCCATTGATTTGGTGCCTGAGTATCCTTCATTTCTTTCTGAGAGAAGAATAACCGAGAGACCCACTTCCGAGTGGAAGGTTAGGGTGTTTCGAGTAAGCAATGGCTGAGAGAATCACTTCCGAGTGAAGATATGAGTGAACATTTCTGAGTGAAGTAAGGTTAAGCTATATCTGTGTGATAGATGACCGAGTGGACTTATTTTCTGAGTGAAACCTGACTTGTTGAATTTTTTTGTAAGTCTTGTCCGCTCAGATTTAAAGCGTAGCATTCGCTCAAGCGAGTCGGATCTCTCCCAAGCGAACCAGAGTCTCGCTCAGGCGATTAACCCTGACTCTGATTTCTTCCTTTCCGCTGATTCTAAATCCTATTTTATGTTGAAATATTTCTGATTGATTTTAGTCGGTTATTGCTATTTTAAGTATGATTTTATTATTTTGAATGTATTTAATAAAAGTAAATATTATTTTATATTAATACCGAGTAGATTTTTATTAAATACGAAAAATCTGTTGTGAAAAATTAGAAAATTGACGCGGGTCATCACACTTATACTGGTCAAATTGATTTTTGCTGCATGTAATTGAAACCTAGCCACTATAATGACGTATGAATGATATTTTAGAATTATATAAGTAATTTAAAAAGAGTTCTCAACTGCTAAATAATCACTTTGCAAAAAATTACTGAGATTTTTATTTAAAAGCTTGAAATTAATGGTAAAACAATGATGGATTTTACACCTTAGTAGGTGCGGAACTGATATTAGTATAAGAGTCATGCTTTATAAACATGAAGTTAGAGTTATTCCAGAAATTGTGTTTGATTACCTCTTACCAAATGAATGTTTAATTCATAGTGTTCGCCAATTTATACCATTGAATAGAAGTGTTGCTTTTTCCTTAGTATATTTGTGATTGCTTCCCCACTAATCCAACCTATAACATACAAGATGTCAATCATGGACAAACTGTAAAATTAAATTGTATGTAACTTTTACTAATGTTCTTTGAGGTTCCATTTCCATTTCCTATTGGATAAAGATAAGAGAGTATGACACAGAAAATGAAGAGAAAACTTGATATCCCTATATAGAATTAGTCAAATCATAGGACTCTTCAATGCACTGAATTTTCATTGTGGTTAAGCCAACAAATTTTCTTGTAGAAAATGCTCCCAAATCCTTTTGATGAACACAACATCATAAAATTGTCAGAAAAATATAAAGAAACTTTTTTTCTTGATATTAAAGCTAATTAATTAACAATAAACATAATAAGTAGAATCTCTTTTTATAACATAAATTGTGCAGAAACATTATTGAGAGGCCAACTATAATACGTAATGTAAAGATGTTGTTTGTCCCTTCATTTTGCTTAACTAGGACCTCGAAGGTGAATGATTTCACATCATGATTTCCATGTGTTCCTTATGACAAAATGAATAATAAGATACTATAAGTTTACTTTCTCTGTCTAATTCATTAACCAGGATCCTAATAGAAATTTGAGGTATATAATAATATTAACATATAATTCAATATTTATGTATCAATGTATATGTCGCCCATAAAAACATGGGCAACATGAGTAGCAGACTGAACATAAATTATTGGTTTATTGCAAGATAAATTATTTGCAAGACATGAAGGTGTGTCTAGGGACAAATAATCTTACTTATAAATACACATATTCATGCATTGCATATGCTACTTTATTAAACTACACTACTTCAGATATATAGCAAGATTAAGAGAAACACATGCTGCTAAGTAATAGTGTCTCAAAATTGGTATAGGGTGCATGAATATACATATAGATTTGCTTTACATATGATCTTTTTTAGAAAAATTGTATATATCTTCTTTTACATATTTTAATAGTTATTATTTAAATAATTCTTCTTTTAACCATAAGTACTCTAGCCCTCCTACATAACTAGATATAATCTTTTTTATTTTGTTTCATTAGAAATCAAATAGATATAAAAGAGTTCATATAATAATAGAAAGGATCAAACAACACACAAAATCTAAGGACAACCTAATGCAATAACAAGCTTTTCAATATCTGACTTGCCTATTTTGAGTTGTGTTATTAAACGAGTCAGGACAAGGGAGTTTGTGCTAGCAAGCATGGTAGAGATGGATATGCTGAAATCTATTAATCTATGTTCACTTGGAAAATATTAAAGAATTAGGCTTACATTACCTACCAAAGAGAGTGTAGATAACTCCTGTAATAATAACTTTTATGTACCTAGTTGGTCGTTCAAAGATCACATGATTCCTATCCCCAATGTAAACATGTAGGGGATTTGATATGTCAGATCTGATAGAACTTAAACCTGTCCAATCTATCTATCCTAGTGCTCGATGCTTGTGTTTAATTTGCTATCAGGTTTATTTTATCATTTGTTATTGAACTAAAAATAAGGGATTTAGCTTAGTGTTGCATGGTTTGTGGTATGATTTGGAACAAGAGGATGTATAACTTATTTAGCTTATTTTGGATAAAAAATCACTTAGAATTGGATTGTTAGGCATCTATTACTATTTATATATAAAATAAGATTTAAAGCTAAATTTACACAATAGCATAATGCTAAAAGTACATTGATAAAGTTGTAAATAATAAGTTTCCCAATTAAAATTTATAAGTACTGTTATGTTGTTGTTGCTGCCCATCCTTGCTTATTTTGGCAACATGATTGGAATAGACGAATGCTACTAAAATTAACCAACATACAACATTGCCAACTATTGTAGCTTTCTAACAAGTTTTCTAAGGTTAATAGCACTTTGTAATTACATTTATGCTTAAATTGTTTTCCTATTAAATCAAGTAATCAACCTATTGTGCTTGATTAGATTTCTCTTGAGTTTAACTAATTTTGTCCTTCCTTCTTTATCTTTTCATATTATTTTTGTCCTAATTAATATTTTCACTTAAGTAAAGCAATGACAGTGTTGTCTAATGATACTGATGTTGTAAGGCTTCTATGTTTGATTGTAGCTACCTATTAATGTGTAGAAATTACTAGTTATAATAGTGTATAATTTCATTAATTATTACAGGGACTAGATTCAATATCTACTAATAGCAATCATAATAATTTCAATAAGGGGAGTTTGGTATTGGAGCCATTGATATTAGAAGGTTATTCAACTTTGTCAAAATTAATTGGAAGAATCTATCTAAGAACACGACGCATGTGTATAGTTTCCTAAATATTGTGATTGCATTTTCTTCTTATAATTGGTATGGTAGGTGTAATGGATTTGCTGCACAACAAAGCAAGTTACAACGAAATAAGCATAGTGAAATAGTTAAGTAGGAAAGGGAAACATTTTAACAGGGTTGACCGCTTGCGAGAGCCTAAACCCGACACAAGGTGTGGATGTGAGGCAAAAATATAGTTCCAGATGAACTCCAGTATGTTGAAATGGGAAGTTACATATTTTCATGATATTCATAACCATGACATGCTAGAAGAGAAGTTTCATGGTATGCTTACACCCTATTGAGGAATGACCGAGGAAGTCATTCTTAAAATGAATACCATGAGGTCAACGAGAATAAGGACACCAAATATTTATTGTTTTTTGGTAATGAATGTGATGGATTTGAAAATGTAATGGACACCATCAGACCTTCCATATTCATCAACAAGCATGCGCTCCATTTCTCTAATTGGGTCATCTACGGATCATTTTGCTCGAGATGGACATCTGAGAGAAAAGCTAACAGTCATATCATCATTTGAAACTCCAATATCATCCATGTAACGAAGAAAAATTGACTCAGGCAAAATTTTCCTTTCAAGCCATTACCTCAAAACATGTAATCCACTAAAAATATAAACCCAACAAATTTGATATCTCCTTAAAAGATGCATTTTCATTTTGAAACATAAAGCATAAACACACCCCTAACATTCCTTTTTGTCTAACATAAATTTGAAAATCATGCATATTAAGAAAATCATTAAATAGCCTTGGATCACATAATTTTATCATCTAATTTACTAGTTTACCTTGTACTTATAGTTATTACTCGTTAACTCTACTTCTTATTCCCCTATCTCCTTGTTTATCTTGTATCTTATTCATATTCTTATCAACAATGACTAACTAAACTCAAATTATTAAAAAAACATGCATTTTCCATCTCATGTAGATCCTTGATATTCCTTCTGTTCATCAATATTTTCTACATGACAGAAGTTAATTATCACAATACTATAATAAGGAAATTAACACACGTAGCATAAAATTAATAGCAGTATTAGTAGTTAAGCTACAACTTACACCATGTCCTTGTGCACTTATCTATAACTTAGCTTCCCCATCCAACCAAATTGATAATGTTGGTTTGGGACAAAGAAATTTTCTATATGCAATACAACTCATAAAATTTTTAATAAAATCACATCAAGTTTTCTCCTGAAATAAAACATTAAGACACAATATTTATGCAATTATAGTATTTAAATTCTTTTCTATCCCCGCTATTGGTTCATATAGATAGGTAAATTAACCCACAAAGTGATTATCTGATATCACCCAGTTCCATATTTCCAAGTTCAAACACAAACCATAAGTTTTCCAATGAATCACATCAAAGTATTTCCATGGAATTATTAATGTTTAAATTCTTTTCTATAGCAATTCCACCCTCTCTAATGGTTTATATAGCTAGGAAAATAAAATTGAGAGGAATTGAAGATGCATATTCAGGTATCAGAACAATTGAAGATGCATTTCCACATTTGTAATTGAAAAAAATTACATTTTTAGGTTGCTTCATAGGCCTTGAAATTTCACTTCCATATTTAGGGATTAGAGCAATTGAAGATGCATTTCTTCTATTCACAGAAACAGAAGCTTTAAACCCACAGTTAGTTGGCCCAGTTTGAGGCTATTGGCATTTCGTCTTGTGCTCAGATTTCCAGTGTGCTTGTATTGTTTGCTTGTGAACTGAAAATTGAACAAATCCAAGACAAGGTGACTTTTTCTTTTCTCATGAAAAAGACATATATAAATAAATCCATTTAGCATTGCTATTAATTAAATAGAAAACCAATGTAAATATAAATTGGTTAACTCGATTAATCAACCTTGAATTCTCAGTACAACATCAACATCCAAGGAAACAATACAAGAACCAATTAAGCGTAAATAGAATAAATTATCAAACAAACATTAACTTTTATAAAAATAAAAACATAATTTCTTTTTTAATTTAAAAAAGAAGAAAAAAGAACGAACCAACATCGAACGAATTTATAGCAAGAACACTTCTCGGTACTAGGGTTTCGACAAACGGTGTAAAGAGAATCGTCTATGAGAATACCAGGCATCGCATATTGTTGTTCCTCTTTGAAATTAGCGTCAACTTCATAATATTAAGAGATTTATGCAACAAAACAGTTTGCGTACCCTTGCAATAACAATAGTCATCTCCGTATTAAGGATACAAAGGAATGGTGAATAGGTTTGGGCTTGACCGCTATGGATTTTTCCTCTTCTGAGGAAGTGGAGAACCCCTACTTGCAACCATGGATCTTGAGGGTGATCTTTGTAGGTCGTTTACAAGGAAGGGAGAATAGAAAATCTAGATTGGAAGATGGGAGATCTAGAAAAACATTGAAATGGAGGAAGAGAGGAATCATGAACCTGAAATTCTAAAAGACAAGGAGAGTGAATGGAGAAGACAACCATAAGGTTTTTTTTCAAGGATTTGGGTTTTTACTTTTAAGATTACATTATCTGGTAAGAAAAATGTTAATACTAAAAAAGATATTTTAATATTTAGGGTATTTATAATTTAATTGATTTCTAGGGGAGAAAATTGAATTATGATAAATTTTAAATAGTGACCTGTTAAATTGGTTGCCATCAATTAGTCTAAGTTATCGATTAATACCCAACAATTGATAAATCATACACCTAAAAAGATAAAATCCACCACAACCTTTATGAGGAAGTATAAAAAGTTAATAATCCAAAAACAACAACTAAAACACCCAAAGCAACTCTAATTATTTTCCGACTAACTTGCACATTACAAAATGAAAAATTGACGGGACAAGTTTTCTTGCTGCTTCATTTTTTACCTGGTCATACCAATTTAGTAGGTGTTATAGATAATATTGGTCGTGAAAGAGACTATCATACTATTAAAAGGGCATAGGCACAATCCCACAAAGAAATAGAAAATATGATTGTTTCAACAAAATAAGAAGACCAATGAATATTCTAAGTAGAGGAAAACTCAAGTTAAAGGAAAAGAAAACTCATCTTACATGAATAGATAAACCCCTCATTATGTAAAAGGAGAAAAAAGAACAACGAATCTCCCGGGGAGAGGCCTCAAAGCTAAAAATTGAAAATGGTAGGGGTGGATACAATTGTTTGAAATTTGAATGGAAATCAAAAAAGAATAATTCATCTTTAATATTATAATTAATACTAGTAAGGTCTCTATAAATTTCAATACCAATTTGTTCAAACTTTGACAAATGTATCAAACATCCATTGTGGTTTTGATAAGTATTTGAATATCATATCGAGAGAGACTTGTACGATAATTGGTAAAATAATGATTTATACATATAAAATCACTATAAAACTATATACAATATATTCATAAATATATATAATTATTATTGTTGATTAAGAATGTTATTGCAGTGATAAAAACATAAAAATCAAGGTAAATATGAACAAAAACGTTGAGGTTAGATTTCACTGTCTTCCCTCTCAAGTATATGTTATCTTATTTCACATATCTATACATAAATATCAAGTTAATGTGATATTAATGTCACTAAACTTGATCCATCGAAGAATAGCTTTTAAGGTACTTTCACTAAATATCAATCTTTTGACTATTTGATGAAAACTCTTGCATTACTCCGACCTGGCCTTAAGCAACAAATATGTTATGCCTTATCCCTAGGTACATAACCCATTAGGTGACCTAATCCATTTCTCGTTCAAAAAGTGTTTCCCAATGAGAAACCAAAACGCATATCTTGTCATGTTCACTTATTCAAAACAAGCATAAAGTATTGGAAAAAGTTACCAACATTGATACAAATACACTATTCATACAAAATGCTCAATACATAACGAGATAGGAAATGTGTTACACCAAAACCTAACAAAAAAAAAGGCTTAACCACACATTTTCATGAGGGCTAACATAAAATCAAAGGAAAATACTAAAGATAAATGGAAGAAGAAAATCAGAAGAGATCTTTTGTCTTCAAATCTCCCAATGGCGTCCAAGTAGCTCCACATAGTGCTCCTAACCTCTTACGGTTCAAAAATGTCTTAAAAATTAACCTAAAACCTTTTATATGACCTTTGAGGTGAAAAAATGTGTTCTGCTGCGAGTCAAGCGCTTGAGTAGTAATCCTAAAACTCAAGCGGTTACGTAAAATGTTGCACTAACCCCTCGAGCGATTGCCTCTCAAGGCCAAAACCCAAATTTTGTTAGAAACTTCATTCCTTGTGGGTTTGTACATATTTCAAATTTCCAACCTCCAAAATAAGATTTGACATGAAGTTTCAGGTGTTTTGACCAAAATATCAAAATTCCAACCTAATCCAACTTTAAAAGAAACAAAAGTAGCAAATTTAGAATTGTTGATTATTGATTTTAGATCGAGTGAAAATGAAGCTTCTTTTCTTTTTTTACTTCTTTTCTCTCCTAAAACTTTTACAATCTATCAAAACACTTAAAAATAGTTTGTCAACTCAAATTATAACAATGCCACTATATATGGTGAGGTCTAGTTTATTAATTAAATGAGTAATTAAAAAGCAATTTAAATACAAATTTTACATAAAAAAGTTTCACATTAGCAAGATTTAATGTGTCTTGAGAGGGTCTTTGTAATAAAAGGAAAAATATACTTTTATTGCCGGAAGCAACATAATTCATAACCTTTGCATTTAATTCTCAAGTAATGAAACAAGAAATTATTTCATGAGTTTATAATATATTTATTTACCTAAAACATTAAAGTGAAAGGAACCATTCCTCAAATCCTCACATTTCTTGTCGCGTAGGAGATTTCCCCAAATAGAATAATGATTGATCTGAAAAATAAAACAAAAACATTAATCAACAAAAGCAAAACATAAACAACCTAGAAGTAACCTACGTACTAAGTCATGATACAAATGTGTGAAACCAATGTGCTGACCTTTCAGCAAAACACGGAAAAAGAATAAGAAAATGAAAAGTACATTTATTAGTATTTATTAAATAATAAAGCAAAATTGTGAATATGCTGCACCTATCACAGACGTTGATTCTCTGCCTTCTTCACTGAGCAACCGATCTGAACCGTCGTTTTCTTTTCCCCACTTTGGTCCAATTAATCCAAACCCGGCCCCACCCCTTAATCAACGGTCACTAGTTCAAGATTTTTAAGACCCAGAATTATGTTCGGCTTATTTAAGCAAGTAAAACAAACAAGACTTAAAAACAATTCTTTAAATTGATATCAATTATCGAAACTAAACATTTTTTATTAAAAATAATACTAACAAACACAAAATATCTCTCCGTATATTTTAAATAATTTTTTTTGTTTAGGACGGAATTAAGAAATTATTAATTCTGCGTAAAAAGTAAATTACTGGTTAATATTTAATATCTTTATTAATATCATTATTTATATTTCACTATATTCATTTATTGTACTTTATTTTTTATTAAAAAATTTACACCGCATAATTAACCAAGAATATCATTGATAAATTTTAACATTTTAAAAAGGATAAACATTTCGAAACAAAACTAAAAATTGAAACGAAAGGAGCACTTCAATTTCGTTATCTCTAAACAGAAAAGAAAAATATCTGACAGACGCTCTTGAGGAGTATACTATTTGAGAGAAATAAGTTATAAATGCAATGTTTAATAAGATGTGATGGAAAAAGAAACAGATAAAGTTAAAAAAAAGAAAAAGAAATGAAAAACAAATGGATAAAAATGTGGAGTTAAATGGATGATGTATAATATTTTTAGAAATGGTAAAAATATATTTTTCAACACATTTTTTTAAATATACCCTTTTTTATTGGTTGAAATTTATCAGATAAAGTAAAATCATGTGAGCTTAACTTGTTATTTACCATAAAAAACTTTTTATTTAATAAATTTTCTTTACGATGATTTTAAATTTTATGTTTTTTTTTTATGAAACAAAGGTCTCTCCCAAATCGAAAACTTTAGAATAATATAAGGTATATTTTTCACTAAAACAAGTTTTACTTTTTTACCAATTTTTTTTATATACCCGCACAACATACTTAAAGTAATATCCAATGATTAAGGTAACTATGTTAGATTTTATTGGTTGATTTCACATTTTATCTTACAAATAGAGTTGGTAGCACTTCTTTAATATTTTCGGAGTACAAGTAAAAATAAATGTATATTTATTTTATACATTTATTTTACGTGGAAAATTAAATTTTCTTGGGAGCATCAATGGGAGCATTCAAATTCACAATCACACATTAAAAAGGAATAGATCACTTGATTAATTAGAGAATGAGAATCTCTAATTATTTTTATTTTTAGTGGAAAAGAAAAATATAAATCTAACAAGACGGACTTTTTTTTTTCCAAACCATCATAGTTGGAATGGAAATAAAGTATCTATTTAAAATGTTTGGTATGTAGGGAGTAATGTGACTACTCTTTCAACCAATGTTGAATCTTTTTTTTCACTTTGATATTATGTTGGTTTAGAAACACTAGCTCAATTGGAGTGTAATGCCTTCAACCTCAGTGTTTGGAATTCTTTTTTCTCTTGTTTTGGAAGAGACGGTGGTACCTGTAAAGATTCTTCGAAGCTTAAGTTAATACGGTTATTAATATCAGAACGTTCAACGTAATAAATGACTTACCTTAATCGTCATAAATGATGATATTTATAACCTTCGTGAAAGTCTAACTCATGATTTGACGTGTGTCAGGTGACTAAGCTGCTTATGTAGTCAAGTTGCAGCATGTGTTTAGAGGCTCTAACATGCTTGTAGGCTTTTGACCGATATCCGTATAATTATCATATCAATTATACTGAAAGTCGGTTTATGTAAATTTGTTGGATTCGTATCTTTTGCTTTTACCTTTAGCATATTTGTCATCCCATGATTTAGGGACTGATATAAATACTGTATCACTATTTCTATTTGATTATGCACCTAAATGCACTTAAAGATAAAAATTTTGTTTCTATTTAATTGTTCATTCAAAACTTTAAGAGAGTACTAATTGTTTATTTAGAAGAGTATTAATTGTTGTTCTCCTAATAATACCCTTATTGATAGGGGTGTCAACGGGACAAGGCGGGTGCCGGTAATATGATAGTCGTACCCGTACGTGCGAGTATAAGAAAGAGTACGAGTATTCGTAGGGGAACGAGTACTCATAGATATTTATTTTTATTTTTAATATTAAAAAATAACAATACATATATTGAATATAATATTATTTCCTTATAATATGATAGAAATTAATATTATGTGATATACTTATAATTTAAGGCATTAAAAATATTATTATTGATAGGGCTGAGCAGCGGGTCAGATTTACCCGTTTAATCTGATTATCCAATCCAATCCAACTAAACTGGATTGGATTTTTTTGGTCATCGGATCAAATCCAATCCAATCCAACCATGATCCAATTATAATCGGATCGGATATCGGATTTGACGTTTAAAAATCCGACTACTCGATGAATACCCAACCTATTTTTATATTATTTATTTTATTTAAATATATATATATATATATTTTCACATACTCATGTTTTTCCCTTTAGAGTAAATAAGGGAATACCTAATCCAAGGTTAAAAAAAATAGAAATACTCAATCCATACCCACGTTAATAAAAAAATTTGGCATAGCTACCTTGTTATTGTTGTCATTTTATTTTAAATTTAAATGTATTGTTAAAGTGGATTTGATTTATATTTCTATTGATTATGTGTGTTATTAAACACTAGTAAACACTATGTTGTGATGTTTGACATGGACTTTAAGATGTTAGAGAAGTTTTTTTATATTGTGGTTTCATAAAAAATATAACAAATTTCTTTAATCGGATATCCAATTATCCAATCCAATCCAAACCAATTTAGATCGGATCGGATTGGATTGGATTTCAAAAAAATTTTACACAAATCCAATCCAATGAAATTTGATCGGATCAGATTATTTTTTGTGTGAAATCCAATCCAATCCAGTACTTGCTCACCCCTAATTATTAAACACTATTAATTTTTTATCTCATTATAAAGTAATAAAATTTCTTTATATTTAAATATATTTAATATAAAATCAGTATAATATTTATGCAGATACCTACAAAATAGATAATACTATACTCAAATCCATTACAAATATATTTAAAGATACATACAAGTACAAATTATTTTGTGATCCCTATTTATTAATATTAAAAGTAAAAATAATTATTTTAAAAAAATGATAAAAATAAAATAAAAACAATCACTTATTTTCTAAAAATTAACAATATTAATCACAATTCTTAACATCAAATTGAAAAATAGGAAGTATGAAATAAAATAAAATAAAACAAACATGTTCGACCTTTAACGGCTTGGCAAACCGTATATTAGCGCGTGAATTTAAGTGCGCCTGTGTTTTTTCTTTCTAATTTGTAATTTTTCTTCCCACTTCGTATCATAAATATTCATTCAATTCAATGCATCCATCTTCGTCATCTATTGCAATTGTACCTTCCCTATGTGAACAGTGATTTCCCCTCAACAACCCCTTTTCTTCTTCTTCTCCCTCCCTGCGCTTTCATAATTCACTTCCTGCTCTATTCAAGGTTCCAAACTTCTTCACTCTTTTTTTCCTAACTTAATTTTCTTGTGCTGTTCCGATTTTTTTCTCTCCTATTTCCAGCGTTTCATTCTCTGCATGTTATTGGATTATTCAAAGTTGGAAACTTTTCTTGTGGAACATATTTGGGTCGTGTTTGTTTTGGATTGGTGTGATCGGTAATCTCGAGGTTTGGGTTGAGTGGACGGTAATAGTTGTTTGATCTCAAAATAATGAATGAAGATGCTACATGGTTTCTACTTTTGTGTAGTGATTTTGAGATCCTAGGAAAAGGCACATTTTGATTCGTTTTCCCGAAAAGTGGACATTTCCTTTGATGATATAATAATATTGGGTGGTGTTGGAAGTTAAAAGTTGAAAGTGATTATCATATACTTTTATGAATTCCAATTTGTTAAATTGTTGTTGACCAATATCTGGGAAGCTATCCTAGTAGGATTATATATTACTATTTGAGTTGAATGTGGAGAATGCTTTCACTTGGAATTTTATAGGAGGAATATGCTATAGAGTATAGCCTATACCCATTTGGGTATTGATTTGGTTAGCTTAACTTTTCTTCACTTTGTGTATGAAAGTTGGACACTTGCTTGTCATGATAGACTATGTGGATTGTGTTTTTGAATGTAATAAATGGAGATTCTCAACCACTCCAATTTAATATGGATGAAAATTTTATGTTTAATAGCATGTAACGAGTGTTCAGCGTGAGAGTGTGTATTCGATAAAATGTATGTGTCAAAATCGTTTTGAAAAGTTCTGATAATATTGAGTTTAATAAATCATACAATATTTTCTAAGTTTTACGGTTATCATCTTAACCTCCAATTAGTGTATTCCATATTTTGATTTCTTCCTGGCTAGCTGTTATCTTATGCTCCAATCTCTTCATCTAAATCTTATGTGTACTGGTGTGTTCTTTCAGGTTTGGGATCATTTCAAAACTGTCTGAAGCAGGTTGATGATTCCTTTTCAAGATTAATGTTTAGAGATGGTTTTATATGAGCATTCAGATGTTTTTCAGTGGGGTCTTAATCTTCTTGATGGTGATCCAGCTTATAATCCTGGATACTACAACATAATTGAACATGATACTGGTGACATCTATAATGGACACTACTTCCATAGCCATTATGATAATGAATGTAACCATGTAGAAAATGATGAAATCATTGCCCGGACACTTCAAGAAGAGTTTTCACGGCTAGATATTGCAGAGTCTTCGGGATATTTACAGGCAGGTGAAGAACAGTTCCATGTTTCTGAGACTGAGCCTGCATATGATTGGCATAACCCTTCAATGGTGAATTATTGTTCGGGAGGTATTTGTAAAGATGTAGACTGTTTTTTCTGGGTTATATTTGGGTTTAGTTTTCTATTGGGTATTGGTTTATTCAATAAAAATATTTTATACATGCAGGTCATGATTATGCCCAAGAAGGAGCTGGCGATGAAGAACCTTCTAGTTCATGTTCTAGTCCTTGTGAAGCCGAGGAATATTCGTTAGAGCTAACTGACAATTATCCCCTTGATGATGAAGTAGGGAGGAGATTGAGTCAAATAGCGCCAATTCCTGTACGTTTAGCCTTATCTGCTTCTGTAGATTCCTTTTTGGATCAGCCATCAAAGCAATAAATAGATATACTTATGAGTTATGACTTATGACCTTTTAATGCTCATTTTAGGTACTAAGCAGCTAATTCACCATGTTATATTTTTGTCAACATCTAGTGATAATTTTCTTTATGGGCTACATTTTCATTTTATTAAACCTATGAGTTGCTGAAAGATGTGGCCCTACAGTTCATTATTTTTCATGCTTGGTGATGAATGAAGCAACTTCCAGCTTTAGTCATCTACTGTAATGCAGTGGTCAATGTTTTGGGCAGCAGAACAAAAAACACATTGAAATTCGTTAGTTTTCTAAAATTATGGTTTTTCAAGCATCCAAATTTAAAATTTCTATCTGTCATTATTTTTTTTAAAATGGTGAATTTCTTCTCTTTATTGTCAACTTTAGCTTTTCACCAATGGTATATTTTAGAAAGCTAATTTCTTTTGATCAGTTTTATGACTTGTGTGATGGAATGTAGTGCTTAAAACGCCTTCTTTTTCTTGTCTAGCATGTTCCAAAAATTAATGGAGAAATTCCTTCAATTGATGAAGCAACTTCAGATCATCAAAGGCTTCTGGATAGGTATTAGTCATTATAAGCAATTTTCTTTCTCTCAGAAACTTAATATAATTGGTGCTATAGTGCAGGTCATTTTTCTCCAGTAACTTAACAGTGCCATTTTCTTTGTTGTCATTTACCACTTTTTTTTTTGGTATCATTAAAGCTTTAGTTGTTGTCGCAGTTGGACTTCATTTTGGGTTGTTTTGTCACTTTTGGAGAAATTATTTTTAGTGTACACTTTCTTTTATCGGACTTATAATCAACATGCCAAAATAAGCTGTGCATATTTTTAAACAGATTGCAGTTGTATGACTTTGTCGAGCACAGGGTACAAGGTGATGGTAATTGTCAGGTTTGTTGCTTTTAATTTTCATTCATTTCCAATTTCTAGAAAATTCATTGGGCGGAGTAATCATTGAGACATACCAACTACTATCACATCATTAATATGAAATTTTTGAGATGGAGTTAGTTTTCCATATTTGAACTAATTTTCAAATGTTTGTGTATGTTAGCAACCCATCACTGTCTCCTAGTTTTCCTCCTCCACTTTATTGCCTTAATATCAAGTCTAAGCTTTTGGGCTGCCAAGAACACTGCTTAGTGCCCACTCCACCAAATCTAGATAACTTTCCTACCACATAACAGTTTATATTTTTTCAGCAGCAACTGCATATGGAGTAATATTCATATAATAATTCTCTTATGTTCATTGCTCCCCAGTTCCGTGCACTATCTGATCAACTGTATCATGCACCTGATCACCACAAGTTTGTGAGACGACAAATTGTCAGTCAGGTCTGTTATTTAGTTTTATGTACTGTCTTTATTTATTCTTATACTTGTCTGGATTATATAATACATGCTCTGCTTTTGTGCCACTTCGATTCTTATTGTGGATTTCTGTTTTAAACCAGCTCAAATCTAATCCAGAGATATATGATGGATATGTTCCCATGGAGTATGATGACTATTTGGAGAAGATGTCTAGGTAATGATCTCTGTATGTGTCTGTGTGCACGTGTGCATGCACATGTCCTTGTAATTTCTTTTTGGCTGACAGTCCCTTTACTTTCATCGTCAATGGAACCAGGAGTGGAGAATGGGGTGATCATGTCACACTTCAAGCAGCTGCAGATTCGGTATGAGTATGCCTTTTGCAACTGAACCACTCTTAAATCTTCTTTTGTAGCACACTAGCACTCATCCGATTATCTTTTAATTAGCTGTGAAACAAAATATTTTTAGACAAACTTCTTGAAAAATAATTAATTGGTAGTGTGATTGTGTGACCATTTAATTTGCCAAGCTGTTGCTTGAAAGTGCTGAGTTTTGTTGTTGGCTTTATGCCTAATCATTGTTTTGTTACAGTCATCATCTTTAATTTTTTTAAATGTTGGATGATTCAATGTGGCTGGGGACAACCTAACTGTGTATCTCTTTATAAAATGGATCAATTGTTGGAACTTGTAATAGTTTCAACTATCAAACCCTTCATATTTTAATAAATAGAGTCTACCATGCAGGTTTGTAGAATTTTGAAAAATAAATTGTGAATTTTAAGTGTGGGTATATCAAAATTTCGAGGCATAGTTGCCTGGTAAAGTTTGTTAACCCTTTCTTCCATTTTTAATTATCCCTGAATTACGTTTTCAACTGCTGAACCCTGCCTCTCCATAGATATTGTCATTGCCAAGTTTATAATAGTTTGCATGTCTTTTCATTTACATTTATATCTTCAATTTCCTTTTTCTTTTTCCTCCAGTATGGCGTGAGAATATTTGTGATGACTTCTTTCAAGGACACCTGTTGCATAGAGATACTTCCTCATTTTGAGAAGCCTAAAGGAGGTTGGTTTTCTTTGTGATGAGTCTCAGTAGAGGATTTATCTTATCATTAGGCCCTCTTCTGTGTTTTTCACTTGAACTGAGGCCAAGTTGGTTTATTCCTCTGCTAGGACTCTTCCTCCATTATAAATTCTTGTTTTCCATTTATTTATCTCTTCTCTTCAATTTTTCTTTTCTTTTCCGTCTTTAATCCAGTTCATGTCATGTTATTTCTTGAACCCTTCTGAACCTTGACTGTTGTTTGACCTTTTTTTTCTCCCCTTTCAAAGTAATGTTGCCATGCTCTTTAAGATGCTATAGTTTTTGAATGACTCTCAAGCTTTTCTATGTGTTTCTATTGTGGTGGAAATCCAAATTATAATTGTTCAAATAAATTCTTCATACTTGTGAAATTATGATAAGTGATGTCTAGTATGTTGTATCATATAAATATGTGTACTTGTATGAATGCTTGGACCATTGATATAGCCTTACATTTTTCTTTGGGTATTTATTGTTTTAAGATATTTGTTTTATTTTCTATCATATAATCAACTTGGCGGACATGTCTGTTTATTGCAGTGATTTTCCTGAGTTTTTGGGCAGAGGTGCATTACAACTCCATTTATCCCCAAGGAGGTACTTTTACAAATTTTTCAATTCAGAAGCTAATGATTTCAAACATTATATTAATCTCTAGCCATTTTTGGGTGTTTAGGTTTATTTATTTTTCTAAACATCAGGTATTGATCGGTTTATCATGTGATCCAGATATACCTTCAAATGAGTCGAGAAAGAAGAAAAGGTGGTGGAGCTTTGGGAGTAAGCATTAGTGTTAGCTGAACCTGTACAATTTTAATTTGTTCAGGAATGAATTTATATGCCCATATCTTAGCTTTCCATTTTTTAATAATCAATTTGATTTAACTCTTACTAATTACAATGATAAATCTGGGTCTGTAAACGCAGATGCATCCCAGAGACATTTTGGATGCTTTGTGGAAGAAACCAAAATTCATACATAAAACATTAAACATTAAAGTTAGATAAGATGATCTGTTGATTATGGTGAATGGTTGCTTTACACTTGATTAGTTTAGTTTGGACACGCTGGGTTTTGAAAGTCATAACAAATTAACAATGGCTTATAAAAATCATGGACAAAGTTTTGACCATTTTTTGTTTGTTGTTTCAATAGAAATCGAACATGGAATTATACCAAGCGTACGAGGTTGATTTTTAATAAAATTTCATTACTATTTCTATTATTGTTTTTCTAATATGTGCATAAGATTTTGGTTTAAAATTTGTATTTGCAATAAAAAAAAAAATTCTAACTCCTTATTTTTTATTTCTTGTGATAGAGAGAAATTGTAAGGTGTAATAATAAAAAAGATCAAAAATGAAAACATAATATAGTTTTATTTTGATACATCGTTGTTAATCAATTAAAAATTATTTTAGGTATGATTTTAAAACTAGTTATTGTACGAAGGAGTAATTTTCTTTTACTTGATAATTTATAATTGGATTATAACGCAGAAAGTTTTTACGTTATCCATATAGTTCACACAAATCATCACAATATTCAATAAATAATTCTCTAGCTTGTCCATCTGTTGGCAATATTCAAAAAATTTGTTGGTGGTAAATTTTAGGTCCATTAGTTTTAAAAATGTATTTTTACCTTTTTATACAATCGTAAATTGGTATCTTGTTATTTTAATTTATAATTTTAAATGTGCCTTAAATTGAAAAAACAACCTTATTTTTTGTTTTTACAATTTTCAAAAGAAAAATAATTTCATCAACATGAATAGAAAAGAGAATAAATCAATAAAATTATTTCATTAACAAAACCAATTATTACATGTTTGTATTTGTTAGGTAAGAAGTGATATGAGAATAATTTATTTTATTTGGATTGTTTAAAATAAATAATTATTTTGTGTTAACATTATAAAATGTGTATGAAATTATTTGTAGTTATCGGATATGCATTTAAATGAATCAACTAATGAGAATAAAATATAAAAATAAAAGTTAAGTAGAAAAAAATCTATTAGATGATAAACACGATATCTAAAACTGTTTATAAATTATAATCTAAAAATTATATTATAATAAATTTTCATATTGTAATTTTGATAGAAGTCTTCATACATGTTAAAATCAAATTATAATCTAAAAAATTAGCAACACTAAACATGAACTTATTAGTCTTTATTTAGGAAGCATTGACGTTTTAAAACAATTGTTGCATCAATATGGGAATTTTTTTCCGGTTACAATTGATACGGGAAATTAAGATGTGTGTAGGATCTTAATTACCGAATCAAAAGGTTTTTTCCCCATAATTGAGTTCACTTGACATAACTAGAATTGGTTAGAGCTTATTATGTCTTTTATGTACCAAAATAAGATGCACATGATTTTTCGCTCGTACATGATGAAATTAATAATAAGTTTTCATTAGATTACTCTACTTTAAAATAATTTAAATCATTTGATTAGTGCCTATCTGAACAAGAAATACTCTAATTACTACTCCGGTTGAAGAAACACTGAAAAATCTCATTCCCAAAAAATATTTAAAATTTATTTGTATGTTTGACCTCAATATTATAAGCACATTCAGTTATATTTCGACGAAAATACATTTTTTATATCTCAAATTATTTTCAAAACAAAGGAACGAATTTCAAATATGTTCTTTACGTGACATAAGGTTATTTTGTTTAGAAATCCCAATATTTTATTCATCCATGGGTGTGATTATGGATTTTTTTTAATCTTCTTTTATAATGATTGTGTACGTAGACTATTTTTTGTTGTATCCTTCAACTTTGGAGTAACAATTTTGAGATATACATACGAAAAAGATAAAAGTAACTATAACATGATAGGAAATTAAATGTGAAGTTTTTTTAATCTAATTTTAACATAAATATACTTGTTAAAACATCCTACGATTTAAAATAATAATTAAACCTAAGGGAAAAAAATTTCCGATTTGATTCAATCCCGATTTGGCTGTTCAAAACATCACATCAAGCAGTTAGGATTGTTAGGTGGAAGTCTGGTGGGTTTTCGTAAGCCTAAAACATGTAAAATATGAGTTCAAGGTGTAGATTAATCGATTAAACGCATGATTAATCGATTAAAATCAAAACAAAGGCATCTTAATTGATTAAGGTATCATGCCGATCAATTAAGACCAAAACAGAAGCCTCTTAATCGATTACCCGGACCATTAATCGATTACAGTGTTTTGGTTAATTGATTAACCTTACATGGTAATTTACTAACTAAATTCCAGAATGCACTTAATCGATTAAGGGCAAACATTAATCGATTAAGTCCAACTCAGAATGTTATTAATTGATTAAGGGAGGGCCTTGATCGATTAAATCATGCAGAATACAGAAAAATGTCTAAAATTCTAATTTCCATACACCCTAATTTCTCTATATGACATCATCACCACCAAACTTTGACACAACCTAATATGCTTCATTTATGACGTGTAGCCATCGGCCGCATTCAAAATACTCGAAAACGAGGGATTTATACATGAAAACGCGTTTTACATGTTTTAAGGCAAAGACATGCAATTCAAGGTTCATTACAACATGGGTTTGGTCCATTCCAAATACTATTAGTCCTAAATCATGCATATAATCTATTAGAACCACCCTAATGCGTCTAAACATCATAAAACGTAAAATGACCTCTCTACTTCCATGTTTATGCATAAAAGTCACATGAAAACATCAATTTCAATTGTTCATCATCAAGCTAGATTCCAATGCATAATCTATCTCAATGCAATACATGTACGAGTTCTACCCATAACATTTATGCAATGCATCAAAGGTTCACAATCACATTCCCTGGATATAATGCATCTCATGCACAATATGGGACCATCCATGGTCACCACAACAAAATATCATCATCATCATCTATATCATCATCATATATATGAATCCAAAACATAATCTAGGCTTCCAGTGAAGCCGCCAGCTATCTATGATCCACTACACAAGGTGTATGTACATATATCATCAAAATAACTAAATACAACGAGCCGACCAAGGCTACATCACCAAAAGCTATACAAGGTATATACAAGTATATGCAAAGTGCCTCCTGCATAATCATGGTGACATATCACCAATCGCGATCATGATCCAATCCCACTAAAAGATAGCCACATAAAAAGGGTGAGCATATTATATGTTAAATGACAGCTAGTGAATCAGATTCAACCTATTCTATATCATACATCAATACATCACCATTTAAATCATAGAGCATTGTCATCCAACATAATCACATGTTAGGGAATCCCTAGTGCATGAGAAACGGAAATACAAGGATTCCCATAGGATTTGCAAAACGCCGTGTTTCAAAGCATAAGACAAACACAAAAAAAATATTGTGTTTTAGGATTACCTCTTGAAAAAAATCGAATCGAAGCAGTCATAGCCCCGTCCTTTAGGAGTCCACACGAGTACTCCCACCAGAAATGCTACACCTTCCAAATGCTAGTTTGACGGCGTGTAGCTTTTGCAACTTTTGCGTATTTCGTGTCTCTTTTTGGTTATCCGCCTATGAGCATCTTATGCTCTATTTATAGGCTTAGGTTTGACCTAATTTGCTCTCTAAAGAGTGGGCTCCTTACTCATTCTAAATGAGTTAGGCCCAATAGTTTTATTTTAATCCAACTAAAATAAAAAGTTATTTTCTGATGGGCTTACTCTATGTGTGTGACCCTATAGGTAAAATACTCGGTTATATTAATAATAAACTATTTTATTATTAATATAAAATAAGAGCGGCAACTAGCAATGCATCATTATGTCCAAATATTATTTATTATCAACATAACCTATAAGTGATAATTACTTTATATGTTTGTTCCTTTTGTCACGATATCCTAATTGGGCCCAAGGCATAGTCGCGTCATCCTTGTACGGTCCAATTTATTTTACTTGATACCGGAGTAGACTTTATCCGAATAAATATCCAATATTTATTCTTTCTAGCATGGCCATGCATTTCCTTAGTCTCACTCCATCAAGTGGCCTATAGATATCACTCCTGTCACATAGGAGAGACAAATCCCATCACATCACTCACATCCCTCTGCATAATTTGTTCATTGCCTAACCACAACCTTTACAGTCCTCTTGTTACAGAAGATGTTTGATTGTATTAAAACAACAAACTCCTTATGTAGAAATCGTAGTGACTTCTGGTCAAAGGACTACATATACCATTATCACATTGAGAATCGTTTATGACATTCATGTAATGATCCATGCAACGTTCTCATAGTGGGTCTGTCCAGTACATCATTACTCTTAATGTGTACCCGTGTGAAGACTTGATATCATTTATATCTATGATTTGTGAGATCAGATCATCAGTACACTCACACACTAGTCTTAATGTATTTATATGTCCCCACGTAAATACTTGACTAGGGACATTTTAGGAATAACTCTCATATGACCTATTACTCCAAGGATAAATAAAGGTTGTTAAACTATTTAACAAAAAATGACTTATTCAAAATGATGCGTCCTATATAGGCTTTTAGTGCATATTTCCAACATCACAATCCATCAGATATTCTCAATATCAATTAATTCATAGGCTATCTCGAGTTAACACATTTTCAAATATGTGTTAATGCACTCATTTAAGCGGGTCCGAATAACACATAACACATTATAATGTTGCAACATAAAGGCTCTCAACCATATTTCAAATGATCTCAGCTCTCAGCTGATCTAGCCATTTTACAGGTACCAAACCATTTGCCCTCTCATGCAACATAATCACTTTCACTATAACAGTAGTGTTACGAGCTAGCCTTGAGTCCCACCCAAGGTCTTTTGTGGAATCCATGAAATCACTGACATAAAAATCTCATTTCTCATTTCCAAAATGAAGGAAAACAAAAAACCCATGAGATACACAAGTTGTCCGTAATTTAAATTTAGCTTAGAATCTTTAAAAATTCATGAAAATGCCATAATCTACGCCTAAATTTGCGGAAATGGAAACTAAATGCAATGGGTTCCATAAACTCACCAACAATGGTGGAATACCCAAAACCCCAATAGCCTTCCAAGCTGTCCACAACGATCAAGCTCCGAATGTTACTTCTAAATTCAAGAAAATAAAAGAATTTGAGAGTGAGGTTCATAATTTACACTAGACCAAGTGTGGGTTCAACCTTACCTTTAAAAATTCAGAAAATTGAAGCTTTCCCCTTATGCTTCCATGGCTGCCACGTGAAGAGGAAGAGGAATAAAGCCAAAATCTTGCTTTAATTGAAGAAATCAATTGAAGGGGATGGTGGATGGTGTGAAGCCACAAGAGGAATAAGGAAGCAAGGACTCAATATCTTTTCTTTCTTTGCATGCGTGAAAGCAAATGAAGTTGGCCCTGTTACATTTCCTATCCCGCGTGAGCGAAAGAGTGAAACTAAAAGAGATTGAAAAAATAAGACATTAAGGGCATTTGAGTCATTTCCCGTGTTCAATTAAATTTTAAATCAATCGGGTAACCACGGTTACTCAAAATATACCCCGGTAAATTCTAAAAATTAATCTATTAGCTTAGAAATAATTTAACATTCTCAAATTTAATTATTTGGCCAATCATTTAACCAATAATAAAATTCAGATGTTACACTTGTAATTTAAGAACACCATTTTCTAAATTTTGATAAATGATTAATGATGCTATCTACAAAATAAATAATGAAAAATCGAAGTTAAGGGTCCTCTACTGAGTGGTATATCAATAAATGCAATATAATAATCGATGGGGGACGAATTGCTAATTTCGTACATGTCCATACATATTCCTTCCATTTTTAGTAATTTGCCACTCTCTTTCACCCTTTTATTTTATCAATAGGTGAGAACAAAAAGTGATACTTGGGACCAACATAAACTTGTTAATAAACTTCTCTCATTCAACTTTTCTAAAAATTGAGATGAAAATATTGATTTAATTCATGGAAAAAGATTGATTCGTTCTCATGCTTATAGTACCTCCTATGCTAAAAAAATTAGATATATCTCATTTAAAAGATTTTTCTTAAAGCATAAATAAATAAAATATGTGGAAGTGTTTTCATTCGTGTCTTCGATTCTGATATTCTCATTTATTACCATAAATGTTTGTATTTAGTGCCTTTATTTACATTAGGCCTATATATAATATAAGTTTCTCACCTTATTCATAAGTCTAAATAATGAGACTTCTTTAATAAACTCCAACAATCTCTACCTTGACTGGAATTAACAATCTACACCCGTAATCGTTTACTTCCATTATCTATATCGTCAATCATTATTTTCACCAATAAATATTATTTAAAAACCACCATAAAGAGTATTTATAAAAAAAATGTAATCCCAAGAATTTTTTATTTATTGAAATCACGTTGAAAAATATATGGTGCAACTTCTATATTGTCTTCCTCTAGAAGTTCTTCAATAAAACTCTAGCACACACCTTGCATTAATCGTCAGATTGAATCTTATTAGATCAAATTCAAAAATCAAACTATTTATTAATAAAAAAGAATCCGTTTTTTAAATCAAAATATTTTTAATAATAATAAATCAAAATCACCAACGAGTTTAAATTTTATCAACTTTTCTAAATAAAAAATCACATTTCAATATAATCCTACAAAATAAAAAATACAGTATCGTCAAGCAAAGTATGCTTGCTACTTGGAAGAAAATGTAAAATCACTAATAAAAAGTTCTTCTTTTCAATATGTCTTGAACAATTTTTTACCGTGAATTTAAAAATTGAGCAATATCAAAATTAATTATACTAAAATTAAAATAGTAATTGTTTGAAAATTATAAAAGTAAATAAACTTTTCAATTTCAGCAAAAATTAATAAATTGATGATTAATTTTTGGAGTAAGAATTAATACATATAATCACTATACCAAGTAACCACAATTATTATTATTGTATATTGTAACATCCCAAATTTAATTGTTGGGTAATTGTTATTGCTCGAATAATTAAATTACGAGTGTTAAATTATTCCCAAGCGGTTAAGTTAATTTTTAGAATTTACTGGGGGAAGTTTCGATAACCATTGGTTACCTGGTTAGTTTTAAAAATTAGATGCCCTTAATGCTATGAAGTTGTAATTACTATCGTTTTTATTATTCATTCACGCAAGAAATGAAAAGGGAATAGAGCCAAATTCGATTCTCTTTCTCCAATTTCACTTATCTCCTCACACATGTAAACAGAACAAGGAAAACTTGGTGTCATTCTCATTCTTCATCTCCCGCGGCTTCATTACTCTAATTCCATTTCTTCTTCTTCTTCTTCTAAATCCATCAAATTGGAGCAAGACTCAAGCCCTATTTCATCTTCCCTTCATGTGGCATCCATAGATACTTAGGAGAAGCTTTAATTTCTTAAGTATAAGGTAATAGTTCTTTAAGTTATTTCAGCAATGGTTGGTTCTTCTTGAAACCCATTCTTAGATTGCTTCAATTTCATATTTCTAGAGCTATTTGGAATTGTTTCTTTGTGCGGGCAGCGTTGGGCTAAGTGGAATTATTGATTTCCTTTTGTTTTGGTAAGCTTCGGTGGAACTCATAGCTTCTAGCTTTTTGTTTCCGTGAATTTAGGCTTAATAATGATTGTTTTCGTGAAACCTAGATGGTTTTGAAGTAGTTTAAATTGTTGGGTGTAACATCCCAAAAATTTAATAGCTATATATTTAATTGAAAGAAATAAATAGCAAATAATTGTACATGAGTTAATTAATACCTCGGAAGGCTAGAAATAATTAAATTGAAAATTTTTATGACTATCAATAATTTATTGTGGCTTAAAGAGCTGGAAATATACCTGATTAAAATATGGGTGTCAGACCAAGTATTTCTGATTGAGGTACCGTTGGTCAGGGTGTTGAGACTAATATTGAGAATCCGAATATATCTTCAGAATAATTTTTAGATGAAGTATTAAGCCCAAACAAGGATCCTGTTTGTTATAAAACAGAGAGATTTTAATAATGGGCCAAAACTTAAAAACTAAAACTCTCTCTTCTCTTCATTCCCATGTTTACTCCCCCTCTTAAAGTACAAACATTCATTTCTTCTTCTTTCTCTAACTTCTTCCTCTTCTCTTCCAAAATCCCATCAAGCTTGGGTGTGTGCCATTGTTTTCCCTCTCCCATCTCCATCTCTCTTTTGCAAGCAAGGAGTTGTGACATTGGAAGCTTCTTCCTCTCTCCCTCTTTCTCCCTCTCATTGGAGCTCATTCTCTTTTGGCTTGAGGTAAGTTTCCTCACTATTTTCATGTGTTCCAAGCCCCAAGTTATGGTTTGTAAGAGTATTGCATGATAGGTTATGGTCTAGAAGTCATTTTTATGCCAAGCCTTAAGGTGGGGTATGATGAATACATGGTTTTAGAGAGGTATGAATGGGTACACAAAAATAATGATACATGGGGTGGAAAATGATGGATATAGATGGTGGTTGTTGGGTTTTGATGAAACCCTAACCCTTGAAATTGGGAGAAATAGGAAATTTGAGTAGATATGTAACATCCTACCCCCTGATTAAGGATTTATTGCATTAATTAATTAAGGGGTGTATATGAATTACCAACTTACCCTTACTTCATAAATTTCCAAAGTTTCAAATCCACTTTCAATTCCTTTGTGCTTTCACGCGGAAGGAAACAGCAACAGAACCCAATTCATTTTGTTCTTAATTTCACGCATGCAGGGAAAAATTGAAGTGTTTCTCTTCTTCTCTTTCTCTCTTCCACGGCTCCCATCACCATTCTTCATTCATTCTTCCTCAAAATCCTTCAATCAAGAGTGACGGCATCACTTCTTCCTCCTTCATCTTTCATGTGGCAGCTTAGGCTTGGAAGGGGAAGGCTTAGAATTCTTCAATTTTAAGGTAAATTGACTAAACCCAATTGGTGATTTTGGAAATTATTGAACCCATCCTCTAATCCTTCTAATTTCTTGAATTCTAGAGCAATTGTGAAGTTTGGTTGACCTTGGGCAACCATGATTATAGTGGGAAAAGCTTGAAATTCTTCCATTGAGGTAAAATTTCCAACACCCACTTCCGATTTTTGGGTAACTCATGGAACCCAGCTCCTAATTCTTGCATTTTCTTGGAATTCAAGATGTATAAAGCTTAATTGGTGTTGTGAGTTTGGTGAGCATGTAGCTTAAACGCTTGGGGGTTCCTAGTCTCCTTTGTTCTTGGTGAGTAATTTGATACCTATGGCTTGTAAGGTGCCATTCCATGGATTTTAAGGCTTAACGATAATTAGTTCTATGAAATTAAGTGATTTTAGAGTTTGTTTAGTGAGTGGACAGCTTTGGAATCCTTCGAAATTGAGCTTCGGAGGCCGACGACTTAGTTTGGTAAGTCGTTTGTTGATAAAATAATTATTGGTGGGTTGTTTTGACTCTGTTCTATGAAGTTTCAAGTATTGATTAAATTAATTATAATTTAGGAATCGTTTTAGAAGCATATCGAAACTTGGGTATTGATCGGAGGCAAGTATCAGATGTGGATAACATTTATCGGTAAGTTATAATTACTGGATATCGAATATAATGTTAATTATACACTTCGAAGCATGAATTTAATAGCGTACGGGTTATTAAAAATTAAATTATTATGTTTTAGGATTTCTAGAGGCTTCAAATTAGTGATCAGATAGCTTTGGATTACGTTTGGATAGCAAGGGGAGCTTCTGGAATCGCTTATTCCAGGTAAGGGGAGCTTTTACATTTTAAATGTATAGTTTATGGACGGGTTAGGGGTATATTAATTTATTGTGAATGATATGTTGGTAAAAAATGATGATTTAGTTGTTAAATTGTGAGATGTTAGCAATATACTCCATTTATATGATGATTGATAATTTTTAATGATTGTGGTAGTATCCGTCTATAATATACTTATTAAACTGCATGAGATGCTATTAGAGATTAAATTGCTAATTATGTGTACATGAGATGTATTAGGATGTTGAATTATGAGTAGTTGTTATGATACATTGCATGAGATGTGATAGTATAATGTTGATGAATAGCATGAGATATGTTAAATTAATCGAGTAGATGATTTCTATGCATGAGACGTAGTAGGCTACTTGATTTGATGACGTGAATTGTTGGATGAGATGCAAACTAAATAATGTGATATAGCGTGGGACACTTGATAATGATATATCCATATAAAATGAAATGAAATGCTCTGCTAATTGTGGTTTCGAGGATTCCACAAAAGACCTTGAGTGGGACTCAAGGCAAGCTTATTGAGTGGACTCAGGGCTGCCCGTAACACTGCTGTTATCGCTCAGAGTGATTGTGTTATGTGAGAGGGAAAACAGTTTGGTATCAGTAAAACGGCCGGATCAGCTGAGAGCTGAATATATGGCTGAGAGCCTGTGTTGCAACACTAAAATTAATGATGTATAATTAGATCCAATTGAATAAGAAATGTATATCAATATATGTATGTTATCGAGAATAACATGAATGTATAGCCTTATGATGAGGTATTGTTATTATCCGAATGAGGATAGTTATATGAATCTTGGTGAGAATATGAGATGTGAGTAAATTATGTTAAGTGACAGTATGTATTGTTATTTGATTGTATATCATATTATGTGTTAGAGAATTAGATGACTGATCTAGTTCAGTAACTGTCATTTAACAAGTATTTTGCTCACCGCTATTTTATGGCTATATTTCAGTGGACTTAGGCTGGGATGGTGATTGGTGAGAGGTCACCATGCTTAAGCGAGGAGCATCTATATATGTATATATATTGTATAGGCTTGTGTTAGGGAATCCCTAGTGCATGAGCAGCGGAAATACAAGGATTCCCATAGGATTTACAAAGCAACGTGTTTCAAAGCATAAGACAAACACAAAAAAAAATATTACATTTAGGATTACCTCTTGAAGAAAATCGAATCGAAGTAGTCATAGCCTCGTCCTTTAGGAGTCCACACGAGTACTCCCACCAGAAATGCTACACCTTCCAAATGCTAGTTTGACGGCGTGTAGCTTTTGCAACTTTTGCGTATTTTATGTCTCTTTTTGGTTAGCCGCCTATGAGCATCTTATGCTCTATTTATAGGCTTAAGTTTGACCTAAATTGCTCTCTAAAGAATGGGCTTCTTACTCATTCTAAATGAGTTAAGCCCAATAGTTTTATTTTAGTCCAACTAAAATAAAAAACTATTTTCTGATGGGCTTACTCTATGTGTGTGACCCTATAAGTAAAATACTCGATTATATTAATAATAAACTATTTTATTATTAATATAAAATAAGAGCGGCATCTAGTAATACATCATTATGTCCGAATATTATTTATTATCAACATAACCTATAAGTGATAATTATTTTATATGTTTGTTCCTTTTGTCACGATATCCTAATTGGGCCCAAGGCATGGTCGCGTCATCCTTGTACGGTCCAATTTATTTTACTTGATAACGGAGTAAACTTTATCTGAATAAATATCCAATATTTATTCTTTCTAGCATGATGCATTTCCTTAGTCTCACTCCATCAAGTGGCCTATAGATATCACTCCTGTCACATAGGAGAGACAAATCCTATCACATCACTCACATCCCTCTGCATAATTTGTTCATTGCCTAACCACAACCTTTATAGTCCTCTTGTTACAGAAGACATTTGATTGTATTAAAACAACAAACTCCTTATGTAGGAATCGTAGTGACTTCAGGTCAAAGGACTACATATACCATTATCACATTGAGAATCGTTTATGACATTCATGTAACGATCCATGCAACGTTCTCATAGTGGGTCTGTCCAGTACATCATTACTCTTAATGTGTACCCGTGTGAAGACTTGATATCATTTATATCTATGATCTGTGAGATCAGATCATCAGTACACTCACACACTAGGCTTAATGTATTTATATGTCCCCATATAAATACTTGACTAGGGATATTTTAGGAATAACTCTCATATGACCTATTACTCCAAGGATAAATAAAGGTTGTTAAACTATTTAACAAAAAATGACTTATTCAAAATGATGCGTCCTATATAGGCTTTTAGTGCATATTTCCAACAATCTCCCACTTGCATTTAGAGCCAATACGGTTAATGCCCAATGACGTCTACAGTGCCCTAAGGCTTTTTCTACATAAGCGGTTTTACTAGTGGTTTCTCAACAATTTTGTTGGTATGCACATTGTATATTTTCACATCTTCCAAAGATAGAACTATTTAAGTATATGCTTGGATTAATCCACTTCCTTATATTGTTCTATGGTTCCATTGTCATCACAGTGGAAACTCATAGGGTACAAAACATTTGGAATGTTAAATGTAAATTGACCTCTTTTGTAATTTAACATAGCAAAATACTTAGATTTGTTAGTAGAACCAACAATTGTTTCTTGCTTTGAACCTTTCAAGCATACATCACAACCATCTTGACAACACATATTTTGATTGCAATCTTAAGTCTTTCAAATTAATCAAAAGATTGGCATCGATGTAACCTTTACAATGAGCTCATCTTCCATTTGTCAAGATCAAATCCTTAGTCCTTCTTAAGTGTTTAAGGATACTCTTGACTATAGAATGAGAATATTATTAGTTCTAGAAGAAGCATATCTTCTACATGTAATACTAGAACTATAATTGTGCAGTTACTAACCTTTTTATAGTCACAAGATTTATCTTTATTCTTTAATGAAGATTCTAGCTTCTAAAAGCTTGCTTTAGTCCATAAATAGAATATTTAAAGTTCACATACCTTCCTAGATGTTTCAGGCATAAAAGGCCTTTAGGTTGTGTCACATACACATCCTCAAGATGATTTCCATCTTGACATCTATCTACCATATCTCATAATAATGGTATACTGCTACAACAAGCAGGATCTAAATGGTTTTTAAGCTAATTGAATTTTTTCAATCTTGCTTTTAAAGGTACTTTTATTACCATCCATGTTTAGTTTTCCTTTTGAAAACCCACTTGCATCTTATAGGTTTTACCCTTTAGGTGCGTCAACCAAGGTTCTTACCTTGTTAATATATATGGAGCCCATTTCAAAACCCATGGTCTTATGCCATGTCTTAGAATCTAAACTTGTATTGGCCTCTTCATAAGAAACTTGATCAATTAGCAACATGCCTCCTTCCTGAGTTATAAGATATCCATATCTTTTGGATTTGGTTATATATCCTATTTGATCTTACACAAGTCTTGTGCTACCAGAGCTAATGATGTCACAACATTTTGTGATTTCTGCTCCAAGTCCATCCTTGACTTTTGAATGCTTTGTGATACTTGAATTTCTTCAAGTTATACTATCCTCCCACTGATTCTTTAAGAGATGTACTCTTATTTAAGAATACAACATTCTAAGCAACAAGCCTTTTATTCTCAGATGGATTGTAGAACTGATAACCCTTAGCTTTCTTTGGGTATCTCACAGAAGATATTTATCTAATTTGGATCTTACCTTGTCAGAGTTGGATGCTCTATAGAAGCATCATAGTTCCAAATTATTAGTAAAGACATACTAGGTTTCTTTCTAGTCAATATGATGTATGGTTTCTTTAAGAAAGTCTAAGATGGAACATGGTTAAGTGTGGAAATTTTGTTAATAAAGGAACGTTGAAAGAGTTAAAGATGTTTGATAATAATCAATAATCAAACTATGTCCAACAAGGTTTGACTTTTCCCCATAGAGATGCTATTAAGGCATTCGATGAGGAATGAGTTAAGAGGTAATCTCTCACTCTATTAGATAGTTATCAAAGTTGTAGCTCAAATTACTTGCTATCTTGATCTAATCAAGAGCTTTAATTGTCTTGCCAATTTGGTTTTTCACTTCATTATGAATTCTTTGAACTTTTCAAAGACTTTCTAACTTATGTTACATAAATTCATACTCATTGATTTTTCAATTAGTATGTTGAAGTATTGAAAAACATATCTAGTTATTGTTCCAATAGGCCCACATACATCGTCATGTATTAGATAATAGATTACTTATCTTTTCAATGAATGAGGTCTCAATTATCTCTCCCATAAATAAGATTTACATGTCTCCATTGATTCCAAAATCAAAAGAGTCCATATAACCACATTAATGGTATTTAGAAATATGTTTCTTATTCATTTGCCTTAGGAGACAATACCATGTAAGTAAGGTTCAAAATCACTTATTTTAACCTACTTTGACAGTTGTTATCGATGGGTGTTTTGAGATTTAAGATGTTGAATCCATTACTCAATTGTGCATCAACATCCATTTAAAGAAATAAAGTTATTTTATAATAAAAAAAATTTCTTGTCCAACAAGAAATAATATGCACAATGTCTAGTTCACTAACTAGCCCAATAGGTAAAGATCTTATCTTTATTGTAGTAACTTTTGCTCAATTTTACATAGATTTCTCCACCCTTAACAAGTGATCTACTTCTTTGATCTTTCAAAATTTGAGATCTACTACTAGTATCTGATACTAATCTTATTGAAGTAAAATAACTTGACTTCTATAACATGACCTGTAGTGGAAGTCTTACTTCCCTTTCTTTTGAACTCCTTCAAGTTCTTTAGACAAATTATTTCAATGTCTTATTTGGTTAAAACTAGAAACAATTTACTTTCTTAATCACCTTTTAGACTTCCAGACCAACTTGGCCTTAATAAAGTCTGTATAGGATCATATCTTATATCTCCCATATGTTCATATTGCCTTTTACAACTCAGAGTTTATGCAGACTCCACAGGATATTCAAGACCCAACCATAGATGATATATAAGCCAAACATGACACACTGCCGCTTCATCTTTAATGAAGATAATTCTCAAGTCTCAATACCTATCTAGGCATTTTTCTAGATAAAGTGTCCTTCCAAAGGATAGATTGCAACAAAACAATATTTGGTTTGTCATGATTATTCTAAAATAAATTACATGTAAATCTATCATTTCTATTTAAAACATATTTAAATTTTGGTCATTAAATAAATATGTTGTCTCCCACTATTTTGATTCAAAAACAAATACCCTTACTAAATCATAAAAAATCCCATTGGAAGATTTTTCTAGTGGGCCAAGATCCATATTTGGCCTAGTGTTGAGTCAGCTTTGGCTGATCGCCCAACCCTTGGTTATTTAGGTAGGAAACATATTTCCAATTGCATCTCATGCAACTCTTGGATGATTGAGTGGGTAACTCTTTACCCTTATTCATGTTATGAATTTAAGCTCAATCCTTACGTCTCTAAGTTATTTTCAATCCAATTGAAAAACTTAGTTAAGTTTAGACCTAATAAAAACAATTTGGATATTACAATTATCCCATCGCGCCTTACTAATATAAATGATAGCACCCTGCTTTGGCAGGCCCACTATTTATTGACATTAGTCTCGACGAGTGTTACTTATTAGAAGGCATTTAAACTTAATATTAACACTTCTAGGTTCTTCAATCAGATTAAAGTTACCTAGATAAGTCCAATAACAAATGGTTGGATAATCCAATTATCCATCATCCTTTACTAATATCAATAAAAGCACCCTGCTTTGGCAGAACCTATACTTTATTGAAACTAGCATTGGTGATTGTTGTTTATTAGAATGCGTTTTAGACTGTTCATACCTTTAGGCTTTTCCAATCCAATTGAAAAATGTCTATTTAAATGAAACTTAATAAGTTATACTTGGATAATCCAATTATCCAATCATGTCCCACTAAACATAAATAAAGGCACCCAATAATGACGTGACCTGCACTTTATCTATATCAAGTTAGACGTTATTACTTATTGGAAGGTATGATTGTCAGGCTTAAGGGATTTCAATTTTCTTATTGTTCATTACCGACTTTCATTAAACGCTTTAACGTAAAATAAAACCCCAAGACATGCAATCAAAATTGTGAGATAGTTATGGTCTTCCTAGAAAATAAAATAAAATAAACCTAAAGGAACCATGGTGTCTTGAGTTTGTGAAGTCCTACTTCTTGAAACCACCATCCTCCTAGAGTCACCACTCCTTTGTTCCTTTCAAGGTCATATCCACCAAGAGTCACCACTTTAGGTTTCTTCTAGGTCTCCACCTTGTTGGCTTTTCCAAGATTACAATGTAATAAAGAAAACTCGTTTTACATACGAGTGAAGGGTTGGGAGAAGAAATTTTAAGAATATAGAAAAGCACAGCATGCAGGCTGTATTTAAAATTAAATAAAAAATCTAAGACCATAACCATTCACCGCTGGACGTGTTAATTAATCAATTAATAAAGTGATTGATTGTATTTAAAATAAAATAAATTTTAAAACACATAATTAAACATGCGGGGTCATTAAAGGAAAACTATACAAAAAAGTTTGGCGGTTCCATTGACTGTTCAACGGACAGGGTCAAGGGGAGGCTACCCTTTATAGGGTGTCGAGTGGCGTTCCAACCCAAAAATTTAGTACTGTAATCAGGTTAGTTTCCAGGAAAGAGAGGTGGGTTCGGTGTGACCGCTTAAGTACCAAATCTTTCCTAGCCAGAACGTCCCACTGACCGTTAACAACTCAAAATATTTGGATATGATTTCAAACAATTTGAAATCCTAATTTTAAGTTTCAACTCTTGAATCATAAATTTTGGAACGACTAAGGTTTAACTTTTAAACTTTATCTTTTGACCCCAACGACTATCCTAAAATAAGAATAGTCAAGGTTTAACTTTTAAACCTTATCTCTAGAGTATCAACAATCTTCTTATTTTTAGGAACGATCAATGTTTAAATTTTAAACCTTATCTCTAGAGTTCAAGATATTTTATTTTGAATCTTATTAAGTTTGCTAAAGATCTTATCTTTAATTTGCAACTTTTGCAAATCCTATCAATTTTATTAAGGATTAAATATTTGATTTTAAAATTATTAAATTTAATAAAGATCTTATCTTCTATTTGTAATAATTACAAATCATATTAAATTTAATAAATATAAATCAATTTATAACTCCTACAAATCACATTAATTTTAAAAAGATCACATACAATGCAAATCCTATTAAAATTAATAAGAATAAATTATTTAAATTTGTAATTCTTACAAACTTTAAATTTAATAAACATTTAAAATTTGATTTGCAACTTTTACAAATTGAAAATATAATATCAAAATCAAATATTTTATTTGTAACATTTAAAAATAAATAAAATACCACGTTGGCTAGGTTTCAACTTTTGAATCCTAGTTTTCATTACGGCTAGGGTTTAACTCTTAAACTTTCTAAACACAATCTCGCATGAACAATTCATATTAGCAAGAGAAAGCATATAGACATACATTGCATACAACCCTTGATTTCAATTTAATTAAACGAACATAAAATTAACATGCCTTATAATTAGAACACAAATAAAACAATCACCATTGCAACATACAACATGTTCATATAATAAAGCATATCCTAAAAAATATGTTCTTTAATTAAAATGTTGAGAAAAATGATCAATATACACAAAACAAAATTAAATTGATACTAACTTTCAAAAAGGTGCAACCTTCACAACGTATCTCATAAAAAATGCAACCTTTACATAATATTTCAATAAAAATGTAACCTTTGAATCATATCTAAGAAAAGAGGCAACCTTTGCAAAAAGATTTAACCTTTACAATTCTTTTCATAACAGAATTTTTTTTCATATGTATTTTTAAACAAATATTTGCCTAAAACACAGTTTTGCAACCAAGCTCTGATACCACTGTTAGGGAATCCCTAGTGCATGAGCAGCGGAAATACAAGGATTTCCATAGGATTTGCAAAGCAACATGTTTCAAAGCATAAGACAAACACAAAAAAAAATATTACATTTAGGATTACCTCTTGAAGAAAATCGAATCGAAGCAGTCATAGCCTCGTCCTTTAGGAGTCCACACGAGTACTCCCACCAGAAATGCTACACCTTCCAAATGCTAGTTTGACGGCATGTAGCTTTTGTAACTTTTGCGTATTTTGTGTCTCTTTTTGGTTAGCCGCCTATGAGCATCTTATGTCCTATTTATAGGCTTAGGTTTGACCTAATTTGCTCTCTAAAGAATGGGCTCCTTACTCATTCTAAATGAGTTAGGCCCAATAGTTTTATTTTAGCCCAACTAAAATAAAAAACTATTTTCTGATGGGCTTATTCTATGTGTGTGACCCTATAGGTAAAATACTTGGTTATATTAATAATAAACTATTTTATTATTAATATAAAATAAGAGCGGCATCTAGCAATGCATCATTATGTCTGAATATTATTTATTATCAACATAACCTATAAGTGATAATTATTTTATATGTTTGTTCCTTTTGTCACGATATCCTAATTGGGCCTAAGGCATGGTCGCGTCATCCTTGTACGGTCTAATTTATTTTACTTGATACCAGAGTAGACTTTATCCGAATAAATATCCAATATTTATTCTTTCTAGCATGGCCATGCGTTTCCTTAGTCTCACTCAATCAAGTGGCCTATAGATATCACTCCTGTCACATAGGAGAGACAAATCTCATCTACATCACTCACATCCCTTTGCATAATTTGTTTATTGCCTAACCACAACCTTTATAGTCCTCTTGCTACAGAAGACGTTTGATTTTATTAAAATAACAAACTTCTTATATAGGAATCGTAGTGACTTCAGGTCAAAGGACTACATATACCATTATCACATTGAGAATCGTTTATGACATTCATGTAACGATCCATGCAACGTTCTCATGGTAGGTCTGTTCAGTACATCATTACTCTTAATATGTACCCGTGTGAAGACTTGATATCATTTATATCCATGATTTGTGAGATCAGATCATCAGTACACTCACACACTAGTCTTAATGTATTTACGTGTCCCCACGTAAATACTTGACTAGGGACATTTTAGGAATAACTCTCATATGACCTATTACTCCAAGGATAAATAAAGGTTGTTAAACTATTTAACAAAAATGACTTATTCAAAATGATGCATCCTATATAGGCTTTTAGTGCATATTTCCAATAGCTTGTATATAGTAGTTTGTTTTGGTAGCCTTGTCCGACTCTTATATAAATATTATTTTGAGGGTTGATGTATATATATATATACACATATGATTGCTTAGTGGATCTAGGTAGCTGACGGCTTCAACTGGAAGCCTAGTTTATATTTTGGATGTATATGTGATGTGATGATATAGATATTGATGATGTTTGGTTGTGGTGACCATGGATGGTCCCACCATATTTATGTGATGTTTTGATATGGCCAGGAACTGCAATTAAGTGATGTTGTTTGTTGAATATCATGGATGGATCAATGTGTTATGTTGCATTGTATATGATGACCAGGAAACTATTGCATTGCATAAATGGGCAGGAATTGTTCTTGTGTGTAGTTGAATTAGAAGGTGTGTGATGATTGAGATGAATTATACATTAGAAGATTGATGTAATGATGATAGTGTTGTTGTATGTTCTGAAACCCTGCATTGAAATTGAAATTAATTCGTCAAAAATTTATTTGGGTTTTCAGGCTTTGTTTTCTAAGGAAGGATGTTCTAGGATAGATGTTTATCAATGTTGGTAGAGCGATATTGATGATGAAAGATAGGAATATTGATGAAAAATAGACATGCATATGGGAACCCATTAGTGGGTATAGCCTTAAAATGCATAATAGTGAATATGTGCACCAAACCAATGGTGGTTATTGTGGGTTAAAAGAAATGATAGTGATTTAAGGTGTAAAATGACATGAACACCAAGTAGTTAATTAAAAATATTTAAATCTTGGTGGTTGAGATAGAAAATAATCGTATGGTATGTTGTGTGATGTAGGAACCGACCCCATCGGTGAAGTGGGACCTTCAGACTGCACTGAGTACTACTTCTCTGGAGGTAAGAGAGGGTAACATTACTTAAATGTATGATTTCATCCTCTGTTGATATGTTTATGTATGAGTGTGATCCGTTGTTTTGATTTGGATGAATGATTGAATGTTATGTATGGCTTGAATGTACTTGGGATAAATTGTGAGATATGGTAAATGTTTGGGATGATGCTTTGATGATAATTGATATATGGCTTTTGATTTGTTGAGTTTGATGTCATAGTTGTGATTAATCAAATATAATGTAAGAACATCCCATGATATTGGTGTGGAGGAAATTGATGAACATTGGTTGCTACTAACAATTGATATGAGTGAGGTCCAATGATATGTGATGATTGGGATCGATAAGGATGCTAAAATCCACTAAGTGATGATGGTGAAATGATAATTGTGGAGTAGCATTTAGGATGCATAGTGTGAGAAATGAATTGATTAGAATTTGCATCCATGGCATATCATAACTGTCTATATGGAGTGTTAGGGGTTCCAATAGGTGGGCCCAATAGGAGGGTGACCTAATACATGGGTAAATTGTATTGTTCCCTAGTGATTCAACAGGATCATGAAGCTGCCCATAGTTGGTGACGAGGCACCCTATATGGTGGGCCCAATGGGTGGATGACTCTGTGATGAGTAAGTATCCTCGGTGTTTCTAATGGGAAACGACTTTCTCGATGTGTGTTCGGGAGGGGCCCGTAGCACTTGTGGCAATTATAACCATGTTGTTGAATCCGCTTGTCACGGGGTGACTAATACTACAAGAGGGTGATAGCGGTTTGGTACCAGTGAAAGATGTTATTATGCATGAAAATCACGAGATAAGTGTACACATTTACTGCTGCAGTTGGCATAGTAGCACACCTATGCTTGACCCACATATTATATGATATTATTCCCATAGTCAGATCTGCACTAGATACTATGACATTTGTGCTTATGCATTAGCTATAAGAGCATTTTCATATAGCCAAGGATATGTCAAGAAATTGGTAGCCCTTAGAGGCAATGAAGTATTGGATGTGAACAGACAAGCGTGTAGCACTAACTTTAAAGTGACGATTGTACTTGTTGTGAATACTCATGATTTGGTATATGTATAATGTGAATGCGTCGAGTAAGCCATGTGCTTTGTACATATTGACATGGTGTATAAATTGATTATATGAATCCATGGTGGAAGTTATGATGTGCTTATACATATGTATGTTATCATAACATATGATAGTGATCCATTTAGTATATGTTACTTGTAACATCCCTGATGTTTTAATGAAAATTATGAAATGGGAAATATTAGTGAATGTTTAGAAATTCTATTTAGTATTTATTCTGTCTGAGCCGGTGTCGAGGTCGGTATCTGAAACGCGAGCAGGCAGAGTTAAAGAGCAGAAGTGTGGGAGAAGAGCGGGCAGGACTAGGCGGTCTGGTCCTACCGTTGTGGGGAGAGCGCCTCACACGGGGTCATAGCCCGGATCAACCTCACACTAACTGAAACAACGGACGTGTGTGACAAATAGTCGAGAGCGGATGATATATCCGATCTCTCAAGTTGTAGCTCGGATTTCTGAGGTATGAACATTAAGTTAGGACGGCGGGGTCGATATTTATATCGGACCTATACTCTGGCAAATTATTAGAGGATTATGACTACCTGGACGTTGAAGGGATAAACACGTGTAATTGAGTTGATGACTATGCAATAGATTAAAATAGAGAAATTGATTAAATTTAGTAAGAATACAAATAAAATAAAGGAAAAGACGATCTTGCCCATGAGCCATATATATATAAGAAGATTCCCTTCCTTTCTTCTTCATTTTACACAAGTTGCCTTTACTATCAGCTTGTTCCTTCTCTTCCGTTGGTCTCTTCTCTCTTAACGCTGATCTGCATGCACTGGAGTGAGACTCCATTTGTGTTTAAACTACAATTTAACCTCATTCCTGTGATCGAGACTTCAAGGTGAGTCTACTGATCCAATCCAATTGTAATTCTCTTATTTCTTTCATTCTTTGGCCGTTAAGAGCCATGCATGGCTATATTCGTGGCTGTTCTCCACTCCTCTGGTGAGTGTGAGTCCAGATGATGTCCATGAACTAAGGACGTTGAGGTGATGAACTATATCTTATGATCCGTAGGTAGTAGGCTAAGCAACGGAAGACTGAGTGAAGGAGTTGAGATTGTAGAACCGGTGCTCAGAGAAAGAAATCGGCACAGAGAGCAGATCATTGAAGCGTGGAACCAGTGTAAGGGGGGTGTTCGGGTTGTAATTAATTAGAATAGGAATTACTTCTTATTCAGATCTTTGAGGTAACGTAAACAGACTAAGGGAAAATGTTGTTAAACGTAATTGTGTGTTTATACTTGTGCATGTGTGCTAGTGTACATTGATAAGTTGAGAATTGGGTGTGTGGTTGAGTTATCATGCATGATCTTGAAATATTTAATATTGACGTAATCAGTGTGATGCGACTCCGGGTTAGCAAGCAGGCTACCCGAGGGATGAGAAAATTGATATCTAATATGAAATGATCAGTGTTATGTGACTCCGGGTTAGCAAGCAGGCTACCCGAGGGATGAGAAAATTGATATCAGTATGAAAGGTAAATTGTTGAATGATTATGTGGTATGGGATGGCCGACGGTATATGATAGCCCCTCATTTCCGGCTCCCGTGGTTTTCGTGCCCAGTTGAGCTACCCAGTGGTCAAGTAGGACCCAGTGGTCGAGGTGGAGAGTCAAGCAGGACTCAGTGAACCAAGCAGGGTTCACGGGGTGTCAAGTAGGACCCCCAGCTGAAGGCCAATCCTTTAGTATCCGGATACTAGGAGTCAGATTGTATAAGAGTCAGTTGTGATCATGATGCATGTAATGAATGTGATGAATGTGAGGAAACAGATGGAATTGTGTAGTTGGTTTAATACAGTTACTGCATGAAATACTCTATGTTTCAGTATGTTTATTTAGAAGTAATGATTGATGTGTATGTATAGATATGCATGTGTATTTGTTAAGATCCGTTCTAAATTAATTATGATGCCAAACACTCACCCTTGCATTATTTTTTTAGTAACCAGAGTCAGGGAGGGGGAAGGAGCCGTGGAGCCGCGCCAAGGGGGAGAACGGTGCCAGGGTCCGGATGAAGTTGATTGACTCTTTATAGAGTCTTATTTGTGTATAAAAATACTTCTTATTATACTTACTGTTGTGTTTAGTTAAGACCGGATCATATGTAAAACTATATTTTCCAAATATATCACTGTTATTCGCATTTGTTTTCATGGTAACTCTTCAGGTTCACAGAACCATTTTTAGAGTGAAGTTTTGTGAGACCGGTTGTATGTTTGAATATTCCAAAGTGCGAAAGGTGTTCGTTCAACGAACAGCACCTCGTCTAAGTGAGAGTCCGGAATCTCGCTTAGACGAGTAGGGGCCTCGCATAAGCGAGACGCCCTGATTTCCTTTCTCTCATCCGTTGTGTTTATATTAAATTGTTTTTCTCTAAATATCGATAAATTTTCAAGGAAAAGGAAAAATTTATTGTAAAATATAATCGTTTGAATAAAGATAAATGTAAAAATAATTTAGGACGTTACACTTGGTATCAGAGCGGTTCTTTCTAGAGCCGGTGTGTGGGCCGATCTAGTGAATGTGATAGTTTTATGAAAGATTATTGTATTTTGTTGTGTTGAGATTGTGTGTGGTCTGGCACCGTTCCCTTGGCACTCCACTGGCGTAGTATTCTATGAACCTAAGGTAAATCTATGATCCCCTAACTGATCTTGGTTATTAATGGTGATGTGTTTGCCCATTGTAGAGTTGCTAAATGGACGGAGAGACTAGTTCTGGGGGAGGAGATGATTTCTTCTCTAAATTTACTCAGCTGATGAGTAGGACTGAGTCCGGTCCCACTCTGGATAAATTCCTGAAAAGGAATCCTCCGACTTACAAGGGGGGACACGATTACGATGGGGCATATATCTGGATTAGGGATATCGAACAAGTTTTTGAATATTTTGAGTGTTCTGAGGAGCAAAAGGTTTTATTTGCTACATATCAATTGAAAGATGAGGCTAGAGTATGGTGGTCTCGCGTGAAGGTGCAAATGAACGCAGCCAATGAGCCGTTAGTATGGGCGAATTTTCGAAGGAGGTTCCTTGTTAAATACTTCCCAGACAACTACAAAATCCGGAAAGAAATGGAATTCCTTAAGTTAGAGCAAGACCGGATGTCTGTAGCTGAGTACACCAGCAAGTTTGATGAGTTGTGTGATTTTTACCACCCTTTCTCGTTAGAAGGGACTGAAGGTAGCAAGTGCGCCAAATACGAAGCTGGACTATGGATTGAGCTCCGTAGTGTAATCGTACCGATGGAGATTAGGGACTATCTGACCCTGGTGAACAAGGCAAGGCTGACAGAAGAAGTGCAGTTGCAAAGGATGTCGCAGCCAAGAGATAAAAAGCCATTGAAGGCAAAAGGTTTCAGCTTCAAGAGGATGGGTCAATTCTTCCGAGGTGGCAAATCCTCTGCTACCTCCTCATCCTCCTCTGGTCGAGGTTCCACTGGTCGATCGGGTAATCCCCCTGGGAATCGTACATGTTACAATTGTGGCCAGGAGGGACACATTGCCAAATATTGCCAAGCCAATCAGATTGTGTGCTTCCAGTGCGGACAACCAGGGCATCTCAGGCCCGATTGCCCTCAGAGGCAGCAGCAGGGTAGAGCGGATAACCGAACTAACCCTTATAGGAACCGGGGTTCCAACTTCACGAGAGGAGGTCGGAATGGAGCTGGTAGAGGGAACCCACAAGCGGGGAGATATGACGCCCAATCTAGCGGTGCCAAGAACGCCATGGCCGGGCGTGTATTTGCATTCGATGCTTCAGAGGCTACGAGGAATGACAATCTAGTACAGGGTAAGTGCCTCATCTGTGGTTATCTAGATGATGTGATTTATGATTCAGGTGCCACCCATTCCTTTATTTCGGAAAGTTGTGTGCGACGGCTTGGTCTGCCAATCAGTTTAATGGAGAACGCTCTTATTGTTTCCACTCCAACTGGTTCTACTTTCCGTGCAACTACAGTATGTAGGGAACTACCGATGCAAATCGAAGCCCGTACCTTTCGACTAAATCTTATCTGTATGCCCTTAAAGGACTTAGACATTATTCTAGGTCTTGATTGGCTTGCTGCTAATCATGTGTTGGTCGACTGCTATCGGAAGAATATTGTTTTCTCCCAGGAACTTGACGTGAAGGACGGGGTGAGCGATGTCCTAGCCACGTATATTGTTTTATTCACTTCAGAGGGTCGACATGACCTTCTGCTAAATGATATTCCGATTGTTTGTGAATTTCCTGACGTTTTTCCGGAAGAAATTCCGGAGCTACCTCCTAGTCGAGAGATTGATTTCTCTATTGACTTGATTCCCGGAGCAGAACCGGTGTCCCGAGCACCATATAGAATGTCTTCGGTGGAATTAACCGAAGTGAAGAAACAAGTAAACGAATTACTAGAAAAGGGCTTTATCCGACCTAGTGCCTCACCCTAGGGCGCTCCGGTGTTACTGGTAAAGAAGAAGGACGGTAGTATGCGCATGTGTATTGATTATCGACAGCTGAATAAACTGACGATCAAAAATAAGTATCCACTACCCCGGATCGATGATTTACTGGACCAGTTGCGAGGCGCCGTTGTGTTCTCTAAGATTGACTTGAGGTCGGGATACCACCAAATCCGAGTGAGGTCGGAAGATATCCCAAAGACAGCATTTCGGACTCGTTATGGGCACTTTGAGTACGTAGTAATGCCCTTTGGAGTAACCAACGCTCCTGCCATTTTTATGGATTATATGAATCGGACCTTTCAACCGTACTTGGACCAGTTTGTGGTGGTCTTCATTGATGATATTTTAGTATATTCAAGATCGGACGAGGAGCATGCTCAACATCTTCGACTTGTTTTACAAGCACTCCGCGAGAAGAAGTTGTACGCTAAATTATCTAAGTGTGAGTTTTGGAAGAGTAGTGTACAATTCTTGGGGCATGTAATTTCCCAAGAGGGAGTCTCGGTTGATCCGACAAAAATTGAGGCGGTTATGACTTGGCAAACACCGAAGTCAGTAACTGAAATCCAGAGTTTCCTTGGATTAGCTGGATACTATCGACGTTTCATTGAGGGGTTCTCTCGGATAGCACTCCCTCTGACTCGATTGACAAGGAAAGGAAACCCTTTCGTGTGGTCAGAAAAATGTGAATTAAGTTTCCAAACTTTGAAGCAATGTTTAACTACTGCGCCCGTACTTGCACTACCCGACGTGACCAAAGAATTTGAAGTATATTGTGATGCATCCAAATTTGGATTGGGATGTGTGTTGATGCAAGCGGATCGAGCAATTGCCTATGCTTCAAGGCAATTGAGGCCACATGAGGAGAATTACCCGACTCACAATCTGGAACTGGCAGCAGTAGTGTACGCGCTGAAGATTTGGCGCCATTACCTGTATGGAGCTCGCTTTGTAGTATTCAGCGACCACAGAGTTTAAAGTATTTATTTGATCAAAAGGAGCTAAATATGAGACAAAGGAGGTGGATGGAGTATTTAAAAGATTATGACTTCGATTTAAAGTATCACCCGGGCAAAGCAAATGTTGTGGCAGATGCACTAAGCAGGAAGGTATTATACGTGGCTTACTTAATGGGCAGAGAACAAGAATTGTTAGGAAGCTTTAGGGATATGAATATTGGAGTAGTCATGAGTGCGCCAAGACGAATGACGATTGGAATGTTAAAAATCTCCAACGAATTTCTGGAGTCGATGGTAGCTGCACAGAAAGACGATGAAGAGTTACTGAAGTTGATTGACACTCAGGCCCAAGGTAAAAATGAGGAGATAACTCGAGGTGAGGATGGCGTATGGAGATTCAGGAATCGAGTTGTGGTGCCTGCACATGGAGGCTTCAGGCAGGCGGTGTTAACAGAAGCACACAAGAGCTCTCTGAGTATACATCCAGGAGTGACAAAAATGTATCATGACTTAAAGAAGGAATTTTGGTGGCCAAACATGAAGAAGGCAATAATCGAGTACGTGAAATCCTGTGTTATATGTCAGAAGTGCAAGGTTGAGCACCAACGACCTCCGGGTTTGCTTCAACCTCCTGAAATTCCGATCTGGAAGTGGGAAGGTATTACCATGGACTTCGTGTCCGGACTACCCCGTACTCAAACCGGATACAACGCTATCTGGGTGATTGTTGATCGACTAACCAAAAGTGCGCATTTCCTGGCAATAAATATGAAGTGGTCGTTAGATCAATTAGCTAGGTTGTACGTTGCTGAAGTCGTACGACTGCATGGCGTGCCCTCAAGTATTATCTCCGATCGGGATCCCTGATTTACTTCAAGGTTTTGGGGGAGTTTGCAACAACAATTGGGTACTGAGCTTAAATTGAGTTCGGCTTACCATCCCCAAACCGATGGTCAATCAGAACGGACTATACAGACTCTTGAAGATATGTTAAGAGCATGTGTACTGGAACAGGGCGGATCATGGGAGAAATACTTGCCCTTGGTGGAATTTGCATATAATAACAGTTACCATAGCAGCATTGGGATGGCTCCATACGAAGCTCTTTATGGTCGGAAATGTCGTACTCCATTATGTTGGAATGAGGACGGCGATGCCCTTCATCTGGGGCCTGAGATGATTCAAGAGATGAACGAACAGGTCACTTTAATCCGTCAGAAGAGTTATTATGACAATAGGCATAGACCTCTTGAATTCCAAGTGGGTGACTGGGTGTTTCTAAGAATTTCACCAACTAAAGGTGTAGGTCGAATTTTGAAAAGCCAAAAGCTTAACCCGAAGTATATTGGACCATACCAAATACTAGAGCGGATTGGTGAAGTCGTATATCGGTTGGATCTTCCTCAATCATTGACTAACATCCACAACGTGTTCCACGTATCACAACTTCGAGCCTACATTCCGTGTGATACAATGATTGTACCGAGTGATTCCATTGAAGTGAAGGAAAACCTGACAGTGGAGGCTGTACCGGTTAGCATTGAAGAACACCAAACTAAATGCTTAAGGAACAAGGAGGTACCACTGGTGAAAGTGAAGTGGCAGAATTTACATTGGATGAACTACACCTGGGAGTTAGAATCCGATATGAGGCGGATGTACCCTCATCTTTTTCAACCGGAACACTGATTTCGGGGACGAAATCTCCTTTTAGGGGGGTGAGTGTAACATCCCTGATGTTTTAATGAAAATTATGAAATGGGAAATATTAGTGAATGTTTAGAAATTCTATTTAGTATTTATTCTGTCTGAGCCGGTGTCGAGGTCGGTATCTGAAACGCGAGCAGGCGGAGTTAAAGAGCGGAAGTGTGGGAGAAGAGCGGGCAGGACTAGGCGGTCTGGTCCTACCGTTGTGGGGAGAGCGCCTCACACGGGGTCACAGCCCGGATCAACCTCACACTAACTGAAACAACGGACGTGTGTGACAAATAGTCGAGAGCGGATGATATATCCGATCTCTCAGGTTGTAGCTCGGATTTCCGAGGTATGAACATTAAGTTAGGACGGCGGGGTCGATATTTATATCGGACCTATACTCTGGCAAATTATTAGAGGATTATGACTACCTGGACGTTGAAGGGATAAACACGTGTAATTGAGTTGATGACTATGCAATAGATTAAAATAGAGAAATTGATTAAATTTAGTAAGAATACAAATAAAATAAAGGAAAAGACGATCTTGCCTATGAGCCATATATATATAAGAAGATTCCCTTCCTTTCTTCTTCATTTTACACAAGTTGCCTTTACTATCAGCTTGTTCCTTCCCTTCCGTTGGTCTCTTCTCTCTTAACGCTGATCTGCATGCACTGGAGTGAGACTCCATTTGTGTTTGAACTACAATTTAACCTCATTCCTGTGATCGAGACTTCAAGGTGAGTCTACTGATCCAATCCAATTGTAATTCTCTTATTTCTTTCATTCTTTGGCCGTTAAGAGCCATGCATGGCTATATTCGTGGCTGTTCTCCACTCCTCTGGTGAGTGTGAGTCCAGATGATGTCCATGAACTAAGGACGTTGAGGTGATGAACTATATCTTATGATCCGTAGGTAGTAGGCTAAGCAACGGAAGACTGAGTGAAGGAGTTGAGATTGTAGAACCGGTGCTCAGAGAAAGAAATCGGCACAGAGAGCAGATCATTGAAGCGTGGAACCAGTGTAAGGGGGGTGTTCAGGTTGTAATTAATTAGAATAGGAATTACTTCTTATTCAGATCTTTGAGGTAACGTAAACAGACTAAGGGAAAATGTTGTTAAACGTAATTGTGTGTTTATACTTGTGCATGTGTGATAGTATACATTGATAAGTTGAGAATTGGGTGTGTGGTTGAGTTATCATGCATGATCTTGAAATATTTAATATTGACGTAATCAGTGTGATGCGACTCCGGGTTAGCAAGCAGGCTACCCGAGGGATGAGAAAATTGATATCTAATGTGAAATGATCAGTGTTATGTGACTCCGGGTTAGCAAGCAGGCTACCCGAGGGATGAGAAAATTCATATCAGTATGAAAGGTAAATTGTTGAATGATTATGTGGTATGGGATGGCCGACGGTATATGATAGCCCCTCATTTCCGGCTCCCGTGGTTTTCGTGCCCAGTTGAGCTACCCAGTGGTCAAGTAGGACCCAGTGGTCGAGGTGGAGAGTCAAGCAGGACTCAGTGAACTAAGCAGGGTTCACGGGGTGTCAAGTAGGACCCCTAGCTGAAGGCCAATCCTTTAGTATCCGGATACTAGGAGTCAGATTGTATGAGAGTCAGTTGTGATCATGATGCATGTAATGAATATGATGAATGTGAGGAAACGGATGGAATTGTGTAGTTGGTTTAATACAGTTACTGCGTGAAATACTCTATGTTTCAGTATGTTTATTTAGAAGTAATGATTGATGTGTATGTATAGATATGCATGTGTATTTGTTAAGATCCGTTCTAAATTAATTATGATACCAAACACTCACCCTTGCATTATTTTTAGTAACCAGAGTCAGGGAGGGGGAAGGAGCCGTGGAGCCGCGCCAAGGGGGAGAACGGTGCCAGGGTCCGGATGAAGTTTATTGACTCTTTATAGAGTCTTATTTGTGTATAAAAATACTTCTTATTATACTTACTGTTGTGTTTAGTTAAGACCGGATCATATGTAAAACTATATTTTCCAAATATATCACTGTTATTCGCATTTATTTTCATGGTAACTCTTCGGGTTCACAGAACCATTTTTAGAGTGAAGTTTTGTGAGACCGGTTGTATGTTTGAATATTCCGATGTGCGAAAGGTGTTCGTTCAACGAACAACACCTCGTCTAAGTGAGAGTCCGGAATCTCGCTTAGACGAGTAGGGGCCTCGCATAAGCGAGACGCCCTGATTTCCTTTCTCTCATCCGTTGTGTTCATATTAAATTGTTTTTCTCTAAATATCGATAAATTTTCAAGGAAAAGGAAAAATTTATTGTAAAATGTAATCGTTTGAATAAAGATAAATGTAAAAATAATTTAGGACGTTACATTACTCACTTCCTAGTTGTTGTTATTTTAAAAGGTTGATGTAGGTATGTTGGACATACTACCTTTTGGAGGTTGCGTTGGAGAAGGTAAATATGGAGGAGAATCTTGTGAGCCTTGGCCGGCAGCTAAATTTTGTATAGCATATGTATGTGTATATGCTTACATGTGTATAACTCGGTTTTGGATTTTAGGGGTCATAAGTGAAATTATACCCTAATGTTTGATGGCTAATATCCTTGTATCTCCTTGACAATGAATGAAGACAATGTGATATTTGGTTTTGAGCTAAGTCTATGAATGAATGATTTAAGTTGATTGATAATAAAAATGAAATGTGCAATAACATGATCATTAGTTGTAAAAGATGATAGCATGCCTTACTTATGCATAACTGGGAAGTGGATAGACCATTTTCCCATAAGGTGACTAATATGTATTGTAGAGGGAACCTATAACCCCTAATGCTTGTGTATAACTTATGTGTATGGGTGGTTATGGCTAAATAAGCCTACAATTCAAATTGGTATGTCTAGTTGGTCCAAAATGTGCCAAAAATGTCAATTACGTATGTGATGATCTAGAGCTGAAATCATGAGGCGGGACTTGTTGGAGCAAGTCCTAATTAGGTACCTAAACATGTGCCAATTGATGATTTAGGTCAATTTTGCATATAATGTGTTTTAATGTATAGTGTAATTTGAATTGCCTGAGTTAGAATGCATTTACTAATAAATTCGCTCAAGTGAATAGATTTTCACTCAAGCGAGATTGACATCATATTAGTAGGATGGTTTCTGGCCTAAATTCGCTCAAGCGACTTGGTCGCGTAAGCGAATTCTGATGTCCTCGCTCAGGCGGCTTGAGCCTCACTCAAGCGAGTTAGGTCGAATAAGGCTCACTTAAGCGATTTCTTGCGAAATTGATTCCATCTCATTTTTGTTCCAGCGAGCAAGGTTTCACTCGAGCAAATTCAAATGGAAATGGTTCTGGATAATTTTTGCCCAAGCGGAATGCACCCAGTTCAAGTGAATTATTTGTATTTGGCTACTGGACTGATTTTGCCCAAGCGAACATATCTCACTCGAGCTAATTAAATGGGTCTTTTTATACTGGATGATTTTTGCTCAAGCAGATATGGACTGCTCAAGCAAAACTCTTAGGTCTGATTGTATGTGATATTTCGCTTAGGCGAGTGATACCTTGCTTAAGCGAATCGACTTGTCTTTGATTTCTTCACTTTATTTCTACTTTTTGGGCATTTTCTCATATCCTCATATATAGGACTAGGCGTACGCCCTATATACATGACTTTTTTCCATTGTAAACTCGTTCATCTTTTATACGTATTTAGGCCAATCAATTACTGATCCAGTTTATAAAACTTTGAACTCTCACTCTTCGGTTTCCCTTGGTTCGGGTCTTGATGTAATTGCTGACGTGTTGAACCTCTTTCAAAAACGCGTAAAATTTATTTGCATTTTTAAGGAATTAATTATCTTAATTACATCGGATCCGGGTTCGGAAAATCGAGGGCATGACATTAGGCAGCTTTGGGATCTCTTTGGAATTGTATATCAGAAACCGTCGGTGTTCTTCACTGCGTTATAAGTTACTGAATAATTATGGAATAGTAAATTGTGGCTCCAAATAGTGATTTTAATAGCTTATGGGTTATTAAAAATGAGTGTTAATGATTTTAGGAATTGTTGAGGTTTCATGTTGGTGATTGGAGAGTTTTTGAAAGCTTTGAGAATTTTTAGAATAATTAATTCTAGGTAGGGGGTATTATTTTTCGAATGCATGGATTATGAAATGGTTGAGAATGCTCTGGACATTGTAATTGTGATTTAAGTGATAATGTGTTTGCTAAATTCTTGAATGAATTAGTTGTATAGCATTCCCATTTATTTCTGAATTATTATGTGAAAATGTATATTGATGATTATATGCATTAGAAACCATTAATGTGAATGGTATGTTTATATTGAGAATGATAGTGATGAGTTAATGTTATATGCTATGCTGAAATGAAATTTAAGTTGATGATCATTATGTTTATTGATGATTGAATAAGCTTGAGATGACTTAAAATGATACAAGATGATGGATGTGCATAACATTTTCATTGTGATGCACACAGGACTGTAGGGGGCCGTGGTGCGGCCAAATAGGAGGCCTTAGACCCTGTGGTGGTTTCTTCAGATTCCACAGCCTTCGAGTGGGACACAAGGCAACCTGCAACACTACTGTTGTCGTTGGAAGTAATTGTGTTGCATGTGTGGGCAAACAATTTGTGTTAAGTGACATATAAGAGGGTTGTATACTAATTGGAGAATTGATGGAAAGTTTTGTACTATTTATATAATTTTTTATTTGGTTGTGTAATTTTTTTTATTGTTGATGATGTTGGGTTTTTTTATTGAATTAGATTGAAATATGATATTTTTTATTGTTTTATTATTTTTAAAAAGGGTTTAATTTTTAAAAATGGTTTTTTTAATTGAAAGTCAATTTGATTTTTGAACTTGATCTAATAAGATTTGAGGGATGGTGATGTTTATTTTCTTATTTCTCACAATAACATATTTTCTCTTTGGAATCACTCCTCGGTATAAAGAATTACTTAATAAAATGAAACACTCGATTTTTATTTTAGGAGCTTATGATATGAAATGGATGGAATATTTTATTTTATTTGTTATATATTTATATTTATCTCTCTATTCTATTTCTTTCTTCACAGGGAACATTGGGTTAGTAAATATTTATATATGAATTTATCCCAAATATTCAAAATCAAATAAAAAATCAAGGAGTATGTTTTTATTAGAAATAAATGTATTTATTACATTTTAATTATTATGATAAAATCATTATATATTAATGTCAATAAAAAATGTTTCAAAAAATAAATGGGAAATTAGCCCTTTATAATGAGTTTAAACTCCATAATAAAAATTGAGGTTATCTAAATATTAATAAAGATTAACATTATTCCAAAAGATTAAATGAAAAATATCTACTTCAAGAAGGCTTCAAACTCATTTTGAAAACTGAGGTTATCTAAATCTTAAAAAAAAATAAAATTAAGTGCCTAGTTTAATTTATTTATTGTGTCATATATATAAATATTACTCTCACTCTTTTCTTATTTACTTCTGATCATTTTTATCTAATATAATTTTGAAGAATTTTTTTCCTTTTAATCTGTCAGTTTAGAAATTCAAAACATTTATTTATTTATTTTTATATTGTACATTTACACTTTAAATAAATAACTATACTTAAAGGTGTGAAACAAATGAGGAGATAAATGTACAAGCTAAACTAGAAAATTAATTAGATGGTAAAGTTATGTATTCTAATACCAAATGATTTTCTTAAAGTGTATGTTTTTCAAAATTGCTTTAGATAAAAGGGAAAAGAGAGAGTACAAGACAAATAAAAAAGTGTTTTGTGGTTCTATTTATAAGATAAAACTTATTTATCAAAAAATATTAATGTTGTTGGAACCAAGAAAATATTTGAAGCACTCTTTGATTTGTTGATAACCAATATCAAGCATCTTAATTAATCAAGTTATGAGTTATAAAAACGTTTGATAAAGATCATTCGAGTGTTTCAGGATATAAAGCATAGGTTATAAATCAAAGGGGGAGCTCGCATCCAATAAGTCCGGTAAGACAAAACTATGAAGGCTATGCTTCCAAGAAACACTTAAAGTCTGGGAACGTCTCTAGAAAGAAAAGCGTTCATACTGAACTTATACCAAATTCAGACTCATTAAGTCATACAACAAGCATCAAGAACATGGAAAAGTTATCTCCTTAAAGGAACCTACTTTAATCAGACTCTATCCTCACGATCTGTCAAGATAAAAGCTGCTTCAGACCTTCTTCGAAATTGCAAAGAAAGAATTGGAATATCTCTTGAAGATTTGAGTCTAATCATTAACACTTTATGATTCACCAGACCTCAAGCTAGCTTCAGATGTTTCCTCTGAGCAAATCAAGTCTGAATCTCCATATGATGACTCAACAAAGCATCTTTCCTTCTCAATGAAAAGAATTATCACAACAAGGAAAGTACCCAAGCAAGAGAAATCTTAAAGCATATACTTTTCACCAACTTTCTTAGATGTCAGAACTCCTTTAATCAAGAAATATCTTCTTTAGTGAAAAATGTACAATCTCTGTCTTCATCTAAAAAGCTTTCTACCCCATACAAAATGTGCAGAACGTCTCTCTAACCAATCAGAAGAAAAATCACTTTCTCATGAGATAGAATAAATTTCAAACGGTCATCCAACGGATCTATCTCCATAAAACAAGTATTTATATGCTGCATAACTTCCAGGAAAATATGTGGGAGAGGATATATACAATGCAAGAATAAGAGTGATACATAAAGTTATATGTGTGTGTAATAAATGTAGATGTCTCTTAAGAAAAGAAAAGAGATCACAAAAGAAGAATAGAGAGACATGAAAAGAAAAGGAGATATATAGAAGAAGAAAAGAAAAAGAAAAAGAGAGAGAGCTTGTGAGAGTGAATCAAGAAAACATGGATGAGTATGTCTCACGAAAGATAGTTTGAAGAACACACACATGCCCATATATTTTTGTATCAATATTTCCAATCTCTAGTAAACGCTAGTCTGATTAGGCTATTGGGAAAAACTTTGGCTTGAAGAGGCTTTGGAAAGAATACTTGGGTATGAGCTAGGAGTGGCTCATGAAAGAATACTTGGGTCTGCCCTAGGAGTGTGTGTTTGCAAAAGAATACTCAGAAGCACGGGGTATGCCTAAGCCAAGAGTGGCTGGATTCAAGAATACTTAGAAGCACTGGGTATGCTTAAGCCAGGAGTGGCTGGAGTCAACAATACTCGTAAGCTCGGTTTGGGCCATTTATGTAAAAGTTTTTACATAGTGGAAATTCTTCAGATTTGAAGGTACTGGATGTAGTCTCCAAGTTGGAGGTGAACTCGTATAAATTGCTTGTGTGATGTCTCTTTCTCTTACTCCTTACTATCAAAAGTCTGGTGCATTATTATTGTTATACTCAATAGTAAAAGTTTGGTAAAATAACGATCTCTCAATAAAAAATCATGCTCTCCGTCTTACAAAAGTCTGGTCTGCTGTGCCTAACGCATTAACGCTTAAATATCACTTTTTGGTTTGAAAAAATGAACAGACTTATTCAACCCCCCTTCTAAGTCTGTTCTCCGAACCATCAATTGGTATCAGAGCGTGGCCTCTTGGGGTTGAACACTCTAATGAGTGTAGAGGAAGAAGATCCATGAGGAAATCCACTCTGATGAAGACTTAAAGGAAGAATCAAGAAGAAGAAGCTACTCAAAGATTAAAGAATTTAAAAGTATGAAGTTGATCAAGAGCTCAAGGATATCACAAGGAAGAAAGTGTAGAATCAAGCCCTCAAGATCTGACTCAAGCACAAAGATTGAGAAAGAATTCAAACAGATACATCATTTTCAACTTCAACAATCAAGAAAGCATGTCTGAACCTCAGCAGAATCTTCACTTAATGGTTGGGTAATTATACATGACTCTTCGATGACTTCTTAAACTTATTTATCATACGATTACTTTAGCATTTATTGAAAAATCTAGATAACCACTCTTTATCATTAAGGAACGACGTCTATGTTTTTGAAAATTGCAATCTTTCAAACTAATATATCTCTCACTGATTAAATGTTTTAATGATGTCTATCTATATCAAAAACTCTTAGTATTCTACTACTTCATCATCTTATAAAAAGGATTTTAACAATATGAGTTTACTTATCAAATTTCTCCTTCTGATTTCTCAAATATTCTTTCATCTAAATTTTACTCGAAATCTTTTCATTCAAATGGCTTCAAGATCGCCAAACCAGGAAGGATCCTCGGCTGGCAATCCCTTTATTATAGATTCTGACTCTAAAAACTCTCATTCAGTTTTTCTGGAAACTTTCTTTGCCCTCTCTCTTATTTCGTCAGACTTCATCTTTTCTCTACCAACGTCTCCTGAACAAGATGACATTCTCGCATCTATTTACTCTACACTCTCACCTTCTAACTCAAAAAGATTTCGATCTCCCTCCCCTCCAAACTCATATTCAAAGAAAACTCGTTAGGATTCCTCTCCTCCAGACTCATCTTTCATCAATCTTGATCAACTTGAAATCTCTGACCCTCCTTCTGCCTCTAATTTGTCCTCACAAAATTTGAGTTAGCAATCTGGCCCTTCTTCATTTTCTTGTACACCTATTCTCCAGAAAGGAAACCCTACTGCACCCTCACCTTCATTTGTTCCTCCCTTACCTGCCTTGGATGTCATCCGCAATGAAAATCTTGGTACTGCATCAGATGTTACCTGTAACATCCTGCTTTTAATAATAGCTCTATTTTGTAATTTATGAAGCATGGAAGGCTTGTAAGTGTTTATTAATGAATAAAAACACTTTATGAATGGTTTATAATACTCCAAAAATTTCATTTTTGGGTATAATTATAGAAATTACATAGATCTATTTTTTTTTAATAAGATCCAATTTCCGAGTGAAAGATTGAAGGTAGAGGAGTAAATTGAGTGAGATTGGAAGAGACATTCTGATCCGTTCTGACCTCCAAGGCTAGGACGACCTCAAGGTTTCAAAAGGGGAAGAACGGATAACAATAAATGCCACATCACACCGGACAACCGGTGTGGATAGGATTGTCTTTTATGTTGCACACCGGATCAACACTTTACCAAATGAGCGGTAGGACGGATGACTTTGAACCGATATTCAAGACCGGAATTGAGTCCGTCCAAGAAAAGAAGATCACAATAAAAGGGTACGGTTTTCCTAAGTGGAAAGCTTACTAATTGTCCACAAGACTGAGTGACGTCTTGCTGGTTGCTGGACGGTATAGTTTTCCGAACTGTTGGCTATTAGACATTGTTACTTGCTTACTGATTAGTTGGATATGTTCGAACTGTTCTTTATTGGCGGAGTAAATCTTAGGCGGAGTCATGTACCTTGACAGAGTAAAACTTAGGCGGAGTCACGTATCTTGGCGGAGTAAAACTTAGGCGGAGTCACGTACTTTGACGGAGTAAAGCTTAGGCGGAGTCACGTACCCTGGCGGAGTAATGAGCTTAAACGGGGTCACACGTTTTAACAGAGTAATAAGCATAGACGGAGTCTCATGCCTTGGCGGAGTAATAAGATTAGGCGGAGTCACACGTTTTGACGGAGTAATAAGCCTGGACGGGGTCAAATGCTTTGACGGAGTAGTAAATTTAGGCGGGATCATACATTTGGCGGAGTCATAAGCATTGACGAATTCAAATGCCTTGGCGGAGTAGTAAATTTAGGCGAGGTCACACGTCTGGCGGAGTCATAAGCATTGACGGGGTCAAATGCATTGGCGGAGTAACGTGAACATCTTTTAGAACATGGACCTCTTAAGATACACTCGACACCGCCCTTCACATTCAATACCGCCCTCACTCCATACCGCCCTCACACTCAAGACCACCCTCCACACTGCTCTCACACAGCTGACTTCAGTTCAGGTGAGACCGGATGAATTTAGTTCGAATTATCATTAATGAACACCGGACGGCTTCAAGGATGGTTAACTCAGCTTTCCTTAGAACGGATGTACACATCGGATGATTTTGAGCCGATGTACAAGACCGGATGCTCAACCGGACCTGGAAATGGAATTCTGGTCGGTTTTGAAGTGCAGAAGTAACTTTTTGACCCTTTTCTTGTCTTTTAGGCATTATTTTAATATCTTTTAATCCCACTAATCGCACTAGTACGTAGGACGGCTAGAGATGAGCACTAAGATAGCCACTTTCTATTATTAATCCTACATTATCTCCACTAACAGCATTAAAATCTCCACTCACCAGGATGATGTTTCCCACTCACTTTGCATTATTAACTCTGCCTTGCCAAGATCTGAACGTGGGAAAAACAGAACTAGTAAACTATCCTTACCTTAACTTCTTTTCTTCCTCAATATTCCTTCGATCTGAACCAGGACAGCCAAGAGACCTCTTTTCCAATCAGCTAAAAGTCTTCAAACCAAGTAAGAGGGGACAGGGTTGTGAATATTTATGAAATGGGTAGAGTTGTATGCTATTCTAGGATTCCAGTTTTTAATTCATATCTTGTTGCTAAATTTCGAAGCTGAAAATATATGAATTTGACTCTGACTTCTTCATGAAAGTTGTAGATCTTTTTGTTATGTGAATTTTGATACCTGATTCAACTGATTTGGATATGTATAGCAAAAGTTATAGCCAAAATACTACAGTATGTTCGTATGGAAGATTTATCCTTTGTTTTGTGTATATATTGATTTACTGGGAATTGTACATGTATGATCAGCCTTGGATGTCTTCATGAAAGTTGTAGATAATTAAGTTTTGGATTTTTAGAAAGTGGTTTCAAGTTAAAAAGATGCTTGTAGCTCTAGTTATGCTTAAAATACAGAGGTGTGTTCATGATGCAAATCTGTTAACTATGAAATCCGAATCTTGTTTTCAATACTGGGAATTTTGTGGTATGAATTAGTTGTTGGTGTCTGCATGAAAGTTGTAGATAACTATGTTAAGAGTATTTTAGAACTAGTTTCATGTTAAAATCATTTGTGTAGCTCTAAAAACGTTGAAAATACTAATATATGTACGTTTTGAGAACTCACCTGAAGGCAGTGTTGTATTTTGTGGATAAATGGTATTTCTGCTTAGAAATTAAATTTATGATCTTCATAAAAATTGCAGATATTTGTATTAAGATTAATTTAGAACTGGTTTCATGTCAAAATCACGTTTGTAATTCCAGATACGTTTTAAATACTAATCTGTGTACATTTTGGAAAACTTATCTTGAGGCAGTATGGTATTTCGTGAATAAGTAATATTTCTGTTCAGAATTTGAAACTGTGTTCTTCATGAAAGTTGTAGATAATTGTATTATTGAACTATAGAAAGTGGAATCACCTATAAAGGAGTTGATTTGCCCATGTTATGACTGTTTTGCTAATGTATGTTGCTGTTGGGGATGCTGAAAATCACTTAAAAAGGCTATTTTGAAAGAAAATGATATTTTCTCTATGGATAAAGGTTATTTATTAAATTCTTGAGTGATTATGAATTATTATAAATACTGATGAGTATCATACAGTTTGTGTATTGTGATGGTGAATAAGTATGAACGATATAATTAATATATATATATATACATGAATGCCTTGTGGTTATTGACATATGTGATTGAGACAGTAAATCCATGATTTTGTGAATTATTATGTGTATTGTGTCCTTGAGGACTTGTAGTATCCAAGAGGTTTTGGAAATGTGGATATCGTGGTATGTTAAAAGAATTAAAGGCATTCATGCATCATAAGCATTCGGACGCACCATGGAATTTAGGGGTTCCATGATTGCCTACCCTGGTGGGGGGTTACTCTATGATGAGTTAAGCCCTATTATGTTGTGTGCCATGGAGTGTAGGGATTCATGGTTTATGCAGAAGTCCTACTTATGATATTGTGTACTTTGGTACTTAAGCGCCATGAAGTATAGGGATTCATGGTATATGCTAAAGCCCTATTTGTGTCTCTATGAGACTTTTACTGCAGTATTCCCACCAAGACCAAATGGATCCAGCATGACATCATTTGACTAATTATATATCTATTACTGGACTTGTTTGGCATACTCATCATATCATTATGAATTGTTGATTGTGTTTGTGCAATTTTATCTATTTTATATTTATTCTATATTCTGTCTCACTCTTACATTAATTTTTACAGTGAATGACACGCAGAATGCAGAGTGATGCCATGATGGATGTCTATTTGCTTTATTACCTGAACTTGAATTTATGGGTTGTAATATATATAATATGTCATGTACTATTATCTTCACAATCGTTTTCCGCTACTTAAATATTTTCTTGGATTTAATTATTCACGACTAGTATGTTTGATAATTTTTCCGCTGTTATTAATTGTTATATAAACTCTGAATTAAATTTATAATTTTAAAATGATCTTTCGAAAATGCGAAAAATTTATTCAGAAAATTACACGGGACGTTACATGTTGGTATCAGAGCCTAGCCTCTCCTAGTACGGTATGGTTCGGGGACGAACCAGGCGGAAGCTGGTGGGCGTGTGACATCTCGGCGCTGTTGAGGGCGGGGAGTGATCGCCGGTGCATTGGCACGGACAAGGAGCGGCTCCTGGCAGGCTTCCAGCGGGGGATGTGATATCCCGGTCACTGTTGAGGGCGGGGAGTGATCGCCGGTGCATAGGCACGGACAAGGAGCGGCTCCTGGCAGGCTTCCAGTGGGAGGGACACATGAACGAATTGAATACATACCAGAATGAAAGGGATCCAAAGACTGTATAGGTATGGGACTATACGGTCGAGGATAGCTTAAAGGAATGAATTCGTACTACCTATACCAACAAATGCATTAGCCTTTTCGGTGGCCCATTACTTAAGAACTCCAAAGTTAAGCGTGCTTAACTTGGAGTAATTCTGGGATGGGTGACCTCCTGGGAAGTTCTCAGGAAATGTGTAAGTGAGGACAAAAGTACATTGGAAACGTCTCGTGTTGGTCTGTGGGGCGAGTCGTTCATTCCTGAAAAGCGGCCGGGGCGTTACAGTGGTATCAGAGCATTTTCAAAAATTCAGGACCAATTGTTATAACATGAGCTATTTCTCGACATAATATGTGAAATGTTTGATTTCTTACTTGATAACATGCTAAATGTGTACTATATGATTTGTGCCTGACTGATTAATTGTGAAAAGATTTGTTTTGATTACCGCTTGATGATATGATAAATGTGTGATATGATTGATTGCTTAACTGATAAACTGTAGATAGTTATATAGTATTTATATATGATATATTATCCCTTAGAATTGGTATAAACCAAACTACGAATATAGGATGGCAAGAAACAACAACAACAACAACCACGATATGGCAGCAGCTTTCAACCGCTTAGCTGAAGCCATAGAACGACAAAACCAACCAAGGAGCACTAGAGAACTCCATGGGTTAGACCGCTTCTTGAAGAGAAAGCCTTCGCAATTCAAGGGAGGTTATAATCCAGAAGGAGCATATCTCTGGGCCAAGGAAATAGAACGTATCTTTCGAGCATTGCCCTGCACAGAATACGAAAAGGTGGAGTATGCCACCTATATGTTGGTGGAAGAGGCAGAGAACTGGTGGATTCATGCTAGAATCCGTATGATCGAGACTGACAGACCCTTGATCTGGACCAACTTCAAAGACTGTTTCCTGGAGAAATATTTTCCAGCAAGTGTGAAAAGTCGCAAAGAGCTGGAATTTATGGAGTTGAAACAAGGCTCGATGTCCGTTGGAGAATATGCTGCAAAGTTTGAAGAACTATCTCTCTTTTACCCTCCTTTTCAACAGGCTGGTGCCGAAGAATCGAAATGCGTTAAATTTGAGAACGGACTGAATCTGGAAATCAAAGAAGCGATAGGGTACCAAGAAATTCGGAATTTTCCTATTCTGATCAACAAATGCAGAATCTTTGAAGAGAATCACCAAGCCAGACTGGCACATGAAAAAGCCAATAGACAACTGAAACCTCAGTCAGTTGATTTCAAAAGAAGAGGATCGTTCTATCCAAATCGCTCCAGAGGCGGATCATCATCATCGTCATCTTTTGATAGACGCAATAACATGAGGTGTCTTAAGTGTGGAGGTAATCATCATGTACGTGATTGTAACAGACGTCTTGAAGAGGTCACTTGCTTCCGATGTAACCAAAAAGGACACATCAGTCCAAATTGTCCACAGAATAATCAAAACAACAACAGGAACACTATGAGTGAACCAAGAGGCTCTAATTATCAGAGAGGCCGAGGAGAAGACACACGTACTGCCCAACCTCCAAGACAGAACAAGGAGTCCACAGATCAGAGGTTGCAACAAACAGCTGGGAGAGTTTTTGCCATCAGCGGTTCAGAGGCAGATCAAGCTGATGACCTCGTACAAAGTAAGTGTGAGATTAATGGTACAATCCTATCTGTGTTATTTGATTCTGGTGCTACGCATTCTTTCATTTCTGATGAGTGTGTTAGACGCCTTTAATTACCTGTGAAGTCTATGACATATGATCTGATTGTTTCCACTCCCACCGGTACACAACTTAGAACTACTAAGGTGTGTAACGAATGTTCTATACTCATAGAAGGTAGATGCTTTCTTGTCGATCTTGTTTGTTTACCTTTGAAGGATCTGAACGTGATTCTGGGGACGGACTGGTTATCGACAAATCGAGTCTTGGTGGACTGTCATAACAAGACCGTGATATTTCCATCAGAAAATCTAAATTCTGACAACCTCAAGACCTATGTGTTACAAGGTGAAAGTCAATTGTTTGCTTTATTCACTCTTTACAAAGAAGATGGTGAACCTAAAGCAATCGAGATGCCGGTTGTTTCTGAATTTCCTGAAGTATTTCCTGAAGATGTCTCAAGTTTACCTCCAGAACGTGAGGTAGAATTCTCCATTGATTTAATTCCAGGAGCAGAACCAGTGTCTAAAGCTCCATACCGTATGGCACCAATTAAACTGGCAGAACTGAAGAAACAAATTGAAGAGTTGCTGGAGAAGTATTTCATCAGACCGAGTGTGTCACCATGGGGAGCGCCAGTATTGCTCGTCAAGAAGAAAGATGGAAGCATGAGGTTATGCGTAGATTATCGTCAACTGAATAAATTGACAGTGAAGAATAGATATCCTTTGCCCAGAATTGATGATCTGATAGATCAATTGAGAGGTGCTGCAGTGTTTTCCAAGATTGATCTACGATCGGGGTATCATCAGATTCGTGTCAAGTCTGAGGATATTCCAAAGACAGCCTTTAGAACACGATATGGTCATTACGAGTACCTTGTGATGCCCTTCGGAGTGACCAATGCCCCAGCCGTATTCATGGATTACATGAATCGAGTATTTCATCCCTACTTAGATCAATTTGTCATCATTTTCATTGATGATATTCTGATCTATTCAAAAACTGCAGAGGAACATGAAAAGCATCTCCGAGTGGTATTACAGATTTTGAAGGAGAAACAGCTGTATGCAAAGTTATCAAAATGTGAATTCTGGTTGAAAGAGGTAAAATTCCTAGGCCATGTAATCTCAAACGAAGGAGTATCTGTGGATCCTTCTAAAATAGAAGTTGTGGTAAACTGGGAAAGACCTACTTCAGTCACTGAAATACGAAGTTTCATGGGATTAGCTGGTTATTATCGGAGATTCATTGAAGGGTTTTCTCAAATTGCCCTACCAATGACTCGGCTAACCCGGAAGAATCAACCTTTTTCTTGGACGCCAGAATGTGAGAAAAGTTTCCAAGAACTGAAGTTGAAGCTTACATCTGCTCCAGTCTTAACCTTACCTAATCCTCAAGAAGATTTCATGGTTTATTGTGATGCTTCCAAAATGGGCTTAGGATGTGTTTTGATGCAGCAAAGAAAGGTGGTAGCTTATGCATCTAGACAGTTGAGACCACATGAGATGAACTATCCAACGCATGATTTAGAATTGGCAGCAGTGGTATTTGCCCTAAAGATCTGGAGACACCATTTGTATGGAGTCAGGTTTGAAGTGTTCAGTGATCACAAGAGCTTGAAGTATTTGTTCGATCAAAAGGAATTGAACATGAGGCAGCGAAGGTGGATGGAGTTCCTTAAAGATTATGATTTTGATTTGAAGTACCATCCAGGAAAAGCAAATGTGGTGGCAGATGCACTAAGCCGAAAGTCCATTCATATGGCATTTTTGATGATAAAAGAAATGGAGATGATAGAACAGTTCAGAGATATGAACTTGGGTGTAGAGATGAAATCTTCAAGGAGTATGACTTTGGGGACTTTGAAGATAACCAATGATTTCCTGAAACTGTTAGGTGAAAGACAGAAAGAAGATTTGCCATTACAAGAGTTGAGAGAATTACAGGCGAATGGAAAAGATATGGGACTACAAGAAGGATCAGATGGAATTTGGAGAATCAGGAATAGAATTTGTGTACCAGAGGATGTTAATCTAAGAAGGACGATTCTAGAAGAAGCGCATAAAAGTATGTTGAGCATTCATCCTGGATCAACTAAGATGTATCAAGATCTGAGGGAAAGCTTTTGGTGGCCACGGATGAAGAAAGAGATAGTTGAATATGTGGCTTCATGTCTGGTGTGTCAAAAAGCCAAGGTAGAACACCAGAAGCCATCTGGTGAACTACAACCATTAGAGATTCCTGTCTGGAAATGGGATGATATCTCAATGGACTTTGTGTCGGGATTACCAAGAACACGTTCAGGGAATGATGCAATCTGGGTTATTGTAGACAGATTGACAAAATCTGCTCACTTCCTCCCAATGAATATGAAGAACTCTTTACAAAAATTGGCACAGTTATATGTGAAGGAGATCGTAAGACTACATGGTGTACCGTCTAGTATTGTGTCAGATAGAGATCCAAGATTCACTTCCCGATTCTGGGGAAGCTTACATCAAGAATTGGGTTCAAAGCTTCGATTAAGCTCAGCTTATCATCCCCAAACAGATGGACAGTCAGAGCGTACTATACAAAGTTTGGAAGACTTACTGCGATCTTGTGTGATTGAACATGGTGGTAGTTGGGAGCAGTTTCTTCCATTGATTGAATTCACGTATAATAATAGCTACCACAGCAGTATTGGTATGGCTCCATTCAAAGCATTGTATGGTAGGAAGTGTCAAACGCCACTTTGTTGGTTAGAAACTGGTGAAAGTTTGGCGTTAGGACCTGAAATTGTGCAGCAGACTACTGAACAGATAGAAATGATCAGAGAAAAGATGAAGGCATCTCAAGACAGACAGAAGCAGTATTATGATAAGAGAAGGAAACCACTTGAATTCCAAGTCGGTGAGCATGTATTTTTGAAGGTTTCACCTCACAAAGGGATTGGCCGAGCCTTGAAGAGTAAGAAATTGAGTCCGAGGTTTATTGGACCATATGAGATCCTAAAGAGGGTTGGTACAGTGGCATATCAGATTGCACTTCCCCCTCACCTGGCAAATCTGCATAATGTATTTCATGTATCACAGCTGAGGAAGTACGTACAAGATCCCAACCACGTGATTGCTACTGATGATATTGAAGTTAGAGAGAATCTGACCATCTCCACAGAATCTACACAGATCCTAGAAAGATCGAGCAAACGTTTGAGGAACAAGGATGTACCACTGGTAAAAGTTGCATGGAAACAAGGAACTGATGTAACTCTGACTTGGGAGCGTGAAGATGATATGAGGACACAATATCCAGGATTGTTTCACTGAGGAGCGCGTTAAATTTCGAGGACGAAATTTTTATTAGGGTGGGAGAATTGTAACATCCTGCTTTTAATAATAGCTCTATTTTGTAATTTATGAAGCATGGAAGGCTTGTAAGTGTTTATTAATGAATAAAAACACTTTATGAATGGTTTATAATACTCCAAAAATTTCATTTTTGGGTATAATTATAGAAATTACATAGATCTATTTTTTTTTAATAAGATCCAATTTCCGAGTGAAAGATTGAAGGTAGAGGAGTAAATTGAGTGAGATTGGAAGAGACATTCTGATCCGTTCTGACCTCCAAGGCTAGGACGACCTCAAGGTTTCAAAAGGGGAAGAACGGATAACAATAAATGCCACATCACACCGGACAACCGGTGTGGATAGGATTGTCTTTTATGTTGCACACCGGATCAACACTTTACCAAATGAGCTATAGGACGGATGACTTTGAACCGATATTCAAGACCGGAATTGAGTCCGTCCAAGAAAAGAAGATCACAATAAAAGGGTACGGTTTTCCTAAGTGGAAAGCTTACTAATTGTCCACAAGACTGAGTGACGTCTTGCTGGTTGCTGGATGGTATAGTTTTCCGAACTGTTGGCTATTAGACGTTGTTACTTGCTTACTGATTAGTTGGATATGTTCGAACTGTTCTTTATTGGCGGAGTAAATCTTAGGCGGAGTCATGTACCTTGACAGAGTAAAACTTAGGCGGAGTCACGTATCTTGGCGGAGTAAAACTTAGGCGGAGTCACGTACTTTGATGGAGTAAAGCTTAGGCGGAGTCACGTACCCTGGCGGAGTAATGAGCTTAAACGGGGTCACACGTTTTAACAGAGTAATAAGCATAGACGGAGTCTCATGCCTTGGCGGAGTAATAAGATTAGGCGGAGTCACACGTTTTGACGGAGTAATAAGCCTGGACGGGGTCAAATGCTTTGACGGAGTAGTAAATTTAGGCGGGATCATACATTTGGCGGAGTCATAAGCATTGACGAATTCAAATGCCTTGGCGGAGTAGTAAATTTAGGCGGGGTCACACGTCTGGCGGAGTCATAAGCATTGACGGGGTCAAATGCATTGGCGGAGTAACGTGAACATCTTTTAGAACATGGACCTCTTAAGATACACTCGACACCGCCCTTCACATTCAATACCGCCCTCACTCCATACCGCCCTCACACTCAAGACCACCCTCCACACTGCTCTCACACAGCTGACTTCAGTTCAGGTGAGACCGGATGAATTTAGTTCGGATTATCATTAATGAACACCGGACGGCTTCAAGGATGGTTAACTCAGCTTTCCTTAGAACGGATGTACACATCGGATGATTTTGAGCCGATGTACAAGACCGGATGCTCAACCGGACCTGGAAATGGAATTCTGGTCGGTTTTGAAGTGCAGAAGTAACTTTTTGACCCTTTTCTTGTCTTTTAGGCATTATTTTAATATCTTTTAATCCCACTAATCGCACTAGTACGTAGGACGGCTAGAGATGAGCACTAAGATAGCCACTTTCTATTATTAATCCTACATTATCTCCACTAACAGCATTAAAATCTCCACTCACCAGGATGATGTTTCCCACTCACTTTGCATTATTAACTCTGCCTTGCCAAGATCTGAACGTGGGAAAAACAGAACTAGTAAACTATCCTTACCTTAACTTCTTTTCTTCCTCAATATTCCTTCGATCTGAACCAGGACAGCCAAGAGACCTCTTTTCCAATCAGCTAAAAGTCTTCAAACCAAGTAAGAGGGGACAGGGTTGTGAATATTTATGAAATGGGTAGAGTTGTATGCTGTTCTAGGATTCCAGTTTTTAATTCGTATCTTGTTGCTAAATTTCGAAGCTAAAAATGTATGAATTTGACTCTGACTTCTTCATGAAAGTTGTAGATCTTTTTGTTATGTGAATTTTGATACCTGATTCAACGGATTTGGATATGTATAGCAAAAGTTATAGCCAAAATACTACAGTATGTTCGTATGGAAGATTTATCCTTTGTTTTGTGTATATATTGATTTACTGGGAATTGTACATGTATGATCAGCCTTGGATGTCTTCATGAAAGTTGTAGATAATTAAGTTGTGGATTTTTAGAAAGTGGTTTCAAGTTAAAAAGATGCTTGTAGCTCTAGTTATGCTTAAAATACAGAGGTGTGTTCATGATGTAAATCTGTTAACTATGAAATCCGAAACTTGTTTTCAATACTGGGAATTTTGTGGTATGAATTAGTTGTTGGTGTCTTCATGAAAGTTGTATATAACTATGTTAAGAGTATTTTAGAACTGGTTTCATGTTAAAATCATTTGTGTAGCTCTAAAAACGTTGAAAATACTAATATATGTACGTTTTGAGAACTCACCTGAAGGCAGTGTTGTATTTTGTAGATAAATGGTATTTCTGCTTAGAAATTAAATTTATGATCTTCATAAAAATTGCAGATATTTGTATTAAGATTAATTTAGAACTAGTTTCATGTCAAAATCACGTTTGTAATTCCAGATACGTTTTAAATACTAATCTGTGTACATTTTGGAAAACTTATCTTGAGGCAGTATGGTATTTCGTGAATAAGTAATATTTCTGTTCGGAATTTGAAACTGTGTTCTTCATGAAAGTTGTAGATAATTGTATTATTGAACTATAGAAAGTGGAATCACCTATAAAGGAGTTGATTTGCCCATGTTATGACTGTTTTGCTAATGTATGTTGCTGTTGGGGATGCTGAAAATCACTTAAAAAGGCTATTTTGAAAGAAAATGATATTTTCTCTATGGATAAAGGTTATTTATTAAATTCTTGAATGATTATGAATTATTATAAATACTGATGAGTATCATACAGTTTGTGTATTGTGATGGTGAATAAGTATGAACGATATAATTAATATATATATATATACATGAATGCCTTGTGGTTATTGACATATGTGATTGAGACAGTAAATCCATGATTTTGTGAATTATTATGTGTATTGTGTCCTTGAGGACTTGTAGTATCCAAGAGGTTTTGGAAATGTGGATATCGTGGTATGTTAAAAGAATTAAAGGCATTCATGCATCATAAGCATTCGGACGCACCATGGAATTTAGGGGTTCCATGATTGCCTACCCTGGTGGGGGGTTACTCTATGATGAGTTAAGCCCTATTATGTTGTGTGCCATGGAGTGTAGGGATTCATGGTTTATGCAGAAGTCCTACTTATGATATTGTGTACTTTGGTACTTAAGCGCCATGAAGTATAGGGATTCATGGTATATGCTAAAGCCCTATTTGTGTCTCTATGAGACTTTTACTGCAGTATTCCCACCAAGACCAAATGGATCCAGCATGACATCATTTGACTAATTATATATCTATTACTGGACTTGTTTGGCATACTCATCATATCATTATGAATTGTTGATTGTGTTTGTGCAATTTTATCTATTTTATATTTATTCTATATTCTGTCTCACTCTTACATTAATTTTTACAGTGAATGACACGCAGAATGCAGAGTGATGCCATGATGGATGTCTATTTGCTTTATTACCTGAACTTGAATTTATGGGTTGTAATATATATAATATGTCATGTACTATTATCTTCACAATCGTTTTCCGCTACTTAAATATTTTCTTGGATTTAATTATTCACGACTAGTATGTTTGATAATTTTTCCGCTGTTATTAATTGTTATATAAACTCTGAATTAAATTTATAATTTTAAAATGATCTTTCGAAAATGCGAAAAATTTATTCGGAAAATTACACGGGACGTTACATTACCATCTTCTACAAACTAAAGAAAGAACAGAGAGGCATCCTAAGGGATCTTCAGCAAGGAAAGTCTTTAGAAGACATTCAAAATAGCAAAGAAAAGTATGCCCTCATTCTGCCTTCCACAAAAATCTTAATCGCTCTGGATAAACTTGCCCCTGCTCCCAAGCTTCATTGTTCCAGAAAAGGAAAAAAAGCCAAAATTTGCATCTAATAATCCTCCTGTTCTAGCATGCGATGAGCCTCGACCTAGAAGACTTCCTGATGAAGAAGTTGCCAGATTGCTGTACTCCACCAACAATACTGAAGACGACGCCAGAATACTATGGAATCACATTCTCTGGATGATGGGAGAGGCTGGTTCATGTTCTAAGACCTCAGAGCAGAAATAATTTTTTTGCCCCTATTTACTCTGTTGATTTGTTGATATCAAAAGGGGGAGAAGGGATTAAGATGCACTAAAGAATTAAGATGTTTTGGGTTGTCTGTTTTTTATGATGATTTAATGTTTGATGTCCCTAAGCCTTTTTTAATGATTTAAAAATTTTGTGTCTTTATCTATGTTCCATGATCTTGTCTTTTCAAATAAAATAATTATAATTACTTTCTTACTATTAATGCTCTACGTTGACCTTGCTCTATGTAAAAAGAAGGTTCAATAATTAAGAATGCTCAATGTTTGCTATCAATAAATAGGGGGAGATTGTTGGAACCAAGAAAATATTTGAAACACTCTTAGATTTGTTGATAACCATCATCAAGCATCTTAATTAATCAAGTTATGAGTTATTAAACATTTGATAAAGATCATTCGAAGGTTTCAGGATATAAAGCACAGGTTATAAATCAAAGGGGGGCTCGCATCCAATATGTCTGGTAAGATAAAACTATGAAAGCTATGCTTCAAAGAAACACTTAAAGTCTGGGAACGTCTCTTAAAAGAAAAGTGTTCATACTGAACTTATACCAGACCCAGTCTCATTAAGTCATACAACAAGCATCAAGAACATGAAAGAGTCATCTCCTCAAAGTAACCTACTTTAATCAGACTTTATCCTCATGATCTGTCAAGATCAAAGCTACTTCAAACCTTCTTTAAAATTACAAAGAAAGAACTAGAATATCTCTTGAAGATTTGAGTCTCATCATTAACACTTTATGATTCACCAGACCTCAATCTAGGTTCAGATGTTTCCTCTGAGCAAATCAAGTCTGAATCTCCATATGATGACTCAACAAAGCATCTTTCCTTCTCAGCAAAAAGAATTCACAACAAGGAAAGTACCCAAGCAAGATAAATCTCAAATAATCTACTTTTCACCAACTTTCTAAGATGTCAGAATTCCTTTAATCAAGGAATATCTTCTTTGGTGAAAAATGTACAATCTCTGTTTATCTTCATCTCACAAGCTCCCTACCCCATACAAAATATGCGGAACGTCTCTCTGACCAATCAAAAGAAAAATCACTTTTCATGAGATAGAATAAATTTTAAACGGTCATCCAATGGATCTATCTCTATGAAACAAGTATTTATATGCTGCACAACCTCCAGGCAAATGTGTGGGAGAGGATACACACAATACAAGAATGAGAGTGATACAAAAAGTTATATGTGTGTGTAATAGACATAAATGTCGCTTAAGAAAAGAAAAGAGATTACAAAAGAAGAATAGAGAGACATGAAAAGAAAATGAGATATATAGAAAAAGAAAAGAAAAAGAGAGAGAGCTTGTGAGAGTGAATCAAGAAAACATGGATGAGTATGTCTCATGAAAGATAGTTTGAAGAACACACACATAGCCACATGTTTTTGTATCAATATTTCCAATCTCTAGTAAACGCTAGTCTGATTAGGCTATTGGGAAACACTTTGGCCTGAAGAGGCTTTGGAAAGAATACTTGGGTACAAGCTAGGAGTGGCTCATGAAAGAATACTTGGGTCTGCCCTAGGAGTGGGTGTGTGCAAAAGAATACTCGGAAACACGGGGTGTGCTTAAGTCAGGAGTGGCTGGATTCAAGAATACTCAGAAGCAGTAAGTGTGCTTAAGCCAGGAGTAGCTGGAGTCAATAATACTCGTAAGCTCGGTTTGAGCTATTTATTTAAAAGTTTTTACATAGTGAAAATTCTTCAGATTTGAAGGTACTGGATGTAGTCTCTAAGTTAAAGTTGAACCAGTATAAATTGCTTGTGTGATGTCTCCCTCTCTTACTCTTTACTATCAAAAGTCTGGTGCATTATTATTGTTATACTCGATAGTAAAAGTCTGGTAAAATAGCACTCTTAATCAAAAATCATGTTCTCCGTATCGCAAAAGTCTAGTCCACTGTGCCTAACGCATTAACGCTTAAATATCACTTTTGGTTTAAAAAAGTGAATAGACTTATTCAACCCCCCCTTCTAAGTCTGTTCTCTGAACCATGAAATGTTTTTACTCATGTAGTCATGTTTAGCCTTATTTAAAAAATATTACTATTACATCAAAATACATATGCAATTTAAATATCGATAAGTTGATTCAAGTGGTATATGCTTGATTTGTTTAAGCAAGGTGTCATGTTTAAGTCTTATGAATGGAAAAAGCCTTGCTAGAAGAGTTAACCTGACTATTAATTTTATGTTGTTGACTCAAATAGGATTTTTTCTGAAGGAAAATAATATGTTTAAATCAAAATAATTTGAATTTAAATAAGAATAAAATTAAAAATTTACATTATTTTTATGAAAGTTAAAGTATTAATATCTTTTTTTAATGTGTAAATTATTTTATACAAATTCTTTTATAAATAAGAATAAACATATAATTATTAACTAGTATCATTAAAATATCGGATAGGAGTTTTGTTATGGGACTAAACAGAGTCTCAAAAACCAATAAACATAAACTGACAAAAAACATATTAGAGATATACAGACTTGACGACAACTTAATTATTCATTTATCTTTTACAATGAAAGAAAAAAACAAAAGCAAAAGCAAAGACGCGAATTTGAAGAAATAGATAAATCCATACAAAGCAAAAGTAAAAGCAAAAAGTCAATAATGATCCACAGCAAAAGCCTAGCTGCATCTTGAGTTTGAAGAGAATAGCTAACATTTGTCTATGTAAAAAGCAGTTGCATATGTTTTTAGCTTTAGATGCATGGCTTTGATTCCTACAGCGCTGCATTGGTAACAAAATTTCGTTTAAATTTTATTACTAAAATGTCTAAAATACACCAACAATAGTTATAAGTCACCTTCTAAAATAATTTTTTTATCCTAAACATACTTACTAACAGTAATGATCCGGTCTCAATACCGGTATCCGATCCGCTATACATATTTCAACGTCTTTGATAAGACATCTACGTGTAACCGGTGTCATCGGTATACATCCGGACTGTAATTCCGTATCAGGCGTTCTCCCTATACCGGTTGTTCAGGATAACACCATGACATCGGATAATACACACGTCAGTGTGCAAAAGACAAGGATTGTTGCTACAGGGATCGATCAATAATTCCCTGCACTACGAGCCAAATTCTGCTCACGGGAATGGTCAACTTGTTCCCTAATCCTAGTCTACATTCTCTATGCTCAATATAAAATAGCCACTTGACCCAATCATGCAGGTAAGTGCGCAATATAATAATGCTAATGGGAGTTGGTGGTTCCCCACCAACGAATCCTCGTTAATCGAGCCAATCAGGTATATGAACTCACTTCATGATTGAGGTGAGGGATCTTGAGCTCTTTTACGACTGATTCCTCTCTGAACACATTCCTTACTTGGAATATTACTGACTTGAGCGTCGGAGAATCTTTGCAGGTGACACCACCATTCGCCCACTTCAACGCGTTAGGTCGGTGTGAAGGATCTCCAGAACGCCCAATCCGCTCTCCTCACTCAAGGACAACGGATACCTACACCGGATATACATACATCCGGTCTTCTATACAGTATTTACATACTATTTGTGACTGGTCTGAGTCCGGATCTCTAGACCCCGGTTCAGGACAGATCATTGGCACGCCCAGTGGGACTCGTTAAAGTTATTCCCACCTCTCGTTTAAGAAGTTTGGTCACTTATTATGAAAGGTAATGGGAGAAACCAACCAGATGGGCATGTGAAAGACATCACTGCCCAAGAACAACCAGTGAACAGGCATTTAGCTTTCGAGTCGCCTGTGGAAAGTTCAAGAAGAATGGTGCAGGTTTCAGCACCAAATCTGAAGGATGAGATGATAAGAAAGCTGAGGGAGGAACTGATGGAATTGAAACACCAAAGAAAGAGCGTGGAGGAGAGAGTCATGTCTCTGATCAAGGGGACACATCACACAACCGAGGGAGAAAAATTCTCTACCCCCCAGTATTCAAATATCCCCACATTTGAAGGGAAGGAACAGATCCACGATTCTGATAAGAGAGTTGTTAAAGGGAAGAGGAAGCTGATGACAGCCTCTCCAGTAACTTATAAGCTCACAGTCCCTTTTTCAAGGAGACTTATGAGTGTACGCATCCCTAAGCACCTACAGACTACTCAACCTCTCTCTGTAGAAAAATACAGTGGTGAAACTGATCCTACTAAGCATCTTGATGCTTATACACTCGAAGCCATGTACCTGGGGGCAGATGAAGATGTCATGTGCAGGATGTTCCCTCGGACTCTTGTTGATGATGCCCTTAGCTGGTTCAGGAAGCTACCATCAAGTTCCATTAACTCATGGGAAGAAATGGCAACAGCGTTTGTGGACCACTTTGTCATTTCCAGTGATATTCCCAGAACATCTCATACCTTGGCTCAGATTAGGCAAGGGGAGCATGAAACTCTCAAGGACTTCTTGAAGAGGTTTCACAAGGAAGCAGCTGCTGTTCCAAACTTGGCAGAAGCACTTCAATTGCATATAGCAATAGAAGCTTTGCAACCAAGCTCTGGTTTTGCCATGTCATTGGCAAAGAATCCTCCAGTGAATTTTGAAGAATTCAAGAGGAAAGCATCCAAGTATGTGAGCATTGAAATACACTTGGAAGCAACAGCAGCAAGAAAGAAATCCCCAACGTTACAACGGAGTGATAAGAGCAGATCCAGATCGGGTTTTACCAAGAAGGTCTAATGAGTCATAACCTCGACTCATCTCTCTTTCTCTCTTTTGTAATTCATAATTAATGAAATACTCTAAATGGTTCACCCATTATTTTTATGATTTTATTCGATGCACAACACTGTTGTGACAAGATACTTTCAGGACGGATGATCCTAACAATGTATCCGTTGTTAGCGATGAACCTCTTCGAAGGTACAACTGGGTGAATCACCCCATTCGAAGGCCCAGATTGTAGGATTAAACCGAACTCTGGGTACGGTTAGTAAGTTTTGCTAAACACCGGTGAAGGCTCGGATTGTAGGATTGAACCGAACTCCGAGTACGACTAGTAGGTTTGGCCGAACGTCGGTGAAGACCTGGGTTGTAGGATTAAACCGAACCTCAGGAAATGGGTTGTAGGATTGCACCGAACCCCATTCGAAGGCCCAGATTATAGGATTAAACCGAACTCTGGGTACGGTTAGTAAGTTTTGCTGAACACCGGTGAAGGCTCGGATTGTAGGATTGAACCGAACTCCGAGTACGACTAGTAGGTTTGGCCGAACGTCGGTGAAGACCTGGGTTGTAGGATTAAACCGAACCTCAGGAAATGGGTTGTAGGATTGCACCGAACCCCATTCGAAGGCCCAGATTGTAGGATTAAACCGAACTCTGGGTACGGTTAGTAAGTTTTGCTGAACACCGTGAAGGCTCGGATTGTAGGATTAAACCGAACTTCGAGTACGACTAGTAGGTTTGGCCGAACGTCGGTGAAGACCTGGGTTGTAGGATTAAACCAAACCTCAGGAAATGGGTTGTAGGATTGCACCGAACCCCATTCGAAGGCCCAGATTGTAGGATTAAACCAAACTCTGGGTACGGTTAGTAAGTTTTGCTGAACACCGGTGAAGGCTCGGATTGTAGGATTGAACCGAACTCCGAGTACAACTAGTAGGTTTGGCCGAACGTCGGTGAAGACCTGGGTTGTAGGATTAAACCGAACCTCAGGAAATGGGTTGTAAGATTGCACCGAACCCCATTCGAAGGCCCAGATTGTAGGATTAAGCCGAACTCTGGGTACGGTTAGTAAGTTTGGCTGAACACCGGTGAAGGCTCGGATTGTAGGATTGAACCAAACTCCGAGTACGACTAGTAGGTTTGGCCGAACGTCGGTGAAGACCTGAGTTGTAGGATTAAACCGAACCTCAGGAAATGGGTTGTAGGGCTGGTTCTTTTTCAAGGCCACAAACCGAACCCCATTCGAAGACTACATGGGTTGTAGGGCTGGTCCTTTTTCAAGGCCACAAACCGAACCCCATGCGAAGGCTTGGGCGCAGTAGGCCGGTTCATACAGAAAACCGTGCTGAACCCCGAGTAACGGGCACAGTAGGTTCAGGATTAGCCCTGATCTGAACCCCGTGTTGAAGGCTTGGATTGTAGGATTGCACCGAACTCCAAGTACGGTTAGTAGGATCGAACCGAACACCGTGTGAAGGCTGGTGAATGAGTGAAATCCAACACCGGTTGAAGAAGAAACACTCCCCCAGGACGGATGCTCTCAATCACATATTCTGTGAGTTGACGAGGTAACTCCTGGCGCGGACAATTCCCATCATCATCCTTATGATGGAAGTCTTTGAAGACTCAATCCATACTCTTACGATTGAGATACACTCCCCCAGGACGGATGCTCTCAATCACATATTCTGTGAGTTGACGAGGTAACTCCTGGCGCGGACAATTCCCATCATCATCCTTATGATGGAAGTCTTTGAAGACTCAATCCGTACTCTTACGATTGAGATACACTCCCCCAGGACGGATGCTCTCAATCACATATTCTGTGAATTGACGAGGTAACTCCTGGCGCGGACAATTGTCATCATCATCCTTATGATGGAAGTCTTTGAAGACTCAATCCGTACTCTTACGATTGAGATACAGTTCCCCAAATTCAGAACAATACTCTCACAATGGACGACATCATTCTCTCCAGTGAGAGTAACGAATTAATAATAGTCATCCGTCCTGTTACAACGGATCGGCTCTTTCTCTCCCCAAAGGAATTAAGGGTAATGCCCTATGACAGGTACCAATCCCTTAACAAACTTATACTTGGGGACAATATTCATGTATATGTTTCTCCGTTCTAAAACTTATTTATCTTAAATGATTTGATTAATTTTCTGAGGCAATTATTTCAATCCGACCTCAAATATTAATCACGCTGAACGGATTATTAAATGCTTTACTCTTCATAAAACATTGAAGGCTTGGGCGCAGTAAGCTGGTTCTTCTTCAAGACCACGCTGAACCCCAAATGACGGGCGCAGTAGGTTCAGGATTAGCCCTGATCTGAACCCCGTGTTGAAGGCTCAGATTGTAGGATTAAACCGAACTCTGAGTACGACTAGTAGGACTGACCGAATGTCGGTGAAGAATCGTCATTGGGAAAAACCAAAGACCGATTGGAGAACGGTTAGTAGGATTAAACCGAACACCAAATACGACATGGATTGTAGGATCAAACCGAACTCCGAACACAACAAGTCTTTGGCTATCAAAATGCCTATGCATGAAAACGATAGTTATACGTCTCTATCCGTTCTCCATCTTGCATGTAAAAATCCAGAATGAGGGTTCTACGTCCATACCCGATCTTCACTACTTAAGTCCGGAATGATTTAATACACATGCAATCCCTCTATTAAAGCTGTTTTCTACTAAACGTACTACGAACAATTCCAATCATCACTCCAGGACGGATGATCTCAATCACCTATTCTGTGATTCGATGATGTAACTCCTGGTACGAACAATTCCCATCATTATTCTTATGATGGAAGCTTTTGAAAATTGAGAAGCATTCACACAATCCGTACTCCTACGATTGAACAATCGTCTCCAGGACGGATTATCTCAATCACTTAATCTGTGATCTGACGATGAAACTCTTGGCGTTGTGTACTTTTCCAGAACGGATAACCTCAGTCACTCATTATATGATATGACGATGTAACTCCTGACGTTGTGTACTTGCCCAGGACGGATGATCTCAATCACCCATTCTGTGATCTGACGATGTAACTCCTGGCACCACACACACCCCGAGGACGGATGATCTCAATCACCTAATATGTGACCTGACAATGTAGTTCCTGGTATCGTACACATCCCCAAGACGGATGATCTCAATCACCTATGAAGTGATTCGACGATAAAACTCCTGAACTTGTTCCCATGCAGATAAGACAACGGCTCCAAAACTAAAGCACAGATGCATAACTCTTTATTCCATAAAGATCAACCAACATGCAACAAAGCTTCGCAAACGGAGTCAATAAAAACTCCTTGGGGGGAAAGGATTGGTGTCTCAGCTATATGCTGCACCATACCTCCTCAAAGGATGAATTGGTGTCACAGCTATATGCTGCACCATACCGCCTCCAAGGTTCAACCAATTTCTTGCAGGAACAATTGGTGTCACAGCTATATGCTGCACCATACCGCCTCCAAGGTTCAACCAATTTCTTGCAGGAACAATTGGTGTCACAGCTATATGCTGCACCATACCGCCTCAAAGGATGAATTGGTGTCACAGCTATATGCTGCACCATACCGCCTAACTACCAATGTTTTACGAAGTACATAATCAACAAGTTCAAAAGTTCAACACTTGTAAAATTGTACTTCATTGAGATTCCTAAGAGGCTATTCCGCCTCCTCACGGAATTCAACTCCTTGGAAATTCCTAAGAGGCCACTCCGCCTTCTTACGGAATCCAACCTCATTGGAATTCCTAAGAGGCTACTCCGCCTTCTTACGGAATTCAACTATGAAGTGATTCGATGATAAAACTCCGAGTACGAACAATCCCCATCATCATTCTTATGATGGAAGATTTTGAAAGTTAATCCGCACTTTCGCTCTGGAGTGGTATTCTCCCAGGACGGATGTTCTTTATCACTTATCCTGTGATACAATAACTTTCCTCCATGGAATTCATAGATCGGATCTCTTAATTTGAGAACGGTTCTTTACGAATGACAACAAATTCTAAGGAACTGTTTTAAGCGTAAGCTCACCAGTATTCAGACCTCTCGCAGGTTGTGTAGCTTATGTGAACAACCATTCAGTCCCTCACACAAGCTAGGGGACAAGTAACATTAATTAAAAAAAGAAAAGAAGAAAAAGAATACAATTATTATAATATTAATGAAGTTAATTCATTTGAGAATACAAGGTTATAGTTAAAAAATAATTATATTTTTTAATTCGAATAAAATAAATTAAAAATCTACATTGCTTATGTAAAAGTTAATGTATTAATATTTTTAAAAATAAATAAATTATTTTTATATAAATTATCTTATAAATAAAAATGAATTTTAATTACTTATCAGAATAGGTGTTTGGTTGAATTTTGTTTTGTCCGTTTGCTTTTGGAGACAAATGGCAAAGTAAATGATGGAGAGACGTGTGCACTGTTAATAATAATGTTGCATGGTGAATCCTGCATGTCACAGAAGCATCACGGAGGAGTATCTCCATAATCAAGCAACTTCCTTTCTTCACTCATCTCTCTGCACTGACAAGTTAGTCTCTTTCCTACCAATATTTCTCTATTTTTTTTCCCTCTTCAGTTTAGAATATTATCATTATAACTAAAATGTAAATGTAATAATGTGAATTACATGTAGCTACATATGGCGAAAAAGCTGCTCCATGGAACTCTCACCGTCACAATCTATGAAGTTGATCACCTCAAGGTTAGTCCATGATGTTAAATTGCCTTCATCAAAACCTGTTATTTTTCAGTAGTAGTGCAGTTAAGTATTTAGATTTTTTTTTCTGTAATTTGTTGACTACTTTAGCTTTAATTTCCAGAATTTGGTATGGTGGAGTTGTCACTGCTTCTCCATATAGCTCTGAGACAGTGGACACCCACTGAATGGTACTTATAAAATGTAATTAATCAATCTTCGACCGTTTAAATAATAATAATAATAATAAAGATCTTGTTAAGCAAAATAAAAATAAAAATTGATTAATAATATCCTATACTGTTGGATGTTGTCCCTTCCTCTTGTTAAAAAATCATTTCAAAATAACTGTCTTTTAGAAAAAAAATTCATTTATCATTCGATTGCTATTTTCTTATTTTCAATGCAAATTTATGATTGAATTCTACTTTTATTTCTAAGCTACTAGTAATAAATACTAATAGTGTATTTATAAAGATGAAAGAGAAGAAGAATGATAATTATTAAGGATATTTGGAAAAAATATTCTCTCTGACATTCTATCCTAATTATTTATTCATGAATCATTTAATCATTGTTTAAAAACCTTAAACGAAAAATATTTCAAAAGGTGAGAGTATAATATATATATATATATATATTATAATTTATTTATTTAACAATTGTAACTTTATATGGAATAAAAATCAAAATAAAAAATTCATTCAAAATTATTATAAATATGTGATTTCTTATGGTTAAGAAGATAAACTCAACACAACTTTCACTAAAACTTTTCTATGTTTTAATTTTTAATTTTATGCAATATTACACCTGTTAAATAAACTCATTTATAAATCTATTTTATTATACTTGTTAAAAATGATTATTTGTTGAATAGTGTACTATTTGTTGACCCAAATTTTTATATGATTAATTATCTAAATCTGTTTCCCCAAGACACACTAAAGAATAAAAAATTTGAAAGTAATTATTGAAAATTATAAAATCAAAGACACTTGATTAATTTTAAATATAAAATTTTATTTTCGATTCGTTAATATCTGTTCACAGACACACAATAAAAAATGTAAGCTTTTAATAGAGTTATTATATAAATTAATATTTTTTTTATATGGCACCTTGTGATTAAAAATTTCAAAAACGTGTAAAAAAGTTATGTAAGAGAGGCACGTTAAAAAAAAGTTGAAAGCAATGAAATTTAAATCTAAGACATGATCCGTTTTTCAACAAAAAAAAACACCTTTCTAAGTCCTATGTAGTATTTTCTATTGCTATTTTTTATTTTCAATTCTACTTTTATTTCTAAGCTACTAATAAATACTAATAGTGTAATTATAAAGATGAAAGAGAAGAAAAATGGTAATTATTAAGGATAATTTGGAAAAATTATTCTATCTAACATTCTAACTTATTTATTCATGAGTCATTTAATAAAATATCTTTATATTTAATATTTTGAATTTTTAATAAAAATATGAATTTATAACAACTTTGATGTTCCTTTGTTAATATGAATAGTATAAAAATGTTGATATTTTACATATATAATAAAATAAAATATTTTTGCATATTTTGAGAATTTTAATATTTTCTATTGTAGTTACTTTATAAAAATTACAAAAATAGTAACAAAAATATATTAAAGATTTAAAGGGTTGAAAATACAAAAGGTTAAGAGTTAGATGAACTAAATGGAAAGTTTATATACACATTGTAAATTAGTTAAATAAAAAAGTTTAAAAAATAAAACGAGAAAATATCATGTGGCAAGTTAGTACTAAACAACTTGAACTATGTCTATATATTCAACCCAAACTACTTTTTTCTTTTGTAATAAACACTCATACTAACTACTCATCTAAAGCTATGTTGGGAACTTATTATTATTAACTTTTTTGGTAACTAATTATTATTTGTTATGAATATTGTTACTTTTTAAGTTATATATGTTTATCAAAACCTTTGTAGTTTTTCAATTTTTTAATGGCTAAAATACTTTGATTTCTCAAATTTTCAGAGAAAGTTTATGTTGAATTTTTTTTAAGGAAAGTGATGCTGCTCGATTATTTGCTACAATCGATTTAGATGAGATAACCGTGGGAAGTACCAGAGTGGTAGAAAATCAAAATGAGAATCCAAAATGGAATCAATCTTTTCATGTTTACTGTGCTCACAATGCATCACAATTCATATTCAGTGTAAAACTTGATCCTGAAGATAATGTAAAAGGAATAGCATATGTGTCTATTGAGAAGGCTATGAATGGTAAAGAAATTGATAGTTGGATTAAACTATTGGATGACAATGAAAGTCCAATAAAAGGGAATTCAAAAATCCATGTGAAGTTACAATGTTTTGATGTGTCAAAAGACCCCATCTGGAATCAAGGAATTAAAAATCCTAATTTTACTAGAGTTCCTTACACTTATTTCCCACAAAGACAAGGGTGTAAGGTTTTTCTTTACCAAGACGCTCATGTCCTAGATAGTTTTGCTCCCATTATACCACTTAGTGGGGGTAACTTTTACAACCAACATAGATGTTAGGAGGATATTTTTGATGTAATCAATAATGCAAAGTACATCATATACCTAACTGACTGGGATTTTTACATTGGTATTACCTTGACAAGGGATCCAAGTAGACCCAAGCCTAGTGGAGATGCAATAATTGGTGAACTTCTTAAGAAAAAACAGGTGAAGGTGTGACGGTTTATGTACTTCTTTAGGTTGATCCAACTAGTCTTGGTGGTACTCATGGTACACAGGCTGTGGAATACTTCGCTAGGAGTAAAGTGTGTTGTGTTAGAGTCTCTCGTCGAGCAAATGGTATTGAAGAAGCCACAACAGCTACTGTTTTCTTTTCTCAACACCAAAAAACTGTGACAGTGGATTGTAAGTTACCAGATGCAAGTTTAAATCAATGAGGAATTGTGAGTTTTGTTAGGGGTCTTGATCCCACTACTGGAAGATATGATACACAATCCCATTCACTTTTTAGAACCCTTAACCCAGGCTCAGCACATCATCATGATTTTTATAATATTTGCTTTAAGGATTCTTCAATACAAAATGGTGGTCCAAGACAGCCTTAGCATGAAGTCCATTCTCAACTTGAAGGTTCCATTGCTTGGGATGTTTTGGTCAACTTTGAGCAGAGATGGAGGAACCTAACTGAAAGTGCAAGTTATCCATTGAGAGATCTTCTAGATATGGTGATTCCCCCATCTCTAGTAACCTCCCTTGATGATCCTAAGACATGTAATGTTCAATGCTTTAGATCTATGATTGGTGCAGATGTTCATAGGTTCCCAATGAATCCCAAAGAAGTTGATAAAGTGGGGCTTCTTTGGCAGAGGAATAATATAATTGAATATGGTGTTCAAGATACTTATATTAATGCTATTAGGCGTGCCAAGAATTTCATTTATATTGAAAGCCAATTTTTCCTTGGAAGTTGTTTTGCTTAGAGTGATTATCAAGAAGTTGGTGCTTTGCATTTGATCCCAAGAAGCTTTAACTTAAGATTGTTAATAAGATTGAAATCGGGGAAAGGTTTAGTGTGTATGTCATTGTTCCAATATGGCCAGAAGGTATTCCTGATAGTAAATCAGTACAGGCAATGTTGGATTGGTAGAGAAGAACAATGGAGATGATGTACAAGGATGTTATCCAAGCACTCAAGGCTAAAGGAAATATGGAAGATCCTTTAAACTATTTAACATTCTTTTGCCTTGGTAACTGGGAAGTGAAGAAATCAGGAGAATATGTGCCCCCCAAAAGTCCACTTCGTCATACACATTACATAAGAGCCCAAGAGGCCAGACGCTTTATGATATATGTTCATTCCAAGATGATGATAGGTAACTCAAAAAAATTGTCATGTTTTGTTTAAGTTGATAATATTATAGTATACACAATTTCTTTGAACTATATTTCTTCAAATCATTATTTTCTTTATGTTTTAGTTGATGATGAATATATAATCATTGGATCTTCCAACATCAACCAAAGATCAATGGATGGATCTAGAGACTCTGAGATATCAATGGGTGCTTATCAAGCATATCATTTAGCTTCCGGGCAACCTGCACGAGGTCAAATCCATGGATTTCGCATGTCTTTATGGTATGAACACCTTGGCTTGCTCAATGATTCCTTCTATCACCAAGAAAGTAAAGAATGTATCAAGAAGGTTAATCAAGTTGCTAATGATTATTGGAAGCTCTATACTAGTGAGTCTCTTGAGCAAGACCTTCCTGGTCATTTGCTTCGATATCCAATTCAGATTGCCAATGATGGAACTATCAAAATGCTAAAAGGATTTCAATACTTCCCCGACACTAGAGCTCTTGTTCTTGGCAAAAGACCATTTATTATACGACCTATCATCACTACTTAGTTTCATTTCCTACTATGTTTCCATAATATGACTTGCCTACTTTTTATGTTTAACTAAGTTAAGAAATAAGATTAACCTGTTGGATGTGACCTATTGGTTATTGTTGGTATGGTATAATGGTATGATACCTGTTGGATGTGACCTACTAGTTATTATGGTTTGTCTTTGACTGATAGAATCAGTTAAGTTAAAGTTTCCATTTTGCAAGTCAATTAAATGTATGACATTTATTATTTTGAGTTTTGTTTTATCATTGTATTGTACCCTTAGTAGTGTGTTGAATATTGTTTTTTGGTTATTCCTATTTTTGTCTGCATACAACTTCCTTTCTTTGATAGACACTTAATTGGTAAATGAGCAAAAGTTCATAATGAATGATTGAAATTCTAGTTTAAATGCTTGGATGATGACAACATGGTGACTATATTGGTCAGTAACTTTGTTATCCTTACCTTTGACGATAATGTTTATTTAATATCTTAGCATCAAAGATATAATGTATTTACCATAGTTTTTTGCATTGATGTTTTATTTTCTTATTTTTAGTAATCTAGTTTAAAATAAAACAAGGCACGAAATATGAGTGAATTTCATAAAGCCTCCCTTTATGGAGTTTGAATAAGTTATAGAAAATAATAAGAGAAAAGAAAAATTCATGGTGTAGATTTCCTATTTTCTTTGGGTTGTAAAATGGTGACAAAAAGAGAAACCAAGGTAATCTTACTTTCATGGAAACATTAAAGGTTGTATATGATGTTACTTTCTCATATAAATACATGCACACTTGTTAGTTTTAAAGCATCCCATATTCAAAAGGTAGTATCCTAGCATTAGAGAGGAAAATTCATAGAAAAAAATAAGGTTTCTCTTAGTGTGATTTTCTTAAAAGAGTGTTATTGTTCTCTCATTGTAACTAGAATAAAATTGTATTATTTGTTTACTAAATAAATGTTTGATTATTATTTTCTTAAATCTATTTTAGTTACAAATATTTATTATGTATACTTTGGTACCCCTCACTCTAGTCCATTTATTAGGCATAAAGATACAAGCTCCCCATCAATATTCACACTTTTTAATAGGCTTTGAGGTCCATTCATAGCTCCTCAAAACCCTTTCAATAACAAAATTTCTCCAAGATCATATTATAAAAAAAAAGGAAGCACGGATCCTCACTCACTGAATTCAACAATCATACTTCTTAGAGAACCAAAATCAGAAAGGAACAAAAAAGTATAAGACCCCTAACTCACAAACAGCTATATTTGTAAATAGGCTTAGAAGAATGATTCTAAACAACAAGAGTCGATAAAAGAAACAATGAAGTAGATGGGACTAAAACATAAGTTAACAGAAACTTTAGGCCAAAATCTAGTCTAGAAACATGTCTAAAACATGAAAGAAAGAGTACGTCCAAAACTTGTACATAATTCACCGAGTCAGAAGTAAGAGGGTCTACAGTTTGCCCACCAATAACCTCATTGAAAACATCCAATCCATCATAGCTCACTTTGGGATGAAGCGTCGAAATTTAGGCCTTGTAGTTCTTAAACCGCTTCACCAATTAATAAGCTTAAATCCTTGATAACCAAATTAACCATGACATCTTTCTACTTCATCCCATCCTCCAACATTTTGTAATCATCCTTTAAGGCCTTGATGTCCTACTTCATAAATTGAAACCTCGTTTCAGATAAAGACCAAGCCCGCTTAGTGTCCTATAATTCCTTCTGCATAAACTCCCTATTCTTTTTCAAAGTCTCCTTATTATTGGTCAACCAGACCACCTCTGCCTCTTGCTCAATAATCTTCTTTTACCTTATTGTGGCAGCCTGGATACGGGGTAGAGATAATTTTAACTATTTCACTACATCATCCTTTTACTTCCTAACGTATGAAGGGCAACTTAAGAATTAAGACCCTCTATCTTTAGGTGGCGAAAGAGAGTGAAAATCCAAAGTCTCAACATCTCACCTGATTAGGCCATAACGACGAAATGAATGTTGTTGAAGCGGGTTTTATCCTCGACAAAAGTTAACTAAGAATTAATGATCTTCATGTTGTTAACACAATAGCCCCACAAGGAGTTTAAGGCATAGGAAGTGTCACAGTTGACCTCCATGAGTTCCAACTAGCCTTTGATGAGGGAATCGGGGACGTCATCAAGCAAGGGATAAACCAGAGGAGAAACACTTTGGATCATCTTGAATTTGATCAGGAAGGTTAGGGATCAATAGAGGCTGGGGTTGGATGACTTCTCTTACCTTTCCTTTTCTCTTCTTCCTCCTATTCAGAATAAATATCCACTACAACCTCAGGGATTTAGTCTCTATACCAAGCATTTTCTTGCTCAACCTAGTGGCCTTATTCCTAACATCAGTTACCGTCTTCACGGTGATGATAGGACCTTACAATCTTCCCTATATAGAAGAGGCACTAGACTAATTTTCTTTCATAAGATTCTTCTTCGTGAATTTAATATTTTCTATAGTAGCTATAGAACACAAACAAAAACATACATAAGCATACAACAGGATTGAATAAACCTAGGTCATAATAAATGAAAGCTTGCTTTTAACATATGTAATTATTTATGGTAGTAGGGTCTTCTGCTAACCTAAACAACATTGTATAAAAAGAACCTCTTGGCATTTATTAGCAAATTAATGTAACTCTTCTCACTAACAGTCAAGTCCACTCTTCTAATTTTCACATGGGTAGGATGACGAGTTCAAAAGAATGAGACTACAAGGGAATCAATGGTAAAGTGAAGAAAATATTCTAAACCCAAAGTCTCAACAGATGAACTTTGAGAAAAGTACCCTTAAAGCATTTAAAGGACTGATTAAAGACCTCTAACATTTTAAGACCTGTCATCCTATTGAAGAAGACTTAAGTCACAACAACCTCAGGCTCTAGTGCTTTTCCTTGAAAAAAGAAAATAGGCAACTGGTAGGAGTTATCCTAAATTGAAGGCACATTGTCTTGAATACCTAGATAAACCCCCAAACTATTAGCATGCAACTAAGAAAGGGTGACATTGGCCGATAGAGGATGTCCATTTGAAATTTAGAAAAAGGTAGGGTCTATTCAAGCTAGGAAGAATAACTTGTACATGTAAATAAAACCCAAGTTGCTTACCCTCTTTTTCCCATGGCAGACTCGTTCCTTGTCACCATAGGGTACTCATTCTACCTTATCCTCAAGACCCTCACTAACCAAGCTATACCTACTCCTGAGCTTGATTAGGTAATCTATGTGGTAAAATATAAAATAAAAAAGGGTAACTTCAGTATCAAACCAAGAAAAGTCTTGGGGAATAGTGGGTGCAACTACATTAGTGACAAGTGCGAGAATCTAGCAACTATTATGCAACGCCATGGTAACAGTTGGACTACCAATCAATGTGAACCCCTGGAAGGATACATGTCTCAAGATGAATAACCCTTAATAAATCTGCATGCATAATACAAATGAAGTGGCACGCATTAACTACGAGTAACGATGGCACTTTGGGAAGTATGAGAGTAGGTAAGAAGATGAGACATTGCCTAATCAAAAGATTGATGGGACATATACCCTTATTAATAAAATAAACTCTTCCTTGCCTCTCTCACCCAGTGGAAAATAAGTTGCAAAATGGATTTTAGTCCAAAACACCTTGGAAGAAGAGTGTGAAATTATTATTGTTGACTAGATCACAACAAAAAAACTAAATTACCGATGGGAACTAGCTGTCGCTAAATTCTAAAAGTCTGTCGTTATCAAGTTCAGCAACATCCTATGTTTTATCGCCAAAACCGATGTCGTTAATAGCTTTAACGACATCACGATATGTTCCATGACTGATTGACACATACATAGTTTATAGCAAATATTAGCCTTGTCTGTCACTAGTGGCCTTCTTCGTAGGTTGTTTCTTGACAAAGTTGACGTGTATAGCAACAAGTATACGCTAGTGTTAGGGACATCACTAAATATGATCCCTATTTCATCGCTAATACAATGGCAAAATCTAGCCAGATCCATGTGACATTATTTTAGTGATAAGCTTTGTGTCATCACTCTGCTTTTTAGTATTTTCATTACCAACGTTAGTGACATTGTTATGGTCTTGTCACTAAAGCATATCTTGATAAGCTCGTTGCTACAGTTATAAGTTAACAACGACCTTGATATCTCATCCTTGAGGTTGGTCTTGGTAGGGTTATCACTACTATTTTTCTTGTGTCTGCTAACGAAAGTTCATTGATTAACTCATTAACCCAAAATTACAGTTTACAAATTAAATTAATGATTAATTCTTGATTAAACACAATATTATAACACGAGATGCTAATTGATCTGCCGGTATAGGGACAGAGCAACTAATATCGATACCAGGGGATAACTCTCTCTTATTTGTTACACTGGTCCAATAGAGATATGATATTATACCTCTTAGTTCAATGGGAATCTAAAAGTCTTGTAGCTAGTCTGTTAAACCATTACATTGGTATATCACGTTAAGGGGCAAAAGAGGGTGTCACCTATAAAGATAGTCTGACGCCCAAGTCCATACCGGATAAATCAATATCAAAGCTTAAGTGAGGGTTGGTGAATGTATCGTAATAAGCAGCAAATACGTGGTATTTATAGGTTTGGATAGTTAGAACGTCCTACGTGGTGTTAGTACGGAATCTGTAAAAGTATGTAAAACTGACACAACGATAGACATTCTTCACATCCTCTATAGGTGTAAAAGCTGGTGTGTCCCTAACGAATCTCTCACTCTTTCTCTGACTTCATTCTTAAGAAACCTCAGTCAGGAAATTCGTATTTTGGGGGTTTAGTTGATGTCATGAGGTGCTTCACGGGAGTCGTCTACACGTTATAGACACCATTCCGATGTTTATTCTGTCTGGGCTAGTATGAGGCCCAGATTATTTGCCCGATAGCTTGTTGAAGTGGCTTGGGAGATGATTTAATGGCCTACATGCTGTGTTGGAGTAGCATAGCCGATGTCGCTAACAATTTTGATTTCTACCGTTGCCGGTGTTTTCTTTGGGAACTAGGGTTATGTGCGTTTTGATAGGTAACGTTCTGACAGGACACATATCATGTTGGGATTTATTGTGGTGTTTCAAAATTTACACACCTGTCAGACGGTATGTGAAATGTCACCATCATTGTATAATTCTTGTGTGTGTAGGCAAGTTTTGATAATGACAAACCAAAGGATGTCTTAAGCCAAAATGGAATAAGGACGTATCTCTAAGGCAAGGAAATAGTTCTAAGATGCACCTAAATGTAAGAAGTCCATGTATGGAGCTTCAAATCTAAGGGCTAGCAAGAGTTTTAAGTGTTGATGTATCTATGTGATTGACCTTATTGATTATTTTATTATTAAGATGTCAAAGATCCAAAGTGAGCAAAAGAAAAGTTGGACCGCATTTTAAAAAAATGTTTCTTTAGGGAACCAAAAATTGGACAATGTAAAAAATAAGTATTTAGGCCAAATCTGCATGGAATGGTCTGAACCATAGAGGAGACTAGTTTGAACCACTATATGTGTTTGAGGTTAGTTTTTAGGCCTTGTCTTATTTATGGAAACATGGATTATTTTTGGAAACTTGACATATTTTATTTCCTTATTTAGAGATGATTTTGTTCCTATAAATTAAGAGTCTGAGTTTCAGAAATATTCATCCCCTGACTCAAGTGTGCAATACATGAGCTAGTTTCTTCTCTCTTGTTGTCTTTGGTTTTTCTATAATAAGGTTCTTTTGTGATATTTCTTTTGGGTTGTGTTGTTGGACTAAAAATGTTTTTGGGTCTGGGGTGAGAGAAAAACTTCTATGGGATACCCTTGAGACGACTAAATCCTTGTTGGGATTGGAATCAGGGTTTGAGGAAAATTTTAACTTTTAGGCTGGTAATCTAAAAGTTGTAAACAAACATCCTTGTAACTGATTTAATTATAGTGAAAAATTCTAAGCCTTTGAGCTAGGAGACTGGAGTTATAATTTCTTTAAAACTAACCCTAGCCCTAGTCTTAAAGGGCTAATCTTCATTCTTCTTTTGTTGTGGTGATTGAACCAAGATACATCATTATTTGATTTTCTCTTCCATACTCTCTTTACATCATTTATTTATTCATTGCTATTTTTATTTACTTGATATTTTCTTCTCAAGTGTTTTCTTAAAGATCCTTATATATTAATCTTTTTAGTAAAAAGCTTTTTAAAATAACTATTCCTCTTAAACGCTTATGAAAAACATGAATATTTTCCATACTTAATTCACGCCCCTTCTTAAGTACGAGGCCACTTTCCAACACATTGTGTTGTAACCGTTTCCACGCCTTTTCAGTCTCCCAGCCTTGCCTATGAAAGGAGGAAGACTTCACGTCATTTTTATATATTTTTTCTATCGAACCTCTGCTACTTTGATGTTAACAAAAGTTTCCTCTAGTGTGATCTGAAGTTTTTGTTGGCTCACACAAAGAAAACCGTACATATCGTCCTCTATGAAAGTACCCTAGATATTGTCCATTTTCTCTATTAAATACGTAGTTGTTAAATTCTTAGATTTACACTCAATGGAGGGGATATAGTGATGGTGTTTCAAGTGATGAATTAGTGAAGATTTTATCCGAGACATCGTCGTAGTCGTTGGTGTATCCTAGTGTAAGCCACGGGTGAGACCACAAGAACTTCATCATATTTTACAGACTGGTGAGTATGATGCTTTCATGGCGGAGCTACCTTGGCCAACAAACACTAAAATTCAATTTCCATTGAGGAATGAAGAAATGGAGCGGTATATAGAAGAGCAATACATATTGTTCGCCCTATCTTTGAAATCCCATAAAACCATCCTTTAACCTTATAGGTTTTGCTAATGAGCTTGACGCTAGTGCTGAATATTTTTTGACTAGTGGTGTGACTTTTTACAGTTGTATCCCTTTCCTCAAATACATAGTAGTCTCAATGACATTTGAAGGTTACTTCAGAACAAAGTCGCCTAAAGTCGTGGCAACTTAGTCAAATATGATAGCACACCAGATAAACTAGACAATAGAGAAGGCTAAGGATCAATATATTTTGGTTCATGTCGATCCATTGAGCATTGCATCCAAGTACTCTAAGGAGACACACAACATCAAAGTGCCTAACTTAGAAATCTTATAGAGATTATTTTTCAACAGTCTCACCCCTCATCACAAATCGCATCTGCCACTAGCCAAGGTCCAGTACATTTTTATGTATGAGATAAATTTTGCCAATATCTATATTAGATTCCTCTTCATCGATTTTGAGATATAAATCTTGAGATTTCTTGATTGTGCCCCTAGCCAGCTTCACCCTAATGGCTGAGGTTTTAATAAAAGACCTTGGAAGTACTTGAAAAGTACTTCTACCCTGTCCCCACTATAGTTGTTTTTTTTTGTTATTGTGGTATGATGCGCCCAGGTAATAATGATGGCAACCTTGGCTATATAAACCTTCGCTACAACGCCAACATAGTGAACTTCAAGTCCTTCACAAAGTCAGCTAAGATAAACAACATCAACTTAAAACACGCCTTCGTTAAGGTAAAAGTAAAGAAGGGAAATCGTTGTTTTAGGAGAATTCAGACTTTTTAAACAAAAATTTACTCTAGTTGGACTCATGAACACTTCCTTCTCACAAGCAATGCTTACTCCTTCCACAAGGATGAGCTCTCGTTGAAGTCGAGGAAAGTGATTCATGCCCTCAGGGCATTCTCCAAGTTCAACACATTACTAGAAAAAATTGGTTTAGCCACCGAATTAGCCAAAAAATCCAATCATGACAAAAATCCTACTAGCCACGAATTTGGGTTTTCCGTGTCTAATTGGCTATCGAAAAAGTTTGTCACTAAATTAAGATAATTTGTAGCTAAAATCGGCCATTTGTAACTCATGATTACTATTTTATGATCAAACTTTTTCGTAGCTAATTCTATGACAATAATGGGATTCAATTCTATGGCTAATGGGCTAACTCGTTCAATATTTTATGGCTAATTAATTCAAAATTTATGGCTAATTCGGTAGTTATATCTAGGTAACTATATCAGCTACCTTATTCATTGTTGATTAACTAGTATATTTTTCTATCGCTAAATCGTCATTAAGTAGCGTTAGCTATGGACTAGCTAATCTGTCATTATTGGATTTAATTCCACGTAAAATATTTTTGATGATTTATAGCTAATTAGTCATTAATCTGCAATACTCAAACACCACACAAATTTTTCTCACTAATTTATCATTGATTTGTCAGTTTTCAATTAAAATTAGGAAAATAAAAAATTTTAAATTTTATAGTGAAAGAATAATAAGAATAATCTAAAATTGAAATAAAGCTTCAAAATTCACATCATCAACTGCACTAAAGAATTAATCCAAAAGTGGAAAGAAGAGGAAAAAACTTATAAAAACTGTATTCCTCATAATCAAGAATCCAAAAGCCTTTCCTAATTGATACATAAACCCTATATATAGATGAATATAAAACGAGGCTAAATAAGAGCCAACTTAGGCCCAAAACAACTAAAACAAGCAAATAGAAATCATATCCTTGCTGGCAGAAATCAAGGTCTAATTTACAACTTAAATATCTCTTAGGTTGCATATCCAAATAGCTCCTTGTTATGCATCAAGCTGAAGCCTCTAATGTTAGGTTTAAAACAAATGAAGAATTGCTTCAAAAGGAGACCTACAACTTAAGATGACTTGAAAGGCAAGAAAAGGTCATTAGGTCAAAATATTCAATTCTAATCAAAATAAAAAATGAATCCCCAATAAGATCCAGTTTATCAAATATCAATGATCAATATAATTTGATGGTTCAGAGTCAGACTTAGAAAGGAGGTTGAATAAGTCTTAGACTCGTATGCAGAATTTAAACTTTTAAAGCGTAAGTAATCAGACCTGTGAAACAGACCTTTTAAGAGCAAGAAAAGAGAAGAATGAACATAATCTATTTATACTGGTTCACTTCCAACATAGAAGCTACGTCCAGTCCCTTCCAACTTAAAGGATTTCCACTATCGTAAAATTTCCTTTACAATTTCAGCACCAGACTTGTACCACAAATATTCTTAACTCCAATAACCCCTGGATTAAACCTAAGTATTCTTTCAACAAGTTACTCCTGACTCAAATTCAAGTATTCTTTTGAAAGCCTCTTCAGGCCATAAATTATTTCCCACAGAAACTAAGGGCTGGTAATACACCAGACTTTTACACAATAACACATTTGAAAAGATAGATTGTGTAAGGTGTTTCTGAGAACTTAGTTTATAAAAAGATAAAAAGAATGAGTTGATACACTAAGTAAGATAGATAAAATGACCAAGGTCTGCTAGATGCAAAACAACAAAGAAAGTCTTTGTTTAAGAAAAAAGAGCAATGAAAAGAAAATGTTAATTATAGAAATTTGTTTTAAGATCACAGAGGTTCTCTCTTGTATCTTCGAATTTGAATTTCTTCAAATATATAGGTCACTCAAGATGACCGTTTGATAAGCTGGTGAAAAGATATAGCCATTGGAAATCCTTTGAAGGAGTTTTTGCTTGTTCGAAAGCACCAGACCTTGAGAAGATGATGAGATGCCAAAAGGTCTAGTATGAAGGAACTTTGAAGCTTGCATAAAAAAGGAGTTCCTTGAAAATTCAAAACATAAAGATCATTTGTTGGCTTTCTTCTTCTAATTAAAGCATAGAGCATATTGTTGTTGACCTTCTGTAACTTCCTGACATAAGAGCTTACTATAATAAGCTTTTTTGAAATGTGTAGGGTAGTTACATTGGTTTCTTCACAGGTTGCTTTGTTTGCTTCATTGTTTTGTCCTTTATCTTCTTTGATGATAAGCACAGTTATCCTTCCTAGGAGCTTGACTCAAAGCATCATAAAAAAGAGTTTAGTATATTGCATGATGAGTACTTGAAGTAATGTTCTTGTTGTTTCAAAAGTATGGGGTCTGATTGGTGGTTCAAAGATCTGAAATTTATTTAACCAGACTCTTTTTGGGCAAAGCCTAGAATCAAACCTTTTTGTCCTGATGACTCCCCCTTTCTTTTGTAACTTGTGTACTTTGAATTTGTTCCCTGAAACACTTAATTTGAACAAATTAGAATACATATGGACATGCTTTGTCTAATTTAAATGCCTTGATTTGTGTTATTAACAAATATTGGGGTTTAGTTATATTAATGCAACTTGGGGTCTGGTCAATGGTTAGTACCAATTTTATTTTAAACCAGATTTGGTTTCAACATAATTAAACCAAAGCAATTTAATTTATGCAAAAATCTAACTCCATTTAAAGGTACTAAAACAATGCATAATGTTCAATTAAAAGAGAAAGAAAGAAATACTCAATAAATTTATAATAAAATAGTGTCAAGGGTAGAAGTTTCATAGTATATGTGGAGGCCTTTAGAAAGCCCAGATAATAGAAGAAAAATATACCTCACACATACAAACATTAACTAAAAAAACTAAGAAGATTCGGGAGTAATGTGTTCTCTGTAAAATAGATGACACGGTGATATATTAGTATTTAAACTTTTCATGTAGTACACAATCTACTTAAACTTTTCACTGAGGAGGGATCAAACATACATACAAGGAGAGAATACATAGATAACATGGGATACAAAAAAACTAGAAGGGGATTCATTAGTTCTCATAGAAAAAGGAAACAAAAGTAGAGGAACAATTCATTAAAAGAAGGCAACAATAAAAATAAACATCATCATCACCTAGTTCCAAACACCATCTATACTAACCCTAACACCACCCCGGCCACCACTGCCAAACCACCACCTTATCACAACCGTGAACACCACCCATGACCACTTCACAAAACCACCACCCACAACCACACACCATAACCCTTTCCTTCATCACCTCTCCCGAAGCAACCACAATCGCGACCACCACCTCATAAAAGCACTATTCACAACCATCACCTCAACCTACTATCAACCACGAACCACCACCGAGGAGACCACGTTGCTACCTCTCTCTCCCTGTTTCTCAAGTCGTTGCCTCTCTCACTTTCTTTCTTAAATTCTCAAAGTATGATATGTGTGTGTTTAGTTTAGGGTTATCGTTTAATGTGTATTTTCGGGTTAGGCCAATAAAGTCCCTTAAGGGCTGAGGCCTATATGTTTTTTTTGAAAATCTATATTTTGAAGTGTATGTTATATTCATTTTATTTGTCCCATTGTCAATGAAAAATATAATTGTCCTAGTTGTAAGGCCTGGTTTCTATTAGTGTAGAAGGCGTAAGCTTTTCCATCTACATTTTTGTACTTTTAGCCACAAATTATTATATTAGCCATGAAAATTACAATACGTGGCTAATAAAAACACAAATAATAAATCTTCTTAGTATACATAATATTTTATGTGGCTAAATTCGGCATTCGCTTTAGAGTTTTCTAGTAATGAATGCTAACCAACGCCTGTGTGTATGTAACATCCCTGATCTTTTAGTAAAATTCTGAGTATCGGAAAATATTAATAAATGTTTTAGAGATTTATTTGATGTTTTTATGAATTATTATTAAGATAAATGCAATTATAAATAATTAAATGTTGTGAAAATAAATAAAATTATTTGATTGATTAATTACAAACAGGTTAAATGAGGTGGGATTAGAAGAAGGTAAAAGTTTAATTAAAAATTTTAATGAAAATATAAAAAAATAGGGAAAAGATAGTTTTGCCCTTGAGCTTTAAATAATAAAGATCTCCTTTCTTCTTCCTCATTATCCACGCGAGCTTTCTTCTCCTTCTGTTTCTTCTTCTTCTTCGTTTTCTCCTCATGCTGCCAAGCTGCATGCTCTGAGGGAAGGCTTCTTCCGTGTCAAAACTTCAAACGAACCCTATTTCTGTGATCGTGGTTTCGAGGTGAGTCCAATGAACCGTTTAAATTGGGTTATCTCATCTCTTTCATTTTCTCCTTTGGACCGAATGGTCATGTATGGCGGGGTAAGGTTCTGTTTTCCACTCCTCTAGTGTGTGTGAGCTCGAAAATGGTCATTAGAGTAGAGGGTGGTATGACGTTAATGAGTTTTGCATTCCGACCCCCGTAGGTAGCAAAACGAACATCGGAGGACTGAGTGTCAAAGCTGGTGTTGGATTCGGAGGTGAAACCGTGAACCCAGCGCTTAGAGGACATAATCGGCATCAAGAGCAGATCGTTGAAGCTTGAAATCAAGGTAAGGGGGTGTTCGGGTTATAATTAATTAGAATAGGATATATTTTGGGTTTGAGTCGTTGAACTGATTGTGAACATGGTAAGAAATATTGCTGGATGAGTTGTAAGTGTATGCATATGAATTGTGCATGGTTTATGATGAATGAGAGATTAAAGTGCTTTGCATTGTGATGGTTCAATGTGTATATTGGCGTTGTGATGACAAGCTTGATAAGTAGGTCGCCCAGTGGCAATGCGATGACGGGCTTGACGAGTAGGTCGCCCATTTGATGAGTATGTTCTATTGTTGATGGCCACTTGTTATATAATATGATGAATGTGAATGATATATGTATGATTATGTGGTGTGGATGGTCGACGGTATGCATAGCCCCTCGTTTCCGGCTCCCGTGGTTTTTGTGCCCAGTTGAGCTACCCAGTGGTCAAGTAGGACCCAGTGGTTGAGGTGGAGAGTCAAGCAGGACTCGGTAAACCAAGCAGGGTTCACGGGGTGTCAAGTAGGACCCCCAGCTGAAGGTCGATCCTTTAGTATCCGGATACTAGGAGTCAATTTTGTCTGAGAGTTAGTGGTGACAATTGATGAATTATTAGTATTATGATGATGTGTATGAATTGTCATATTTTCTGAGTGTGAATTGTTATACTTGCCGAGTATGAATTGTTATATTTGTCGAGTGTGAATTGTTATACTTGCCGAGTGTGGATTGTTATATTTGCCGAGTATGAATTGTTATACTTGCCGAGTATGAATTGTTATAATTGCCGAGTGTGATTGGCTATAATTGCCGAGTGTGATTGGCTATAATTGTCGAGTGTGATTTGTAATTTGAGGATAAAGCAATCGGATGGAATTTATACACATGTATCTTGTTATTTAATTTCCGTTCTAGATTAATTATGATGCCAAACACTTACCCTTGCTGTGGTTTTCAATTTAGTAACCAGTGACAGGGAAGAGGTCGGAGCCCTGGAGGTGCGCCAAGCGGAAGATAGATGCCAAGAAACCGAGTGATTGTGAAATGAATTGTGTGTAATGTATAATGAATTTTCCGAGTATGTGATGCCATACTATGTTGCTTGTGTATGTTGACTAATGTGCATATGAATTATGTTGCTATGTGACCGGTATTGATTTTCATGAGTGAATTTGCGTTGCTATAGTAAAGTCGATTACCGGACGAATCTCTCCCGAGCGGATCTAGTCTTATCCGAGTGAAGGCCGGGGGAATTTGATCATGTGCCTATTTCGCTCAGGCGAGTATCCCTCGCCCCCTTCTGAGTGGTTAGAATGTTTTCTGAGTGAGGAATGCCCAAGAGATCCACGTCCGAGTGAAGTAAGATTAGAATGTTTCCAAGTGAAGTATGGCCGAGAGATCCACTTCCGAGTGTAGACAGATTATAATGTTTCCGAGTAAAGTATGGCCGAGAGATCCACTTCCGAGTGTAGACAGATTATAATGTTTCCGAGTAAAGTATGGCCGAGAGATCCACTTCCGAGTGTAGACAGATTAGAATGTTTCTGAGTGAAATATGACCGAGAGAACTCTTTCTGAGTGAAGGTTAAGATATTCCCGAGTGAGATACGACCGAGAGGACCAGTTCCGAGTAAAAGACTTGTTAATTTTCCTTGTAGGTCCCGTTGTTCGCTCAGGTTTAAAGTGTAGAATTCGCCCAAGCGAGTCGGAACTCGCCTAAGCGACCTTCACGAGTTTTGTTTAAGCGAATCAGGGTCTCGCTCAGGCGAATGACCCCTGTCTTCAATTTCTTCTTCCACTAATTGTAATTAATTCCATTTTATTAATTGATTTATTCACTATTTTCTATTATTTTGAGTATGCTTAAGAAAAATAAATATTATTTTATATTAAGACCTAATTAATTTTCATTAAACGTGAAAAATTTATGGTGAAAAATGATTAAATGGATATAAATAAATGTAATATTGATGCGCATCCTCACAGTGTACCAACGCATCATTGACTTACATCTCCCATAACCCAAAAGTATTTTTTCCATCATATTTCTCTAAACTTGACATTGCAACCATGTGTACAACATTGTAAATGTGCAGCGGATCAGTTCCTAGAAAACAGAGATAGGTCACAACAAACACGCTTAAATAGTAAGTCTTTCCTTACCTAAAATCTTTCAAAACCAGCACTTACAGTAACACATTTTTCAGCAATCAAGGAAATTCTCAATCGCACAAAGAATAAATCTTTTCTAGTGTGGAAGTTCGGACAAGGCTGCAACCGTAACATACTAAGAAGTTTCATCATACTTAACTATAAAACTTTGATACCACTTTTAGAAAATTAGATCTATTTCCTTCAGAGGATTTTCATTAAAACATAGAGAAATAATATATGCGGAAAATGCAATCATCATATAAGAATATTACGTGGAAAACCATAAAACTAGAGAAAAAGCATAATCGTTGTCAAAACCAAAAACCAACATTATGTAAAAATTCGTACATCACATAAAACCTCCCACTCAACCATTACGTACACTCATACTCTCCAAAACTCTCATCTCACACCATTCTAACATAAGAATATAACAATAGAGAATAACTTAAAGTGTTTTCAGGTATTTCTCACTAGTGTTTAAGATCCCAATACATTCATTTATCACAATAGATGTTTACACTTTGTGCATTTAAATACAAAGGCCTTAGGCCTATATATCACATACCCCCTATTCACAAGTCCAAACAATGTGGGACTTCTTCAATCAACTCCAAAGAATTTTTTTCCTTAACCAAGTTATATGGAGTTAGGTGAAGATTATTTCAGGGCATGAAATTTTGTTATGGTAAGGTAAAACCATTGCTTTAGTCTTTATATGTAACACTAAGTTTGGGTTGGTTCTTTTTATATATATTTTTATCCGAATCGATTCCCTATTTTAAGGCCTGTTTTCACGTCGGTCCTTTATTTTGTTCTAATCTTACCAGTCTTTTATATTTTTTAAATGTTTTATATTTGTCTTCCTTCTATATTCTATTAGGTCGTTTAATAAAGTTCTTTTGTTCCAACTTTTACCATGTGTGTCTATTTTTAGTTCAAAATAATTATAGGTTATTATTATTAATTAAAAAGGACATCATTTGTTTCAATAATTTTATGAATGTTGAAAAAATTATAGATAAAAGATAAATGTGAGATGTTTTGAAAATACAAGGGACCGATTTAGTTAGAAAAAATGTAAGAGACTAAATTAAAATAAATCTTAAAAGTAAGGGACCAATTTGGATAAAAGAAAAAGATAAAAGATGAACTTAAATTAAATGTTAGACATAAAAAATCAAAACATGGATTTAGTTTAAAATATTTATTTTAATCATTTTTAGAAGACTAGAACATGTTTTTATTTTTGAGTAAGTTACATCTACACATTTTAACTATTTTTTCCCCTAAAGGTTAAAGTTGGGAAGTTAAATTTCTACGAAACTACAAGAAGTCATTTGCTAATTACATATGCTCCTTTTATCTTTTGAAATAACATTAAAGTTGGAAAGAATTGCAAGAACTAAAATTCAAATATTGCTTCGTACCCTTTATATATATGTCAAATACTTAATTTTAGGGTAAAATATACACATGGTCCCCCACGTTTTATAAAAGTCACAATATGGTCCTATAAGTTTATTTAGTAACAGTCTGGTCCCTAACGTTGTTAACTTGTGTCAACGTTTTCCTTTTTTGTAACGCCGTTAAAAGGGTGTGGTTAGACATTGACCTGGCATGAGTTGTAGGTGACATGGTATTTTTTTTTGCAATAGATCCGTTGGAGGGTTTCTTTTTAAGAGAAAGAAAACTAGGGCATTTGGATTAAAGTTGATCTTCTTCTCCATCGTGTTCTTCATCTAGTTTATTATCATCTTCTCCATCTGCTTCTGAGGCTTCATTGTGCATCTTCGTCCTCCATCTGAACTTGCAAGTGGCATTTTTTTTGCTTGTCCATCTCTTTTGGTATGGATTCCCAAGTTTCATTCTCGAGGAGTGGAACGAGTTGGATCAATCGAAGGACAGTGAGTGGGGTTGAAGTTCCAATTTGTGGATGTCTCGAGGAAGCTGTGTTATGCACTGCAAAGACAAGTGAGAATTTTGGTAGACGTTTTTGGGGCTGCAAAAAATACAAGGTATAAACAAAAAAAAGTGTTAGAAAATGAGGTTTTTTTTTATGGTTTAGGGTTTTGGTTAATTATACATTTGATTTGCAGGACGGTGAAGGTTGTGGTTTTTTTGAATGGAAAGAATTGGGAGATGTGGCTATGGTTGATAAAGAGTTGTTGATACTAAGATTGAGGAGGAAACTAGTGTCCATGCAAGGAGCATTGAAGAAGCTAAATAAGATGAATAAATTACTGCTTGTGATCCTAGGTGTTAGCTTTGTTGTGAATTGTTGGTTTGTATTTATGGTTTTTTTCATGGTTGGGGGTAAAAAGGACAGAGAATTGTACTGAGTAGTTGGTGTGTTGGTGGGGTTGAGGTTGTACTACAAATGTATCTGCCTTTGCTTAAATTAATGAAAGTAACTTTGGTGGTTATTTATTGTGCAAATTTGATTTTACTGGTGTATTTGTTGTGCAAATATGCCAATAAAGGGGAACCTTTTCATTACAATTAGCATGAATAAGAATAGCAAATAAGAAGTCAATATATGATACCTATGCAAATGTCAATCAGTTTCAACATTGTCAAGCAAAATGAAGTTCCAAAAATGTAAATCAGAACCAAAAACAACAAATGTGAAGCAACCCAACATTGTCAATTACAAGGAATTATCAATTACAAATGTAAATCAGAACCAAAAACAGCAATTGTCAAGTAATCCAACGTTGTGAATTACAACCAAATAAAAACATCAATGGCATGAATCTAAATTAGTTCCAACAAAAGCCTCCTAAATACAAGTTCTGTTGTCTATTTTTTTCTCCTAACCACAAGCTTCGGTCTAATGGCAGCTTGGATGGGTGGTGCTGTCACAGCCCTTGCTTGTGACCTGGTTGTAATTCCCCATGAGCTCCTGGCCTGTGACCTTGTGAAACGACCTGGTCCAGAAATGACACCACCAGTACACGATGCAGTTATGATTTTGGGCCTTTTGGATAATGGTGCCTCTGCTAACTGTTGAGTCTCACACTGTCTTGGTGGTTTAAAAGGTGCATTAAATGTCCTATTCCTTTTGAGGTTTGCTAGGTTATGACCGTTGGATGGGCCCGTGGTGCTGTTCTGAGTCTGGGCAAGAGTGCTGGTCTGAGATTGAGATGGGCCTGTTGTGGTTTGAGACTGGGATGGGCCTGGTGGAATAGTGGTCTGAGTCTGGGTTGGGCCTGCAGGAGTTGTGGACTTAGGTATATTCTGGGGTGCAGCAGTTGGTGGCCTTGGAAACTTGCATGTCTTCTTGTTGTGGCCAAACTGACTACAATTGCTACATTTCTGAGCCAGTCCTTTCTTTGTTAACTGGGAAGAATTCTTCATTATCTCCTCAGGACCCTTTCTTCTTGCTTTCTTTGGCCTTCCTGGCATTGTTCTGATTGATGGAGAGATGACATCTGGATATGGGGTCTTCTCCCACAAGTCTTGACCATTGCAAGGGTATATGACTGAGGTATAAACCTGGGCATATAGATCTCTTCTGAAATATGGAGGTATATAGGTTTCAGGCCTGTTATTGCCCACATTCATTCCAGCAATGGCATGACAACAAGGTATGCCAGTCAGTTGCCACCTCCTGCAAGAGCACTCTTTCCTCAGCACTGTCCTCAAATGTAATATCTAAGACACTGTCATCTTCACTTTCAACTCCCCCTTGCATTTGAATATCATCACTGGCACCCTCCTAAACTCCTTCCTGCACCATTTCATCATAACCAGCAACCTTATCACGTCCCCCCTGCACTTGCACATTATCCCCAGCACCCTCCTCAACTCCCTCCTGTACCTGCACATTATCCCCAGCACCCTCCTCAACTCCCTCCTGTACATGCACATTATCCCCAGCACCCTCTTCAACTCCCCCTTGGACATGATCCTCAATGTCCTGAACCAGATCATCACCATGCACATGATTATCATCCTGCACTTGATCTCCACCCTGCACGTGTTCATCATAACTAGCACCCTCATAACCTATACCCTCAACAACCACTGCCTCCGAAATGGCATGCACTACATATATCTCTACCATCCCCATTTACTTTGACAATTTACATATCTCTATAGCCCCATTATCATCTTTCAGTTCCTTTAAACCATGTTCACACCCTTCCGCAGGGGCTTTATACCACAAACCACTAACATCAATATACCCCATCTCCTTAACGAGTCCTAATGCTTCAAAATAGCTCCACCTATCAGCATTAATGTCCCAAATAGAACTCTTCCCACCCTCGTATTTACACTTAAAACCATGCCTAACAAAGTTACCCCCATGAATAAACTCTACTTGAAACAAATCCATGCCCTAATTCAAAAAACACAAATGCAAATTACAATGGGCAAATTATTAAACCTATCATTACACAGTACACAATACACAGTCCAATCATGCATATAAACCCAACGAAGAACTTTTGTTTAGACGCGTACCTTCTCTTGCGATAGAGACAGTCCACACGACTTGAAATGCTAATCGCTGATGACGTAATGTCTTCTGATACCTCCGACAACCACAATCGTTCCTCCGTTCTCCACAACTTCCTTCGACCACAAGTTTTGAAACACCTTTGGAGAGAGAGGGAATTCCAGCAGTCTCCTTACTTTTCCCTCTTCCTACACCGTCTATCCACGTTGATGACACGTATGCAAGACGTTGGTGACACGTAGGCCTGCTCTGTCTTGCATACTAATGGCGTTACAAAAAAGGAAAACGTTGACACAAGTTAACAACGTTAGGGACCAGACTGTTACTAATTAAACTTATAGGACCATATTGTGACTTTTATAAAACGTGGGGGACCATGTGTATATTTTACCCTTAATTTTATATTTACTTTACAAAATTTATATTATTTTTGAGAACATTAAAATCAGACAAAACATATTTAAAGATTACTTGAGAACAATACTCCAGGCAATAAGATTCTTAAGAAAGTCATTTCTAAAGATTTAGTATCTTAAAACTTGAAATAATATGTAAATCATATAAAAGAGAAGAGAGAATGTTATGAATATTTGAAGAATGAAGAAACCTAAAGTTGAAAAATAAAATTTTTTATTAATTGGTTATTGTGATTTAGCTTGTAATACAGATTGAGATTATGAGAAAAGTATTTGAGTTGAATTTTTATTAAACATATTTATTAAGGGGAAGGAGAAATTTAAATGTGTCTATGTTGTAACAACGATTGTTTTCGTAGAAAATAGTTACGGTTAAAAATAAATAAATGGAAATTCTTGACGTGTGGGTTAGTGCTGTCACCCGAGGTTTGTTGGGCCATATCAAATTGGGCTTCAGAATAGACATAAATCATCACTTCGAGTTCGACAAAAAAAAGGTTATCCAAAAAAAAGTTCGACAAAAAGGATTCCACCAAAAAAAAAGTTCGACAAAGAAGAAAATTGTTTTGTTTTAGAAGGAATAGGATTCGACTAAAAAAAAAAGAAGGAATAGGATTGCCCCAAGGGTAACAAAAAAGCAGAAAAGAAAGGGTTTTGCATTTTTACTCTTGTTGATATTCAACGTTATCTATTGCAAATGCAATTCCTCCTCAGAAACTGGGAATTGGATATTCAACATTAACTATTCTCTGCAATTCACTCTCACTATGTTTTCTTCCCCTTCATCTTCTTCTCCTTCGGGTACTCCATTCCTTTTCAAATTATTTTCTTGCTTCTCATTTTTTTGTTATCATTTCAAATTCAATGGTTTCAATTTCATTCCCCAATTGTAAACAAGCACAAGATAGGATTTTAGAGTTGTTAATTGTTATTATGCTAAGATGTTTTGCTCCATTTCACTGTTTTGTGGATTTTCAATTCATTTACTTGAAAACCTCGTGCAGTTATGATGCTTCATGAACAAGCTGCTCCCGCAGTTTCCTCATGGCCTTCTTCTAGTTTTTCATCACAGCATTTTCCTACCTCCGTTCTTTCACAAGAGCAGCGTGATGATTCTAAGCCTTTGCTTCATGTCTATAATAAGGAGGTTCAATTTTTATGTTATTTAGAGTTGTTTTTAATGCATATAACAAGGTTCTTTATGCATATTTTTAGTTTTGTTGTATGTGTTATCAATTCATCTCTACTTTGTTTAATTAAAGGCAACATTGAATACAAAGCAGATGGATATGAGTCCAGCTCAAGAAAAGGGTAACATGGGCAATGCTGACCAGTTAGTGCATGACTTTGTGCAGCAGTTGCATCTGCGGTCTCATTTACAGAACTTGTAAGTTAAACCGAATTGCACTCTTGTGTTAATTTCATCGCTTGTAATTGCTAATTTGTATTTTTGTGCATCTAAAGTTATGTCCTTGTATGGTCTATTGCAGATTGACTTGTTCTCCAACGACAGATATTGCTGCTTCTTCAACTTTGCGACCTTTTGATATTGATTCGGAGAGGCCTGCAGATGGCCTTCTTGGGAATGCTATTTATCTGGCTAAGGAAGCTTTGTCAGCCTCAAAAAATGCAGCTTCAGTAACTGAAGAGATGAAATCAATTGACTCTGAAGATGATGATCCACTTCCTTTTTGGTTAGTTCTTTCTTGTTGGTTGACTCTGACATCCTTAGTTCTATTATTCTTTCTATAGGGTAATTTGGTTAATTTCTGAACTGCACCATTCAGTCTGACATCAACAAGTTTGGCTGACTCTTCACTGGAAAAGAATAAAATTGTGAGGTCAACACGGATTATTGAAAGACGATCTAAACAGAGAAGAAAGTCAAAAGTTCTTGATGAGGAAAGTTACCTTGCAAGAAAGTCCGATGTACAGGGAAAGCTACATTTAGAAAAGAAGTTAAAGGAAAGGATTGATCAATATGACCCCCTATGCTTGTTTTTGTCGGGTCTTGAAGCAAAGCAACTCTTGACTCTTGAAGAAGAGTCTCAATTGATTACTCAGCTACAGGTGTCACCTGAAATTCCATATTTCTTTAAATGCATGATATTCTCCATTAAGGATCTTCTTTTGCCATAATGTGGAATATTTAACAGGATTTATTGAGATTAGAAGAAGTAAAAGTAAGGTTTCAGTCTCAGTTCCGGCGGGAACCAACTTTGGCTGAATGGGCTGATGTTGTGGGCCTTAGTTGTTTTGCCCTGCAGACATATCTTCGTTGTGGTAAAAGAAGCAAAGAAAAGCTGTTTCATGCCAATTTACGCATGGTAGTTCACATTGCTAAACATTATCAGGGACATGGTCTCAGCCTTCAGGACTTATTGCAGGTATCCTCTGGGAAATTAAAAGTCTCCATTCCCCCACTACCAAAGTCTGGTTATATTTCCAGACTCTTGGATAGTTATTTTTAATGCTTAGTTTGCTGCTATGTGTTGTACATTATCTTGAACAAAAAAAATCATAAAAAGTATTTCGCTGAAGTTGAAGCTGCAAGCCTGTAATTGGGTAAAAAAAGCTCCCGCTAATGGATTTCTTCTTCTTTTAAAGAATTGTCACAATGATTACCTTAATACATAATTTTCAGCTACATTTTACATTCCTTTTCCTGTGATATTATAGGAAGGAAGTAAGGGTCTTATGAGGAGCATTGAAAAGTTTAAACCTGAAGCTGGTTGCCGGTTTAGTTCTTATGCATACTGGTGGATAAGGCATACAATTAAGAAGGCTATATTTAAACACTCCAGGATGATCCGTTTGCCGGTAAAAACAATTTCTATATTTCAGCATAATGTAGTTAGCCAAATTTAACCTGCCTCCTTCTGAAGTGTCAGTATTCATCAAATTATTTTATGTTGACAGAGAACAAAACAATATTACCATTGCATTAACTTTTTAGTAGTATGCTACTGTGTAGAAAGAGTTAATTCTTTTCTGTAACATGGAGTGGTTGTAATTTCTCCAGGAGAATTTATATAGCCTTTTGGGCAAGGTCACAGAAGCAAAGAAATCTTGCATTCGAGAGGGGAATTTTCACCCCACCAAAGAGGAATTAGCAAGAAGGGTAGGAATAACAGTAGACAAGTTGGAAATTTTGCTATTTGCCTCGAGAATTCCTATTTCAATGCAGCGAACTGTGTGGGCAGACCAAGATACAACTTTCCAGGTAGGGCCTTCAAGTAAATATGTTTTTTCCCTGCTATGCTATGAGGTTATTAGATTTATAATTTGAAAACAGGGAAAAGAAAAACTCTATTGATATATATATTTTTAGAACAGCTGAAGTTTATTCAGCTTCATATTTTAAATTGGAAAGTGCCTGTGCCAATCTTTGAAAAGGCAAATTGGTGGAAATCAAATTGGAAGAAAGCAAAGATGAAAATGTATTGGACTGCATTAATCATCTCAAATCCGCATAGTTATTGAGTTATGTTCTGTGTGCTGGTTTTCTTTTTTATAAGCTAAAAAAGTTTATTATAAATGAGTACTAGAATACTCAAACCCATTCTAAATAGAAGACAATATCTGTATATAATTTACAAGTTTCATCCACCCATAAATGCTAATCTTGTTTATAACTTTATATCCACAAAATACATAGCCCCACTAGAAAATGAATTATTGTGTGTGATGTAGCTAAAAGGTTTTTAAGGGTGTCAATGTTTCCAACAATAACAGAAAAAGATAAGCTTGGGAAGCATGGCACAACCTAGACATAGCATATCAATCAAACTGAGCAAACTAATCAAATGAAATCAGCTAGTTTGATTTGGTTTCTCTACTGATTGTTTTGGCTTAGTTTTGGACTAAACTGAACCAGTCCATGTTGTATTGCATACGTATGTTTCTCACATCATGTCATGTGTGCCTTATATACTTGGTTGGATTTGGAACGCCAATGAACTATGGTTTGTGAACTGTGAAATTTGCTTTTGTTTGAGGTTGATCCTCAGGCTGAACTAGACAGTCTTGACTAGACCATGGTCATCCCTAACTATATATGTCAGAAGTAGTGATTAAATTTAAGTCACTAGACTATTTGGTTATTTGAATCTCCATGGTACACTTGCTTTACTAATCGTCTAAAATTCTCTTGTGTTGATTGAAGTGGCTATTCATTTTGGTCCCCCGAGTATTCTACAAAATCTTATTCACACTTCCCTATATTTGTTTTAAGCTTGTGTGTTAGCATCCTTGCATTTGTTTTAGTATTGTGATGCCGCTTTGGTGTAAATTTCTGTTAAGCTGGTCTCCAAATGTTGAAAGATTTTGGATATGGTCAGAATTAGAAAAGACCCTCTGCTTTTGTTGTGCAATGTTTTAAATTCATCACAATTTTATTTTGATGGCAGGAGATTACTGCAGACTCTACAATTGAGATCCCAGAAGTGAGTGTTGCAAAACAGCTAATGAGGAGGCATGTGCTTAGCCTCCTAAACATCTTAAGCCCAAAAGAGAAGAGGGTAATCAGGCTAAGATTTGGTATTGAGGATGACCAAGGGAAAACTTTGTCAGATATTGGCAAGGAATTTGGTTTGTCCGCAGAGAGGATTCGACAGCTGGAGAGCCAAGCATTGGACAAGCTCAAGCGTTGCCTTGTTAGTCAGGGTCTTGGTGCATATGTAGACTTGCTTGTATAGACAAATATACACAGATTATGCAGTTCATTTTTTTGGTTGTGACAATTTTTTCTAGCCAGGTACAAAAGCAATAACTATCAACCTTGGTAATTATGGATGACCAAGGGTAGCCAAGCCCAGCATTTGCGTTGTTCACCTCATGCTATAGAGTATAGGCTGTCAACCGTGCGTAAATATGTCCAAGCCCAGCATTTACCTTGTTTATCTGATGGTGGAATACAGAGCTCAAGCCAACTTTGTTGAATTTATTTTTCTTTTGTCTAAAAATAGAATTTGTTTTCCCATGTTTATGTTATGAATTATGATGAGGGATATATTACTACCTGCTGATCTCTTCAATCTTATACTTCCAACAACTGCATATTACACTTGTCAATACATTATTTAATAATTCCCATTTTTAGACACTTAAATAATACTAACATCTTTTATATTGTTTTAATCCTCTTATTATATTATATCACCGATCATATTAATTACTTATGGATTATTTATTTATTTATACCAAATAACCTTTATCTTTATTTTCTTTACAAACCAGATTTTTACACTATACTTAGTGGGCACTAAGTGTTTGCTAAAATCACTATACTTTAGTCCTTTAACTTTAGTGTTAGTTGCACTTTGATAATTCAACTTAGTTTGATCTATTTGATCCTTCACGTGTCAAAAACTGGTCATTGTGTGTAAAATATCACTATTTTGTTTGTCGAAACATATTAAATTTATCGAGTTGACTTGTCAATTGGCTAAAAAAAATGAAGTAAATAATAGAATATTTAAAAGGCATGTAAAAATTAAGATAAAGACGAATGAACTAACTTGAGATTTTGGTATTAGAACCATATAAAATAGCTTTAAGATTTCTATTATTATTATCTTCAAAGAATAAATAAATCATAGGATCGATTTTTTTTTTAACAGGGATTGAAATTTCAAACTTATATATATTTGTTATAATTACAACTAATATCGGGTGAGGTGTTTTTGTTTGCCCACTAACCCGAAAGGGTTTTAAGGGGTAATGGATCGGGTCAACTTGTGGATTAATGAGATCTTTTTAAAAAATTATGTTAACTTTAATTAACAACTCAATCCTAATTTTTCTTCTTTCTTTCTCAAAAAAGTAAGTTAGTTAACTCTTATTTATTAAAATTAAGTATATCTCAATTTTTGTGCTTTTTAAGTTATTAATTTTTATTGTTTTATCTTTTTTTAAGTAGTAAACTCATCAACCTATATCACTAGTAAGTAGTAACCCATTAAAATAAGAAGTTTTTGTTTTTTCAAACAATAAATACACCTCATGCCTATCATAAAAATGGGGCAAGCTAGAAAAGCTAACCTGTTTTCAATAGGTAGTTAAACCTGTCCCGCCTTACTTTTAGTGAGTTGATGGTCGGGCAAGATGAATTAGCGTGTTTAGACAAACTTAATTAGAATATGATAAAAAAGACTGTTTTGTTTAAATAATAAGAAAAGAAACACAAATTTCATAAGAGAACATAGATTTCGATAAATAAAATGATAAACTTTAATACATAGAAGGACCAAAGTAACACATTTTTAAAACTCAAGATTAAAATAGACCAAACTAAAATTTGAAGATTAAAGTGAAATTAATTTTGAAGTTAGAGATAAAACAATTTTTTTTGCCAAAAAATAGTATCTCTTTCTATTATAAATTTGAATATTTAATCTTAAACAAAAATACATTTTAAAGAATTATTCCTTTATTCATTAAATTACATGATTTCTGCTGCATTAATTCTTTGCTTTTTTATTAGCTTTATTTCATTTCTATCAAATATTATTATTTAAACTAATTAATTAATTCCAATTAAATTTTTAATCTTAGTAAATAATACTACCTCTGGTTCCAAATATAAGCAAATTTTAGTGGAATTTTTTGTTCCCTTAATATAAGCAAAATTAGACTTTCCCAATGTCATTAAATGCTTGTTTACCAAATATGTCCCCATTACAAATATTTCCAAGGCCACTAATTCTTCATGTAATAAATGATACTAAGGGTATTTTAGAAAATTAAATCAAATAAGTGGTAACATTAATGCAAATAACTATCTCCAACTACTATTTTTAATATGTGTAAAATTAGATATTTTTGCTTATATTTGGAACCGGAGGTAGTATTAAATTGACAAGCATAATATTAAATGCTTTTATTTAATTTCTTTATTTTCATATATTTGTTCACAAAACAGGTCTATTTTAAGTTGGTTCTATTATCTTACCAACAAACATCGAATTTTGCTTGCCATATCAATATATGCACGGGCAGCACTAACCTAGAATAAGAGCCCGTTTGGATGGCTCATTTGGTTGGTCAAACCTCGGTTTGACCAACCCCAAAAATAAATCCTACGGTCAAACGGAGTTTTGACTATCTCGAACGGCGTGAAGGATCAATATCAACCCTTAAATTTCTCCATTTCCCCAACTCCGTTTCCCCAACTGGAAACCAAACGGACCCTAAGTCCCTTACCAACAAGTGACTAATTTAAATGGCACATATTTACTCTCAAACTTTGAATTATATTTTCTCAAACTTTGAATTATATTTCCTATTGAGGGTCTTTTATTGTAATCCTCAATTTTAAAGGTTAAAATATTTATTTGGTGTGTCTAATAAGAAGTTAATTTATTGTGTAATTCAATTTACCCTTTAATCATTATTTATCTTTTTTTTGGTAACAAGGAATATTAATAATTATGAATACATCATATTTGAATGTATAACGAATCATACAAATAATTTTTAGAAAACAAAAGACAAACAAATGAACAAGAGACACAAGAGATGAAAGTCCTTTGTGACAATATTGAAATGTAATGTTTTGGAGTGTTGCACGAAATTCTAAATATATAATGAATAATCTAATAAATTAAAATGACATGTCGAGCTACAAATCAATTTGGAAAAGGAATTTTAAAATTAATAACTAAGTTAACATAGTAATGATGATGGCTACTCTTGGATGAACCACCTTGATATTTATGTCATATCTCATAAATGATTTGCCTCGCTTGGTTCACCTCTTCCCACATATTCCTATTCTAGGGCTTATAGGAGGATTAACGTGCCTCGATGTGAGCTAACTTAGAAGACTTTGTCGAACCCTAGGATCCTTACATTTTAAATTTCTAAATTTTAAATGACGCAACCAAATTTGTCTCAAGTCCTAAAAAAAATAGACAAAGTCCTCTCTATAATATGATCAAACCAAATACTAATCTAACACAATAACATCGCATTTCAATAGAAATAGAAATCAACATTTTTTCAAATGCATCATAATGTAAATCATCTATTCTAGAGTTCTCTTATAAATATCCTAATAAACTTTAAAGCATAAAATTAAAAGAGGCAAAAAGGTCATTAACCTTCACAGTTCTTCATCAGGATCATAATAACTTCACCATTTTTTCAAATGATCTACTTTGCAACTCAAAATTTGTAAATAAAGGTTTGAGAGAAATTATGAGAAGCTAACATTTTTGTGAGGGAGAATGAGGGAGAAAGTTGCACGATAGTTATTTATTCAAATCTAGCATAAATTTTAACCAACGCTTCATAAAGATGGCCAACCTAATGCTAATTAAAAAGAAATCTTGGTCCTTCATGTTCAATATGCAAAACTAGACCATTAATGTGTAATGTCATTTGAGCTTTCTTTAATGTTATTATTTAAAAATCATATAAATTGATGTTGTTATGAATGAGGCAAAGTTGTTGGTTTTCATCTTTTAAGAAGCTTTCATATGATGTAATTTTTGTCATTAAAACTTGACCGATCATTAACTTGGTTAAGATACTAAATTGATGGTTAATAAATCAGATCGATGATGAATCTTTGATTATACCAGTCAATTAATAAGATATATTACAAAGTAAAAATAACATAGTTTAGTTAATTATGTAATTAACTGACTCAAACAATTTAGCCGAGTTGCTAGTTCAACTGGTCAAACCACTAATTCTCACTAATTTATACACAGAATTGGTTTGATAACATACCCAACCCAATCAAACTACTAATTCTTAAGAATCAGATTAAGAGTCACTCGTTGAACTGACAATTGAATCATAGTTGAACAAGTAGTAATAAATTATTATTATTATTTTATATATAATAATAATAAGTTATACAAAAATAATATAATATTCATAAAAAATTTAACAAGTGCATTAAAATTTAAATGTCACATAGTAAAAAAAGTTCAAAATAGTATATACTTTACCATAACATGCTTAAAAGGTTAAAAAAACACTAGTCTAAACCAAGTAAAATAAAAAAATTAAATTAAGTGACTTGGAGTAAAAACCGATTTTTTTTTACCGGTTTTGGATCGATTTTCTAATTTTTGACCGATTTAATACAAGACCGATTTTTTGACACATCCGAATTGATAAGAGCTGTGATCCCTAGTTCAATCGGTCCAACTGATTAGTCTAATCTAGTTTTGACAACAACAACTTGAATGTAATCCAAACTTATTAGAATTCCTGGTGACGTCGAATACCAAAACTTTAACTAAAAAAAAAAAACTTCAGTAAAAGAAGAATTATATGTCTATAATCACGTGTAAGTGACTTGTAAGGGACAAAATGATGCATGTGCAATGAAATGTACAAATGGTTTGCAAATAGCACTATTGGTCTATTTTCTTGTATCTTTTACAAAAACTAGGACTTATACCATCCTCCTCAAAACGAAAGTTTATAAATCCTTTTCAAACCATGACAATTATCATAAAGTTTAATTGAGAAAGACTATGCTTGATGAAGAAGACCACTCATAGAAAAAGGTATCTTCAAACTCAGACAGTGTTATCCAAGACAATCTTAGCAGAACATAGGTCCCGTGAAGGGGACCTATGCTTAATTAAGATGTTAACGTCATAGAACATAAGCAAACCAAAGCTCAACTTGCCAATTTCCACTCTCCCATAATCTTTTATTTTTCTTAGCAAATATAGTAAATTGAGTTCCAATGTTTTCAATGTAAGTAAAGCTATCAAGTTGTCAACATTCACCAATCTCTTCAGATTTTGCTTCATGATATTAATTCGAGGGTACATTGTAGGCATGCAAAGGAACACCGTGACCCAAATGAAGCTATAATTAAGTTCATAAAACATCAAGCTTTGCATCTTTTTTCACTTTATGTTACCTCCAATGGGAATTAGAAGAGAAGAAAAAGGAATTGGAATCTGGAAATGCCAAAATATGAATAGTTGTAGACATTATGTAGCAAGCGTGACCAATGACCCGGACATTACATATGTATACTCCATCAAGGAAATTTCATGTCACAATTTCCACAAACAATATTGCAACTAGTAGAAAAAGATCACCCTCTATTATGCTCATATCCACTAGATTTTAACAACAAAAAACAATTCTTAGGGACTCAATAGGCACCTTAGATATGTAGTTTCCCCTTGCTCTATCTGTCTTGTTGCATATATCAGGCATACACTAAAGCTGGGCCATCAATTGTATCCTTCCAAGTAGGCAAATGTGTGGGTACTTAGTACTCAATCAAAACATTAGCTTTTAATCCGAGAAATCTCACTCACTCGTGAAATACATTATCAATCATTCAATCATGAATGAATTGTTATGGAAGCAAAATTCATCCACCTGGCGTCACAAACACTTCTCTATTTTAACATGTCTCATGTTGAATACATGTCCAACATCGATACTTATTCGACACGTGTCAAATGTCACTCTGTTACAAGTATTTATATAAAAATTATTTGTTAGCGACTCAAATATGTTAAGTGTTGATAGCCTAACACTTTTATATGATTTACACACTTGAATTGATACTTTTAAATAAATGAATACCATCTATATTATTAAAAATATATCTATTTTAATTTTTCTTAAAAAGTTAAACTTAGAATATAATTAAAAAATTATTAAAATATATATGTGTGCGTTATTCTCATTCTGTGTTCTAAATATAGTGGTATCTGGTATCTGTGTCGGCATCTGTATTTTATAAAAATTTATTTATTAACTTGAGGAATAATTACAATGAAATCATATCGCAATCAAGCGGTATAATTATTGATTAAAAAAATTGGTGTTGGTCTAACTAAGGGTATCTACCATTAATTACTCTGTCTAATCCTCTGGTTTACTTGGAGGTATCTAGATGAATTGGACAATGATCTATAATTTTAAGATTTTTCTATACCCAAATCAAGAATTAAACCCTTAAAAAGAGAGGATAAATCTCCAATCAACCATCATGACTAGATTATTATTATTGTTAAATTTAACACTACACTCTCGCATCTAATATTTGAAAGAAAAAACGTCAACATGCTTCAAAGAGTTCAATGAGAAAAAAAATTTCTACATTTTAACTTTACCCTTCTCCCTCCCAAAATAATAATAGAAGGGAAAAAAAAAACATTGACATTGGAAGCATTAGTACCTAGGGGGGTAAAATATATAGCAACCTTGGCCCATTCTATTTTCATATGGTTCTGACAACTGGTGGTTTGCAATAGTTACAGTCCATACTTGATCTAGAAGACCCAGAATTACTAGCTTCCTATCCCTGCCCAAATACATGTTTGCTCAGCTATATAAATACCTAGTGGAAGCCAAAGCTACCATGTTTTTCTACCACTATATATATATTTACTGCTTTATGGTGCCTAATCAGAAGCAGTACACAAGTTGCCAGAAAAATCATTCATGGCAGTGAAGGAAAGCAACTCAAGCCAAAATAGTCTGCAGCAGCAACAACAACAAGAACAAGTTTGTGATCCTTGCAAGTCCTTTGGCCAAAAGTGCAGCCACTTAGTCAAGAAGCAGCGTGCAAAATTCTACATTCTTCGCCGCTGCATAGCCATGCTTTTGTGTTGGCATGAGCGTGCTGAACACTGAGAGCCACTTCTACCCTCATTTTCTCTTTGATTTGTAATATAAAGAGGGTACTATGTCACAGTAGAAAAGTGTTACCTTTTTCTTCTTCTTCTGAATAGGATTGCATTGTGGGTAATTACGTGTAGCTTACATGTGAAAGAGATTAGATCTGTTTCAACCCTTGAGAATTATTGACTAGATCTTTCTTTTTCATGTGTCAAGAGCTTCTGAAAATTGCATATATATATTATATTATTTGAGGTATAGTTCATTAGGGTGCTTTAACTTATATCTATCAGCATCTTTCTGCTTCAATTCTTGAGAATAACTTATTCCATTTTTTCAGTTCCAAAGGTTGAAATGATCCATATATGAGATTTGGATTTAGCAATTTTATTAAATGTTGGTTTCTTTGTTTGTAGAGAGAATCATTTCTTTGCTGTTCATATCTTGGCTGAATTACCGTGTATAAATTAACTTTGCCTTCTATACCAACACAGACATCTTTTTTCTCAGGTGAGAAATTTTGCAATTAATTAATGTTTCTAACTCTTTTTTCATTTATGCTCATGGTTCCGAAGAAAAATATATTAGGTACTACTAGACCAATGGTCTCATTGAATATATAAGGGACAGACACATCACATATAACATGTATAATATTAGTATTAGTTTCTCTTTTGTGAAATCCTTATTAGTCCAGCTATTTATTAAATAGATATTGGTTAGGATCATGAATTAATGTAATGATTTTAACCACCTGATATTTCTCGTGTTGACTTACTATAAAATAGCAAGCAAATTAGAAACTAACTTGATATGATAATGTTTGTCTCAAATCTAATTTCCTGTGACAGTATTGCATGTGTCTGCAGAATATATTTAATTGGTCATGTGGGTGCCCAAATTTTCCTTTATCTGGCTCTGCCAAGCTTTCAAATGACATGGGAAAAAAATTGAGGTTAAAAAGGAAGAGGTTTATTGGTTGGTGATACAGGGTGAACAGAGAGAGGTTCAAAACTCTGAAAAAGCATTTTGAAATAGTTGGAAATTAGGAATATATGACTAGTTTATGCATCAATTATCATGCAACCCACACCTTCAAAACCCAAAATGATTAGTCAATTTCTCAGACAATGGTCATTGTGCTATTGAAACATCAGACAAGATCAAGCCTCAATTTAAATTTATTTTTCTTGGGTCCATTCCCATTCCCTTTAATTATAATGTTTTGTGTCCTCTTCAATTCCCACACCGTCTCTTGATAAAATGTTCCGATCCAAGCAACAAATAAAACTCAACATGCATATCCTAGTTTAAATTAATTAATGATTTATTTTTGTCACCTATGGTAAGTACTGGCTAGATTTGGTCACAATTAGAAAAACAAGTGATCATAAAGCTAAGGCAATAAAGATAAGGTTTTATGCGATGATTTAGAAGCACTTGGTTTTGGTTGGTCAATTTGGAGAGAAATAGGAAGGAGTGACTCAGCATGAAACAAACACTACGTGTGGTTGCTTTCTCAAATCATTAGCTTTTCTTTATGGATCGACAAATGAAATTCTGTTCATCGCGCATTGAAAGCGAAACTTTTTCATTTTATTTTTTCACTCTCGTCATGAAATTTCTACGAAATTTCCCTGACAAACTTTTCCAATTTGGTATACTATTAATCACCCATGTGTTTAGAATATTATCACAAGTGTTGTTATTTATCATTCTTTGGTTTAAACAAGAAAATGAAATTGATTGAGGTATGTATATAGGTGAGCCCCTAGTCCAGTGCAGTTCTGACTGAAACTATGAAGGAATATGTTTAACCTTACCTACGACCAACTCAAACGTGTCCATCAAAACCCTCAAAAACACTCCTAATATACCTGTACTTGGGGCCACTACAACTCTGAATTACGATTTGTTTTTCTTATCATTAACCATTTTCTATTTTTACCATGCACTATTCCTCCCCAAACAAGTATATTTTCCTGGTGGATGTAAAAATGTCTTCAATTTTTATATTAAAACCAACAAAATATCTTTACATGTTCAAATAATTTTTTTATATTTGATATATCTATTTGGGTTCTAAACCAAAAATATAACGACAACAATTTTTACGTAACTATATTTGTTAAGAATTCAGATAACTATGGTGATTAAGTTAAGGTGCCTAAAAATGAGAACATGGGATGGAGAAAGAGTTGGTAATAATAAGATATATTTGTTAGAGAACATGTTTATATATTTATTATTTGTAAGAATTAATATATTGAAGTAAGCTATAGGGTGCATATAGGTTATGTTTTGAGAATTTGGAAATTTCCTCTCACTTATGGCGAATTATAAGATGGATAGATAGATGATTGTTTAATAGAAAATGAGGTGATAAGAGTAATAGGGTGGGTCCAAAAAGGAGACAGTAATGAGAAGAAAAGATGAGTTGTGGGTACGAACGGGTCCCCTGACCCCTGACCCTCGTGCGGCCCTCCTGCACTGCACCCACTCATTATTGCTTACACAACTTTAATTTAATTACTTCTCATCTAAACCAAACTCCTGTAAGTCTATTTCTCGGTTTAAGATTTAGAGTTTAAGGTGAATAAAAGATTAAAGAAAAGATTGTTTTGAATTCGTTAATTAAAAGAAATTTTGATTGTTTTAAATAGTATAAAATATACACATTAATTTTTAAATTTTTATTTGTATAACTTTATTTTTCCTTACTACATACTAAACAAATACTTAATTACAATTACAAAATCCAATTACTATTGCCAATTCTTTAATTTCTACCCAAACCACGACTGAAGACTAACTAGCTTGAAACATAAAATTTATTAAAATTGATCATTTCTCTCAACAAAGTTTTTATATACACATAATTGATTCAAAATTTCTCACAAACATACTTAAAAACTTTGTTTTATTAGGTTTTATTGATTATAAATAAATAAATTTAGTGGTTCCATTTCTAAATTTTGTTTCATGTAACAACCCCCTAAAAACAATACTCTCGTTTGTTTTCAGCCATCGTTTTCCTCCCAGCGTCTTATGAAATCGAGTAAAGTCAATTGACATAATTATAAAATGACAGTTTCATCATTAACCCTAAACAAAGTCTTGGTGAAATTATGTAATAGTTTGTTGATATAAGTATAAAATGACAACTCCATCATTAACCCTAAGCAAAAGTGAAAGAAAAAGATTCTGTAGCATCTTGTTCCATTATTTAGCCAAGACAAATTAAGACATGTTATCATTTTTATATATAGGGGATTTTGTAAATTTGTTTTTCAGTGGAACATAATTAAGTCATTTATTTATATTGAAACTTTGAATAAACTGATTGGATTATGTAAGTAAAAATGGTTACACATGCATACAAAAACCTAGTTCCAATTTCTAAAATTATGTACTGTGTGAACATGTATAATATACCATTAGAATTGAATCAAATTGAACGTAGGAGTTGGAACATACATAATATATAATACGAACATATTGTTTGAAAATTTCACCCTCCCACCGACCCTTTTCAAATTCATTATCCATTCTATATTTTTTTTTAAAGGCTAAAGAATTGTTCTATTCTTTTATCCTTGGAGGAAATCTTAAGTTAGATGTTTATTTTTTAAAAAGTTAATTAGTTCCTTTATTTTTTTTAAATTTCAATTAGGTTCTTTCCATCTAATTTTAGCTAACTTTATTAGTCGAGTCGTGACATGGTAGATGGGCATCACACGTGTAGGGGTGACAATGATGCGGATTTACATCTTCCTAACCCTATGAAAGTCGAGACAGGTTCAGGGGTAAGTTTAAAAAATACGGGTTTGAAATAATAAAACTCAATTCCATTCTTGCATGTCCCCATTAAATTCGGGGAAACCTACAGGGATTACACTTGACTATACTTTCTTATTTTTATTTAGTTTTAATAACATAAATATGTATATTTTAATACAAATCATATCTATCTAATACATTTTAATAAATTTAATATTTAAAAATAGACATTAAAAATCTTTAAGGGTAATAAAATTAAGAACTATATGACATTTCAAAGAAAGATATTAATTTATCATTATTACTTAACAATTACTATAGTTAAAACAACTTAATTTTTTTTATCAAGACACATACTTGGATTTTTAAACTCACCTTGTCAAAATTGGGATAGGTTATGAGTCAGAGTTTCCTAAAACCTAGTCAAAAGGGTTTTCTCTGTCAAAGTTTAGGCAAAGGTAAGTTGGTATCCATGAGTTTGGATTTAGTTGTCATTCCTACACATGTGCTTATGTCTTCATCTGTTGATCGTGCAACACCATCACATATGTCTTTAAATACAACATTCATGAAGTGTGTGTATATGATAAAATATATATTCATATTATTTTAACAATTGATATGATTTAACACATCATATTATATATTTTTTAAAGTATATTTTTAATAATATTTATTATTAAATATAATAATCATAAAATATTTAATTATAATTTTATTATATATTTTTAATAGTTTTAGTAATAATATAATTTTAAAATAGTAACATATTTAATAAATACTATTAAAATATTTCTATTAAAAGTATTTTAAAATTATATAATGAATGTATTATTTAAAATGTATTTCATAAATATATTTTCAATAATATTAAAATACATTAAATAATAAATATGTTTAATAATAATATATTTAATAATAAAATTGTAATATATTTATTAAATATTAATGTGTTTAATATTTAAAATACATTATAACATGATATGTTAAGTTATATGAATTGATAAATAATATGAATTTATATTTTATTACACACATTCACTACACCCTTGTTATGTTTAAACGAACACTAAAAAAATATGAATTATCATCGTATATATAAATGGTTCCACATATAGATTTGAAAGAAGTTATGGTTAGTGGTTTAGTAGGTGGTCTTTTGTGTAGTAGCGATGTTCATCATATAATTCAGATTGAACAAAACCACTCTAATAATTTAAAATAACCAAAAATTGATCAAACCGAAAACCAGTCAAATCGAAACCATGAAAAACCACATTACGTGTACAATTCATATTAGATTTCGAATCTACTTCTAAAAACCGAATTGAACTCAACCGAATTACAATCTTATATATTATATTACCTTAGTAAATTACATACATGACTTAAACTTAAAGTGAAATCGAAAAGATTTTTGGTATTAATTTGTAATTTTTTCATGTTGAAATTTTAGAATGGTGATTCTATTTTTGAAATAGTTATTTTTTATTTTCTTAAGTTGGAATTATATATCTTATTTTTTATTTTCTTAAGTTGGAATTATATATCTTATACTTGAATTTTCAAAAAATATAATTAATATAAATCGAACAAACAATTTAATCTGAATCCTATTTGAACAGATTAGATGTCATCATACATTTGAATCAAACCACAACTTAATATTATGATTGGATCAGATTGTGAATACCCCAAATTGTGTAGCAAAGTCACGAGTTCAACTTTTAATTTTATCCATCAACTAATGAACATTTACCACTAGAAAATATTGTTTTAACTACAATAATTTAGTCACCAACAACATTTTGTCTCTAATAATGTCCCTTTAGCGACAGATACAAAATACCGACTAGGGGTTACCTTTTGTGGATGTTTGCCATAAGGTTAGCAACACGCTCAACACCCATCGCTAATATTGGTTAAACTTGTGTTGCTAAGTCTGTCGCTGCCATTGGGTTTATAAGGGCAGATAAACTACATTGCAAATTTCACTTGGTTGCATCATATAGTGACAGAGGGACATGTGTCACTACTAATTTCCTTTGTTCTATTGCCGAGTCCATTACTAAATTGTTACAAGAGACTAAGTAATAGAGGACCTTAGCGTATTTGTATGGTCAATAGACATTGCTATTATAGACTAGAAGTCTTAAATAATGCTTATTGCTAACACCGTCACTACATATGCGCAAGCATAGAACAATATTTTAGGGAAATGAAAAGGCTAGCAAGAGATATAGGTACATCACTAGATTTATTACTCAACGACATTACTAAAGCTCTCACTAAGACAGACTAGGAATTTGAAAATATGCTCGTCGCTAACTCTGTCACTAGGTCTAGCAGGCTAAGAAAAAATAATAGGGAAATGAAAACGTAAATGATAGGGATGGGTCTCGTTGCTGCATATTTTGTTAGATTCCTAATTTTTTTGTCAATCAGGTCTTCTAAGTTTCAAAATAGTTTTAATTATGCTTTCTCTGTTACTTTCCGTCTAACTCTATTAATAGAGTGCACTCATGACACATTGACATGACATGTGAATGTTAAGTGATCTGCTGGCTGTAAAATGTTAAAAACATAGAAAAAGATTTCATAATTTGATTTATCAAATTGATAAATCTTTAATCTAAGTGAAGAAGCAAAATGTCTGAAGGCGGCTGAGGCATACAGAAGGGGTGAAGCAAGTTTGGGATCTCCGTGTCAAGCTGCAACTCTTGTACATCGAGGAAATTCTTCTCATAGTTTGAGAAATGTAGCTAGTCCTGGTAGTTGGATTAGAAAAGGATCTTAGAACTGAAACTCTGGAAGTGATGCTTCAAGCAAATATAAACGTTTGATGATTTACGATGGTTTTTCTAAAATTTACATGAAAATGGTATTACCTCAGCATAGTTTTCTAGTTTGAAAATGATTCTAATTCTAATTGAAGTATTTTGCTATTGAGAACCTAATACTCATGTTATACAAATGTTGCGTTAGTCATTTCATTATCTTAGAAGAACAAAGTGAAGCTACCAAATGGCATCCATGGTTGGATTTATATAATTGTGAAGAGTCACTTATAAAAGAAAATGGAAGAAGAAATGGAAGTAAAGATGCAAAGCATGAGGAGCAATTGTCATATCAAAATAGGGATTTAGGGATTTAATAAATCAAATTGAAAAATTTTGTTTTTATGAAAAAACGGTATCATTTTTAATTTTGTGTAGTCAGCAGCTCACTTAACATTCACATGTCATGTTAGTGTATCATATGTGTATTCTATTAACGAAGTTGGATAGAAAGTAACAAAGAAGATATAATTAGTTCCTGTTTGTATAAAAGTTTAAATTTGCAAACGGAGGTTTGCAAATGGGTAAAATTATATCCTACTGTCAAACAAAGTTTTGATTGTCTCGAACAACGTGAATAATTAATATTAACTTTTAGATTTCTCCCTTTTCTAAACCTCGTTTTCCAACTACATACCAAACGGATCCTTAAAACTATTTCAAAACATAAAGAACCTAACTAAAAACATTTAAATCTAAAGTGAAATAAATACAAAACATAATTGTGAAATTAAAAGGGACTGCATTGTTGGCAAATTCAGTATGTCTTCCAATTACAATTTCAAATTTCAATGATCTTTGATATCTTGTTTGCAATTTAGTAACTGCCTTCCACTCCACAATTGTTAAAATTTCTTTCATTTCACAATAAGACTCAGGTGTCATCTGATTTGTTTGCTTAAAGTAGCTTTCTTTTTCCCATTTAAATTTAGTAACTTTAATGTTGGGTTCCTATATATAATTTTGTAAGTTTTCATGCATTAGTGTACTTACTTAAAGCTGTCCTAGCAAATGTAGTCTTGATTGGGCTACTCGATGTTAAGCACAACCAGTGGGGGAGCGATGACTTGCATAGTTCTTAGCCATTTGGTCTCTCTTGCACGGCGATTCAAGTTGTTTCAATTTTAGGATCACTAGTTCTCACAGTTCACAAAACTTAAAATTTTTTTGGTATTTGTTTGAAAATGATTTATAAGTGTTCAAACATACTACTGCATTCTACTGTCTCTATTGATGATTTCATTGGAGTAATACTTTTATACGGGATGGAATCCTTTCGATCACATTCTTTCTTCGTCATAATAAAGACAATTAGATTGATAGGATTAAATGACAAAATTCATTGATTATTTTTATTTCAATTTATTACACCGGTTATTTTTATAATCAATATAAAATATAATACTTTTTACATTAATTATAAAAATAATCAATATAAAAAGTTTAATGGAGTGGATTCAAATCCAATCCAATAGTCTATATTGTGTTGAAGAGAGATAGAAAGAGAATGTGATTGAAAGGATCCAAATCATATTTTATACATGTCATGCAAAACTTAAAAGTTTTGGAATACCCAATAATTAATAAAATGAAAAGAGGCTATGAATATTTTCTCCCAAATAACTCACAATGTGTGTGTTTGAAAAAACAAATAGATAAACTAGTTGAAAACTAAATTTTTTTTTAGAAATTTAAGGCTAATAAGTTATCTTATTAAATTAAAATATATTTGATAAAACTAATTATTTATTATAAAATGACATAAAAGATATATTTTAAAACATATATGAGTGATTTTTTAAAAAAAAATCAATGAGAATAAACGTATAAAAAATAAAATAAAATAAAAGCTCAAACTTATTTCAAGTAACTTTAAAAAAAAACACTACAAGTTACTAACATAAGTTCATTTAACAAATGAAGGTATTTTGTATTACAAACTTTTAAGTTGATAAAATAATCTATAAAATATTTTTATCAGTAGATAATTAACGAATGCTTAAACTTAAGAATCGATGTTTAACTTTGTTCAACTACAAGATAATACTAACTTTATATTCTTAACCACCTATGATTTTAAACATAACATCAATTCCTAACCATTTTATATATATCCAAAATCAATTTTTACTTTTAAATAAAATAAAATAACAATAACAATAATAAATTTGAAATAATGTGTAAGATCCATTTTGAAATTCTTAATAAAAATCTTGGAATAAAGTTAGAAATGTTTAAATTATTAAACGTAACAAAAGTGATGTGTGGGTGTTGAATCCATTAATGATTATTATAAAAATAGCTTAGAATACAGTGAGGTCAACTGGAATCTATTTCTGTAGTAATTGACAATTCTTTTTGGATTTTTAAATTTAAAATTGTAACAAGTATACAGTGTTGTTTTTGGAATTGAAGACATGTTGACATCTATATAGAGTTGATATTTTAAAAAATTGAATATTTCTTTTTTTATAAAATTTTATTCAGAAAATGAGATAAACAAAAAATATTCATATTTATACTTCGAAAAATACATGTCTTACTTCATTATTTAAACAAAAAATAATATTTTGAACTCACTTTTAAAATATTCCAAACATAAACTATTTTTTCTAACTATGACTTTCATCCAAATGAATGTTGTTAATTTTTAAAAAAGAAAAACAAACACACCTGATATATATTTGAGGGTTAATTAATTTGAAACCAATATAAAAAAAGGAAAAACAATATAATATGAAAATTTAGAGTATGACCAATTAAAATCTTATTGAAACTTTTCTGGCTTTGAGTATATTTATATATCACTTTAACTTTCACTTACAAATTTGTTATAAATTATCATCGCCCTGTAAAACAATTTACAGTTTTACACTATTAAACAATATCACTTATAAGGTTTAAAATATTTTCTCTCATGTTATATCTTTACTATATAATTACATTATTTTTACTTCTCTCTTCTTTTGCAATTGCATTAACATTAACATTTAGCACATTTTCAGTAAGAAAATAAAGTGTATATTAAATTAATTATTCTGATTTCTTATTATATCATTTTATTTTTCTTAAATACACTCCCTATAAACAAATAAATATATATATATATATATATATATATATATATATATATATATACACACAAAAAAGTTATGATGAATTTCAATCCACAATTAAAAAACCAAGATTGGCATAATTAAAAAAAACCAAGATTCTCATATTTTAAAAAATTGTGCATGACTCCTTATTTTGAAATTTGATTCTATTCTATATATACGTACTCACACATTGTTGTATTATTGCATGTACTCCCACTTTACAAACATAGTATTCGCGCCTATGCAAGAAGTAGCATTAATTTGAATTAAAAAAATGTAATAATAGTATGTTGTTAACATGATTTTTCTATTACTACTATTATTAAATATTATGTAACTTTATCATTTTTAATAAAATTTTCGTTAATAATGACAAATGTGCAAAAGATAAAAGAAATTTTTTTACTTATGTTCCTTAGATTATTTTTCTCCTTAATGTAAGATTTTTATCAAACCTTCTAAACACCAAAATATCCAGTTCAAAAAATAAATATAGTACAATAAAAATAATTTATCTCTTCAGGAAAGTTGTATTTGTATAGTCAAAACTATATATCTCATCTTCTAGTATTATTAAAAACAAACATTAATTCTTTTTCTAAATATGCTTTCAGAAAAAAGATCCTGCATTTAAAAGATGGGGTAGTATTTTCTACTCAATTCAAATTTTAAAATTTTATCATCTCTAGTTTTCTTTCCTCTCATTTTTCATTATTTGAAGTCAAGTAATCTAATTGCAAGTGTATATGAGTTGGCTAGTGGTACTTATGTCTGATTTTCTAATTAATATGTGCTTAAAGCTATATTTAAATTTGTCTAAAAGTAAAAATATATTGTTTCAAATGATTAATGTAAGATTAACTTAATTTTTAATAAAATAATTATATTAAAAAGTGACGTTGGTAAGTATGAACACGTGCAATTCTGACAAGGTTGAAATGTGAGTGTTTACTGTGTTACCCAAAAGCAAATGAGAGTGCCCATCTCTTGTGTTTCTCTGTACCATCCCACTCACAACTTCCCACGTGGAGATGCACGTGTGGGTGTTCATAAAAGTACTCCATCTTTGCAAAATCACAACCATGATTAAATACTTTTTATATTTTCATACCTATTTTTAGGTTATCTTCTCCAACCACTTGTCAGTGCTGCCATAATTTCTGATTCCTTTTTGTTTTACAATGGTGTACCGGATATTCATTTCTCTTAACAATTAGGAAACTCAAATGCCTTCATCTCATCCGTCAAATCCGATAAAAATATCATTGGCTTAGACTAAGTTGGTAGAAACACTAGGATTTGAACAGGGGACAGTTCATTTTCTCATTTTCTTTTAAAAATTAACTAGAAAAACTATTTTTTAATAAGGAAAATATAACTTTTAGTAATTTTTAATTGTTTATTTAAAAAACAATACATTTAAAAATCATATTAAAATTCACTAAAATATAATATTGAATTGGTCTGAACCGCGGTCTAGGATCCAGTGTGGGATCAGCCACAAATGTTATCAGTTTTCAGTGATTTGTACATTGGTCTAGTGGGGATCCGGTATTATGTCCTTTATTTCAGTAGGGAAATAAGGGTCTTGGAGTCCTGAAGATCCTTCACACCAAGTTTTCGCGTTGATGAGGGCGAAAGGTGGTGTCACCTGCGAAGATTCTCCGATGCTCAAGTTAGTAACCAGAAAAGGAATTCAAGGTTATCGAGCATAAGTTTGAGAATGAGTCTAACGTCCCAGAGTTGTGAAAATGTTGGTATTTATATGCGTGCATGCGGAGAATGCAAAAGTCCCTTAGGGTTAGGGGACCATTCGTACAATACGTCAATACGATTTGGACACAACGCGGGTGCCTCCACGTCGCCTGTGAACGTTCCTCCTACTACTATACCTTGTACTGTTTGTCGGGTGACACAGATGCTTTCCAGTGTGCGTGGTGCTGACCTGGACTTCCGGTATAGAAAGGTATCTAATATGGGTTACAATCTGGAGGTTAACCCGCCAAACTGGTAGACTAGCAAAAGACACACAAAATTATCCTTTTGTCCATACGACAGTATCTAGATTGGATCAAATATAATTACTTTTACTGTAAGTCTCGTATGTTAGCTCGATCCTTCCCATAACCTATTTTTAATGGATCTTAATGGGTTAAACCTCAATTGACTTGACAAGTTACATACACTAGTCCGGTCCACTCTCTAGGTGGGGGTTTGGTGGCCGCTCACCAGATTAGACCAATCACCACCCTTCTTTACAATTTCCTTAACCCATTAAATTCAAGCAATGTAACAAATGGGAAATAAATTAACAATACAATAAATTAACAATACAATAAATTTTATATTTTTTAAGGTCCGCTAGCTGTGGTTGAGCTATAGTTTAATTGTAATTATATTTTTTATAACAGAATTTAAACTTAACTTCAGTTTTTCAAGGGTTATGAAGAGCTTTAATTGTGATTAAGCTTGAAAATAATTATTTTGAAGAACAATGATTAAAAACCTGACTATTTTTATAATAGACAGTGGGAAAGCCCAAACATAACTAAACAAGAAAAACAAAGCAAGGTAAAAACACACCCCTAACATCATTAAGGATATTCCTAAGGCCCATAGCGGTTATATGAAACAAACAATCACCTACAGATAAAGAATAACTAATTATTGCTAACAAATCTGCTCATATATTGCTCTCTCTAAAAACATAAACAATATTAATAGACCAATCCAAGGAAAAGAGCTTTTGAATCTCCCTAACAATATTGGAATAATGATGATGCTCAAAACATTCCCTCCTCTTGAAACCCACAACAATCCTTATGTCCATTTCAACGCATAATTGGTCAATACCCAAATCACGTGCCAAAGTTAATTCCTTCAAAATCCTCCATAACTCCACTTGAACAAACAAACAAAAACCTAAATTTTTTGTAAAACCACGAATAAAATTTCCACTTAAATCCCATAAGTCTACCACATGCCGCCTTTGAAGCATTATGCAAAATAGATCCATCCACGTTCAGCTTGAACATGTCTTGCAAGGGTTGAGGATAGCCAATCTGCACCTCATGACATAACCTCTCATGCACAACATTACAGAACCAACTATCAACTTTTAAACCCTATGAGAATCTCAAAGCATACTCCCTCAAAGCTTTAGTTACCAAAGATTTATGATGGAATATCATATTATTTCTATCCAACCATAACATCCACGAAGCAACAAGGAAGATTATGCTCCAATCTACACCCACCTTAAGCTTCACTTTACCCATAAAATTCACCAGCAACCACTCCTTTAGATTGTAACTAAAAAATTTGACCCATGCATCTTCATGAATAAATCACTCCTAAAGGTCTTGGGCAAAATGACAATCCCTCATCACATGACCAATGTTCTTAAACTCCTTAAGACATCAAGCACACTCCGTCAAGTAACCTATTCCTCTATGATTCAACTTAACATTAGCGGGGAAACACTCATTGTAAAGCTTACATATGAATACACAAATATATGAGATCCCTTTCCAACTCCACAACACATTTAAAAGAGAATCCTTGGTTGATATGTCATTTTCATCAATATGATCCACAAGAGTCTAAGCTGACTGCAACAAGAAATCATCATTTAACTCTAATTAGAAAGATGGAATGTCTGGACCACCCTCCACATGTGGTGCCATGCACCCCATATTACAATTTGTAACACAGGTAAGGAGATACCCCATAAACAACTCTGACTTCCAGGTGTCATTCCTTGCAAAGAAGTAAGTAAGATAATTCATCATCCACTCAGGAACTAGTTCAATCACCAAGTTTTCAAGGTAAGGCAAACCTAGATTAAATAAATCCTTCCAAAACCCAACCAAGTTACTTTTCCTAAGGTTCCAATATAAACTTTTTCTCCAAAATCATATTAGTTTTTACCATCCTCTTCCATACTCTAAAATCTTTTAAGGATGCTCAAAATATTAGCATGGCTTGCTCCCTACATTTATACGTAACCTAGACCACCTTAACCCAAGGAGCAAGTGGGTTATTCACAAGACGCCAACACAGTTTATCCATATAGGCTTCATTTAGCTTCCAAAGACTATGAAACCCTAAACCATATTTACCCTTGGCGTACACATGGTCTTCCATGATCTTGCACGAATCTTCTTTTAATATCTCATCAAACCCTAAATAAAATCCTGACATAGACATTTAACCTTCTCACAAAAAAGGTAGGAAGATACATTGCTTGTATAACATAGTAGGGAATCAACATTACCATACTTTACGTAAGAGTTATTCGACCTTACCCTCTATAAACAAAGAAACGACCTTATAACCACTCAATTTTTTCTTCATTTTATCAACAATAAACTGAAATTGATTTCTTCCCATTCTCATACATGATGGCACGCCAAGAAACTAATTAAAGGAAGGCACTCTCTTCATGTTCAATCTATCATAAATGCTTGCAGCTACCTATTCACATTTCTCGAGAAAATAATGTTTGACTTCACGTAGCTAATCTTTTACTCAAAAGCATTACAAAATAAATGAAGAATTTTCATGATGTTTTTAGCTTCTTCCAAGGTTTCTTTTGTAATGATCAACACATCATCTGTAAACATCATGTGCGAAATAATCGACCTACCTTAGAAACATTAAACGACTTCCACTCACTATGATCAACACTATCTAAAACGAGATGAGAGAGATATTCCATGCCAAGAATTAAAAGTAACGGATATATATGGTCACCTTGGTGGAGACATTTATAACTCCAAGTTATCATCATAGAGGATGATGAAACACATTGCACGATTAACTCTACCACTTTATTAGGGAAGCCCACTGTAACTGTAGCCTTTCTAACAAAGCTCTAAAGCATTTTGTCATGAACCTTGAGCATATCCAATTTCATGATCATATAACCCTTCACTACTTTGAAAGACTTGATAGTTTTCATCATCTCATCAAAGAAGACAACAGTATTGATCCGGTCTTGATACCGGCCCCTAGACTAAGACGTCATCTTGGCTGTTCTGAAAGGTCAACCGGTATAACAGGTCAATATTCGGACTGTAAAGACACCATGTTAGGAGTCCTTCCTTCACTGGTCATCCGAGGTTGCACCTAAGACACCGGGTACTTGATTCATTCTCATTCTTCCATCACGTATAACCGTTTACCTCAGTGCTACGATAAGATAAGTGGAGTCATTACTTATCAAGATAGATACCCTACACAGCGGAATATGTCTATATCATTCACTGAAATGTGCAAAGTACAATTACAGGCGTGATATACGGAAAAGGTTGATCATCCCCATTCCTGTATCAGAATTGTACACTGATCATTGACCTACCCTCGATCGTACACTGAGCATCGAACTACTCTGATTGATACGCTGCACATGGTATCAGAGCCTCTGGGTCTACTTGCACCCAATGATTCATTTTCCACGTTCAACTATAAATAGCATATTCTCCTACGCATGCAAGGTTACGTTGTTCTTACTCTTATCATATTATTATATTGCTTAAGTATTCCTTAAGTTCTCATCCACTCTACTAACTTGAGCGTCGGAGAATCTTCACAGGTGACACCACCTTTTGCCCCTGTCAACGCGAGACTCTAGTGTGAAGGATCCCCAGGACAACAAGACCGGTCTCTCCCACTGAAAGGTCGGATTATAATACTGAATACCCACTGTACCGGTATACAAATATCCAAATCACCGACTTTTGTGGCTGGTTCCCACACCGGATCATAGACCCCAGTTTAGACCTGTTCATTGGCATGCCCGGTGGGACTCGATAGAGTTATTCCCACTTTTCACAAAAGTTCAGTAGTTAGCCATGGAGGGAGATAGACGCAATTTTGTTGATGGTCACGTGGAGGATGTGACCCATCAGCAGGCTGGCAAGAGACTCGTTTTCGAATCTCTTGTAACCCACTCGAGGAGAATGGTACCAGTTGTAACCCCAGATCCTTGAGATAAAGTTATAAGGCAACTCAGGGAGGAGTTGATGGAGTTGAGAAGGGAGAAAAATGTGACAGAGGAAAAAGTGATGTCTCAGGATGAGGAGAGTCATTATACGTCTGCGAGAAAAAAGTCTACTACTCTTTAATATTTGAAGATTCCCACCTATGAGGAGAGGGAGCAAACTCAGGACTCTGGAGATAGAGTCAGTGGAAGAAGGAATGAACAGGCAGTGGTAACATCTGAAACGTATAGACTCAACGTTCATTTCTCAAGGAGGCTTATGAGCGTACTCATCCCCAAGCATTTGCAAACAACCCAGCTACTCTCGATCGGAAAGTATAATAGAGAGACAGATCCCACTAAGCATCTTGATGCTTATGTGTATGAGGCCATGTATCTGGGAGTAGATAAAGATGTAATGTGCAGAATGTTCCCACGAACCTTAACGGAGGAAGCTCTTAGCTGGTTCAAGAGTTTACCCTTGGGTTCGATAAACTCCTGGGAGGAAATGGCAGCTGTGTTTGAGAGTCATTTCGTTATTTCTAGAGATATTCCCAGGACTTCTCATACCCTAGCCCAGATCAGGCAATGAGAGAATGAAACTCTTAAAGAGTTTTTGAAAAGGTTTTACAAGGAGGCGGCTTTAGTGCCTAACCTCACGGAAGCCATTCAACTTCATATTATTGTTGAAGCTCTACAACCTGGATCATCCTTTGCCTTGTCTCTGGCAAAGAGTCCTCCAACGATGTTTGAGTAGTTCTTCGAAGTATGTGGGCATAGAGATGAATTTGGAGGCCATAACAGCTAGATTGAAGCCATCAGTACCTTCACATCAACCGCGGAGAGATAAGGATAGGGTGAGGTCAGAGAAGCATGCCCAGAGAGACGATTTCATGAGCACCCAACCTCAGCAGCGAGACAGGTGTGTAGTCTCTTTCAGCAACTATGCCCCGCTGAACTCTAGGCATTCTCAAATTTTAAGGGAAGTTGGGTGGCCCATGCTCAGTGTTTATGGGATAAGGAAGTCTGCTCCGATGAAAAGGCCTGGTAATTCTAAAAAATATTGTGCTTTCCATGAACAGGTCGGCCATACCACGGATGAATGTAAAGCGCTGAAAAACGCGGTGGAGACCCTCATCAGGGAGGGAAAGTTGAAAAGTACTTGTTTAAGGAGAAATCCCTAGATGAACCAGACCAGATTGAGAAGAGGGGAGAGATCATGATGACGAGGGTGACAACAGTCGTAATCCGGTCAGGAGGATCTCAGCTGTGGAAAAACCGAAAGGAGTTATGATCAGTGAGGGAGCTCAGCAGGACGGTATACCCAAGCAGCGAAGGCAAGGCGGGCGCAAGGTAATCGATATGATCGCTAGAGGGTTCGCTAGGGGAGGAGCGTCAATCACAACTCGTAAAAATCATCACCGAATGATCCTGTCTGTACAAGGAAAGCCTAGAGATAACCCTCCTTTTAAGGACGGTGTGGCAGCACCGATGGTGTCATTTACAGATGATGATTTTGGCCCAACCATCTCAGGAGGTGAGGACGCAGTGGTTATTATCGCTGTGATAGCTAACAAAGATGTAAAGAGAATCCTCGTTGACCAGGGAAGTTCTTGTGATGTTATCTTTTACAATTGCTTCAAAAGAATGGTTTTAATGATGCAGATTTACAGCCTTATACACAGGAACTCACAGCCTTCAACAGAGCAAAGCAGCCCACCAAGAGGTATCTTGACACCCTTGTGTCTTTTGAAGGCGAACCTGGAACAAGAACGGTGAAGTCCAGAATTTTGGTGATTGATGTGGAGTCGCCTTATGACGGTATCATAGGTCGTCCGACTCTGAACGCAACGGAAGCAATTGTGTCCACTCCACACCTCCTTATCAAATTCATTGACAAGGACAACAGTGTGTCATCCCTCCGAGGTGATCAAGAGATGGCCAGGTATTGTTACAACCTGAGCCTAAATATGGTGAAGCTGGAGGCATTTAACAAGAAGAGGAAGTTGAATGACAGATGAACAACGGATGGGTCTGCCAGTTCTATTGATCTTGACCCCAGAGCGGAGTTGAATATCGATCCGCTCAACCCCTCAAAACCCACACCGGATGGAGGTTCGAGGGACGTCGTCTTAGGGGATTCCCCAGAGAAGGTCACTTACATCAATGACAAGCTGGAGTCGATCATGGAGCAACGTCTGCTAGCACTCTTCCAGGAATTCAAAGACCTTTTTGCATGGACTGTTGCAAACATGCCTGGGATGGACCCTAATTTTTGCTGCCATAAACTATCCGTCTATCCAGAGACTAGGCCGATTGCCCAGAAGAAGAGAAGATTGGGGCCAGACAAACAGAAGGCAGCTTATGAGTAGACAGAGGAACTGCTGAAGGCCAGATTTATCAGAGAAATCCGTTATTCCTCTTGGCTTTCTAATGTGGTGATAGTTCAGAAAGCTAATGGCAAGTAGAGAATGTGTACCGATTATGTCGACCTCAATCGTTGCTGCCCGAAGGACCCATATCCTCTCCCAAATATTGATAGTATGGTGGATGATTCATATGGTTATCAATACCTAAGTTTCATGGATGCATATTCGGGGTACAACCAGATTCTGATGTGGGAGGAGGATCAAGAAAAGATAGCTTTCGTCAATAACTGCGGTGTCTTTTGCTACACCGTCATGCCTTTCGGTTTGAAGAATGCTGGGGCCACTTACCAGCGTATGATTAACAAAGTATTAGAAGGCATGCACACCAAACTGGTGGAGATGTATATTAACGATATCATTGCCAAGACCCCAGATAGGGGTGATCACGTTGAAGACTTGCGCCAGGTATTCACATGCTTGAGGCAATATAACATGGGACTGAACCTGTTGAAGTGTACTTTTGCTGTTCCAGCTAGAAGTTTTTGGGTTTCATGTTGACTCAGCGTGGCATTGAGGCTAATCCAAGAAAGTGCCAAGCAATATTGGACATGCAGAGTCTGAAGAATTTGAGGGAGGTACAATCTTTAAATGAAAAAGTGGCAGCTCTGGCTCAGTTTATGCCCAAGATGGCGTATAGATCTCTTCCCCTGTATAAGTTGTTAAAGAAGTCCAAGAAGTTTGAGTGGGGACAGGAGCAGGAACAAGCTTTTCAGGAGCTTAAGGAGGTGTTGACGAGTCCTCCGATCTTGGTAAAGCCAGACCCTGGTGAGTCCCTCATTTTGTATTTGGCAATTTCAGATGAAGCTTTGGGAGTAGCATTGGTCAAGGAAACCCCGGAAGAGCAGAGGCCAGTGTATTTCACTAGCAAGACGTTGCAAGGAACAGAGGGCTGGTACCAGAAGATTGAGAAGGCCGCTCTCGCAGTTATCTGGGCTTCACGACAGTTGAGGTCGTACTTTCATGCACACCCAATATTAGTAAGAACGGATTTGCCACTCCGTTCTGTACTAAGCAAGCCCGACCTCGCGGGGAGGATGATCAAGTGGTCTGTCAAACTTTCTGAATTTGAAATCTCTTATGAACCATGAGGAGCCATTAAAGCCCAAGTCTTCGCCGATTTTGTCGTAGAGATGACAGGGGCAGATCCAGCCACACCTCATACTCACTAGACTATTTATGTAGATGGGCTATCAAATAGTAAAGGATGTGGAGCTGGTGTTGTCATGGAGAGTGATGAAGGTGTGCACCTAGAAATCTCTCTTCGATTCAACTTTAAAACTTCCAACAACCAGGCTGAATATGAGGCATGTTTTGCTAGACTCTGAGCAGCAATTGATATCGGAGCAACAGAAGTGATGTTGTGCAGCGATTCACAGCTGGTGATATCGTAGATTCAGGGTGAATACCAAGTCCGTGAGCCCCAACTTCAGCTATATTTGAACTGTGTGAATGAGTTGAAAGGAAGATTCGCTGTGCTGGAGTTTAAGCATGTGCCGAGAGAAGAGAACACTAGGGCGGATATTCTATCGAGGCTCGCGAGCATGAAACAACTTGGCAGTACAACTACAGTGGTCTAGAGTACGCTGACATCACCTAGCATTCCCTTGTTCCCCTCTCTAAACGCCATAATGGTCAATACTTCCTACGAAAATTCATGGGTTACCCCTTACATCCGTTACCTGGCTGATAGGCAGCTTCCCACCGACGAGAAGGAGAAAAGATTAATAAAAAGGGACTTATCATATTTCACCATGGTTGATGGTGTTTTCTACAGAAGAGGATTTTTAGTGCCTTACCTCCTTTGTTTAAAGGAAAACGAGATACAAGGAGTAATGAAAGAAGTGAACGAGGGGAAATATGGACACCACGCTGGAGGAAGAAGCTTAATGAGAAAAATCCTCAGGGTTAGATATTGGTGGCCCATAATGAAACAAGACTCCATTGACTTCGTCAAGAGGTGCGATGCTTGCCAAAGATTTTCTAACCTTCACCACACGCCGGCTGAAGAGCTCTTCACATCGGTTATCCCATGGCCATTCTACCAATGGGGTTTGGATATCCTAGGGCCTTTTCCAACTGCACCTGGGGGCATTAAATACCTCATTGTGGGAGTTGATTGTTTCACCAAATGGATTGAGGCAGAACTAGTGGTCCATATCACTTCAGCCCGAACTCACTGTTTTATGTATGAAAACATCATAACAGGATTCGGGGTACCAGCACAGGTAGTCATAGATAACGGCACTCAATTTACTGATAAGAAGTTCACAGAGCTGCTTGAAGGGTTGGGGATAGTCCAAATTTTCTCATCTGTTGAACACCCATAGACGAATGGCCAAGCAGAAGTACCCAATAAAGAAGTGCTGAAGGGACTTAAGAAGCGCCTCGGTGAAGTAAAGGGCGGATAGACTGATCAGTTATGCCACGTTCTATGGGTATATCGCACTACACCCCATTCTTCTACCAATGAGTCTCCATATCATCTTACCTACGGGGTCGAGGCGATGATACCAGTGGAACTCCAAACCAGATCGACAAGGGTGGAATACTTTTCTATGGAAAATAATAATGCTAATCTAGCGTCAGAGCTAGATGTTCTCCAGGAGTAAAGAGAAGAGGCTTTTGTCAGGGATCAAGCGATAAAAGCGAAGGCCGCCCTCCGGTACAACAAACGCGTTCAACACATAGTATTCAACACGGGAGAGCTTGTTTTGAGGAAGGCAAGTGTGGGAAATAAGTTTGCACACCAAGGAAAGTTAACACCAATGTGGGAAGGCCCATACAAAGTATCTGAGGTGACTGGAAAAGGATCATACCGCTTAGAAGAGCTCGATGGCACACCGATCCGCAATAAGTGGAACACTCAAAATCTGCGTATTTATTACAGCTAGTTGGTAAGACGGCATGTACTCTTTTTCCTTACTTGAGCTTTTTCCCAATAGGTTTTTCTCAAGAAGGTTTTAATGAGGCATGACCCTAACTACGCTCTATTTGTAATCCTTATTCAATTTAATGAGAATACAATTCATGAACTAGTTGTCTTCACTCTTTTTCTATGTTATGATTTATAGCTTTACGCCGCTGTATATGAAGAACCTCAGGAAGGATGATCCCAATCACCTATTTTGTGATTGGCGATGTAACTCCTCGAGTAGAGAAATGAGTTGTAGGATCAAACCTTTTTTAAGGTTGTACCGAACCCTATCTGAAGGCTCAGATTGTAGGATTGCACCGAACTCCGAGTACGGTTAGTAGATTTGGCCGAACACCGTTGAATACTTGAGTTGTAAGATTAAACCGAACCTCAAGAAATGGGTTATAGGATCAAACCATTTTCAAGGTTATACCAAACCCCATTCGAAGGCTTGGATTGTAGGAATAAACCAAACTCCAAGTACGACAAGTAGGTTTGGCCGAACGTTGGTGAAGACTCAACCATTATCTTTATGATTGAGGTAATTTCCCCAGGACGGATAATCTCAATCACCTATTCTGTGAATTGATGATGTAACTCCTGGCGTGGACAATTCCAGTCACCACTCTTGTGATTGAGGGTCCAATCATCATCCTTATGATTGAGGCAGCTTCTTGTAGTTTAATATTTATATCGGAAACGATATCACTCTACAGATAACTTAATATTCTTTGTCTACTATAAGAGCGGATTAAGTCCATTATCCTAAAGGAGTTGAGGGCAGCATCCTATAACGGATACCCAATTCCCAATATACTCATACTTGGGGATAGTATTTGTACGTATGGTTCTCTGTTCTATAATCTATTCATTTTAAATCCGAACTAATTTTCTCCGGATACTTACTACTATCCGAAGTTAAATAATTTTTATGGAACGGTATAAGGAATACTACGAAGGGGAAAAATGTGATAAATACATTAGGAACGTCAGAAGCTATATCGTAGTAGTTCATTTCTTACAGGTATTAAAGACTGAAGATCGAAGGAAATTTCATTCATTTATAAGAAAATTTTATAGAAGTTGTAATAAAGTTGGAGCTGATCCCAGTACACAACAGTAAAATAAAGATGCAAAACTAAGGGGCAGGCATCTGGTGCTCCATTGTGGGCATTTCCTTTTCTCCCCCTTATTCCCCTGCTCTTGGACTCCTTCACCTCCAGGCTCCCCATCTTTTGGAATGTTTTTTTGAGTAGCACTTTCAAGGCCCGGAGTAACTGGTGAAGGCTTCATGCTCTGACCTTCAGGGAGAAGAGGCAATTTATAAAGGGAGTTGGGAGGATCCTCGTGCGAACCGTCACTCTTCACCGCAACTAGCTTCCCTCCATGAAACTCATAGAATGGATGGAGCCCATATGAATCGAGTTTCACATTGGGCTTACGATAAAAGACCTGGTGAAGAGCTAGGCCAAAAGACTCAAAGGCCACATTTTTGCATATTTCCATAGCCTTGGTCGCCTTAGCCTTGGAAACAGCCAGCTTTTTCCGAAGCTTGGCGTTTTCCTCTTCCATCGAGCCAGCAGACGCACTCCCCTTCTTCAGTTCTTCGATTTGGGCCAGCAACTCCTTCTCCCTGGCTTCCCATTCTCCCACGCTTTTGCTGTGGCCGGCCTCTGCTACTGCAAGGTCTTCACTCAGCTTGACAGATTTCTTTTTCTCAAGCTGAAGTTCTTCTTGCAGGAGGGGAATTAACTTGTTTTACTATTGAAACTCAGAAACTTGTCGCTCTAGGGACTTGTTTGTTCAGTGAAGGCGACTTGTTTCAGCAACTTGTTTCTCCCCCAACTTCTTTGCTTTTTGTAATTCTGTCGCAACTCCCCTCGCAGTTTTCGTTTTTTTGGCTGCCCAGGCCTCCTTCACTGCGATGCTGGCCTCAAGTTTTTCAACTTGTTCCATGTAATCCATCGTATCACCCAGGGAATACAACAGGCCTGAGAGCTCATCTAACTGCCAACGGCTGGCCTTGCAAGCCTCTTTCACATCAACGGCCTCAAGAGATGGACGAAGGCAGTACCTCGGCTTAAGGAGTGTCGCTGGCATAGAGTCTTGATACCAGAGGAAGGGAGTGAGGAAAGACCCCTTCGGAGGAGAATGGGTGAAGAGGATCTCATCTTCTGACTGTGCCCCTGAGTCAGTGTGGGAAGGAAGAGTGAGAGAAGACTCAACCGATTTCTTCCCCTTGTCTTGCTTTTTGACACCGGTCTCCTCCAAGGTCCTCTGGTGCTTTTTGGGAGATCCTTCAGTGGAAGGCTTCTTCCTGTCTGCAGCCTTAACCAAGACTCTCCTCCTCTTCTATTTAGGGGTGGGTTGCTCTTGATCTTGCCCTTGCTCCTGAGCCTGCTCTTCACCCCCTTCTCCTCGAGGAGGGACACTTCATCTTCCACAGCGAAGGTTAATGGATTTAGTGGAGATTCAGACTTGAAGGAGTTCCTCTTGGCTTGGATATTATTTTCATCTAAAGAAGAGTCATCATCCACCAACATAGACTTCGGGGAAAGCATATCGGCGGAAACTTCTTCGATTCGTTCTGCAAAAAGAAGAAAGGCAGACGTTAGTATAGAGGTTGAAAGAGGAAAATATAATATAAAACGGACATAAAGCCAAGAGAATGGATATTTACTAAGATATTCATCCCTGACAGTGGCACTCCCAAGGAGGTGCCTGCAGGAAAATCCCTTAAGGGCCACTGAGCATGACCGCATGGCGCTCAAGACCTCCACGGAGTGTGGGGAAAGTTCGCCCTCTTCGGTATAATAAGCACGGCTTATTAGTAGGAAATGCTCGTGTGTCCAACTGGTGGGGAACTTTGAAATCCCCTCTTTATTAAGCCAGAAGACCGGCTTATTACTCTGCACCCAAATCCGGGTGTAGTACTGCTTGAACGAATGACCATCAATCTTTACGGATTCAGTAAAGGACTTGAAATTTATTATCCTCGAGTCACATTGGAGCGTAATGAATCCGAGGCCTCCCTTCTTATTCGCACGGCGGACCACTTGACAATAATAAAAGAGTTTTGCCACAGTGGCTTTAAAGTTGAAGTGCTCCCCAAGAACTCCCTGGGCACGCACCAGACCCCAACCGTTTGGATACAGCTGTGTGGGGGCACAATCTAGGAAGCGTAGGACGGCCATCTAGAACTCTGTTAAGGGGAAACGTACCCCTGGATTCTAAAATACGAAGTCATACATGTACACTGACCTCTCATCTAGGACCAGATGGCATACTCTCTCCATCGGCTGGGGAGTGAGAATGAGGAAACAACCCTTGTACTTTTCCTTGTAGTAGACTTAGAAGCGTGGCTTCACTAGGCCCTCATCTTCTCTGGCGTGACGTGAGGCTATTTCTTTAAACTCCTATTCGACCCAGCAATATGGGTGCTCCCTGTTCAGCCTCTCCCAGTTCAACCAGTGTGCAACAACATTGACACACCCTTCAGGAGTGTAGAGGATCAACATTTTTCCAGATCTCGGAATCTCCATTTTTCCTGATGCGTGCTGAAATGCTTTGGTACTGTGATAAAAGGAAATATCTTCAGAGAGGTACCCTTCCGCACTTGATCCACTGTCAGAGCGACTGGTAGCCCTCGAGCTGAAGGAATCCTTAAGGCGGTACCGAACCATTGACAACTGGGAAGAGGAAGTTCCAACCCTCTCTGAGCGATGAGACCTAGCCACAGGAAGATTCACAAGAATCCTCCCACCATGGTGGCCTGAGGGGGCACGAGAACTCTGTTTCCCCCTGTTCGAGGTACCAGCGTAGTTTTGCCTATGGCGCATTGTAACATCCTGCTTTTAATAATAGTCTTATTTTGTAAAGTATGAGGTATTGAAGATCTGTAAGTAATAATCGATGAATAAGACATCCAGTGGATGGCTTGTAGTACTTCAAAAATTCCATTTTTGAGTATAATTATAGAATTTATATAGACCTTTAGTTATAATATTCTTTTTCCGAGTATAATATGCCTTAGAAAGGACTGTCTGAGTGAAAAGGGACTCTGTTCCGGGTGAAGAATGAAAATTCTGAGCGACAAAGAGGAATTCCGAGCGAAGGTTGTGTTTTCCGAGTGGAACATGGCTGAGAGGGTTTATTCCGAGTGAAACACCTTCAAATGACTCATTTCCTAGTCAAATACCCCAGAAAGACTTAATTCCGAGTCAAGTATTTTCCAATGACTCAATTATGAGTCATACATTGTTAGGCGTTTCCATCTCTGAATAAAAGTTTCCCAAATGCTTCATTTCCGAGAGGAGAGCAAAGGAAAATTCGTTTCCGAATGGAGCTTATGCATATGGCTTCTTTTCTGGTGAAAGCCTTAAATGGTTCCAAGTGAAGAGCAATTCAAGGAAGGTTAGTCTGTGATGTCAAGAGATGAATAACTGAGTGAGTCTCATGTATATAAGCCAAATTCCGAGTGAGACTCGTATGTATGGGCCTTTTTCCGAGTGGTAATGGCCCTGATAGACTCTGAGTGAAACGTAGTTGAAGAAGTTGGTCTGATCTTGGCTAAGTAATGATTAACCGAGTGAAACCCGAGTAGGAAATACTTCTATATTCCTAAGTGTTGATATCCGAGCGAAAGATATTATACATATTTCGAGTGAATCATGTAACCCGTATTCTGAGTGACTAAGGAATGGTTGTGTCCGAGTGAGACTTGACTGTGATGCTTGTCTCTGATGAATGAATGATTAAGTTATTCCTCATATGAGAAAAGGTATGAATACCGAGTGAAGATCAAATGGGCGTTGGTCGGTCTTGGAGTTAGTTACCGAGTGAGGTTTGACTCTGGGAGTCGGTATACCGAGTGATGAACGTGTAAAACTCCTGAATGAATAAGTTATCATATGCTGAGTGGATTTGGCTGGAATATTCCGAGTAATGTATGCATGTGGAAGACCCCTTTTGAGTAAAGGAAGGTCTATGTGTTCTCCGAGTGCATAAGGTGATAATATACTGAGTGGTGAAAGTGTAATGTAATCCCGATTGTGTTGTGGTTGGAATACACCGAGTGGTGTTTGATTGGGAAATAATCCGGGTGAGGAAGGATTATGGATTCTGAGAAGGACGCTGTTTTTATTTTTATTTTTCACGCTGCTAGTGGAATTCCAGTCGGTTTATAGGCTGACCGAGTGGAATTCCAGTCGGTATTCAGTGTCAGGAGTAACATTTTAACTCCAATTTTGTCTCTTATGCTTATTTTAATATAACTAAACCCATTATTCACCCCTAGTACGTAGGACTGCCAGTAATGGGCATTAAGATAGCCACTTTATTAATTAAACCTCCATTATTTCCACTAATCAACCCACTAGCAGCCCACTACGATCCACTCACAAAGAGCTTGTCTCCCACTGCTTTTGCATTATTAAACAAACCACTATCCCTTCAGAAACTCTTAGAAAACAGAAAAGACAGTATACCATCTTCCTCTCTTTTACTCTTCTTCCTCAATACACCTTCGAACAGGAGCAAGAACAGCAAGGAGGCCATTTTTTTTCAGTCAGCAAACCAAGTAAGAGGGGACAGGGTTGTGAATGATTATGAAATGGGTAAAATTGTATGCTGTCCTAGGATTCCAGTTTTATTTTCACATTTTGTTACTCGATTTTGAAGCAGAAAACGTATGAATTTGATTCTGACTTCTTCATCAAAGTTGTAGATCTTTTTGTTATGTGAATTCTGAGACTTGAATCAATTGATTTGGATATGTCTAGCAAAAGTTATAGCCAAAATACTACAGATGTCCGAGTGGAATATTTATCCCATGTTTTGTGTATATATTAATATTCTGGGACTTATACATGCATAATCAGCCTTTGATGTCTTCATGAAAGTTGTAGATATTTGTGTTATGGATCTGTTGAAAGTGATTTCAAGTCAAAATGATTTTTGCAGCTCGAGTTATGCCTAAAATACTGAAGTATGTTCAAGCTGTAAATCTGTTAACTTGAGATACAAATTTTATTTTTAAAACTGGGAATTTTATGGTGAGAATTAGTGATCGGTGTCTTCATGAAAGTTGTAGATCTTTCTGTTATGTGAATTTTGAGACCTGAACTAACTGAATTGGATATGTATAGCATGAGTTATGATCAAAATACTACAGCATGTCCGATTGAAATACTTATCTTGTGTTTTGTGCATATATGAATATTCTGGGAATTATACATACATTTTTAGACTTTGATGTCTTCATGAAAGTTGTAGATATTTATGTTATGGATCTATAGAAAGTGGTTTCAAGTCATAAGGGTTTTTATAGCTCGTGTTAGGCCTAAAATACTGAAGTATGTACAAGTTATAATTCTGTTAATCTGAAATATGAACTTTTATTTTTAAAATTGAGAATTTTGTGGTGAGAATTAGTGATCGGTGTTTTCATGAAAGTTGTAGATATTTGTGTTAGGAGTAATTTAGAACTGGTCCCATGCCAAAATTATTTTTTTAGCTCTAGAAACGTTGATAATACTAACATATGTATGTTTTGAAAACTCTCTTTGAGGCAGTTTTGTATTCTGTGGATAAGTTGTGTTTCTGTTTGGAATTTGGATTTATGGTCTTCATGAAAGTTGTAGATAATTCTATTATCGAACTGTAAAAAGTGGAATCACTTGAAAAGGTTTTGATTTGCTCATGTTATGGTTGTTTTACTAACGTATGTCGTTGTTGGAAATGCTGAAACTTACTTATAATGGTTATTATGGATGAAAATGATATTTTCTCTATGAATAACAATTTATTATTGAATTCTTGAGTGATTATGAAGTATTATGAATATTGATGAGTGTCTAATGAGCATCATTCAGTTTGTGTATTTTGGTGGTGAATAATTATGAATGACTAAATATATATATATATACATGAATGCCTTGCGGATATTGATACATGTGGTTGAAACAGTAAATCCATGATTCTGAAAATTATTATATGTGATGTGTCCTTTGAGGACTTGTGGTTTTTTAAGTGGTTTTGGAAATGTTGATATCATGGTATGTTAAATGATAAAGAGAATTAAAGGCATTCATGTATCATAAGCATTTGGACGCACCATGGAATTTAGGGGTTCCATGATTGCCTACCCTGGTGGGGGGTTACTCTATGATGAGTTTAAGCCCTATTTTTGCAGGAGCAATGGAGTGTAGGGATTCATGGTTATGCTAAGTCCTACTTGTGTACTTCGGTACTGCAGGAGCCATGAAAGTGTAGGGATTCATGGTTATGTTAATTCCTACTTGTGCACTTATTTTCGCAGGAGCCATGAAAGTGTAGGGATTCATGGTTATGCTAATTCCTACTAGAGTCTTTTGAGACTTTTTACTGCAGTATTCCCACCAAACCTAATGGATCCAGCATGACATCATTTAACTAATTTAAGATTTATTAATTATAATTGAACTTGTTTGGCATATTCATCATATCATTATGCCTTGTTGGTTGTGTTTGTGCAATTTTATTTATTTTATATTTATTCTATATTCTGTCTCACTCTTACATTAAATTTTACAGTGAATGCTACACAGAATGAAGAGTGATGCCATGAATGGAGTTTACGTGAATTATTGCTTGGAATTTGACTTTATTTTAATTTGATGGGTTGTAATAATATAATGTTTCATGTACTGTATTTTTCTAAATTGTTTCCACTATATAAATATTTCATGACTTTAATTATTCGCGACTAGTATGATAATAATCCGCGTTTATCAACTTTTACATGACTTATTACAAATTTCAAAAATGATTTTTTTAAAAACGTGAAAAATTTATTCGGAAAATTACTAAGGACGTCACACGCATGGTTGTGGTGTAAAGAAACTTAAAGAAATGTGAGTTTAGGGATGAAGGAGGTTACCTAAGAAAGGAGTTAAAGGAGATGAGAACTTCACAAAAACGACAGCAACAGGTTCTTCAAAATTTCTGCAGAGTTTCACTAAGCTTGAAGGCAAAAGTGAATTTTGAAACTCGTTAAGTCACCCTTTTATAGGTAAGAAAGAGTGCAACAATCGACCAGGGATCATGTCGCATGCCCCAAAACGCAGCTTTTCGAATTTAAACGACCCCGTCGTTTCATAGTCAAAGGCGTGAAATGGTGACGTTTCACGAAAAGTTTCGAGTGAAATGGGCCTTAATATCCAAAGTCCAGGCCCAAGATAGCCCTAGTGACGGTTACATATTTGGAGCAATGATGACTCACGTGTTAAAAAGCATTTATTGTCTAATCATTCAGAAGCATTAATACGATCCAGCAGTTACCCGAATACCAAGAGTTACGAGTTCCAAAAACTCGGAATTCCCCTCATTGCCAATCTTTGTCCAAATCCGCTGTGAGGACATTATGAGAGCGGTTCCTTCGCTCATAGAACGACCACATAGGCAGAGTATCAGCACGAAACTGACACGTGTCTTAACGAGTATTTTTGGCGCGTCCTACCAGAATCCAGACTTCTTGTAGACAGTATAGCTTATATGAGCAACTTAACAGTCCCTCACACAAGCTAGATGATAAATGATCTGATCTGGATACCGGCCCCTAGACTAAGACATCATCTTGGTTGTTCTGGAAGGTCAACCGATATAACAGGTCAATATCCGGACTGTAAAGACACCATGTTAGGAGTCCTTCCTTCACCAGTCATCCGAGGTTGCACCTAAGACACCGGATACTTGATTCGTTCTTGTTCTTCCATCACGTATAACTGTTTGCCTCAGTGCTACGATAAGATAAGTGGAGTCATCACTTATCAAGATAGATACCCTGCACAGCGGAATATGTCTATATCATTCACTGAAAGGTGTAAAGTACAATTACAGGCGTGATATACGGAAAAGGTGTAAAGTACAATTACAGTCATCACTTCTCTAACAAATGATGCATAACATAGGGAAAACATTAAAATGACACTAGGAGAATGGCTTCAGGCTTAGGCCCGTAAAAAGAGTGGTAAAGAAGAAAACTAATAATTAGAGAGTTAAATTATCATTAAACCCAATCATTGTTAACATCTTTAATGGCTCCAATCTTACTACACCATATGCGAATAATACCAAGATTATGATAGAAAGTTGTTATAATCACCATAAGTTACCTAACTTTCCCTCAACATTTGTGTTAGAGACAAGTCTGAACTCACGATTGAGTAGTTTGAACCTCTTGTGATTTGTTAACATTGCACATCAAGACTCTCAGCTAAAATGAAGTCTATACTGTTTGTTTGTCTAACAATTCTTGATGGTACAGAGTTAAACTTGGAAGAGGGGGTTGAATAAGTCTTAAACTCATTTTCAAAAATTCTACAGACCGCTTTAGAAAAAAAATATATAGTTAAGCAGACCAGCGTAAGGTGTAAAAAATCACATAGCAGAATTTATCTTATTTCACTATTATAAAATGCCTTTACAATCTGCACCAGCCCAATGTAATAGTATTCTTGACTCCAGCCACTTCTGGCTTAAACCCCAGTATTCTTAACATCAGCCACTCCTAGCTACAAACCCAAGTATTCTTTTTAAAGCCTCTTCAGGCCATAGTGTTTCCCAACACCAACAAATTCTGGCAACATACCAGAATATACAAAGAGAGTAGTAAAAGGTTTGAAGTTACAATCAAATAACTCAGTATACAAAGATATGGAATGATTATAAGGTACACTGAGCTATAGACTACTTTAAGTTAAGGTCTGCACTAAGCAGAACTACAAAGAAGACTTAAGTAGTGAACACAAGAACTTAGAAACTTTAAGATAAAGTCTCACAAACTTGGGTTTTTAAAAATCAAGAGAGTATTCAAGTATGAAAATGAACAACGTAATTGTCTTGAATTCTGAAGTTTCTTATATTTATAGTCCTTCTAAAAAATATCCATTGGTTAACTTTGAAGGATATTGGTCTCTTAAGAATTGCATTGTTAGTGAGTGTAGACACATGCTTCAGAGAAGTTTCCTTAACTGGGCAACTTCGAAAGTTTTCAGCAAAAGATCCCTTTTGCTTATGCACTTTAGGAAAGCACGTACACTCTATAGCAGTTGACCTTAGGCTATTCGTTCTGATTAGGTTCAGCTTTTCTGACACCTTGAGACATGTGAGGCAGTTTTCTTGATAAACGTGAGAAAGTCTTTAACTTTTCTGTTGATTGCCTTTTTGATGATAACTTAAGAGAAGACATGAGAAAGTTCATGTAGCTTCATATTTGGAAAGGAAAGATCCTTTTCAAGTACTCGAAGAGTCACAAATTTTATCGTGGTCTGTAGAGCAATCTTCTGGTGGTCCGAATACGAATTTTTTTATTTTAGAAGTGAATTGATTTTTACAGACTCCCTATTTCTTTTGTAAATAAAGCTCTACAGACTCCTGGCATACTTTAACAAAATTGTTAGACAAACAAACGGTACAGACTTCATTTTAGCTGAGAGTCTTGATGTGTATTATTAACAAATCACATGGGGTTCAGATTACTATATCATGAGTTCAGACTTTACTCTAACAATCTCCCCCTATTTGTTGATAACAAACATTAAGTCTCGAAGATAGAATGAATTCTGTATCAAATGAAGAATTGAAGCATTGAATTCATGAAACATGAATTTATTCATTCATTGCATAAGTTTCAAATTCTTTCAAGGTTTTGCAAAAGATAGTCAAGTTAATCACATGCAACAGACTTTAAGGGAGTTAAAGCAGTGAATCATCAATAAGTCTAAAGACATAGAAACTAAACAAATTTTATTTATGAACACAAGATGTGTTACAGACCAAAAAATGTAACTGAACTATTTTAAACTTAGACTGTTTTGTGATTTATTCCCCCCTTTTATAATTAACAAAATGGGGTCATCATTAAGACTTAGCATCCTTACAAATAAGGTTGGAACACAAAATGAGGCAAAGAGAAGGTCAAGAGATATCATGAATGATTTAAACTATTAGAGTTGGAACCGACTTCACCTATCATCCACAAGATATGATTCCACATGCGTCTAGCATCTTCCTCAGTGTTGTTATTAGGCTGTAAGAGTTTGGATACTTCTTTGTTAGAGAGTCTTCGTGGTCTGGGTTCATCCCAGGTAGGCACGTATGGTTGAACTAAGTTAGAAACATATTCTTTCCCTTTTCTGGATGAGTGAGGCTTATCATGAGGATAGAGCCTATCTGGGGCAATGAGGAGCTTTGTTGATGGTAAGATAAAGGTGGACTTTTCTCTTCCACTTGTAATTGCAATCAAGGATTTTCCTTGTTAAATATCCAGCATAATTGTTCTTTGTTCCTTTTTGAGCTAGTAATACATTGCAGCATCAGATGCTAAGCATAAACTATCATCATGAAGTATTTCTTGTGTAGGTAGAGGAGGGAAAATTTAAGTGATGGTGAGGTGGATGGCAATGTGATTCTGTTTGACTGAAGTCTGGTTTCTAGATGTTGAATGGGCATAAAAGTGAATATGGATTTACAGGTTTGTAATGCTTGGTTTTGAGCAGGGGAAATAGACATAGTTTCCAGATAAGGTAGAGCTTGATCAAAAGGTATCTGAGATATTGTGTCTGAAGGTGGAGGTCAAGGAATAGTTTTTGGTTCAGGTGAGGTTGACTTAGAGTCTGAAGAGTTAAAAATCAAAGGATTAGCAGCTGAAGAACCTTCTGAAACAATTTTTCTTATAGAGATATGCATCACCATTCCCCTTGTGATTCTTCTAGAGGATTGAACAGGAACAAATGGTTTAAAAATCGATGGTTTAGCAATCTTCAAAGCAGGTTCAGGCTTTGACATAGAGGGGCCAGACTTTGTTGTTCTAGGAGAAATGCCAACAAAGGTCTTGAATTTCTTCTTAGGTGGTCCAAACTCTGGTCGATCAGACTTTGATAAGGAACCATCACTTGAAGATTCCTTCTCGTATTTTATGGGCTCTTTCGGTTGATCTTGCTGAGGGGCTCCAGGAAGAGTGATTACTTCAGAAAATGTGGGGGCTTTGGTGACTATACCATTGCATATTTTTAAGTCCCTTGAGCTTTTAACATCAATCCCATGACGTTCAAAAATCTTGCTCAAAATACCTGGGTATGGAATTTTCTTCTATTTTCTGGATATATAGGTGATCAGATAGCACAAGGTCACACTGGGGAGACTGGCCTTAGTCTTCATCATCATAAGAACCATGTAGAATTTGTCCAACTTGGTCACTACGTCCCTTGCACTTTTTCTTGGAGAAAAACTTTGCCTCATGAGTGCATGTAGAAATTTAGGTTTGGGAAGCAAATCCTTTACCAGGAGAGTAGGAGGAGATTCTGAACTATAAAGACATAAGTTTGCTTTAGCTTCTGGGATTGTGGTCCCAATGTAATCTTTAGAAAATGCAAGTCCTTCATTCGGGCAACCATAAGCATTTTCAATGCCATTGATGGAGATTTCTATCCTTCTATTTTTGAGAAACCCAGAAATCATTAAATCTTCTTTGTTTATGGTAGTAGTGGACCAGAATTATAATGCTAAAGATGGTGAATAATGAAGTTTGTACTATTTGTTTGTCTAACAATTCTGTTGAAGTGTTATAGGAGTCCAAAGAACTCTATTTACAAAAGATAGGGGGAGTCCGCAAAAATCAATTCACTTCTGAAATATAAAAGTCTGTACTCACTTGAAGCTTCTCTTAATCAAGCTAATTTGAATCTACGGACCACAAGAAGATCTCTCTACAGATTACAAAAGGATGTCTAACTCTTCGAGTATTGAACAAGGATCTTTCCTTTCTAAATATAAAGCTACATGAACTTTTTCATGTTATCTCTAAAGCTATCATCAAAAAGGAAATCAACGGAAAAGTTGAAGACTTTCTCATGCTTATCAAGAAAATTGCCTCACATGTCTCAAGAAGTCAGAAAAGTTGAAAATGTTCAGAACGGATAGCCTAAGGTCAACTGCTATAGAGTGTACGAGATTTCCAAAAGTGTATAAGCAAAAGGGATCTTTTGTTGAAGACTTTTAAAGCAACCCAGTTATAGAAATCTCTCTGAAGCATATGTCTGCACTCACTGATAGTGTATCCTCAAGAGACCAACATCCTTCGAAGCTGAACCAACGAATATTGTTCAGAAGGACTATAAATACAAGAAACTTAAGAATTCAAGATAAGAGTTACATTGTTCAGTTTTATACTTGAATACTCTCTTGTGTTGTATCTAGAAACTGAAGTCTGAAGGACTTTTCTTTTAAGTTTCTAAGTTCTTGTATTCACTACTTAAGTCTTCTTTGTAGTTCTACTTCCAGCAGACCTTGACTTATAGTAGTCTGTAGCTTAGTATACCTTGTAATCATTTCATATCTTTGAACATTGAGTTATTTAATTGTAACTTCAAACACTTTAACACTACATGTTGTATATTTTGGTGTATTTCCAGAATCTGTAAGTGTTAGGAAACACTGTGGCCTAAAGAAGATTTTAAAAGAATACTTGGATTTGTAGCCAGGAGTGGCTAGTGTCAAGAATTATTGGGTTTAAGCTAGAAGTGGCTGGAGACAAGAATACTGTTGCACTGGGCTGGTGCAGATTGTAAAGGCATTTTACAATAGTGAAAAATCCTTCGGTCTGAAGGGACTGTACGTAGCTTCTCTGTTGGAAGTAAACCATGATAAATTCCACTGTGTGATTTTCTGCTCCTTACACTAGTCTGTTGAATTGATTATTCTGTTTGAGTGGTCTGTACAATTTTCAAAAAAGAGTTTAAAACTTATTCAACCTCCTTTTCTAAGTCTAACTCTATACCATCAATATACAACTAATAGGCTTTCTCACGATATAAGATATATCATATTCCTCTCATAGAACCTTAAACCGCTCCACCAAAATTGACGCATTTCTTTCAATCATCTTCCTCTACACCTTCTATTAGACCGAGCAACCTCTTCTTTATTTAAAAAAATATCCCCAAAAATATTACGGTTCTAATCACTCACATGAAACATGAAATTATTAACATTTTCTTCCTATGATCAACACTAAGACCACCACCATTTAATCTCAACAAACAAACCTTGCATGATATAACCTAGAAGGGAGAAATTTAAATGGCTTTTTCTAAGAGGTTAACGAAGACTCTTAAAAAGATAACCAAATACCATAGTGATCCAAAGAAAGAAAGGGCAAATTCCTAACCAAAGCTCTGACAAAATTTAGATACTACTTAATATTTGCCATCACCATATCTAATTGCCCATAAAGGTCACCCATCTTCCATATCCACAAAAGACCACGAGAATGGACTTCATCTAGACCAATTTTTGCAAGATAACTCCCAGTGGCCAACATCGATCTAGAGTTAATGAAAGCTTCACCTATTTTTTCAAACCCATGTAAATATATATTGAAATCTCTGGCCATACACCAAAAACCTATAACCGAAGAAGAGAACTCACAAAGATCATCCCATAACCCATCACGATGTATTTCTAACTCGCTACTATATACAATCGATAAAAGTCAAGGTCTTTTCTTATACAAAGCTTTACGATGAAAAACTCTTCTCCTAACATGAACCACCAAAATGGAAACCCAGGAAGCAAACACCATATACCACTAGAAAATCCATCATAATCCCATTTTGTAACCCCTTAAAACCAATTATTTTAATAACCCCCTCTTCTTTGGGTCCATTTATTCAGGGCTCCAAAAGAGCCACAAAATCAAATGATAACTTCTAATCACATCTTCGTCATCCGTCTATAGTTCAAGGATAGGAATTTCATCATCAAGACCAATTTGAGGTAGACGCACCCCCCCAATGCATTGGATTTCTTGTACCCAAGTAGTACATTTGAAGGACCAAAGTCTCCATTTCCCTATACTTCATATGTTTCTCTACCAATTCTTACTCATCATTTGAAAAAAATCCTTATTTCCCATTATATTTTCTTCTTATCTTCAATAGAGATAGGGATCGACATCTCACCAAACTTCTTCTTATTGACCTCTATGTTGGTGGTATGCCTTTTACCTCTTAATTGGTCATTTTATCCTTTGACTTATTTGACTTTTGGGAGGGCTTATAACTAAGCCTCGACACTAAAAAAAAATTATGTCCTTGCCATGCACTTCATTTCCAACCTCGTCAACCCTATTTACTTAATCCTCTAAATTTAAAGCCTCAAACTATTATATCATTGTTGTTCTTAACCACCCATTTTCTCCTTGTCATTTATCATGCCAACATCCAAGGGCCAAAAATAGTCCTAATGCAAAAAGAGTTCTCTTGAGGAGAGTTTTTCCCTGTAGTAGTTTCCATAACATTTCAGGATTCCACACTGACCTAACCTTCTGCAATTCTTGAACAATTTGAACCATAACAACAAGTTTAACAAGTATTTTGTCCACAATAACATCAGGGTGAATCTTTTTTATATCCATATCATCTGTACGCAAAATAAATAAAGTGAAGGCCCTCATACTCTACTGTAAAACAACAACCCAGAATAGGATCATGAAATAAGGAATAAGCCTCTATTAGATGTCAACTTTGATACACAACCTTAAAAATTTGCCATGTAAATGCATTGATGCATTCTCATCAATTTTTAACATAGTACTCAATTGACTCCCAATCCTCTATAAAATGTTCTCACTATAAAGTTTGATAGGCAAGTAAGGTACCCTCACCCATACGATAATCTTCTTGAGTTCACTATCCTTAGGGTTAGACAAAAGCCCCCACCTTTCTACTATCAAGTAGTGATCCAATATAACCCAAGGACCCTTAAAGAGAGCATGTCTATAATTCCTTTCATTTGTGAAATGAACCGTAAAGCAACTAACATTGAGACCAAGGACATGGACATCATTGTTCCTCACCCACAAATTACGTAGACGACTCACAATGATGATGTAGTTAAAAGTCATTCCTACTAGCTTGACAATCAACTTAAGTTTCCACATAGAGTAAAATCTCTCATACTCCCCAACGTCAATTTTAATTTTAGGATTTGGATTAAAATCCCTGTGTTATCCATCAGGACATCCTCCTTCTCCAAAAAAGGGAAAACTTCTTATTTGTTTAATCAATAATTTTCTTGGGAAAAAATCTTAACCTCTCTCCTGTAATTTCTCCTTACATAATGTTTTCTCTTTCATCCATGACTGAAGCTCTTGATTTGGTCCTTCTATCCACATCTAAAAGCATTGCCTTGAAATCTGATTAAATAAGAAAAGGCAAGGGTCTGAAAGTAGAAGAATCATCTAATTCTGAACTAGACTCTGATGAATCAAATGATGACACCAATGAAGAATTGGCTCTTGTAACTAAAAGATTTCATAAGTTACTAAGAAAGAAGAAGTTCAAACTGGAAACATTCCAAAAGAAAGACTACAAACGTAAAACTCAATTTAAGTTTAAAACTAATAAATCTATCTTAGAATGTTCTAATTGTAGAAAGCCAGGACACTTAAAAGCAGAGTGTCCTCTTCTAAACAAAGATAAAAGGGACAAAAGGTAAAGAAGAAAGTTTCCAAAGAAACAAAAAGGTCTGATTACTTGGGATGATGAAGGATCATCCAGCTCAGGCAAGTTTGATGAAGAAAGTGAGTCAGCTCAAATTTGTCTCATGGCAAGCAAAGAAACAGACTCGAAAGCCAGCCTCAGCGACTCAGACTCTAAAGAAGTAAGTTACTCAGAACTTAAACAAAATTATGACTTGTTATTTAATGATTTTTCTAAACTATTAAAAAGTTTCAAAAACTGAAACTAAAGCATGTTAATATGATCATTGATTTTGAAAATCAAATCTTGTTGTTAAAAGAAGAAAAACACAACAAATAATTTAAAAGAAAAGGAAATGAATCTTGAAGAGTTAAGTAAAATTAAAAAAGAAAACATCTCTTTCAAAATAGATTTTGAAAAATCTAAGAGCTACTGTAACTCTCAGGATAAATAAATTATTAGATTAAAGAATCTTGTTAACTCTATTACTTTAGATCTAGGTAAATTTTTTACTAGCACTAAAAACTTGAATGCTTTATTAGGGACATTCAAAGAAAATCAAAAAGGTCTTGGTCTAGGATATGTGAAAAAGAAAAATGTTTCAAAATAAAAAATTTCTAAGCATCCTTCAACTCCTACATTTGTTCTAGAAAAACAAAAAATTATTAAATGTAATTATTGTAAAAATCATGGTCACTCTATAAATGAATACAGGAAAAGAAGCGAAGGAATAAAAAATTTACTAACAATTCTAGGACCCAAAAGAATATGGGTCCTTATGCAGGTATGTTTAAAATCAAGAACAAAATCTCTGCAATGGTATCTGAACAGTGGATACTCGCATCACATGATAGGAAAAAGGTCTATGTTCCTAGACCTGGAGAAATTTAAAGGAGGATCTGTCATATTTGTAGAGAACCAGACTAGAAGAATCATTAGGAAGAAAGATGGATCTGGCACAAAAAACTTAGACATGTAAGTCTCAAACTTATTTCAAAACTTCACAGAAAAGATCTTGTCAAAGGATTACCAAAAATTTCCTTTAACAGCTCCTTACCATGTGAAACATGCCAAAGTAAAAAACAACACAAAACCTCTTTTAAAAGTAAAGATGTTGTTTCTACATCCGTACCTTTAGAACTATTACATTTAGATCTATTTGGTCCTTCTCAAGTACAAAGTCTGGTAGGAAAGAAATATGGATTTGTTATTATTGATTACTACACCAGATTAACATGGGTATACTTCCTAGCCCACAAGGATGAGTATATAAAGTATTTAAAATCTTTTGCAAGAACTCCACAATAAAATAGAGTTATGGAAAGGGAAAATAGAGCTCTACAGGAAATGGCCAGAACCATGCTTTGTGAAAATAATCTTCCAAAATATTTCTGGGCAGAGGCTGTGAGTACTTCTTGTTATATTCATAGTAGAGTTTTTATTAGACCAATACTAAATAAGACTTCCTAACAATTATGAAAAGCTAGAAAACTTAACATCTCATATTTTCATCTTTTTAGGTGCACTTGTTACATTCTGAATGCCAAGGAATAATTTGATTCAAAATGTGACAAAGGTATATTCATGGGATACTCTACCACATCAAAATCCTATAGAGTATTTAATACTCAAATGCAAACCATAGAAGAATCTATGCATGTAAGATTTGATGACCTTCAAAAGACTAACAGGAGACTGGTAAATCTAGACTTTGATGATGTAGGGATTCGCAAGAGAAAGAGCAATCAACACACCAACCAACTGAAAATGGTCAACCAAAATCAACAAATCCTAAAAAGTGTGAACAAGATTAACTCCCTAAACCTGGAAAACCAAAAGATTGGAAATTCACAATTCATCATTCTTCAGACCTTATCATTGGAGATCAAGCTGCTAGAGTAAGGACCAGATCCAGCCTTCATAATCAGTCAATAATTACTCTTATTTCAGAAGTAGAATTGAAAAATATTCAGGATGCACTAAAGGATACAGATTAGATTCTTGCTATGCAAGAAGAACTAAATCAATTTGAAAGAAGTGAAGTATGGACACTTGTTCCCAAACCCAAAGATAAAAGTATAATTGGTAATAAGTGGGTATTCATAAATAAGTTAGATGAAGATGGAAAGGTAATTCAAAACAAGGCAAGATTGGTAGCTCAGGGATATAATCAATAAGAAGGTATAGATTTTACTAAAATCTTTACTCCTGTAGCCAGACTTGAGACTATCAGGATACTTCTTGCATTTGTAGCCTTTAAAGGTATTACATTATATCAGATGGATGTACAGAGTGCTTTTCTAAATGGTTTTATTGAAGAAGAAGTTTATGTGAAACAACCTCCTGGTTTGAAGATGTGTCTCCTCCTAATCATGTTTTCAAATTAAGTAAAGCACTGTATGGTCTAAAATAAGCTCCTAGAGCCTGGTCGACACAACCCTCTTCAAAAAAAGGCTTTACAAGAGGCCAAGTCGACACAACCCTCTTCAGAAAAAGCTCTAAGAAACACTTTATTATTATACAGATTTATGTGGATAATATTATTTTTGGTGTTACTGATGATAGTCTATGTAAAGATTTTTAAAAAATGATGCAAACAATATTTGAAATGAGTATGATGGGTGAACTTAAATTCTTCTTAGGCTTGCAAATTCAACAGACTAGTGATGGAATTTTTATTCATCAACAAAAGTACATAAAGGAACTACTCAAAAAGTTTAAAATGGATGATGCCAAGGCCATGAGTACTCCTATTCATCCCAACTGTACCATAAATAAATATGAGTCTGGTACATCAGTGGATCAAACTTTCTATCGAGGAATGATTGGTTCACTCTTGTATCTAACATCCAGCGGACCTGACATAATGTTTAGTGTTTACATATGCACAAGATATCAATCAGATCCCAAGGAATCACACTTGTCTGTAGTGAAGAGGATTCTAAAATATCTTGTTGGAACTACTAACCTTAGGTTGTTCTATAAACGAACAGACTCTTTCTCTCTTTTTGGATTCTGTGATGCAGACTTTTTTGGAGATAGAATTGATAGAAAAAGTATCAGTGGTAATTGTCACTTCTTGGGAAGAAACTTAATTTCATGGAGTAGTAAAAAGCACAACTCCATTGCACTCTCAACTGCTGAAGCAAAATATATATCTGCAGCTGGTTGTTGCTCTCAACTTCTTTGGATCAAATATCAACTTGAAGATTACTCAATCAAAGAAGGAGAAATCTTAGTATTTTGTGATAATACAAGTAAAATAAACCTCCAAGAATCCTATTCAGCACTCCAAAGCAAAGCACATTGAAGTAAAATATCACTTCATTCGTGACTATGTACAAAAAGGAACCTTGGATCTGAAATTCATGGATACAGATTATCAATGGGCAAACATCTTCACTAAGCCTCTGGCAAAGGCCATGTTTAATTTTATTAAGCATAATTTAAATTTAAAAATTATTGTCTATGTAGTCAGGTTCATGTATAAGTCTGATATAACTTGTATTGTTTAACTTCACACTCTGAGAGACTTACTTTATTAAATCATTTTCAGATTTTCCTTTCTTTTAAACGTGTCAGCAGTTATCATATTTATGTATAACCACTTTCTAAACATGTTTTCTCTCTCCATTTTTGTGGCAAAAATTTTATTTATTAATGTCTCTTCACTTTCACTCTTTCCCACCGTTTTCCTCATACCTTTCTCTTCCTTCTTCGACTTCTCTTTCAAAAAACTTCTTCAACTTTCTAAAAACCCTCTTCTCATCACACCTAAGAAATGGCATACAAGGCATCTGACATTGTTGAGTCCTTTATCTTCAACCTCAAGCAGCACAAATTAGAAGGGCGTGATATCTCTGAGGAGCTAAATGGCATTGGATGGATGAAGTTTTGTCTCGACCAAACTCCATACTCTCCATCAATGGTTCTCAATTTCTGTAATACAGTCTCAGTGGACAAATCCAAGTTTCGTATTCTTGGCACTCTACAGGGCAAGTCCATTGAAATTTCTATGGACCTCATTACTACTGCTACTGGTTGTCCGGATGCAGGGGAGGTGTACGATGAACTCTTTGAGTTCAATGTTGTGTCTTTGCTGGAAATCAACAAAATGTTGTATGGTACTCAACATCCAGCCAAGTTTGCTTCTGGGTCTCTTCTACCAAAAGCAAAAATGTTACACTTTATGATGAAGCAAGTCTTTTGCCCTACAAAAAGTGCAAAAGATACTGTTAGCAAGCTTGACCGTTTTTGCATGTACCACATGCTCACCAAAGAAAAGGTTAGTTTGCCCAATATCATCATGACGTATCTGATTTCCTCCATAGGAAAGAAGCAAAATAAGATTCCTTACCCTGCCATTCTCATGAAAGTTTTTGTACTTGAGAATGTGTAACCTACCTCATTGAATGATTTGGTTACTCTCTCCATGATGGTCAATAAATTACCTGTATTTTCCTCTTAATCTGATCCACCTCCAAGTATTGCTCTAGCTCTCTCAAAGAAGAAAAAGTCTGAACCCTCCAAGAAGAGAAAGTCTGCTCCATCCCGCACTCTAAACACTCGCTCTGCTAAGAAGATAAGAAAACTAGTTCTTGAAAAGTCTGATGCTCCCTCAGACAAATCAGATTCCCCGCGTGCATAGGCACCCTCCTCATCTCAGATTGCAACCTCCGCACCAATTAAAGGTTCCCTAGATTCATATGATCATCTTCTAATTAGAAAACTTGGCCCTGGTAAAAGAATCAAGATTTCAGCTCTCTCCAAGGCTTCACAGACTCAACCACCTCTGTTTCGACCCTCTTTTGAGTCTCATCTAAAGAAGCTCTCTGAAGATGAAACATTGGCTTTATTTATCTTTGTCTTTACTTCCTTGAATCCAGATACTTCAATATCAGAATGGGATTCTTCAGCTTGGAATTTAAAGTTTACTGAACTTCATGATGACTATGAGAGAATCATGGCTGAGAATCACGACACTCTACAAGAATGTGGTGGCTATCCAACATACACTTATTATTTATGCTTCATTCGAGGTTATCTAAGGACTCATCATCTCTCAGAGGTATGCACCTGGGAATATATTGATTGGATTAATCAGTTCTACAACATCGTTGCTCTCTATTGTAGTGATACGAGTGCCTTCAAAGCATCCCTCAAGGGAAAAATGTCTCCTTCTCCCGAGTCATCTTCCTAAAGGTCAAGTTCTAAACCCTTACCATCACCAAACTCTCATCCCTCCTCTCCTCCACTGATTTCTCTTGCCATTCTACCTCCACCCCCTCCTATCTAGCTATTATTCTCTGTCCTCCTATCTCCACTATTGTTCATAAGTCTCGTTCTTCCATCTTCTTAAAAACTATCCTACCTTACCTGAATATATTGACTTCAAACCTGTTCTTGACACCTTTGACCCTGGATATCACAGCCCGCAAAATCAAGCTATTGTGAATCACACCTGTTTTGACCCTCATAGACTTCACATTCAACCATTTACTCTAAAACGCTACTCTTCTCTTCCCACTAAAAAGCTCCTTGGCTTCCCAGACCTGTTTTTAAATGATGACCTTAGGATATTCCATGTGCTTCAAGCCGAGCAGGCCTTTGTAGCCTGCTATCTTAAGCATGGCTTCATCACTCTTGATGATATCTCCATCAAGAATTGCCCCATTGCTACTCCATGGAACAAAATTTTATTTGATATTCCTTGTCCTCCTCCGCCAGCTAAGTGGATCTCTTTGGGCGGACTCAAGAAGCTCATAACTCTAATTCCTAAGCCTAACTATAAAGGTCATCTTCAGCCCAAGCGACTACCTGCAGCAACTCTTAAGAGTCTCTGGACTGCACCTAATCTAACTGAAGCTCACGCTGATGCATTGTGGTGCCATTATCTTTGGACTCTACAGGAAGAACCTTCCTGCTCTTATTCCTCGTCCTCTTATAATCCTATTTTTCTCTATCACCCTTCTTTGATCACATTTACTTCTCCTTATCTGTTTATGTTTCAAACTTGTTTTTCACTGTTGTTTCATCTGCTGTTTTCCTTCTTTTCATTTCCAGTGTCACTCGTGATTTGGTTTTCGAGTCTCATTGATGTCCTCTCTTTTGTTGATTACAAAAGAGGGAGTTTGTGTAGAAGTCTTTTTGTGGATCAATGTAATGACTTAGAATGATACATGTTGTATGCACTATTTTTATCAATGAAGAACTGTTTATTTTATTCCGTTCCTATCATTTTTATGATATTTTGATGACAAACTTCACCCACGAAAAGACTTGATGTTTGTTATCAACAAATAAAGGGAGATTGTTGAGAAAAAGTCTGGTCAAAATATAAGTTTTAAGTCTTGTTGGACTAGACCCCAGATTTTATGATTTGTTTATATCAATCAGCAAGTATTTTCTCTAAATGAATAAAGTCTAAACTATTCTTAACATTTTTTTCTGTTCATAAGTAATTTCAGGATACGAAGATTAGTTTGTAAAAATAAGGAGAGAGCATGTGTGTTCTAAAAAGTCTGGTAGAATAACAAAAGTCTGGTAGAAGCATCTTACTTAAAGAACTCTCCTTCAACGTTTGAAAATTCTATTTTGGTGATGCTTCAGGAGAAATGATCATATCATATTTGCATGCTTATCATCAAAGAACAAAAAAATCAATATAAGTAGTAGCTGTCAGCGTACCTACTCTTACGAACTCTGATCACAAGTCAGAAATCTCATTAGGACACCTCAGAAAGCAACCTCTCGCTCAATCAAGAATAAGTTCATGAATGGTTTTGTGCATGAAAATGCATGGGAAACTATTCTCGTGAAAATACTGAAATATGATTCAGACCTCTCTCAAGCTTGAATTCAACGTTAAGGTCTGATCTTAAGAAGCTTAAGGTAAAATACCTCCAAAGGATTTCCAACGTCTATATCTACTTTTAAGAAGCAATAACGGATATATCTTTCAAGTCACTATAAGTATTAAGGGAATTTAAACATCAGCAGATACAAGAAAAATCTCAAAAGAAAGCTCTTCAAGTTATCATTCAATATCATTCAAGTTCATTTTCTTGTAAAAGACAAAGACCCTTATTACTCTCTAGCTCTGATTCTAGCAGACTCAGATCTTGTGTCAAAAATACTTAGTGTTCGATCTTAAAATTGTCTATTATTTGTACACTAAGTTCTGAAAACATTGTCATTCTAGCTACTTGTGTAAGTCTGATGGGTTACCAGAACAAGTTTGTGTTTTGGGAGACACTTTGGCCTGAAGAGAATTTTGAAAGAATACTTGGGTTAAGCCAGGAATGGCTTGTTGAAAGAATACTTGGAATAAGCCAGAAGTGGCTAGTGTCAAGAATACTTGTAGCACGGGTTTGGTGCTGATATTGTAAAAGAGATTTTTACAATAGTGGAAATCCTTCAAGTTTGAAGGGACTGGACGTAGCTTCTATATTGGAAGTGAACTAGTATAAACTCTGTGTGTTTAGTTTCTCTCATTCATCATCATTTGATTACTTGTAAATTTTATTTTATTCAATGTTTTAGTGAAAAAGAGTCTAAGACTTATTCAACCCCCCTTCTATGTCTGACTTTGAACCATCACAAAGTATAGCCATTCTAGCTCTGACATTCATGGCTGCTGCTCTTGGACCGACCAAACAGGCTTGATACTTCACCTGATTGTTGGATGTCTTGAAATCAAAGCTTAACGAGACCTCAATGTACACTTTGTCATTACTTTCTGCCACCACACCAACTCTACATCTTATTTAAAGATTTATCAATATACATCACCCAATGCATTCATGCTTTCCCTGGGTTTTTTTCAGTCATTTTGGCCACGAAATCCGTTAAGACCTGGGCCTTGATAGCAGCTTTGGGTTCATAAGACAAATCAAACTCTGATCACTCTATGGCCTATTTTATCATTTCGTTAGTGAGCTCCAGTTTATACAATACCATCCTTTAGGGAGGCTTGAACACTCCATAAATAGGTGTGCATGGAAATATTATCTTAAACGTTGGGACGCCCGTATGATAGTCATTATTGCCTTCTCAATATTTTGATGTCGAAGTTTTATCCATTGGAGAGTTTTTCTCATGAAACACATTGGTCTTTGACCTTGCAGGGTCTCTTTCATAAGGGCCACCCCTAAAGCCTCATCTGAAATTAACAAATAAAGAAATAAATTTTCGCTGAGATCAAGCTTTACCAATACCAGTAGTTGAACCAGCATATCCTTCAGGCTTTGGAAAGCTTTTTCCTACTCTTCTTCCCAATCATACTTTTTGTTTCTAGTGAGAATCTTATACAGGGGAAGCGACCAATGTGGGTATAAGTTAGATAGGGCCACTATCTTCTATTTAAGGATTACACTTCCTCAAGATTCTTTAGGCTTTGCAACTTTGATGATCTTTCACTTGTTAGGGATGGCTTCTATTCCTCTCTAGGTCAACATGAAACCCAAGAATCTCCTAGTTGGAACTATGAAGGTATACTTGAGTGGGTTGAGTCGTATATCATACATTTTCAACCTCTCAAAAATCCTTATGAGGTCGTCCACATGATCATATCCTGTCAGGGTCTTAGTTATGATATTGTCTAGATAAACCTCTACCAACTTGGTGTGTATTCCCTTAAAGACCTTTTGATCATTCATTGATAGGTTGCGTCGACGTTCTTCAGACCAAAGGGCATTACAATGTAACAGAACACCTCTTTGTTATTCACAAATATTAGTTTTTTCTTCATCCTCTTCTTACAATAATATTTGGTTATAACTGGAATAGGCATCAATAAAAGAAAGAAACTGGTAACTTGAAGAGTCAACCATCATTTTATTGATGCTATAAAGTGGGTATGGGTCTTTGAGACAACACTAATAAAAATTCATGTAATCGGTACATATCCTTCCCTTCCCATTTGTTCTCTTAACCATGAAGACATCAGAGACCCGGGATGAATACCAAATCTTTCTAATGAATCCTGCCTTAAGGAGTTTTTTGGTTCACTCGCATGTTGTCTTTTCCCCCTTAGGGCCCAAACACCCATTCTTTTGGGTCGTTGGTCTTGTTTCAAGGTACACTACCAACTTATGGCAACAGAAATTAGGATGTGCCTGGCATATCAACTGTAGTCTAAGTAAAAAATTGTTTGTATTCTTAGAGAAGGTCTACTAGTCTCTCACCCATGTCTTGAGAGAGTTTGCCTTTGATATTTGTTACCTTCTTAACAACATTTCCAAGCAAAGTTGTTTGTAACCCTCCATCTGGTGTGGGCTTTGAAAGGTTGATAAGGTCAATCCTTAAATCGTTTCTTGGTCCGAGACTTATCAGGATGATAGATTCATCCAATGTGCCTCCATCATTTAACTTTCTTTTCTTTATGGTGACTTCTTCCTTAACCATCTATAAACTTAGGTTATAGTAATATTTAGCCATCTGCTAGTCACACCAAACTAAAGAAACTTGGTTTTCCTTATCAATAAACTTGATAAGTAGATTAGGAGTTGAGACAATAGCTTCCCTTACATTCAGAGGTTGTCTTCCCTGAATTCCATTAAAAGGAGACTTGATGTCGATAACCAATATACTGATTTTAACCATTCTTGCGCTTGGTTTACCTTTAAAGGTGAGTATGGTATAAAGGTACCCTTTGTGCCATTAAAAGTTATTAAATCTTATGTATAAGGTTGTAAGTCCATATCAGTTAAGCTTATTTTTTTAAAACATTCATAAAATATAACATCATATGAACTTTCTTGATTACCTAACAGACATCAAACAAATTTATTAGCCATTATAGCTTTCATCACTACCGCTTTATCTCCTCCAAGAATCGTTGGGTCAAAATCATCATTTGAGAAGATGATTGGTGGGGTTTGAACTCCACGTCAAAAAGCTTATTGTCTGGCTTGACCTGCACTGATATGATCATGCGTAAATGAATTTTAAGGATGGTGTTATATACTATGCCTCCAACAAATCCTTATGTGATCATGTCTATGACTTTCTATTTTCCTTTTAAGGGTGGCATCTCTAGCTCATCTTCATCATTAATCGCCTCTACCACCTTACTTTCTCTATTGTTGTTGTTGCCTTTATAGGGCCTAGTCCCCCATCACTATCTAAGAAGCTATCCCATCTCCTCTTTGCACTTCAATCAGGCTCATCATAAGACTTATCCTTAAATAAGTATTTCTTCAGTTTGCCTTCCCTTATCAGGCCCTCAACAACATCCTTCAGCTGTTGGCATTCATCCGTTGCATTACCAGTTTGTTCATAAAACTCACAATATTTATGCGGAGTACCGATATTTAACCGATATAGGATTTTTTATTCCATAAGTGACAAAGCCAATGAGACACACCTCTCTCAAGATTTGACTTGGCCTCACATTGAGGGGTGCGTAATGACTGAAGTTAAACATCTTCTTTTCTTTGGGGTGGGGTGAAAATCCATGTCCCTCACTTCTGAGGGGTTTTGTCAATCTTCGGCTTTCCCTTTGATATTGATGATGAGAATGGTGTTGTTACTACTAGAGCTTTTATTTCTGTGAAGATGTAGTGAATCTCATGTCTTACATACTTTGCAACTTTCTTTTTGAATTCTTTGAAGGTTTGTAGGGATCCTTTTGCCAAAGACAAGGTAAAAAGTAACCTCGGTTGCAATATCTCAATCGCGATATACAACTAGATTGGTTCGGTTAATCCCGGAACCATGGCAGCTTTAAATAGATTAACTCTTACCCTATTTAATCTAAGCCAGCGTGTGAGATGTCTTGGGCATATATTTTACTATTACAAAGTGATCTTGAAAAGTTTGAGCTAGATCCTTCAAGGAATCAATTGATCTCATAGGTAGCCCTTTGAACTAGCTTACGGCTTTAAGTATTAAGGTTCTTAGAAACATCCTGCATATGACGTTGCCCTCAGCCCCCAAGAACAATAACTCATTGATGTAAGCATTCAAATGCTTACTGGGATCCGTCTCTCCAATGGACTTCCCAATAGAGAGCGGTTGGGGAGTCTAGAGATGACTTAAAATGACAATCTGCATCTGACATTGGGTGAAAGGAACATTGAACTTATACCATGGAGATCCTCTGGAGGTCTACATATTATGATATCAGGAGAGTGGCACTCCATCTAGTATGTGGATTCTAGGTAATCCCCACTATAGGTAGGGATTCTTAAGTACTCCAATGATGTTGAGACATCATACTAGGAATGTTGGTGGTGAAGCCTAATTGACGATGTTTTAGGATGAACTATCATCCTTATTTCAGCTTCCTGAGCTTTTACAACTTCTTCCTAAGTTGCTTGATTACCTCATCATGAGGGTCTTGTGGCATTACCACCCCATTTTACCTTGACACCGAGGGTACTAAAATTGAGGTCTCCACAACCCCTCATGCTGTAACCCAAAAGTTTAGGCTCTAGGTGCGTCACATCTCTCATGTAGGCCATTAGGGTGCCTGGACATTGATTCGCGTCCATAGAAAAGTCTACAATGGCGGAAGTAGAAATAACTTTAGCGAGTCCTACCAAACGTGCCAATGATCTATCTAATATAGTGGGCAGGACCTTTAGTAGGGATACCAGGTATATCTCTCTATCTCTTACAATGGTCCAATGGGGATTTGATATTATCTCTTTAAGTTCGTGAGGATCAAAGAATCTCATTGTAATTCCATCCATCCAACACATTGATATTGTTGTAATTCTGTCCAACCAACACACTGGTATTTTGTGTTGAGGGCCGAAATAAGGTGTTGCCTACAAAGACACTCTGACACTCAAGTCAATATTGAATATTTAACACTAGAGTTTGTAACATCCTACCTTAGGTTAATGGGTAAATTAAACTAGAAAGGCTAATTAATTAAAATGGTGCGGAAGTACCTTTTACCCTTTAATGCTAAATGCCAAATGCAATTTTCTTTCTCCCCCTCATTTCCAATTTCACGCATGCAATAGAGGGAAACGGACTTGCGTTCTTCTTTTCCTCCTTTGTGCACACCATCTCCACCCACCATCTTCGTCTCTTAAACTTATCAAATTAAGGCAAGATTAAAGCACTATTTCATCTTCTCTTCGTGTGGAAGCCATGGGTTTTATGGGAAAGCTTTAATTTCATTGATTATAAAAAGTAAGTTTTAAACCTAACCTTGGTCTTTGAATAAACCTTCAAACCCATCTCCTAATCATTTCAAATTTATGAAATTAGAGTTGTTTAGAGCTATTTAAATTTGTTTCTTATTGTGGACAGCTTGGATGGTGTTGGGGTTTTGAGCTTCCGTCATTATTGGTAAGTTCTGGGAAACCCATAACCTTTAACTTGGTAAATTCACAAATTGTGGCTTGATTCCTTTGTTTTTACGGTTATGTGGTAATTAGGAATCATTCCAGAGATATTTTAGAGCTTGGGTTTTGGTCGGAGGCAAGCATCAGAGGTTAATAGTGTTGATCGATAAGTTATAATTTACCGAACATCAAATATATTGTTGGTCATAGCCTTCAGAGTATGAATTTGATAACGTACGAGTTATTATAAATTAAACATAGATGTTTTAGGAATTTTTGGGACCTTGGATTGGTGATCGGATAGCATTCGGATAACGTGTTGAGCTTTTGGGATTTATTATTCCAGGTAGGGCGAGCTATTATATTTTAAATGCGTGGTTTATGGACAGACTAGGGGTATATTGATATATTATGAATTATGTATTTATGAAACATGATGATTAAATTGTTAAAGTGTGAAATGTTAGTAATATACCCCATTTGTATGATAATTAAGAATTATCAATGATTGTGATGATTTCCACCCATAATGATATTATTAAATTGCATTGGATGCTAGTAGTGATTGGATTGATGTTAGTATATTGCATGAGATGTGATAAATTGATTGAATAAATTTCCTATGCATGAGATGTAGTAGGATAATTGAATTAGTGTCTTGAAATATTGCATGAGATACAAATGACGATTTAATTATAGCATAGGATGCTTATTCTTAATGGTTAAATATGAAATGAGATTTCTATATATGTGGTTTCAAGGATTTCATAAAAAACTTTGAGTGGGACTTAGGGCTAGCCCACAACACTGTCGTTGTCGCTAAGAGTGATTGTGTTACGTGTGTGGGCAAATGGTTTAGTGCCAGTAAAACGGTTGGATCAGTTAAGAGCTGAAAATATATAGCTGAGGGCCTTTGTGTTACAATACTATATTATTGAATGTGTAATTGGATCCATATAAATGAGAATACAAATGCATTGTTATGTGTTATTGTGAATAACATAATTGTGATAGCCTATGCAGTATATGATATTGAGAATATCTTGTGAGTTGTGAACTATGTTAAGTGGCAATGAATGTTGTGTTTGTTTTTGATATTGTAATGTATATTAGAGAATTGGATAGATTGATCTGATTCAATAACTGTCATTTAACATGTAATATACTCACCCCTATTTATGTGGCTATTTTCAGTGGGACTGGACCATGATGGTAATTTGTGAGATGTCACCATGCTAGTGTGGAAAACATTGTATGTATATATATATATATATATATATATATATATATATATATATATATATACTTGTATATATCTTATATAGTATTTTGGTGATATAGCCTTGGCCGACTCTTGTATATAACAATTTTGATTGATGTATATACCTGTTTAGTGGATCCTAGGTAGCTGACGACTTCACTGGAAGCTCAGATTATATTTTGGATTTTGTATATATGATGATGTTATATATGACGATGATGATGATGTTTTGTTGTGGTGACCATGGATGGTCCCACATTATGCATGAGAAGCATTAATATGTCCAGGAACTGTAATTGTGGAGCTTGATGCATTGCATGAATATTATGGGTAGGATTTGTTTATGTGTGTAATTGAGTTAGGTTATTTGTTGAATCTTAATTTGATGATGGATGTATGAAATATGAGGTTTTCATGTGAGTTTTATACATAATCATGCAAGTGATGAGGTCATATTACATTTTATGGGGTTTGGATGCCATGAGATGGTTCCAATAGGTCATATATATGATTTAGAGCTTGTGTGAATTGGAACGGACCAATTCCATTGAGAAATAAGGGTTATGTTGCTTGTTATAGCTTAGAAATGGTCAAAATGCAATTTTGCGCATATCTTAGTCATATGATAGAATTTTGGTGAACGGACTACGCCAACAGCTTTAGAATGGGGAAAACATAATGTCCATGAAGTTTTGTAGAAATCAAAATTGAAATAGGAAAAATAGGTAGGTTGGAAGTTGATTTACGAGTTTGGAGCTGTCAATTTCGCTCAAGCGAGCCAAATCTCGCTTGAGTAAGCCTTTATATGAGTTTGGAGATGCATTTTGTCAAAATCTCGCTCAAGCGAGGATATTCTTGCTCAAGCAAGTGCCAAAGGAGTGGTTTCTACCAAAATTTCGCTCAAGCGAAAGTATTTTCATTTAACCAAGCTGATCAGGGTCTGATACTATCATATTCTTCGCTTAAGCGAGCTAATTTTCACTCAAGTGACACAATTGAGCTTTTTCTCTATTCACAAAAGTCGTAGAGAATTTTGTCTTGGTCGTTTTGACACCCAATTTACGTCAATCGGAGGTCGGTAACCCGAGTTATGCCCAAAATACTAAAGGGTGTTGAGGCTCAAAATTTCAGCAGGGCTAGTTCTACAAATTTATGAATTAGGCAATCTTCGGGGCATAATTGGCTCTCGACTTCTTCATAACAATTGCAGGTATTTGAGTTACAAAAGTGTACCAACTGGGTTCATCTCGATCGGAGTTGTCTAACTCTGGTTTGACTTATATTACTGGGCAGTGCATGAGGAACCAGCGTGCTAAAAAATTTTCTTTGAGCAGTTTTGGAACTCCTAAGCCTAGGATATGTTATAGGGGGATTCGTAGAGTCATATGGGGACATCCTAGGGAGGATGTAAATATTTTTGAAAAACATTTCCCCTGTATTTTTATATTATTAGTGTTACATAGTTCAAGTGATAGATTAATACCTTAAAGTATAATGTAGGGTATTTATAGAAATGGGTGGTGGTTAAGTCCTGCATAGCCTATGTCATAACTTTTTCATAAAGTACGGGGAAAGCTGACACATATATGAACATTCTTGACATCCTTTGTAGATCTTTGGACCAGTATGCCCCAAGCATATCCCATAACCTCCACTCAATATCAGATTTGTTAGATCCTGGTAAGGGGAGACTCGTGTGAGATTTCTCTACGTATGGGCTCCAATACCACTAGGGTATGCTTGCATTGTGGCTAATGTGAGATTTGGAAATCTAGGTCGATCGGTATCTGACCTAGATAAAAAATTTTAAAAACAATATCTTTTAAATCCAGAAAAAGCTTATTAGTTTAAAAAATATTTTTTATTTTTATCAAAAATAAATTGTCACTTTATTTTTTTATTTTTGAAAATTTGGATAAAAGGTATCACGAGGTAACTAATTTTTATTTTAAATATTTGTCACAATTTGTTCATAAAATAAGATATAATTTTATAAGTAAATATTTGGTCAACCGAAGACCAGATCCTGGTGGATTATTTGTTATGATCTTATTCAAATGCAAATGCAAAGTGAGATAAAAACATGAGAAAAATAAAATACACATGCTCAACACAAAACAATATTGCATAAATAAGCACAGGCACTGTACTTTCAAAATACAATAATAACATTTACATTACTTAATAAGTTCGGGCTACAACATCTTTTTTGATTAATTAATGTTTTGAACATACCAAACTTTCTTGTCAACTAAGTTTCGACTCACTCAAGAGATGTAAGAATCAATCTGGGCATACTTTGTAAAAATAAAGCCATTGCTTTTCACATTCATGCTTGTTTGTTTCAAAGAATAAGTGGGTGGGGAAAAATAATAATGATGAAAGAATATGATAAGGACTAATTATTTAAAAAATATATTAAAATTTATCTAATAAGAAATAAAACTTTAATTTATAAAAATTTCACTTTTTTTATATGATTAATTTATTTTCACTCACATTGTTTCCATCTATTTAAATAATAAAAGATTTTTTTTTCACTCATTCTCAAGTTATTTCTATCCATCTAAATAAGATATTTTTCCATCTTATTTCCATTATATTTCGTATCTCAATCCAAATGAATCATTTGTGATAATTGTTATTCTCGAAAAGTATGTTTAATGAATAGAACTTAAGATTTTTTGGTAATCTTAATTTATATTATCAACTGAGTTGCAAATCATTAAAGTCTTAGGTATTGTTCCAAGTTTTTAGTTTTTATTAAAAAAATTAAAAAATTGTTTGAATAAAATATATAGTTTTTATTTCTTTTAATATATTTCAAAAATAATTTAAAACCCATAAAAACTAATCTTAAATTTTGAAAAAAAGAAGACTAAAAAGTAAAGTATAGGTGAAGAGCTTCCATAATAGATAGATCGTCTCAGTTTATGGTTTTCTTTATGTCTGTCCCTTTTTCACTGTTTTAATTCAACCAAAAAGGGGGGGTGCACTCATCATCCCAAAACTAACATAGGGAAAACAGTTCACGATTTTTTCACCTTCATATTTAAAATAATTCATCGTGTAAATAATTAAACAAATGTTCTCAGTTAGAAAAATTGGAATGATACAAATGAAATTTCAAATGAAGATTTTTAATTACATCACATATTACAAATATAAATTTAAAACTTCTATTCAATTATGTTTTTTTAATAGTACGTTAATAATTTTTGTAATTATACATTTTTACTGGTAAAAAATAGAATATGATCATAAAATGACCAATAATAAAGCAGAAAACTTTCAAGTGTTTTGATCACAAAAATTCTTATATACACATGAATAAATGAATTCAAATGTATTTGGTTTCACTAGTTTTTTCTAAATTCCTTAATTTTTTAAAAAATTCAATTATTTTTAAAAATCACGTATTAACGTATACTAAGAAATGTTTTCTTTAATTTACTCCTTACAACCTAAATGTGAGGCTAATTATTATATCTACTCTATATTTGTAAAAGCTTATATTAATTATCAGACACATGTAGTAAAATGTAGCATAAGGGGGAAGTTATAATTGTTTAGCACCTTCATACAAATATAGATTTGTTTGCGTAAACAGGAACTAATTTAATTGATTGAATAAAACGTGGAGTTGTTATTAATTTTTTGACACCAGTTTAATTTTTGCAGAAAAAGAAACAAGTTATGGTCATGAAAAATGGGGGAGAGAGAGTGTTTATTTGTGTATATACAGAGTTATAAAAATAAAAAAAATTAAAAATTAATATTAATTTTTCACATCATTCTAAATAATCAAAATTTTATTTATTTATAAAATTTTTTTTTAAATTGTTTAAATCAAAATTTGACCAACCTAAAACGAAACATCCGAGAAGGGGTTTAAGAAAATTAAATGTTGAAAGTGGTACTAGCCACCTCTCTTTCCTCTGCGGCATAATTGTTACCTACGTGGGGTGATATGATGTTGCTCTCTCCATTATTATTTTACGGTATATGATATGATTTGATGGGTTTCTCACCAATTATTGTGCCACTAATGCATTAGATGATTGCCAACCAACATTGTCCCCTTCACTCACAAAGATGTTCACATTATAATTCTTGATACTAACATTATCCGTTTGGTTAGAAGTTGAAAAAAAAAACTTTAAAAAATAAAAAATTTAATAATTAATATTGATTATTTATATTGTTTGAAACAGTTAAAATTCTGTTTAATAACTAAACGATTTTTCAAAGTATAACATTTAATAAAGGTACCACCATAGTGCCTACCTACTGGCCAACCATCGTATAGCTAGGTTATGAACAACACGCATTATTCATAATGGGATAGTACTAAATCTTACTCTACTCATGTATGTACTATTAGTTCTAAACATGTGCTTAATCAACGTAATTTTAAAACAAATTTATTTCTTGATCGTATATAAAAGATAAACCGTAGGCATGATTTAAGTTCTGTTATTAGAGTTTTGAATCTTGACGTAGGTATATAAATACTTTGTTGAAAAACACAAAACTCATTCAATAATGTATACCTGTAGTTTCACTTAGAAAAAGTTGTATTTGCTTTGTAACTAATTTAGTGTACTGTACTTTACACACTAAAAAAGGAAGGAACTATGTTGAATGAATTCTCCTTTTATTCAATGAAGTTAGCTGAAAATGTGTTTGGCTCCTCTATTACTTTTTCTGTTAATTTCCTACCAAGCTTCCAAATAAATAATAAAATTTTAGTATGTTAATTTGAAATGAATAATTTTAATTGAACGACAGAAAAGTTTACCAATTAGAGAAACTTAACAGAGGAACAACCAAGAAGAAAAGTCAAGTATGCTATAACGATTGATGCAATTGATCTTGATAGATTTTAAACCTTTGCTGGTAACTAACATTTATAATTAACAAATCACTAACAATTTAACAATTAATTTTGACTTATTACAAAACACTAACATAAGAAGGAGTGTGAGAGAAGGAAAATGATATGAGTTTGACTCTTTTGCCAAAAAAAATTAAAAAATTAACAGTTAATTTTGACTTGTTAAGAAACATTATTGCTAACAAAAGTTGGTTACTTAGATTTTATTGATTCTCAATTAGGGAATTATGATCTTAATTTAAGCTGAAAGGTTGTTAGTTCTAAAAAATTTTCCTTGTGATGTAATAGTTAATCAAGTCCCGTCCTTATATAGGACTATTTGTAAGCATAACTGAAAATTGTGGGTGTCTTATCGTTCACGGAGAGAATAGTTTGTTTGTTGTTAGGGTAACATAAAATGAACTATTACGAATCATTTGGCTTAGACATTCCTTTATATGTATATATATATTCCCTCATCAAATTTGTATATAAAAAAACTACATACATGTTAAACGTAGCTATAAATATATTTGAAGAAAGAAGTAGTGAGTAGACTTTGTCGCAAGTTAAAGTGATTTGAGGACCCATTAGAGTTGAGTTTCCACGTGAGAGTGCCCTCAAAAAGTTATTTAGTCTAATCAGTGAAAAGCCATGACTATCTTATGCTCAAAACGGAGTAGGTTTACATATTTCGGATCCTAATTTTATGAAGAGGGACAAAGGGCTTGTTTGTTTAAATGTTGGGATTGGTCAGATATCAGTTTAATCAACTTTAAAAAATATTTTAATATTAAATAAAATTTTGATTATATCTAATGGCGTGAAAGATCAATATTAATTTTTAGATTTTTATTTTTATAACTTCGTTTCTCCTACCGCATACTAAATTGGCAATTAAAATTATGTAAACTAAACTTATTCTCGTGGGTTTTTATCGGGTTTAGAAAAAATTCAAGTTTTACGCTTTAGTACATTTTTATTTTTATTAATTTAATAATACGTGTGTGTATATATATATATATATATATAATAAAAGTCATACATATTTAATACACTTTAATCTAAGTAATACTTATAAATAATCCTAAAAAAATAATAGTCCTTTTGTTTCATATTATAAGTAAAGCAAAAAATGAATATTTTATTTTCCAATCCCTACAAAACAATTAGGAGCATTTATTATGTTTTTTCCTAGTTGATCCTTTAGCATCTAATTTTTTTTATATCCGTACAATTAATAATTAAATAAGTTAATTTTTATAGGGATGTTTATATTCCTAAACTCGTCTTATTCCCGTTAATATCTAATTACAACCAAATTCTCCTTAAACAAATCAAAATAAGATTTTTCCGTACCTGTAAGTTCTGTCCCATTGTCATTGGCTCAAATAATTAATGTCTCCGCATAGAGATATCCTAAACCCAACCCTTGTTAATACCACACCAACCCTAAAGGGTAGGAACTCGTGGCTTGCTTTCTCTTGAGGAACATGAACCCTGTTTCTCCTGCAAACCTTGACTTGGGCCATTGCGCAAGTCCCATCGATAACTAAGCATGTGACCGGTTAATTTGAATAAAACAAATATTCCAATCACTAACCCACTTTGAATACGACATTTTTGCTTCTCTTTATTTTCCCAAACTTTTTAAGACTTTTAATCATAAGTGTACAGGGCCTGCAGATAACGGGGGGGACAACAGGAACTAAATAGTCAAAGCAACGGAAAAATAAAAACTATAGTACATTTTTTATTTATTACTATTATTTCATCTTGAAAAGACAATCTTTTCATTATTTAAAAAGTTTGACTAAATATCAAACCTTGCCTTTGGGAATAAAACATGACTCAAAAAATATTAAATTTTTCTCTGTCAACAGAACTGGGCCTTAAAAGTCTAACTTTGGGTACTGAATGTGGCCCAAAATTTCCCCCGAAATCTTGATTAGGGGAAGGATGGTAAAATGAATGTGACTTCTGTCGGATCGGAGGACAACTACATTTGCTTAATTTCAAAGGTTTAACTGATTTTATTGTAAAAAATAACTTTTAGTTTTTAACATTAATTAAAATCTAACTACGTGACTATAAGTTGAAAGTTTTATCTGACTTTAAGAATGTTGGTTTATTGAATTTTTTAAAACAAAATTAAATGCTAAACTATTTGATGAATTGAGCTAATTAAGGGCTTATTTTATAAAATTTTATTAGATATATGTTCTATTTTCATTTTTAAAAAGATATTTTTCAACAAGTATATAAAAATATAAACAAATTTTTTTATTAAATTTTCTTTAGTGCGTTCTACATGAACATCAGAAAAAGAATGATGAGAGAAGTATGGAAAAGAAAAATGTTATGGACTGTTTTTGTAACACCCCGGTGTCGATTTTAAAAACAGGGGTTAATTTTTCGCAATTTAAAATAATTAAAGTAGAATGAATTCAATATATAAAATACTGATTAATTACCCCGGATCAATGAATAACCGATCTCATATATAAAGATATGAGAACGGTATCAGAGTGCACCTCGGACGACCGGACTTGAGGCCGTCACAAGGGAAAAAGCGGAAGATAAAATAATTTCAAGAGTGATTATACTAAAAGAGGATGAAAGATACTTCATCGGTTTGTTTAACAACAGAATATATTTTCATAAGTAATAATAATATCCTTCATAAATTTCAAGGTCATTAATGAAAATTAGCCATACACATCCGGTCTAATTTTCCTACATGACCTCCCAAGATCATCCGTTGTCAAATTAATTTCAAAATAAGCATATACACATCGGATACCATACAAAATGAATACACATATGCCGGCCAAGGCTCATCCACATCTCCCTTCATATTTACCTTCTCCAATACTCAACCTCCAAAAAGAGTAGGGATTCATCGCACCTACATCAACCTTAAAAATGACAACAGGTGAGTAACATAATCCAAATGAATTAAAGTCATACATTATGATGATACTCTCACATACTTATGTATAATACATTTCTCAACAACATCACACTTTTATTCACATAACATATCATTTCATTGCAACATATTACATATCCAACGGAATACATCCATAACACACTTATTCATTTCATTATCATTGATAATATCATCATCATACACATAGTGTTAGTATCACATTTCTTTCCTCTTTATTTCTCAATCATCCATTGCCACCACGGGCTTCCAACTAGGCATATCTTCGGCTATATACAAATGCTCTTAAAGCTAATGCATATGTACAACGGAATTACTTTCAAGTGCGGATCCGACTGTGGGAAAACAACATAATCAATCGTGGGACAAGCATAGGCATGCTACTATGCCCCTACTGCAGTAGTAAAATGTGTACACTTATATCCGATCTCGATCATGATCAACAACATATTTTTACTGGTACCAAACCGCTCTTGCCCATCTGTAGCACTAGTCACCCCATGACTGCAGATCATCATCGTGGCCTTACTTGCCACAAGTGCTACGGGCCCCTCCCAAACACACATCGAGAGAGCCGTGCCCCGTCGGACACCGAGGTAACTCGCTCACCATAGAGACGCCCGCCCACTGGGCCTGCCACATATGGTGCCTCGTCACCGATCTATGGACAGCTTCGTGATTCCCAGAATCACTAGGGAAATACAATAATGTACCCGTGCACTGGGTCGCCCTCCCACTGGGCCCGCCTAGTGAAACCCCTAACATTCCACATAGACAGCGAATGATATGTCATGGATGCAAATGTCAATCAATGCATTCTCACACTGTGCATCCTAAATGCCACTCAATCAATCATCCATGCACAACCACCATTTAGTGGATTTCAGTATTCTCAATCTTGACAAATTTTCATTGGAACTCACACACATCGGCAGTTAGTGGCAATCATAATTGTCAATTCACATATACATCATTGGGATATTTCCCATTATTGATTTCGATTCAAACATAGTATCAAACATCATAACATATTTCATCATAATTTTCAATGTAATGTCTCATCCGTTCTGTATACAATACAGACTCAGCAGTTAAAACATCAGTTATTAAAATCGGTCTCCTCTCACAGGGATACCGAATAATCATACCGGATACGTATAGCACCGGTCTAAAACCTCAGCCATCTACTAACTCTAGTAGTTGATCCCACACCGGATCATTGACTCCGGCTCAGTTTAGTACAATAACACACTCATCATCCAAATACATGCCACATAACATCAATCATTCTAAATGCACTTAAATCATGAAATCATCATATCGCCCATATAGGAAATCAACAAACACAATCATATACACATACTTTCATATCAAGAATGGATGAAATCATGCATTTAGAATAGTTACCCCCTTCTACCTCAAGAGAAGTAGTAATCACTGCGGTCAGAAGGTTCCGTCACGTAGCCGGGGTTATCTCCTACATCACAATATATCACACAATCAATTTCCCATTCAACCACATCGGCCTAACGTTCATATTTATTTATTTGGTGACATTCGACGTCTTAACTCTCAGTTCCATTTATTTCACTCGTTTAGTCACCACCACCACGGTTTAGGTGTCTGCATTTATTATCTTGCACATTCAATGCCGAGCCTAGCACCGGGTTCCCACATTAATGGTTCCCAACAACCATTAAGCCTCATTAATGGCCATTCACCATTAATAACAGCATCCCACCTCACCAAAAACAGTTATTTAACACAATAAGTGCTTCTCTATTTACATCTCACGTTTCCCATAAATCTTAGGGGGAAGGGTTATTCATTAAAACCCAACAACACTCATTAAATCCCATTCCCAACATCAAAACCCAAAAACTCATGGCTTATACTCTTGAGAAATAGCAAGATCTTACCTCAAGAGAAGAAATGAGAGAGTTTTTCAAGAGAGGAAAAATCCACACGAAAATAAGGAGGAAGAAAGAAGAGACTTCAAGCTCCAAGCTCCTCCAAGCTTTCCTTCAAGCACGAAAATAGGAGAGGAAAAGCCACCACCTTTGCTTAGGGTTTTTGGAGAGAATAAGAAGAAATGAAGAAGAGTGTAGAAAAAGGAAAGTGAAGTACAAGTTATGGGGAACCAAAATCTGACGGAAATAAGAAGGGAAAAGTGGGCTATTTGGCTTTATTTTTAATTCCCCGATAAATATTCATCGTTTTATGATAAACAGGGTCATGGTTTGGGATTAATACCATATCCAAAAATTATTCCGAATATACCATCGAATTCCCAATACTATTCTTTATAGTCTGACCAATATCATCACATTCGAAGATACTTGGTCCGATGTAACATCCTGAGTTAAAAATTTATTTACCGAATGAGATTAAGTTACTAATTGAGGGTTAATTGCAGATTAAGTTAGGGGGTGACTAATACAAAGTGGCTTGAGGAAAGGATGCATGTACCCCTGGTGGTATAAAAGGGTTCAGCATCTCTTTTCCACTCACTTTTCATCTGCGTCATCTTGTTGAAAGAAGTGAGAGAGTTGAGAGCCTTTCCCTGAGAAACTGAGCCGTTGTCCTGCTTCATTCCCTGTCCATCTTCTTCCTCTTCGTTGCCTCCTTCCTCCCTTCCTTCTCCCATTCGAAGCTGGCAGAGTCCAGTGGGAAGTCTGTAACGTGAAGTGCGTAAGAGCTGTGAAGTAGGCCACTATTGCTGAGATAACTACTCGACGAAGAGGGTAACTCTTGGTCTTCCCAAGCTGGTACAGAGTCAACACCTGAGTTCGCAAGCTGTCCAGTGGGAAGGAGTGACCGAAAGAAGTGGTCGGTCAAGCTTTGTAGCTCATGGAACTCTGAGTTTCTTCTGTAGGTAGGGGGTTATCTTATATCTTAAATGCATGGGTTATGGACGGGTTCCGGGTGATAACGATTGCTGATACTTATGATTTAAAATGCGTTAATAGTCGTATTTCCGATTGAGTAATGATTATGTGATGCCCGGATGCATGATGACTATGAGTCGTGTAATGCATATCGATTTCCGTCCCTGAAATGCATGTTAATACTCTTGAGAATGCTGACTGATTGCATGTGATGCATGTACTGCTAAGTGAATGGTTGAGTGTGTAAAATTTGTATCTGTATGGTTAATTCCGAGTGTGGTTTATAATGTGATGCATGAGATACATCGGTAATGATGCTGAGAGCATTTAGTGTGTGGCACTATTATTTGAATCGGTAATTATATGCATGGATGCTGTTAAAGACCTTTGAGCGGGGCTTGGGCAAACCTCTTGAGCGGGGCTCGGGGTTTAGCCCGTGACACTGCCGTTGACGTTGAGAGTGTCTGTGTCACATGAGAGGGCAAACGGTTTGGTACCAGTAAAACGGCTGAATCAGCTAGGAGCTGAATAAAAGGCTAAGAGCCTATGTTGCAACAATAAAAGTCAATAACTGATGAATCAAATCTGATTGAATGAACCTGTGCACAATTATGATTGATGCTGACTGTAACGTGATTATATGTATATGTGGTAGTGTTATCGAGAATAACATGTGTAATATAGCCGAGAGTTAGCTGGGTAGATTCCAACTGAATGATGCTTGAGTGTGTTTCGATTGAATGGCAGTGTGTATGTATTTAATTGTTGATATGTGTATATGATATTGCATGGTTGAGGATTAATCCGAGTCAATATCTATCATTTAATATTTAAGATACGCACCCCTATTGTGGCTATATTTCAGTGGATATTACACGAGACGGTGAATGATGGAAGAGCTCCATTCTGTGTGAAGTGCATCTGCACAGTGGAATCGTACATAGATATATATACTGTGCAAATGGTTTTGTTATAGCCTTGGCCGGCTCTTAATATGGTCTTTTGTTTAAATGTATGAGAATTGAACTCTCTCGGGTTGAGAGTATAACTTTATGCACATGAATATATATATATATATATATATATATATATATATATATATAATGCTGTGTGTTCATCTTGTTCTGTGGGGAATGATATAGGTGAATGTCCAAGTGGTATACGTTTACATTTTACCGAGCATATAGGGTTGCACTACTCCAAGTAACGAGAGCTAGATTAATTCTGTGTGAGGCGAGATGAGTGACCCTCGTCCGAGTGAAGAAGGCTTAGAACCAATTTCGAGTGGGGCTTTAATGCGTGGGCCCTTTCCCGAGTGGCGAAGGCTTAAAAGGATTCCGAGTGGAAAGGATTGTATACTCCCGAGTGGAAATCCCGAGTGACCACTTCCGAAGGAAGAAGGGTTGTGATGGTACTGATTGAGGAATATTCTAGGAGTCTTCTTCCGAGTGAACCAGGTTATATGTATTCCGAGTGAATAAGGTTACATTCCGAGTGGATAGGGTTTGAATAAGACCGAGTGAGACTGAACTCGGTGAAGTCCTCCGAGTGATGAGAAGCTGGAGTAATACCGAGTGAATTTGGGGTTGAAATTCACCGAGTGAATTGGACTGGGGAAATACTTCCGTGTGAGGGAAAATTATAGACTCCGAGTGTAGAGTAACCCGAGGGATAAGTTCCCGAGTGAACGGCTCCGATCCCGAGTGAGGAATTGCTGAGTGCGCGTGTTCGCTCCAATGAATAAGACTTCGCTCCAGCGAGTGGTGCATTTAAATGTTATCTTCCGCTGGCTCTTATAGCTGAAGCCGAGTCTCGCCAATGTGGGCATACCAACCCAGTCTTTCCTTACCTGTGACCGGTTTTCTGTTTACCTCGACTTCTACTTGTTTATTTCTCTTCGAATCCTCTTCTGAATTTTTGGAAAAATTTTCTTAAGACTCGGGTTGTCTTTATCTAACCCGGGTTGTTTCATTTTGGTATCAGAGCGGACTTAAAAGGTCCAAGGCCAAGGTATGCTTACTGTGAGTAAGCGGTTGTGTGCATTATGACCGGGTGTCATAATTATTTGTTATATCTGATAGATTTGATGCATAATTTGGGTGGCTATATGCCTTTGAGTTGCTATGGACAGTGGTGAAAGATACTACTATCGAGATGTAGATTTGAGGGTAGAAGTGTGTTCCTACCCTGGTCCGATTACTTATAAGATTCTTAGGGATTATCCTAGGCCTGGGTTGATTAGGAAGAGATGAAGTGAGGATATATATATATATATAGGAGGAGATCGGATTGAATGCCTAAAATACTTGTATAAATCATGAAATACTATCTGTGTGCTATAAACATTGTATGAAAAGTGTTATAATTGCTAAGTGTGGAATTCAAGTCGGATTGGCTGTGAATGAATCGGTATTCTTATCCTTGAAATGGGTGTCAATTTCAGGATAAGTCATGGAAAATCGTCACGGAATGGAAGCCATGGCCACAGCATTTCAGCGTTTCGCTGGCATACTCGAGAGGCAAAACCAGCCTCGTGTTGATAATGATCAAGGACTGGATCGCTTCCTGAAGAGGAAGCTGAGTGAGTTTCAGGGGGGATTTAACCCTGAATCGACCTATAGGTGGATTCAAGACATGGAGAGAATTTTTGGGGGCCTTCATTGCACTGAGGCCTAGAAGGTCGAATGCGCAGTGTACATGCTGAGGGATGAAGCTGAAAATTGGTGGAGGATCACCAAAAACCGAATGATCGATGCGGGCACCCAGCTGATCTGGGAAAATTTTAAGGCGTGCTTTTTGGAGAAATATTTCCCCGACACAGTAAGGAGTCGGAAAGAACTGGAGTTTATGGAACTGAAGCAGGGTTCCATGTCTGTGGAGGAATATGCTGCCAAGTTTGAAGAGCTATGCCTGTTTTATCCGCCCTTCCAACAGCCCGGAACCAAGGGTTCTAAGTGTATAAAATTTGAAAGTGGATTGAGGCCGGAAATAAAGAAAGCTTTCAGGCACCAGGAAATTAGAAGTTTTCCAGTGCTGGTGAACAAATGTAGAATCTTTGAAGAGGATGACAAGGCCCAGTCGGGCCAGGGCAGCAAGGCCGACTCCTCCTTGAAGCCCCAGCAATCTCGTTTCAAGAAACCGAGCAACGCTGGTAGAAGCAAACCCTTCTCCAGGTTTAGGGGTCGAGGTCAGCATGGAGGACATTCAGCTCGTCATCTGAGTGACGACAAGTGTTTTAAGTGTGGAGGGGACCACTACGCTCAGGATTGCAACAATGATAATGAGGTGGTATGCTACCACTGTAATAAGAAAGGGCACATTCGCCCTGATTGCCCTCAACTGCAGCAAGCAAGTGCAAGTGTAAATCGAGAGGGATTCCGTGGAAGAGGCCGAGGGAATGGTGGCCGAGGCAATAGAGTAAGAGGTAACATGATGTTTGCCCCGAATAACCGAGGAAGGAATATTGATCAAACGGCTGCAAGCAGAGTCTTTGCCATCAACGTCGAGGAAGCTGCACAAGCGAACAACTTAGTGCAAAGTAAGTGCTCACTCGGTAATCATACCCTTGATGTAGTTTTTGATTCTGGAGCTACCCACTCCTTTATAGCTGACGATTGTGTGAGACGTTTGAGGTTACCGACTGTGTACATGAATCGGACTTTGGAGGTATCCAATCCGACCGGTGTTAAAGTGTTGACATCAATGATGTGTAAAGATGTAACCTTTACGTTGGGCGATCGGAGTTTTACCTTCGATTTAGTATGTGTACCTTTGAAGGACCTCGATATAGTACTTGGCATGGACTGGTTATCAACTAACAAGGTGCTGGTGGACTGCCAAAACTGGAGTGATTTTTTCGAGGCAGAACGATAATGACTACACCGTGCAAGGTATAGCACAATTGTTTATGATGTTTTGTTTGACTGAGGGTGAGAGTAGGACCCGAGTGAGAGATATTCCGACTGTTTATGATTTCCCCGAGGTGTTCCCGGAGGAAGTGCCAGGTGTTCCTCCGAATAGGGAAGTTGAATTCTCTATCGACTTGGTCCCTGGAGCCGAGCCGGTCTCCAGCGCACCCTATAGAATGTCCCTGACTGAATTAACTGAGCTGAAAAAGCAAGTGGATAAGTTACTCAGTAAGCAGTTCATACGACCGAGTGTGTCACCGTGGGGCGAACCGGTGTTACTCGTTAAGAAGAAGGACGGCAGAATGAGGCTATGTATAGACTACCGACAGCTAAACAAGCTTACGATCAAGAATCGGTATCCATTACCTAGGATTGATGATCTGATTGACCAGCTGCAAGGTGCTTCAGTTTTCTCGAAAATCGATTTACGATCGGGTTACCACCAGATCCGGGTGAAGGACTCGGACATTTCGAAGACGGCCTTTAGGACCCGGTATGGCCGCTACGAGTATGTAGTAATGCCGTTTGGCGTAATGAATGCCCCTGCTGTATTCATGAATTACATGAACAGCATTTTTCACCCATTCTTAGACCGGTTTGTGGTCGTTTTTATTGACGACATTTTAGTTTACTCCAAATCGTTCGAGGAGCATGAGAAACACCTCCGATTGGTGCTTCAAATATTGAAGGAGAAGCGACTGTTTGCTAAACTGTCGAAGGGTGACTTCTGGATGGACAGGATTCACTTCCTTGGGCACGTGATCTCCGAGGAAGGTGTCTCGGTAGATCCTTCCAAAGTGGAAGCCGTAATGGCATGGGAGAGGCCTAAGTCGGTCTCAGAGATCAGAAGCTTCATGGGTCTGGCCGGTTATTATAGAAGGTTCATTGAGGGGTTCTCTAAGCTTGCACTGCCCTTAACCAAGTTGACTCGGAAAAATGTCCCTTTCGTATGGAGTTCTGAGTGTGAGAGGAGTTTCCGTGAGTTGAAGACTAAGTTGACTTCAGCCCCGGTGTTAGCATTGCCAAACTTACAAGAAAGCTTCGTGGTTTACTGTGATGCATCCGGACTCGGCCTGGGATGCGTGCTGATGCAGAGGGACCGAGTGATAGCTTATGCCTCTCGGCAATTGAGGCCACACGAGCATCACTACCCGACTCATGACTTAGAATTGGCAGTTGTGGTCTTCGCGTTGAAGATATGGAGACACTACTTGTATGGTTCTAAATTCGAGGTGTACAGCGATCACAAAAGCCTCAAATACTTATTCGACCAGAAAGAGCTGAACATGAGGCAAAGGAGGTGGACGAAATTTTTGAAGGATTACGACTTCGAGTTGAAATATCACCCGGGCAAGGCGAATGTTGTGGCCGACGCCTTAAGTCGGAATTCCATCCACGTGGCAGTATTAATGGTGAAGGAAATGGAATTACTTGAGCAATTCCGATACATGAATTTGCATATGGATGTCTCTTCGTCTCGGAAGGTAACGCTCGGTATGTTGAAAATTGCTAATGAATTCCTCAAGTTGGTATATGAGGAGCAGAAGTCGGATCCCTACTTAGCTGAGATGATGGAGACTCAGGCTAAGGGAAAGGACCTGTCCTTGACCGAGGGATCGGATGGAATTTTTCGAGTGAAGGGTAGAGTTTATGTGCCGGGTGCTGGAGGATTAAGAAGAATGGTACTCGATGAAGCCCACCAGAGTCTGTTGAGCATCCACCCGGGCACTACCAAGATGTACCGTGACTTGAGACGGCAATTTTGGTGGCCCGGATTAAAGAGAAACGTGGTCGATTATGTGGCTCGGTGTATTATCTGCCAGAAGTCAAAGGTAGAACATCAAAAATCGTATGGTGGGTTGCAACCTCTTGAAATCCCCGTGTGGAAATGGGACTCAGTTGCCATGGACTTTGTAATGGGATTGCCTAGAACCCGAGCGGGTTATGATGCCATTTGGGTCATTGTGGACCGGTTGACGAAGTCTGCACATTTTCTGCCCATGAACATGAGATATTCGTTACAGAAATTAGCCCAGATCTATATTCGAGAGATTGTCTGACTGCATGGTGTGCCATCTTCCATTGTGTCGGATAGGGATCCAAGATTTACGTCCCGGTTTTGGACAAGCTTACACCAGGAACTAGGTACGAAACTCTGACTGAGTTCAGCCTACCATCCCCAGTCAGATGGGCAGTCCAAGCGGACAATACAAAGCTTGGAGGACTTGCTGAGGTCGTGTGTGTTGGAACACGGTGGTGGTTGGGAGCAGTACCTCCCTCTGATCGAGTTTACATATAATAATAGCCACCATGGCAGCATTGCATGGCACCGTACGAAGCATTGTATGGCCGGAAATATCGAACCCCTCTCTGTTGGTCGGAAACCGGTGAAAGTCTACTGTTAGGACCGAAAATTATGAAGCAGACGTCCGAGCAGATCCAAATGATTAGGGAAAAATTGAAGGCGTCCCAAGATCGACAGAAAAGCTATCATGATAAGCGGACCAAGCCGCTTGAATTTTCAGTCGGTGACAAGGTATTCCTGAAAGTCTCACCGAATAAAGGAGTCGGTCGAGCTTTGAAAAATGGGAAGTTAAGTCCCCGGTACATCGGACCCTATGAAGTACTAGAACGAGTCGGTCCTGTGGCATACCGAATAGCATTATCGACTCATCTGTCAAACTTGCATAATGTGTTTCACGTGTCCCAATTGAGGAAGTGTCTACCCGACTGCACCCATGAGATGCCGGATGATGAGGTCGAAATCAAGAAAGATTTGACTACAGTGGCCGTACCGACTAAAATTATGGACCGGTCGGTAAAGCGCTTGAGAAGCAAGGATGTGCAATTGGTCGAAGTGGCGTGGCAACAAAATGGATGTATTTCTTATACGTGGGAACGTGAGGATGCCATGAGACAACAGTATCCCGAGCTATTTTCTTGAGGTAAGCTCGTGTTTGAATTTCGAAGACGAAATTCTTTGAGAGGGGGAGAATTGTAACATCCTGAGTTAAAAATTTATTTACCGGATGAGATTAAGTTACTAATTGAGGGTTAATTGCAGATTAAGTTAGGGGGGTGACTAATACAAAGTGGCTTGAGGAAAGGACGCATGTACCCCTGGTGGTATAAAAGGGTTCAGCATCTCTTTTCCACTCACTTTTCATCTGCGTCATCTTGTTGAAAGAAGTGAGAGAGTTGAGAGCCTTTCCCTGAGAAACTGAGTCGTTGTCCTGCTTCATTCTCTGTCTGTCTTCTTCCTCTTCATTGCCTCCTTCCTCCCTTCCTTCTCCCATTCAAAGCTGGCAGAGTCCAGTGGGAAGTCTGTAACGTGAAGTGCGTAAGAGCTGTGAAGTAGGCCACTATTGCTGAGATAACTACTCGACGAAGAGGGTAACTCTTAGTCTTCCCAAGCTGGTACAGAGTCAACACCTGAGTTCGCAAGCTGTCCAGTGGGAAGGAGTGACCGAAAGAAGTGGTCGGTCAAGCTTTGTAGCTCGTGGAACTCTGAGTTTCTTCTGTAGGTAGGGGGTTATCTTATATCTTAAATGCATGGGTTATGGACGGGTTCCGGGTGATAACGATTGCTGATACTTATGATTTAAAATGCGTTAATAGTCGTATTTCCGATTGAGTAATGATTATGTGATGCCCGGATGCATGATGACTATGAGTCGTGTAATGCATGTTAATACTCTTGAGAATGCTGACTGATTGCATGTGATGCATGTACTGCTAAGTGAATGGTTGAGGGTGTAAAATTTGTATCTGTATGGTTAATTCCGAGTGTGGTTTATAATGTGATGCATGAGATACATCGGTAATGATGCTGAGAGCATTTAGTGTGTGGCACTATTATTTGAATTGGTAATTATATGCATGGATGCTGTTAAAGACCTTTGAGCGGGGCTCAGGCAAACCTCTTGAGCGAGGCTCGGGGTTTAGCCCGTGACACTGCTGTTGACGCTGAGAGTGTCTGTGTCACATGAGAGGGCAAACGGTTTGGTACCAGTAAAACGGCCGAATCAGTTGGGAGCTAAATAAAAGGTTGAGAGCCTATGTTGCAACAATAAAAGTCAATAACTGACGAATCAAATCCGATTGAATGAACCTGTGCACAATTATGATTGATGCTGACTGTAACGTGATTATATGTATATGTGGTAGTGTTATCGAGAATAACATGTGTAATATAGCCGAGAGTTAGCTAGGTAGATTCTGACTGAATGATGCTTGAGTGTGTTTCGATTGAATGGCAGTGTGTATGTATTTGATTGTTGATATGTGTATATGATATTGCATGGTTGAGGATTAATCCAAGTCAATATCTATCATTTAATATTTAAGATACTCACCCCTACTGTGGCTATATTTCAGTGGATATTACACGAGACGGTGAATGATGGAAGAGCTCCATTCTGTGTGAAGTGCATCTGCATAGTGGAATCGTACATAGATATATATACTGTGCAAATGGTTTTGTTATAACCTTGGCCAGCTCTTAATATGGTCTTTTGTTTAAATGTATGAGAATTGAACTCTCTCGGGTTGAGAGTATAACTTTATGCACATGAATATATATATAATGATGTGTGTTCATCTTGTTCTGTGGGGAATGATATAGGTGAATGTCCAAGTGGTATACGTTTACATTTTACCGAGCATATAGGGTTGCACTACTCCAAGTAACGAGAGCTAGATTAATTCTGTGTGAGGCGAGATGAATGACCCTCGTCCGAGTGAAGAAGGCTTAGAACCAATTCCGAGTGGGGCTTTAATGCGTGGGCCCTTTCCCGAGTGGCGAAGGCTTAAAAGGATTCCGAGTGGAAAGGATTGTATACTCCCAAGTGGAAATCCCGAGTGACCACTTCCGAAGGAAGAAGGGTTGTGATGGTACTGATTGAGGAATATTCTAGGAGTCTTCTTCCGAGTGAACCAGGTTATATGTATTCCGAGTGAATAAGGTTACATTCCGAGTGGATAGGGTTTGAATAAGACCGAGTGAGACTGAACTCGGTGAAGTCCTCCGAGTGATGAGAAGCTGGAGTAATACCGAGTGAATTTGGGGTTGAAATTCACCGAGTGAATTGGACTGGGGAAATACTTCCGTGTGAGGGAAAATTATAGACTCCGAGTGTAGAGTAACCCGAGGGATAAGTTCCCGAGTGAACGTAGGCTCCGATCCCGAGTGAGGAATTGCTGAGTGCGCGTGTTCGCTCCAGCGAATAAGACTTCGCTCCAGTGAGTGGTGCATTTAAATGTTATCTTCCGTTGGCTCTTATAGTTGAAGCCGAGTCTCGCCAATGTGGGCATACCAACCTAGTCTTTCCTTACCTGTGACCGGTTTTCTGTTTACCTCGACTTCTACTTGTTTATTTCTCTCTGAATCCTCTTCTGAATTTTTGGAAAAATTTTCTTAAGACTCGGGTTGTCTTTATCTAACCTGGGTTGTTTCATCTGAAACTCATATTTTAACCGGGCTCATTTTTAGCTTATCCGGTTCCAATAAATCATAAACAACTCTCAAAAATCTTAATTCATTTACTCCTAATATTTTAGAATATTAAATAACCCAAATATAATTATTTAATATTTATCCCCTCAATTAATCTTTTTCTTTAAAATTTAGGGTGTTACAGTTTTAGTAGATAGAGAGAGAAAAAGCTACTTTTTGGAAATTTGCTTTATGTGAAACTGTAGAAGGAAAAAGTTATCAATCCATAATCATAATAATATATTTTTTAATCATATGTACAGTTGGTTATATATATACCCTCCATATTATATTTCTTGAAAAAGAGAAATACAGAACCAATCTTAAAGATAGTCAATAAGTGGCCCATAAATAAATAAAAGTTCAAAATATTTTGGAAAAGAAAATTTATTTTCGACAAAAAAAAATTATTTTATATAAGTGGTATGATTTAACATTTCAGCTTTCTTACATAATAAAGTTATTTATGTATTTTTATAGAATATATATTTACATAAAATTAGCATGCGTCCATAAAATGTAACGACCGGTAATAGAGAGAAGGCACGAAATTAGGAACAAGTCTTGGGGATGAAGACGACAAATTCGGGAAAAAATATCAGCCAAGTTTTGGACTAAATTCCAACGAAGGCCTAATCTCAAAGAGAAAAGCACACCATCCTCAAAGCTTTCTTCGAAGGTCTCATCCATGTTTTCATACCACGAAATGCCAAACCAAACGTGAAGGAAATTAATTTCTGACCAATTAAACAAATTGTAACTTAAACAATAACGGGTAATAAAAATTCAATAGGCTTTTTGCTAAAACAATATTTTCAAGTGAAAAGGGAAGAATTTTCTAGAAATGCCGAGTAAAAAATTTTAAAAAAATAATGTCGAGTAAATGTTTTTTTCTAAAATAGTATGCAAATTAAAATTTATAACCTGGCGACATAAACTCATCCATTTATTGAATGCATCTACTTTAACTATAGCAATACCAACTTGTGAACAAAAAAGTTAAGTTAAAATAATGAGTCAAATAGAGTCGTAAAGCATACAATTTCAGACAAGATCACAAAATCATTTCAGACCATCCACAATGCAATGCGAAAAACAAATATAAAACCAAAAGTACCAAGCAATTTCGTATATAATATAATTTGCATTAAAATTTTAAAAGCTAATGCTAGTAAAAACTTCATGGCAGAAAAATAGCATAAATTTGCGTTTAAAATTTTGTTCATATTAAGTGTTGACACTTAAGAATTTAGCAACAAAGCTTCAGAAGTAGTGAAGTTATACAATGTAACTCTTTTGAAATAATTCTTTTCAACGTTAGGCTCGCACCTAATGCCGAGGCCACATGAACTAATGCCTTTTACGAAGCAATGGCAACAATAATCCAACCGAAGCCCGCAGAGGCTTCCATACACAAAATGAGAAGCACATAAATAAGATAGCACAGGTATGTGTGAATAAATAACAAGCATACAAGTTTGATCTAACTGTAAAGATCATCATCGGCTCCAGTAGCGGCAGCAAAAGGATCAGCCGCAGGGGCACCACCACCTCCAGAGCTAGAATCTGAAAACCTGAACTCAGTTCCAAACCCTCTTGATTGCTGCAATGTTTGAGCAAACGCCTGGTACTTGCGAATGTCAGCATCACTAACACTCCTTCGTGCATATTTCATCGATTCTTCAAAATGAGCAGCCTTGATTTCTGCTACTTCATCTTCAACATCCTCTTCCATTGCTTCAGGGTTATCTCTTCTCCTCCTTTCTCTCTCAATGTCCTGCAAAGGGAGGTTGTGAAAGAAAAACAATCTCAAGATCAGTACAATGTGTCTCCTAACATTTCTGTAATTGCCAGGCAACTGAGCTAATGGAATGAAGAAAAAAAGCTGTCCATCACTGTACCTTCTCAATGTTCTCTCTAATGGCGTATTTGCATGAACGCTGGCAAATCTCAGTAATATCTGCACCACTAAAGCCCTGAGTGTACTTTGCAAGAGCTCTAAGATCAACATCTTTTGAGACCGGAGATTTTCTCAAGCAAGCTTTGAATATTTGATGACGGGAATCCTCATCCGGGAGAGGGATATAAATCAACTGGTCTAGACGACCAGGACGCAGAAGAGCAGGGTCTATAATGTCTGGTCGATTAGTCGCCCCAATGATGAACACGGTTTTCTTGGCTGACATCCCATCCATTTCTGTAAGCAGTTGGTTCAAAACCCTGTCAGCAGCTCCACCAGCATCTCCTACACTGCTACCTCTCTGCAAGACAAAGCAAAGCAAACATTTTTAAGGCAGGTAACCATAAAAGACTAAAGTTAACTAGACATACTAATCTTTTATATCTAAAATAAATAGAAGTAAATGTTCCAAAACTCATAAGTTTTCCCCAAAATCCATATCATAACTTAGTCACATCAATTCATACAAACCTGAGTTGCAATAGAGTCAAGTTCATCGAAGAAAAGGACACATGGAGCAGAACCACGAGCCTTGTCAAAAATTTCCCTTACGTTAGCCTCACTTTCTCCAAACCACATCGTTAGTAGCTCAGGACCTTTGACACTTATGAAGTTTGCTTGACATTCATTGGCAATAGCTTTTGCCAAAAGTGTTTTACCACAACCAGGAGGACCATAAAAGAGAACCCCCTTTGAAGGTGACATTCCAAACTTCTCAAATTTTTCAGGGTGTTCCACTGGATATTGAACAGTCTACAAAAGAGAACAGAATTCAAATCCAGAAGAATGAAAGGAAACTAGTGCATCAATGTGATTAAATGTAAGCAGTTGGTTACCTCTTGGAGTTCCCTCTTGACATTTTCAAGACCTCCAATATCTTCCCAGCTAACATTGGGTACTTCAACAACCTGGTTCCAAAAGCACAGTTGAAATCAGAGGAACATTACCAAGAGTCAACCACAGAGACAAGAGGACAGCAAAGTTAACATTGATAAAAAAAAAGCCTCTAATAGAAACAGAATCTTACTGTTTCACGAAGAGCAGAGGGATTGCTTGATCCAAGAGCAGTCTGGAAATGCTCATTTGTCACTGCCATGGAGTTCAATATTTCAGCATCAATTGATTCATCTTCCAAATCAATCACATCCATTTTCTCTCTGATGCATTGAAGTGCAGCTTCAGTGCACAAAGCAGCTAAGTCAGCACCAACATAACCATGTGTGTCCTTAGCTATCCTTTCTAAATCAACCTGCCAATGACACAATGGATGAATTTCTTTCAGAACTCAGATCATTTTAAATCAAACCAAAACTTAGGAAGAAATAAATTTCAACATTACATCTTCAGCAAGCTTCATATTCTTTGTATGAATTCGGAGAACCTCAAGACGCCCAACTTCATCGGGAACACCAATATCAATCTCCCGGTCAAACCTTCCAAACCTCCTAAGGGCAGGGTCAATGCTGTTGGGCCGATTTGTAGCTCCAATAACAATTACGTGTGCACGTGATTTAAGACCATCCATGAGGGTCAAGAGCTGGGAAACAATCCTCCTCTCAACTTCACCATGAGTTTTCTCCCTCTTTGGAGCTATAGAATCTATCTCATCAATGAAAATGATTGATGGTGCATTCTTTTCTGCTTCCTCGAATGCCTTCCTTAGATTGCTTTCACTCTCACCAGCTAGCTTTGACATGATCTCAGGGCCGTTGATGCAGAAAAAGAAGGCACCAGTTTCATTTGCAACAGCTCGGGCAATTAAAGTTTTACCAGACCCAGGGGGTCCATACAGCAGAATTCCTTTTGGAGGTTTAACACCAATAGACTTGAATAACTGTGGATGCCTCAGTGGCAGTTCCACCAGTTCCCGAATCTGTGCCATCTGTTTTCTCACACCACCAACATCATCATAACCAACCTCGTCTAATCGATTCTCATCTTCCCTTTTAACAGGCTCTCCTTCACAGAAAATCTCTGTGTCAGGGGCGACAACACAGTATTCAGATGGGTCAGTTTCGATAACCTTGAATTCTACACTCCTCATCCCCCCTCTCACAAGAAAGAGGTCACCCTTCCTCACTGGTCGATATGCCTCCAGGAAGTAAGCTACAAAAAGAAATTTTGGACTTAGTATTTAAAAAAAACTAAAAGGAAGCAAGTAAAAATGTCAATGAGTAATAGGCTGGATGTCAATGAAAATAACTAAGCAGAAGGTCAACAATGTCCTGTTGCCATCTGAATTTCTGCACTTGCTTGTTGAAATTTTCAGAGAAACCAATACTTGACAATATAATCCAACACTACATATTTTCATCAAGAGAAAACTTTCTTCATCAATATAGTAAGTATGGACACTGTTCAACAACACAAGATATACAATCAATTATCCTGTATATAAATAAATTCATTGATTGCCTGTGATTGAGATCAAGGAAACTCCTTCTCATAAACAAACTATTGTTGTTTCAGATGATGATGTAATGTTAGAGATATCCAAATAGTGAATGTTCACAGAAAAAAAGCCTTCTCTTGAAAATGTAAGTTGGTTACTACAGTCAAAATCAAGCATTGCAACAAAACAGAATTTATCACCAAATGAGAATTATATGTTATTACTGATTATCATCAGATGAACTACTATTCACTTTTGATGCCTTTCCTAATAAAAAGAGAAAGCTGCAGATGACTGAAAACAAGTATCAAATCCTATGGTATATGGATGCATAATATGCAAGAAAAAGGGAAAAACTTAAAAAGGGTCCAACAAACACAATGATGTAGTAACTCACGTTTTAAGTATGCATCAAAGAGGTTCCCTGTTACTCCTTCGATAGTGTCATCCACAGGAAGAATATGAACTCGCTTTCCATACTTAACATCAGCACATTGATGCACTGAAACAACATCACCAAGCCTAACCCTAAGGTTGTTTCTCACAACTTTGTTCATCCGTATTTTTGGTTCCTCGCATGTCTCATCAGCAAGAGCAATACAGATTGTATCTTTTCTTTTCTTTCCCTACACAATTCAATGCAGAAAAAACAAACATAAAGATTACATAAAGAACAAGTAATCCAAAGGGGAGAAGTACAAATGGCTCAAACTTCCAGAAATATTCATGACAACAAAATATCAATAGAACAAAATTCACATCACAGAACAGTCCCTTTTCACTTCCACTTCGACAAAAAGAAACTACTACACAATTACAAAGAAATTAAATACAGCTAAAGTCAATAACCTTACAGAGAATGTCAACAATCTTTTTAACTTTAAAACAATAATCAGCATTGTTTTCCTTCAAATTCCTTGATACAAAAAAACAACAAACCAGTTTCTTTCATGTCCAAGCCCTAATAACACTATATACCACCATTAGAAGTAAAGAAAATATCAATGCTAAATGTAACATAAGAAGTATTTATGGAACAATTTCCACATACTTTAACCCTAAAAACAATCTTTCGATCATTAATCATTAATTTTTATTTTAAAAAAACTAATTATCTAATAACACACCGTATTGGCAACATCAAACTCATCAATACCTTAATCAAAATAGTATCACCGCGAAAGAGTTGAAGCTTCTCCATAGTATCGGGATGAAGAGCGACAACAGAATTGTCATCATTAACAGCCTCGTCGACAACAAGCCGATTGGGCGCCTTCTTGCGTTCCAGAATCGCGGTGCTAAAGTCCCGCTTCGTGCCCTTACTGAAAAAGAATCGAAACACAATCACATAACACGGTCAGATTCATCGAAATCGAAACAAGGCGAGCGCATATTAAGAACAATAGAGGAATCACAGAGAAACAGAGATCTCAATCATACGGATCAGAAGATTCGGTTTGGTTAGCCATGGTGGAAGAAGAACAAGGTCTTCGTGCTACGCTCTGCAGAGAAGAAGAAGAAGAAGAAAGATGAATCCACGGAGACGTGTAGATCTGAGTGTTGGGGTTTGGTTTGGTTCATTGCGGAGATATTTATATGTGGGTTTGCTCCGTTTCTTGTTAGCAAAGAAATTACTTTTTGTTTTTTCCTTTTTTTTACTTCACATTAAAGTTATCGTATCAAACTTGTATTTCTCGCTAATACTGATATATAACTTGCAGAAAAATTGATTTTTGATCTTTATAATCTCTTTTATCTTGATTTATCATATAAAATGTAAATTAATATTAATGTTTGTATTATGTTATTTTTTTTATTTTTTGATAGAAGAGATAGGAAATAATTGAATTTTTCTCCTGTCACCAAGAAAACAGATTTAAAGGTAGTAAAGGATAGTCTATATTTGTATAACTAGATAGGATTAGATGAGATGAAGAAAATAAAATTTTTAAGAAAAGATCCGTCCTATATTGTCGGGGAAGTACATTGGGATTCTTCTTGTAACTACTGGGATGAACTTATTCTTTCTGCATAATATTAGATTAAATTAATTACATAAGTATTAAATAATTATTGACTGTGTTTGTTTCAAAAAAAAATCATGGTATTTAACTAACTGTATACCATCACAGATTCTATCTTAGCATAGAATTTATAGTATACCAATTATATTTTTATTACTATTTCCTATTATTTTATTATCATTATTATAGTTTGTTAACGAAAGTTGCAAAAGTTTTATATATTACTCTAATAGTAGATGAAAGACTTTATATAAGTGTTTGCACATTATGTTTATATATAAATTGTTTAAATTATTGTTATCAAAATTAAACCAGACCAGTTGGTCCGACAGATTAAACTTGGGTCAATTCTTTATAGTGTGTAATTCAACCATGGTTCGACCACCGTTTTAAATGCTCCACCTAACTTATAATCCATATCATATCGGATGCGTTAGCATGACGGTTCCAAAGCCATATCGGCTCATCCTTTGGAGTCAAGGGGTAGTTCATTATTATGACAATGCCACAACAATAAACTAAAGGGCAAATGATCCGGGGTGGTAACCAGACCCCCTAAAGTTTGAACGGGGGTAACATTGATGTAATACCACGTCATCGGATTTACTTGCCTAAGTATGGTTTGGGAATCGTATCCGGGGTCTACACTTATAGCCACTACGGTTCGTTGATCAGGACTCCGGTCCTCTCCTGACAATAAGTCAGAATCGGTATGAGCAACATGTACCTGCAAACGCTATAGCTATAGTAAGTTAGGGAGAATGTCAAATCATTTCTTCTACCAAGGTAATCCCTATAAATACATCTCATTTATTACTGATCTAATCTGAGAGTTACCTCCGTAATACCCATATTTTCTATTATACCGTACTGACTTACGCATTGGAGAATCTTTTACAAGTTCACCTCTGGTATGTTCTCTTGACGTCGGTACGGATTAGAACATCAATTTCATCCTAAACTTGAAGAACCTAAGATTCCCGCTAAACCTAAGTGTAAAATACCGCACTCCACTGAGACAGTGTAAAACTGTGAGCTAAGAGAGATGACTCCGAACATCGGTAAAGACGGTCAATTCTTGACCTCGGTTCTAGAACAGAACAATTTTCGTTAAGGGTTTTCATAGCTGGGTTTTTTTTATGGTTTGTATTATCTTCTCACAGACCAATGATGATTATGAGTTTTTCAAGTAGGCTCATACTACTCTTACTGCTCAGGTTGAAGGGACTGAGGGTTGTACTTGCAAGTGGGATCTAGAGAAGATGCATGAGAAATTTCAGATGAATAATGCAAAAATTAAATATAAGTTGGTAATTGAGAAGAGCAAATCTTCAATGTTGCTGACGGTTACCATTATTTCCTTTGCCATTACATTGATCATGATGATGTTATATGTAGCAACCAAGCATTGAGGAGAAATAGGTTAATAGGGAATGGGGGTTTGCTTCTGGGGTTAAAACCTATTTTTTGGTTTTTTTTTTGTAAGAAGAACTTTGTATTAAATAGGATTTAGAAAAAAAAACCTATAATATTAAGGGTTTGGGGTTTAGCCTTTGTCTAGGGTTGAGGGTTTGTTATGAGTCTGTATTTGTTATGCTGTTGTGATTTGTAATCAACAAAATTCTAATAGAATGAACAATTTTGTGGTTTGGTTAGTTCATTATAGTTTGGTTTCTTCGTTATGTTTTTTATGTTTTCAATCAAAGCAAATTAGAACCCAATGCAAACAAAATTAAATGAAACTGCAAATTGAAATGAAACTTAACATGAGTAAATTAACATGTTATGTATTCATAGAATAGAAGGACCTGTTGTCAGGTTCCAAACTAATACATAAGTTTTGGGATATTCAACAGAATGAAAAGGTAAAATATTCAATTGTTGTTGACACTGTGTCGGGTGCCTAGGAAGTCATAAGGCTCAGTCATGGTCTCTGGCCGGACAGGGACTTCAAGTGTCACAATCTTACTTCCCTATCCCCATCACCGTCCTCTTCCCCTTCCTCTTTGTTTTCCTCTTTCTCTAGGTTTGCCCTTCCTTGATGTTGTTGTTGTGGCATCAGGTGCATCAGATTGACTACCACCAATATCAGACTCAATTTGTGCAAGTGCATCAGGTTAACCACCATCAATATTAGACTCAGCATGTGCGAGTGCATCAGATTAATCACCAATATCAGACTCAGTATATGCAGGTGTAGGTGTATTCTGAAAAAATAATGGAACATAGTTGTTAGGGAGAATTGATCTACATGTTATATAGTCAGGCTGTATGAATAATGACACCAAGTCTGTGACCTTAACTTACCTTTGTAACAAGGGAATTTGGACATGTTGTTTTGTTATGACCAGTACCATCATAGTTTGATTAATGGTACTGGCCTATAAATCTTGGGCATTGTGATGGGTTGTCCTCTGCATATGGGTCTCTCCTCTTTAACTTTTTTAGTCTACCAGGACCCCTCTTGTATAATGGAGGGAGGACCTCTGGTGCATCAACTCTTGTAGAAGGCCTGTGATGTCAACCTTTGGATAGGCACAAACCCTGTGGTGGTTCTTCGGATTCCGCAACCGCCTTTGAGTTGGATTCAAGGCCAGCCCGTAATACTTGAGTTGAGGTACCGCTGTCACTGAGAGTGATTGGTGTAGTGATATGGGTAAGTGGTTCGGTATCGGTAAAAAGAGTCGATGATATAAGTTAAGAAAATGTATATACTGTAGTATAAATCTCATTGGTGAAGTCAAATCCGCATGCAAATGCATTTGACACATAGACTGAAGTTGAAAAGCTGTGGGACAACTATAGATAATGATCTTGAATGTGATGTATTGAATTTGTGATGATATATATCTTGTTTAAGTTAAATGGAAAATTGATGGATTGATGATGAATTATGATGAATAATGATTAAAATGGTTATTGTTAGAACTGGATGGGAAACTATATATGTTAAGGTCAAATCCAGTTTAGTATTTGTCGTTTAACATATATATGCTCACCTTCTAATCATTTTTATTTCAGTAGGCTTGGATAGAGGAGAAGAATGGTGAAAGGCCATTAGGGAGTCTACGATGATCCTTGTCAAGGATTGACACACACATGTATATATTTGTATAGTGTTGATGTTGTATAGCCTTGGCCGACTCTTTTGATTAATGTATATATATTGTATAATGGATTAAAATCTGATAACCTCACTAGAGGTTTAAAGTTATTTTTTATACCTATATATGCATATATGTGAGTGATGATGTTGATGGATTAATGTTTATGCCCAAGGATTGATAATATGATGATGGTAGTGTTAAACATATGTTATGGGCAGGTTTTGTATATGATATATTGCATATGAGATGATTAGATAATGTGGAAATGGTCATGTAGTATTGAGCTTGATTAATGGCATGTTAAGTTAGTGAGAGTTACGCATAATTGAGAAACTGAATAGACCAATATGAGGTTCGTGAGGTGTTGGAACCTTCGAGTAGGGTTGATAAACCCTATACAACATTGAGAATGTGTGAAAATTGGTTTAGTCCTATTTGGATAAGATTTGAATGGTTAGGTTGCTTGGAAATGACCTAAAATGGCTCAAATGCATTTTTCACACATATCTCTTCCATTTTCTGGGAATTTTAAAGCGTGGGTAGTGGCCACAGGTCATAAATAGTGAGGATTAGTTTGTGTCAAAGTTTAATAGTGTTTGGAGGTCAAATAAGTAAGTTAGGGTGTGCAAAAGTTAGCCCAAAGGTTAAAATTCTGCATAATTCTTTAGTATGAGAGTTTGGTAATCAATTACCAGAGAACAAACCTAAAAATTGTACAAGTTGCTCTCGAGTAATTGATTACAGTAATCGATTACTCAACCATAGTAATCGATTACTAGACACACACTGACATGTGGATTTTTCTTTAAGTGGTGGTAATCAATTACGGAAGTGGTGTAATCGATTACACAATGACTTTTAACCTCCATAACTTTCCAAAAAAATGTTAGAATCTCACCCAGCTTCTGCTTACCCCCTCTTGATTAAGTTAACTAGTAGGATGAGGCATCTGAATGATCATTTGGGGTTCGTAAAAATCGAAAAAAAATTCCTCTATTTTTTTATTTAATTAATGTCATATTTTAATGGTGTCAAGACATTAGGTGCTCACAAAGACAGTTACACACAAAGAAAATATTGAAAATAACTAATTGATAAGGTGAGATTCACAAACTCTCCCAGGTAAGAATTCAAAATAAAATTTTATCTTTTGGGTTTAACTTATTTCTCATCCAAAAGCTGTTATTTCAATTAATTGTTATATATTTTTATAATTTTATTTTGTTTGACCTATAAATATCTTTTAGGAGAAATGTTCTCAAGGAATAAGGTAATTTTATCTTTTAGTCCTTGAAGCAATCAATACAAATGAAGAAATTATTATTATAAAATGCATAAAAAAACTCAATACGGATTTAATTATATTATACTTGTGTCAAAATGGTTATTTGGTCTTTTGTTTTATCTATAAGTTCTATTTTGATCTTTTCATGTTTATCTTTTACATAATTTGAGTTTATTCTTTCCTAAACATTATATTACATGTCTCTTGTTTTGTCTTTCTAATCCATTCCATTCTTTAACTTATCAAAATAGACTTTATCTTCTTATGTCAACATTTTTAGGAATTAATTTCAACATATTCAATAACATAAAGACCAAAACCAATAAAAAAATAATTTAGACCAAAACTAAAATTTTATAAAAACATAGGGATGTGAACCTAAAAAAATATATTAAGGAAAATAGCAAATTTATATAGTATTCTATAATTACCCTGCATAATTAATTGTGATCCGGTCTGGATACTGGCTCTAAGACTAAGAGATAATTATCTTAGCCGGCCTAGAGTTCAATCGGTATCACAAGATACCGACTCAGTCTGCAACTATACCGGTTACCCGAAGTAGTGACCAGGATATCGGATAACTCATCCGCTCTCCTTTCATCCGGTGTTGAGAGGCTGACCCGGACCAATCAACCGATTTTCATTCTATAACATGCAACCGGTGTCATTGGTATACATCCGGACTCTAATTTCAAGTCAGGCGTTCTCCCTACACCGGTTAGTCCGGATAACACCATGCACACCGGATAACATACACGTCACCATCTGAAAGACAAAAGGCATTGCTACAGGGACAAGGACAAAGATTCTATTTTCCACGCTACGAGCCATAATCTGCTCCTGGAAATAATCAACTTGTTCCCTAAGTCTAGCCCATACATCCTACGCTCAATATAAAATAGCCACTTGCCTCAATCATGCTGGTGAGTGCACATTAAACAATAATATACTTGCATAATGAAGGTTAGTGGTTCCCCATTAACGAGTCCTCGTAAATCGAGCCAATCAGGTATAAGAACTCACTTCAGTTTACTGGAGAAGGGCTGGGGGATCCAGGTCTTTCTCTCTTATGTATCCACCTGATCCCATAGAGTGATCATTTTACATTCCACACTTGGAATATATTACTGACTTGAGTGTCGGAGAATCTTCGCAGGTGACACCACCTATCGCCCACATCAACGCGGGAGGTCGGTGTGAAGGATCTCCAAGACGTCAAGACCGGTCTCTTCATACTGAGACACCGGATACTCACAGAACCGGCCTTCAGACATACACTTCTCACACTATTTGTGACCGCCCCGACACCGGATCTCTTGGACCCCGGTTTAGGACGGATCAAATTGTATGCTCTTGTTATTATTATTCTTTTTTGACGGTATGTTATTGTTATTATGAAATAGAAAAGAAAAATATTATATTTTAATTATTAATTTTATCACGCTTTAGATTTAATCCCCTTGATAAGTCTTTTTTTAGCTTATCATATAAAAAATCTCTATTTATTTAGTTAGTAGTTGAGTTAATAGTGTTATATTTTAGGAATCAAATTTAATATATTAGGGACTAATTTCAACATACTCAGTAATATAAATACTGAAACCAATAAAAGTAACTAAAATTAAAATTTGATAAAGACATAAACATCAAAAACATATTCAACCTTTTCTTTATTATGTGTTTGATTTGAATTGTTTTTTTTATAAATAGAAATAGAGACGGTACCCGTTTGATGGGCGAGATAAGGAGGATAGGATGAGATAAACTATCCTATTGTATTGTTATCTTGTCGTTTGTTGGACCAACCTAATATGATTCTTGCTATCCTTGTCCACTTACCATATCCTATTGCTTATTGTATTCTTTATCCTAGGGGGAAGGTTGAGTTGCAAATTGACAGGACAAGATAGAATAGAAATTTTATTTCCCAATTTGCCCTAGTATTCACATACTCTTTATTCTTACTTTCACCACCAAATACAATCCTTATGCCCTAACACAACTATTTATTTTTCCCTTATAATTGTTGTTCTCAATCTCGTTCATGTTGAGTTATGGTTGTCATTGTCTGTTTGCGTTGCTTTTCTCATTACGTCTCATATTTTTCCATCATCTTTTTCACAAGTTCGTTCTACCTATCATTAGTTTTTAACTCTTTTTTTTAAATTTTGATTCTTTTTTCAAACATGTTGTTTTCTTTATTGTTTTTTTTGTTGGGCTTTACACTTTCCTATTTGTTTTGTTGTTGGTAGTGTTTACTTTAATTTTAATTCATTTCTCAAACTCATGTTTTCGTTTATCTTTTTCCATCATATTAACTTTGCAAGTGTTGCTCTATGTTTCATTCTCCCATTTTAGACCCATATTTTTTTGTATTAGTTTTGCTTTTACACAAACAACGATACTATTAATGATTTGTTTCATATTGTGTTATTTTTTTATTCAATCGCTTTTTTGTATTATTTCTTATTAATAACAAGTGTTAACACAATTTGTAAGAATAATTTAATTAAGATTATATTTTGTTTAATGTAAAAATTTTAAAAAATTAATAATGTTATTTTTTCAACATTATATGTAATTTTTGTGTCAAAAAATAATTTTGTTATTACCAACATTATATATTATTTGTGATAAATGATTATCATATTGTTATGCTATTTTCTTATTCCATCATATTCTATCCATCAAATCAAAAGGTTTAAATGGGTAATTTTGTCTACTAGGATAGGATAGATGGGTAAATTTGGAAACACAGTGTTTGTGGGTGGCGATTGAAAGTGTGGCGACTTGGGTAGTTGGGTGTTGTTTTTTCTAAATCAAATCAAATGGGTGTCGCTCTAACCGTCGGAGTCGTGGGACTTGTCATTCTATTTCATGCCGCTTATTTAACAATCCGATGTATGTATGCTTCCTCACTCACTCATTCATTCATCCGATGTAAGGTAAAGGGCTCACAGACCTGATCTGTTTTGATCTGCAGATAAGGGCCTGTTGAAGATCACCGAGGATGAGTTTTCAGGGCCTCCGTTCAATGTAAGTTTACTTAGTTACGGGATTCGTGTTGCTTGCATCTAATTAACGTAGTAACATGTTTTGCAGGTGGTGATTGAGCTCTGTCTTGGATTGCTGCTCTCTTTCTGGGCTGCCCTCACTGTGCCTGGCAAGTTCCTCTCCATCCACCCTCACTCTCCAGACAACAGGTAACTATTTTGGTTCCCGTTGGTGATGTTAAAATCTCGGTTTTGACCAACTTTAAAAAACAGAAAAATCATATAGTTAAAATTTTTTTTGACTGTCTCAACAGTATAAAAATTAAATATTTTTTTATTTTTATAATTTTGTTTCCCTAACTATATACCATACCAAACTATATACCATACCAAACATACATTAAACCAGTTTCTTTATTCTGAATTAAGGAGCTTTTTGGATTGAGCAGTTTGTTAAGAAGTTAGTAAAACAAAAAATAAACTTTTAAAAGCAATAAAAGAAATAGATGTAGAAAACATTTTCTGAGAGGCATTATACCTCACTGCTGGCATAATTTGTTTTTATGATTGAGCTTTGGTAATTTTTTTTAAAAATCTTTTGTGTCTTCATCTTGGACTATAGGCATAATTTGTGGACACTATAATTAATTAGTTCAGTTATCCCCTTGTGATTTTTCCTGTCTTTTTTATGCTGATCAAATCCATGGTTTCCTATCATGCTATATGTGATGGTTTAGCATGGAGATTCTAGGTAGGGATGGATGAACCCGATAATCATAGATAAGGTATTACGTATTAGCTTAAGAGACAACTAGGAGTCACTTGGGTCAACAGAAATAAAAGGGAGAGGGGAAGTTGGTTAGGATAGCTGAGGCTTGATTGAAAGATTTAGTGAGAGGAGAGCTCAGGTTTCTTGAATGCCTGAAACAAGGGTGTTATTGCATCTACAATATCTGTATTCTCATCTCTGATTTTGTATTAATGTGGACAGCAATAGGGATTTTAGTTTCTAAATTCTGATCCCGTTCTATTCTATCACAAGGGTCCATTAATTTGCTATGGGGCATCCAAGTTACTATTGTCAGGTTCTTTATCTGTAGCCCGTTGGTAGATTATAGGGAAGCTGGGTTTGATTTGGCTAATATGCACAGTATTGCATTGTTCATCAAAATAGAAAAGCAAAAAAGGAAACTTTATACACTTTCTCAACAAGACCATATTCATGTTTCAGTAAATCACCCATACATAGTATTTTGACTATGAGAAATAAGACCCATACATAGTAAATTACCTATACTCATGCTTCAGTAAATCACCCATACATATTCATGCCAGTTGCCACCTATCCTGTTATTACTAGATCTTTTGTTGTTATCGTAGAGTTAATATATAAAAAGGGAGTATGTAAGTGAGATTTAATGAGAAAATATTACATACTAATGTAAGACAATATGATGGGCAGTGAGCCAAACAAAAAAGAGAGTATTGTTCAAAATGTGTCAGTCATGTATAATCACTCTTAACAAAACCAGACCAGATTTAGCGGTTTGACTGATTGAACTGTGAATTAGTTAGGTGATTAATCTAAATTAATTCTTTATTGTAACCGGTTCTACCATGGTTCAATTCCCAGTTTAATCTCAATTCACTTGAACCAGTTCAATGACTAGTATGGTCTTTTTTAAAAAATGTGTATCATAACTAATATACAGTTAAATTAATGCATAGGTTCCTGTATTTCAATTTTTCAAAGAAAATACGTCCATATAGTTTCAAAATTTTCCTAGAGTCCCTGAATGGACTACCTATAAAGTTCTGTAGGGGTCCAGTTAATTTTGTTTTGAAGGTAGAAACTATAGGTTTTATTTATAATTTTTAGTTTAAAAGGACCCACTTGAAAGTTATAGCGACCTATGTATCTATTTAAAGGAGTATATTTGAAATTTCTGCATGCAAAACATTGTGATTTCTGTCTTTGGTTATATTGTGCCGGTAGTTCAGGGATATACGTTCATAGTGTAGTTATTGCACTGTGTTTCTATTGGCAAATATCACAAGAGTTTGTCTCCTTGGATGTAGGATTGTCTCTTTGCCCGACAACCTGGACTTCATGATCTTCAACCATCGACGCAAGGTTTCTCCTGTGGAAATGGATGTGAAGCTGAGACAATGAGGGCCGTTATAAGGACCAAGTGTCTTCACCCCTCATATGAGGAGGAAAATCTTTATTCTGGAAAATTAAAGAATTAGGATGTGTGCATTTGATACCACTGTTGGTTGATGTATTAGTTTTTGCAGTTTCCTCTTGTAACCTGCACTTTCTGTCTTGGCCACTCCCTAGTAATTTTAACATGATGTTATAGCTTATGTGAAGAGGTAGCTTGGACTTCAACTATATTTACACAATTGTGTTGCTTGAAACCTCGAGTTAACTTTTTGTATGATTTATATATAATTGGACTGTCCAAAATGATATCATCTAGATGAGGGAATGATTGCAAAAAATGCTGTCTAATATGGTAGATGAGGGGGAACATAAGTTAAAGGGAGCAACTTGTGGAAATCCTAGATCCCCGTGTGGATTCCGATAGATGGCAAAATGAGGCGGTGTTGCATTAACTATGTTTCGGATCACAACGGCCACAAAGTACTGCATACTCGCTCGTAAACTTAGTAAAAACAACAATAACAAAGAGAAGTATGCATACTCACTTATAAACCTAATAAAAACAACAATACCATAAAGACAAGTCTATATAGTCGAACAACTTAATAAAAGCGTTTTCATCCAAGTTGTTTCTATAAAATGAAAATTTGATAAGAACTTCTTTAATGCCGCTTCATCTTTAAAAATAGGTAAGGGTAAATCTGTTGGTACTATAAACAAGTTCAATTATATAATGCTAAGATCTCTAATCCTGTATGCATTCATGTTAATAAGGACATATGAACAAGTCAAATAATTAGGACTGAGGTGGAGGTGGTGGCGATGGTCAATATGGTGGTGTTGGCAGTGATAGTGTTGTGACGGTGGAGGTGATGACATAGTAGTGGTGATAGTGATGACGGTGTCGGTGTTTATGGTTTAAGATCATAGATTTATAAAACTGATTTTTTTTTAATTTTTAAATATATCTAAAAATCATTTAGAAAACAAATTAAAATTTAGTTTAACACTATTTTTATCGAATAAACTTTGTTATTGAATTTTATTTTCAAAATAAAAATTAAAAACTTGTAACCACCCTAATGAATCCTAAGTTAAATAGTAAATTATTTATACCTTCGATACAAAAATAAAGATATATGTATCTTCCTTCACTTTAAAAAAGTATTTAACTTAGAGGTTTTTCAAATGATATAACACAAATAAAGATGCCTCCAAATAGGGAAATGAAGAAAAAGAAAAAAAATGAACATTTATTCTATCCTTTAATTTTATTTTGATCCATTTCTTTTAAATTAAAAGAAATTATAGCTCATGAAGTAGGATGTGACTTAGTGTCTGTTTGGTATACAGTTGGAAAAATAAAGTTATGAAAATAAAAAAATTTAAAGGTTAATATTAATCATTCACGACGTTCAAAATAATCAAAACTCTGTTTGACCTTAGGATTTTTTTTTTTTACATCTACAAAACGTGATTTTGTTACTTTTCACATGCAACTAACATACACTTTAATTGGTTGGGACATCTACATTGGGTTCAAAACGTTGGCTTTAATGTGATATATAATGAGAAGGGCATAAATTTATTTACTTTTAAGAAACATACATTTTATTATTAGCACATAATTGAACTCTTTTACAATAAAATGCTGAGACATATATAAACAATAAAAAAATAATTTTATCTTAAAATATAAATAATTTAACTAATTGAAGTTCATTAAATATGAAAATATCCATAAAATACCCTTAATTAATGCTTTTTTTAATTTTTAATAAAAAACTAAATCTTCTTAATAAGTTTTAATATAGATTCGTACATTAGTACACCTCTTGATTAAAGTGAATATATGGTAAGTCCATGACTTATGGGTAGGGTATTTTTTTTATTGGAAATTTGTAAATAAATAGGAGTTTTAGAGAGAAGATATAATATGTGTCTGTAAATAAATAGGAGTTTTAGAGAGAAGAAATAGTGTGTAAAAATGTGTCAGGTTCAAAAGGTTGATGATTAAAAGGAGTGATTTTGTGTGTAAGAAGGAGGTTAGAAGCCCTTGGAATTAAGGAAATAAGAAATCAAGAAAATGAAGAGTGTGTATGGATATGCATATAGATTGGCTTGTCAAAAAGAATTGTGTAGGTAGATATATTATAACGGGTACCTGTAAATTTATTAAACAGGTAAACATTAAACATGAATATTGTATTACGTGATTTATGGTGACATCTGTACTCATAAATATTTACTTTTTATTAAATATATTTATATATTAAGATTTTTTATTTTTAATGAAATAAAATTTATTCATTGTTAATTATTGATAATATTTATAATGTATTAAGTTGTAATTGTATTGTTCTGTATTAATTTATAATAGAATAATATGATATTTAATATATTTTATATTATTTTTATTATATTTTTAAAATATTCTATCTACACATATGAATACTCACATATTGGGCTCGTTTGTTTAAATTTATTTGAAAAGATAAGTGTTTTTTAAATTAAAAAAATATTTATTTTAAATTTTAATGTGTTTGTTTAAAATTTTAAAAATAAGTAGAAGCTAAAAATAAGTTAATTTCAACTTATTTTAATAAGCAACTCTGATCTGCTTATTAAAAATATTTATAAAAAAATATTTTTAAAAATAAGTTTAAACAAACAACCCTATTAATATACCACCTACACTACCTCTTATATCCCAAATTAATTACGGAAGCTTGTCAGCATAGCTACGTATAGAAATCTCTAGGAAGTTCGTTGGAATTTGTGAACTTATATAGAAAATCAACGTGATTACTAGTTTATGTTTTTAGTATTAATTATAAAATTGTTTTCTTAATTTGTATAAGAAATACAAAAATAACTTTTTTATTGTTTCCAGTTCTTATTTTTAATTTTTTCAGTACAATTTTTAAAAATAAAAATAAATAATAATTTAATAGTTAGATATAAAATATATTAAATGAAAATAGAAACGAAAGAATCTTTAATGTATGTAAGTTCAGTTACATTGTGTTTTGAAGGTTGTATAATTTTTCTCAACTTTTACGAACCCTTATTGTTTTCTCTCTAGAAACACTTTCTTCTCCATTTCCTTTCCCTGTTGGAGCTTGAGAATAAGATCAAACATCAAAATCTCATAAATCTAGGAGATTTCTCCTTTCTTCTACTGATTCACCCATTTGTATTATGTGTAACATGAATATTTTTTTTAGGATGACAATAAATCATAATTCAAATCTTTTACAAATTAAAAGTGTTAAAATGTGTCATAGCCACTCATAAAAAGATGGTTTGGGCTTTAAAATTAGATACTAAAAACAAGTTAACTAAGTACAGTACTTGATTCGACTTTTGTCGAGCCGGTCTGACTTCGGACTACTTGTATTTTGTATGTATATTTTTTATAATTTTTTACATTTAAAAATGAAAGAAAAACTTGCAAAATTAAAAACTAACCATAATTCCTAAAATTTGTAACGCTATAATAAGTTGAGCCTTTTATTTCACAAAATAACTTTTCTTGTTTTAATTATTTTTGTCTATTTTTTAAAAAGAAATATAAAACAAATTAAGCGGTGGCCTGCCAAAGATTGAAGCCCATGATAGGCCGGTCACAAGTCGACCAAGCCCAAACCTGTAAAAGCTCGAGCTTGTCACAAGTTGGATTGGACCAGTAACCCAAATTGACACTTCTAATATGAATCAAAATTGTTTGAACTAATTCAATTACATGTTCATTTGATTAATCCATTTATAACTTTCATGTTTCTATGAATTGATCACTCATTAAAAAGAATTATTTTGAGAATGAAGTTAAGGTAATTAACTTGATGATTCTCTAGATATATGGGTCATTGATTGTCACTTTGAGATTCTTCTTCTATTTTTGCTTTTATTAATTAAAAATCATTAAGATATTAAGTTATTAACGAAGAAAAATAAAGTTTGAACCAATGAATTGATTTTTCTTTTTATATGAACTTTAAGTAATTAATGTAATAAACTCTGTACAACATATAAGAGAGGATGACGATGAGTTAAACCTTAACATCTTTATCATATTATGAAATGTTTTGAAACTTTCTTAATTACTTGTTCAGTTTTACAATTTACTTATAAAAAATAGATAATTCTAATTCATACAAATTCTACATACAATTAATATGATGTTTAGCTTAAATACTTAGTGAAATTAGAATGTTGGTAATTGAATCATAAATATCTAAGACATATTGTTACTCATTTTAAACATGTTCACTTTGAGTGTGTAAATGCCAAAACCCTGGAGAATTACTCTAGGAAAATAAAGTTTATTACTTAAAAATGTCACTTGAATTATAGAGGGGCTCTGAGACTATATTTATACAATGGTAAAGTAAAAAAATGGTCTTGACTTAAGATCATTTACAAAGAGATAACAACTATAATCTACTAAAAGCATGGAGAAACATAATATTCAAGAAATGTTTTCCAAAAATAGTAGGGGGGGTCTCGTGGGGCCTCCTTCCGATCCGGGGAAGAACAAGAGCCCCCAAGTCACGAGCTTGAGGCGAAGAGTTGAGCCGAGTGACTAGATATCGAGCTAAGTTATTTTTGAGCCTATTGATGTCGAGTGGCCTTCTTCTGGGTGAGGAATCCTGAGTGAGATAATACTTCGAGTGAGACGATACTTCGAGTAAAACAATACTCTGAGTGAGATGATACTCTGAGCGAGGTGGGATTCTACTATGAGTGAGGAATTTGTAATGTTCTCCGAGGGGTTTTAGAGAGGGGCACATGTCTGATGGTGGATAGTCATCATTTCATTACTCAATATGATGTCTGGACCCAACCATTTTTGTAACGATGGTGTGTTTTGTATCTCTAGACTCTTAAATGCGTCCTTTGAGTTTAGGTGTATCATTTCAAAGGTGAGGGGTTTACTTGCCACGTGTTGAAGGCAGTTGTCTTTCGAAGGATCATTGTGACATCGTGACCGTGAAAATGGTGAGATTGTTCCCAAGCGTTAGATCTCTTACTTGGGAGTGACTCATTCCTTGCATATATAGTCCAAACCTTTTCACTTGCTCTCTTTGTCGTTGCAATTTCCCTTAGTTCTTTGCTCTCCACTTTGATTCTCTTTGGCTCTTTTATTGCCTCACTTCCTCCTCTTGGGGTTGTGCTTTTCTTTAGAGGTTAGTTATTCTTCTTGTCTTCCTTGTTGTTCTTGTTTCTACTGTTTGTGGTTTCTCTTCATTTCTCTCTCTTTTGTTTTTCTTCCTTCAAGAAAATGGCCTTTTCTTCTAACGCCTTTGCATGGGTTAAGGAGGAAGTTGTCGTTCCCTTCCTTCATCAATAATGAGGATGCCATTACCAGTCTCTAGCAAGAGAAGACCTTTAATGGCTCCTTGTTGGCCTCCAACGTAGAGTGTCTAGGTTGTTCGTCAGAGGAAAAAGTTTGTCATGCTCGGATATGTGTTTAAATGTTGAAACAGGTTTTGATAATGACAAATGTGAAGACTAAGGCAAAGACTCCTAAAGGAAGAAAGGATATTACCATGAAGCCAATATGATGAATTTGCAACACATGAATACAAGCCATATGGAACATTAATTGTTATCATCAAAAAGGGGGGGAATGAAGTTGCATATGTAAGTATACAAAGTAGTTTTGATGAATGACAAAGTATTCATGATGATGATGGAATGGAAAAGGTTCAGAAACAAGAAGGTTCAAGCACAAAGACAATGGCTAAGAACAAAGAGATGAAGATGCCTCACAAAGAGTTAAAGAAACATGAGCTATGGAAGACAAGGTTGATGACATAAACTAAATCATGAAGAACAAGCTCATAAGTTGAAGAAGAATCAAGGAAACAAGCATGAGGATCAAAGGAATAAGCCATGGGTCAATACATATCAAGAACATATCAAAGACCTTGAAGAAGTACATGTGCTAATCGATTAAACCATTGCCATAATCGATTACATAGGTTCTGGAATGAACATAATCGATTATAGATAAAAGGCTAATCGATTACCAATTGAAAAGGTTGAAGACTGAGCATCAGGTATTTGGAATAATCGATTACAAGGAAGAATCTAATCGATTACGTAAGTTCTGTTTTGTCCCTAATCGATTACATGAAGTCCTAATCGATTACCATGCTGCGAGACACAAAATAAGAGCATCAGGTATGAATCATAATCGATTACAAGGCAAGGAATAATCGATTAGAATGGTTCTGTTTCTAAGATAATCGATTACAATACAAATGCTAATCGATTACCTGCTGCATAATACTGAAGATTTCAAAAGCTAATCGATTACAGCTCGAAGGCTAATCGATTACCATAGTGTCAGAACGTGGGAAAATGCTTTTAAGTGGAACTCCAGCTCATTTCTTCACTCCCACTTTATGCCCACTTGAGGTATCCGTTGGAGACACTATGCAATAGCTGAAAACCCTAAAAATGGCTATAAAAGAAGCATGGATTCAAGCAAGAGAAGGAAGAGACCAAGGCACAACATTAGGCAATCAACATCCTTCTTCTAGAGGTCTTCTTATCAGATTTCTCTTGTATATTCTGCAACTCTTGATTCCAAACTTGCATATTGCTTAAGAGTTGTTAGATTGTGAGTTTCAATTTGCACATCCTCTCTTGTTGAGAGTTAGAATTTGTGAGAGCTTTCACTTGTGTATCTACTCTATTAAGAGAGTTAATTGATTGTAAACACAACACCAAACACAAGGTATTCACTCTAGGTTGAGTGATTGTTCACTCTAGGTTGAGTGGTCACAAAGGTTGGGGTTCAACCTTTGGGTATTGAGAGATTGTGAGATTGGGTGGGTTGCCCTTTGCTTGTGAGGATTGAGTTCTTGAGTGTGGGACACTAGGAAGCTACAATTGCTCAAAGCTTGTATCTCAAATCTTCAATAGTGGAATCCTTCAAGTGGGTTGCTTGAAGGCGAGACGTACACCGGGTTGGTGGAACTCGTTAAATTTGGTTTGTATTTCTCTCTACCTTGAACTCTTTATACAACTGCGCATATAAACTGTTTGTTGAAATGCTTGAGCTGAATGTGTGAATCAAAAGTTGTTGTTCAAGTAGAAAACTAACTTTGCATGCCAAGTGTTTGATAATTTGCTTGAATCAATATTTGGTGAAGTTCTTAAAAATTGGAATTTGCTATAACTTGCCAAGTATCTAGAACATTGTTTCCCATCAACTCTTGTGTGATACTTACTTGATTGCTATTACTTTTCACATGCACACAAGGTGTTTGATAACTTGAATGAGCTGAATCTTTATAGGAAACATCACATCATTTCTTAAATAAATCTGTGCACTCTAACTGTTTGATAAATTGTTCAAACCAATAACTTGCTTGTTTATCACATTTAAAGCTAAATATTGTCATTGCACATCAAGTGTGTCATAGTGTGATATGTGCATAAAAGTTGCTGTTTCTTCATTATTGCATCATTTGTATATTACTAACCATTTCCAAGGGGATTCCGCGCGAAAATTTGAAACACTCAATTCACCCCCCCTCTTGAGCGTTGAGGCCTTGGCTAACAAGTGGTATCAGAGCTTAACTCTTGCCACAAGGCTTAACAGCTGCAGGAGATCAAGATGGCCTCCACTTCATATGATGCATTCTCGAAAAATGGCACACTAAATAGACCTCCAATCTTCAATGGCAAAGACTATGCTATTTGGAAAGAAAGGATGAAAATCTTTATCCAATCCTATGACCTCAAGGTATGGAATGCTATTCAATTTGGTCCTTTCATTCCTATGCATATTGTCAATAATATAGAATGTATGAAGCCCATGAACTTGTGGACTATGGAAGAAGAAAGAAAGGTACAATTTAATCTTAGAGCCAAAATTCTTATCACATTAGCATTAGAACCTAATGATGTTTCTAGAATTATTACTTGTGACAATGCTAAAGAAATATGGGAAACTCTTGAAACAATATATGGAAATACTAATGATGATAAAGATGCAAGGATTAGTACCATCTCTATTCAAGATAAAGAATGCGAAATAAGTCTAGAAGAAGAAACCAACGAATCGGAAGAAAAAATTGCATGCCTAATGACAAGGCACTCCCAAGATGATGAGGTATACTCTTTAAATGCTTCTAGTGATGATAATGATGATGAAATCGATAAAGATGAATTGATAGAAGCTTTTGAAGAATTGCATGAAAAATTTGTTTTGCTATCAAAGAAATATGCATGCTCTAAACAAACCATTTTGACTCTTAAAAATGAATTGCATGATGTTCTTATAGAAAATGAAAATCTTAGAGTTCAAAATGATGAGTTAATAGATTCAAATGTATCTCCTAGGACTTGCAATGATAATAATGATTGTATGCTTATTGATAGATTTATGCTTCTTGAAAATGAGAATAAAGAACTAAAAGAAGCACTTAGCAAGCTCACTCATAGTCAAATACCTCTAAGTGCACCTATTGAAAATCAAAGGCATACACTTGATAGAAGAAAAATAGGTCATTACAAGAACCCTTTTGCATCCTACAAAGAAAAATCCAAATCCTCTCTTAGATGCACAAACCATGAAAGAAAAGGGAACTCATTGTCTAAGTGTTTTAAAAGAAAGCACATAGAACATAATAGGAGCCATTACCATCATACCATGACTTATTCATTGGATGCAACATGTTTTTATTGTGGAATGAATGGTCATATATCTTCTAGTTGTTTTATAAAGAAATCTCGTCAAAAGCATACAAGAAAGGTATGGATTCCAAAACAATCTTGAAATCCCAAACTAACAAGGAAGGACCCAAATCTCAAAGGGTACCTTAAAATTTTGAAATCTTGTAGGCAAACTTTGAAGCAACAACTTCTCATTGATGGGTGACCAAATCTTATGGCCTAAGGAGATATCAAGTATCTCAAAATCTATTCCAAAAGACAAAGGAGAAGAATAAAGCAAGCCAAGATTATGATGACTCATCATACATCTAGAAGGAAATTGAAGCTCTTGTAAATACCATTCAAAACAAGGAAATGGACAAGAAGCTTCAATGAAACTCACACAAATTGGATTGCACCAAGACAAAATTCAATGGACAAACACTAAAGGTGATACAACAAAAAGGTGTAAGTACTTATCATACAATTTCTGCCAATGCTTGTTTATAATAAATATAAATGTGTGAAAATCCAACTTTGATTTGATATTTAAGCTTGAGCATGATTGGTATGAAGTTTTAAAATGAATGAACAAAGAAATTTAGAAATACCTTGAATTCATGAAAAACTTAGAATCAATGATGTATGTGCACATCCCTATATTTTTTAATGATTGATGATGAGCTTGATGAATGATTGTTTGAATAACATGGTACATGAAAATCTTGAGATTAAAGATGATTGTGCATAAATCTTTGATGATGTTTAAACCCTTGATGATATATCATGAATTCTTGGTTATTGTATTGATTCTTAATGATGCATGAATTTTTTTTGAGTGAATATTAATTCTTGATGATGTATCATTTATATGTTGTTTAACTAGTGGTATCTAAATAACAAACATCTTCCTTTAACAATGGTATGAATTGTATTAGTAAGAGGAAGAGATTATGAGGACATAATCTTGATTATGTGCTTATCACTATGCCTTGATAATAAATACATATATTGCGTGTACAAGTGGTATCTATGCTTTGACAATCTATGCAATTATATTCCTAGAGAGAAAGCATGTATGTTACAACAAGTGATTGCCTAGATTTTAACTTCATGATTATAACATCATAGGCATGAACATGATGATATGTTAAGAAACAATGCATGATATGATAAGTAATAATGCATACTATGATCATATACCATGTATGTGCAAGTGGTATCTATCTCGATCAACATTATAATTCTTACTATGTCGTATGTTTGATGATGCATGATCTTGACTGTGAAAAGAAGTTTGAAAAATATGCATCATTGAGATTGAAAAGAATTTTTGAATAACATTATGAACAATGATGATTGCTAAAAATCTTGTGTTGAATGCTTAAATGTTAGTAATTGATATCAAGAGCTTAAATTAGCAAATCCATCAAGTGGTATCATGCATAACATCTAGATAACAAATGGTATGACATAGATGAGAGTATGACTTGCATTACACACGATGACCATGATATGCTTTTGTGACTTATCTATATGCGTTACTAATTATCTATGCAAAATGCTTTCTCCTACATATTTGATAAATGCCATATGTGAATGCTTGACTAGACCTATATGTAACATCATAGGCATAAGATAAGAAGAGATTATTTGAGATACAAAAGTCATATGGAAAAGAGTGAATATATTGGCATATATTATAATACACTTGCATGAGTAAGCCAACAAGTTGTATTAATCATTCCATCTTTGCTTTGATACCTAGACACAAGTGAAATTGCATTAACAAGTGGTATCAACATCTATATTTATCCTTGTTAAATTACATGATTAAGGGGGAATTTTATAATATATCTTTTTAACAAGTGATATCTATTGATGATATGTTATCTCTTTATCAAGTGGTATGAAAAATTAAGCAAATCTTTTTTAGAAAACTCTCTTTCCAAAACAATACTGCATCAAAGACCCAAAATTGGTACAAACTCTTGTGGACTCAATGCTACTAACAAAATGCTTTGCAAAGAGTTTGTTAAGGTTATGTAGGATGACTCAAAATGGCAAATCAAACTACCATACTGGGCGAACAAAGAATTATTCAAGGAATATAACATGGAAACAACAAAATACCACACAAGGATGTGAAAAAAAGGGTATAAAACTTGCAAAATACCAAGGTATGATCGAATCCTTACTCTACCATCATGCTCCGTGAATTATTCAAATCATATTAACAAGTGGTATGAATAACAAATTTCACAAGCTACATATATCACTTCATCCCTGCTCTGATACCTAGATATAAGCATACATTGTTGAAAAGCCTTCTATATTACTGCTCTGATACCTAGAAATGCATCAAGCCATATTAATGAAATGATTAACAAGTGGATTGTTATGTGCAATGGTATCTAACCTTTGAGTGGTATTTATTCATATTATGGTATCTATTATTTCAACAGTGGTATCTATTAGAAAGAGATCATATGCTTTAAAAAGTAAAGAAATGGTATCAGACTTGATTAAATTGAACTACAAGTGATATCATACTTGATCAAATTGGTATAATTGATTTCACATGTTATTAAGTGGTATATTGTTTACAAGTGGTATCAATTACAATAGTAAGGGGGAGCATACATATGAATGATTATCCTTGATTTCACTTCTCTGTAATTATATTTATGGCACTCATACTTTTACTCAATTATATGCTTACTTGGAAGAATATCATTGTGCGTTTTGATAATGCCAAAATAGGAGAAAAGTATGTGCTTATTAAAAGTGATTATGAGCTTATGTGTCTATCCTAATTGAGAAAATTACTTGCTTACTTATATTTGACTTGTTTATAACTGTGCAAATAATGATATGTGTGCTTAATCATGTGACGTTTCTCATACTTGAAAATGATACTCACAACATGATGGTTTAGCAATCAATTATATGCTTACTTGATGAATAAATTATGTGATTGCTTATTGACTCTAGATGCAATAAAATGGTATATAACATTGATCATGCTGGCATAGATTATAACTAAGATAATGATCTTTTTGATGATGCCAAAGGGGGAGAGATTAGTGGAAGGATCAGTAAAAAGAATAGGATGCCATTTATGCTAAAAAGGGGAGAGATATCATGTTTCCATCATTTGATATGTTTAAAACAATTGGCATAAGTTACAAGATTAAGGGGGAGGATAACTCTTAACTAGCATTCATTACATCATATAGGGGGAGAATACATATAAACATTGATTGTCATTATTCTATGAAACTAACACCCCACGAGATGAACATTGGTTGTCATCATCAAAAAGGGGGAGAATGTGTTTAAATGTTGAAACAGGTTTTGATAATGACAAATGTGAAGACTAAGGCAAAGACTCCTAAAGGAAGAAAGGATATTACCATGAAGCCAATATGATGAATTTGCAACACATGAATACAAGCCATATGGAACATTAATTGTTATCATCAAAAAGGGGGGGAATGAAGTTGCATATGTAAGTATGCAAAGTAGTTTTGATGAATGACAAAGTATTCATGATGATGATGGAATGGAAAAGGTTCAGAAACAAGAAGGTTCAAGCACAAAGACAATGGCTAAGAACAAAGAGATGAAGATGCCTCACAAAGAGTTAAAGAAACATGAGCTATGGAAGACAAGGTTGATGACATAAACTAAATCATGAAGAACAAGCTCATAAGTTGAAGAAGAATCAAGGAAACAAGCATGAGGATCAAAGGAATAAGCCATGGGTCAATACATATCAAGAACATATCAAAGACCTTGAAGAAGTACATGTGCTAATCGATTAAACCATTGCCATAATCGATTACATAGGTTCTGGAATGAACATAATCGATTATAGATAAAAGGCTAATCGATTACCAATTGAAAAGGTTGAAGACTGAGCATCAGGTATTTGGAATAATCGATTACAAGGAAGAATCTAATCGATTACGTAAGTTCTGTTTTGTCCCTAATCGATTACATGAAGTCCTAATCGATTACCATGCTGCGAGACACAAAATAAGAGCATCAGGTATCAATCATAATCGATTACAAGGCAAGGAATAATCGATTAGAATGGTTCTGTTTCTAAGATAATCGATTACAATACAAATGCTAATCGATTACCTGCTGCATAATACTGAAGATTTCAAAAGCTAATCGATTACAGCTCGAAGGCTAATCGATTACCATAGTGTCAGAACGTGGGAAAATGCTTTTAAGTGGAACTCCAGCTCATTTCTTCACTCCCACTTTATGCCCACTTGAGGTATCCGTTGGAGACACTATGCAATAGCTGAAAACCCTAAAAATGGCTATAAAAGAAGCATGGATTCAAGCAAGAGAAGGAAGAGACCAAGGCACAACATTAGGCAATCAACATCCTTCTTCTAGAGGTCTTCTTATCAGATTTCTCTTGTATATTCTGCAACTCTTGATTCCAAACTTGCATATTGCTTAAGAGTTGTTAGATTGTGAGTTTCAATTTGCACATCCTCTCTTGTTGAGAGTTAGAATTTGTGAGAGCTTTCACTTGTGTATCTACTCTATTAAGAGAGTTAATTGATTGTAAACACAACACCAAACACAAGGTATTCACTCTAGGTTGAGTGATTGTTCACTCTAGGTTGAGTGGTCACAAAGGTTGGGGTTCAACCTTTGGGTATTGAGAGATTGTGAGATTGGGTGGGTTGCCCTTTGCTTGTGAGGATTGAGTTCTTGAGTGTGGGACACTAGGAAGCTGCAATTGCTCAAAGCTTGTATCTCAAATCTTCAATAGTGGAATCCTTCAAGTGGGTTGCTTGAAGGCGAGACGTACACCGGGTTGGTGGAACTCGTTAAATTTGGTTTGCATTTCTCTCTACCTTGAACTCTTTATACAACTGCGCATATAAACTGTTTGTTGAAATGCTTGAGCTGAATGTGTGAATCAAAAGTTGTTGTTCAAGTAGAAAACTAACTTTGCATGCCAAGTGTTTGATAATTTGCTTGAATCAATATTTGGTGAAGTTCTTAAAAATTGGAATTTGCTATAACTTGCCAAGTATCTAGAACATTGTTTCCCATCAACTCTTGTGTGATACTTACTTGATTGCTATTACTTTTCACATGCACACAAGGTGTTTGATAACTTGAATGAGCTGAATCTTTATAGGAAACATCACATCATTTCTTAAATAAATCTGTGCACTCTAACTGTTTGATAAATTGTTCAAACCAATAACTTGCTTGTTTATCACATTTAAAGCTAAATATTGTCATTGCACATCAAGTGTGTCATAGTGTGATATGTGCATAAAAGTTGCTGTTTCTTCATTATTGCATCATTTGTATATTACTAACCATTTCCAAGGGGATTCCGCGCGAAAATTTGAAACACTCAATTCACCCCCCCTCTTGAGCGTTGAGGCCTTGGCTAACAGGATAAACCCTGAAGAGTTGGACTACACATATGTGTATGAAACCTTTTTCTCCCACCTCCATTTATCTCTTCCTTTTTTTGACTTCGAGAGGGGCGTTCTGAATTCTTTGATCTCCCGCTGACCTAGCTTCATTTGAATGGATGAGCTTTCGTGAAATCTTTTGAAGTTCTATGTGATTATTTTGGGAAGACTCCCTCGGTTCCTGTCTTTTTTTATTTCTTTCAACAAAAAATCTGTAAGGTTGGGGTGGGTTTCCCTGAGCGGTGTTCTGGTCGTTGTCTGATAGAGGCATTCGACCATTCATATAAAAATTTTAAGGGTGTGTTTTTCAGAATCTGGATAAATCCAGATATACCTAGGGCATATTTTCTTCATTATCTTGATGGACACCCCATTTTTCTATTGTATTGGACTCAGGCACCTATTCAATATCAGATTAACTGGGAGGATTTGTCTCGCACCTAGCGTGATGAGGCAAAAATTGTTGCCAAAGATGTGGGGCGTTTTTTAGTTCCCAGGAATTAATTTCATTGTCCATCAACCCTCATTCTCTGGACTCTGGGATGTGTAAGTATAAGTTTTATCTTAACCTTTTGATTTATCGTACTGGTCTTTGCTGTTTCTTTTCAGCTGACATGGCCTCGTGCGAGATGTCTGCTCAAAATTTGAAGAAGGCTTACCAAAAGGGTAGGTCGTCTAAAGGAGGAGCTTCTGTGACTCTTACCTCGACTCCGACTACCAACCCTACCACCTCCGTGTTTGTGGCTGCTCTCCCTCGTCCCTCATCAGCTTCTGACCCTAAAACCTTTACTCGAGCTGCTAGGAGGAAGAGGCTCCAACGGGAGTTTTCCCCAAGCGTTGCAGGATCTTCCAAGGGAGGCCCCTACTAGAGACTCTCGCATTTTAAGTGAAGGAGAGCTTCGGGTCCCCTGACGTTTCTTTGGTCCCCCGGGATTGCATCAATGTATTAACCTAAAAGAGATATTTGGCAAAGGTAGGGTCCTTTGCTTGGTAGGTCCCTTCCATTTGTCGAGTGACTAGTTGTGAGTCAGTCTTCACATGTATGTATTTGGATCCCAGGTTCAACGTCATTCGTAACTCTGCTATAAGTGCTTCGTACTCCACCTAGTTATTGCCTGCTTTAAACAAGAATCTTGTTGATTCTTCTATGGCTAGTTTAGTTAGCGACTCCAGTATGATTCCTGCTCTACTTCCTCTTTCGTTCGATGACCCATCTACGACGCATGTGACCACTCAGGGTTCATATTAGATTCCATACTCAGAGAGTTTTATGACCCATGTGACCACTCTCTTTGCGAGCTCTAGTTTTTGGAGGATTTCACTAATGGGTTGGTCGGTCCTGACGATGATTTGGTGGCTGTGGAAATAGGGTCTCAACTTCTACACAACCACCACTGGGCTATATACAAACTTTTCTACCCTTTGGTATCTTACTTCTGCTTCCTATAAGGTTTTGCTCGTGAAATACACTAGCCGCTGGGCGGTCCTTTCTTCTTGCACTAAGTCTTTGCTGATAACATTTTCTTTGACTGAGAGGTAAATGATAAGCTCCGCTCCTGGGGTCGATTTGGTCAGAATTAGGGGTGAAGCCAAATAGGCTTTCAACTTTTCGAAAGCTTTTTCACATACCAAAGTCCATTGGAAAGTATCTATTTTCTTTAGAACTCGGTAAAATAGCGTGGACTTTTCTTTGAATTTGGCGAGGAAGCGGGAGAAGGCCGTAATCTACCTCGGTGAAGCATTGTACGTCTTTGATATTCTGGGGGCTTTGCATCTCCAAGATGGCTTGACATAGGTTAGGGTTGGCCTATATGCCTCTTTGAGTAAGCATATACCCCAGGAATTTACCACCCTAAACTTTGAATGAGCATATTTGTTTGGATTGATGCGTATGTTGTGTCTCCTCAGCTTAATGAATGTTTCTTCTAGGTCTTTGGTGTGGTTGCTTGCCTCTTTAGTCTTCAGGACCATGTCATACACATATTCCTTCATGTTTCTGCCGATCTGCTTGGCAAAGATCTTGTATACTAACCGTTGGTATGTGGCACTAGTGTTCTTCAGCCCGAAGTGTATTACCCAGTAGTAGTAGTTTACTTCCCCTGTGATAAATGCGGTCTTTTCTTTGTCACTTAGGTTTATTCGTATTTGATTATATCCCAAGTATTCGTCCATGAAGCTTAATACCCGATACCTTGAAGTACCATTTACCAAACGGGCTAGGTAAATGGTAAGGGTCTTTAAGACATTCCTTATTGAGATCGGTTAAGTCCAAATACATCTTCCACTTGCCATTTGCTTCTTTTTTACCATGACCATATTAGACAACCAGGTTAGGTATTTGACTTCTTGGATGAAATTAACTGCCAAGAGTTTGTCTGTTTCCTCTTTCATCACTGCTTTTCTATCGGGTCTGAGTTTACGCTGCTTCTGCACCATTAGTCTGGCTTCTGAGTCTACATTCAACGCATGACATATAACACTTGGGTCAATCCTTGGTATATATGAGGGGTTCCATACGAAGAGGTTGGCATTTTCCCTCGGGAGTTTGACCAAGGATTCTTCTAAGCCCTGATCTATCATTGCACTAAGTCAGGTGCACTAACTCAGATTGGACCCTTCCTACACCAGCTTTAAGGATTCTACTAGTTGGGATCGTTCGTGTTCTCTCTCATTCCTAGAGTTAAACCTTGTCTCAATGTCTTCTTCTACGATGAAAGTTTCCTTAGGTTGGAGACTTTCATGGTAGCATTCCTGAGCAATTTTTGGATCAACACGAACAACTGTAATGCATCCGTCACTAAGTAGGAACTTCATGGTAAGGTGAAGCGCAAAAACGATCACGCCAAGTATATTAAGGGTCAGGCATCCCATAATAGCATTGTACAAGCTGGGAATGTCAATAACTAGATACTTAACCATGATTGCCTTATTGTCTTCTCCTGAATCGAAGATTATCTTCATCTCTACATAGCCTATGACCTGAATTGAGTCTCCTGTGAAACTAAATAGCACTCTGCCATATCTTCTGAGCCAAGTAAGGGGTAGTTGGAGTTGTTTGTGGCCTTCTAATGGAGGATGTCTATACAGCTTCCCTGATCCACAAGCATTCTCCCCACGATACATTATGTTATATTCATTGTGACCATTATCATCTTGTCTTTATTCGGAACCCCATGAGAAGGTTTGAGCTATCAAAAGTGATGGCTTCAGTTCTTAGAAGACATGTATAGAGTTAACCTGTCCTGCCCTTCGCGGGGTGTCAGTTCTACTTTTGGGAAAGCCCCCAGTAATAGTATGATGAATTTTGTTTCCATCATCTCTCACGTCCTTTGGTCTGCAGGATAGAGAGTGTTCACGCTCCTGTTTGTGGCACTTGCGTGGCTACAATTCCACTTACCTCAGGGATTCTCTTCCGCGTAAATTCCTATGGTGCTTTTCTTTGATCAACAAATTTCTCCAAATATCCTTTCCGGATGAGGGTGATTTGGTTTTTGAGTGAACAACAATCTTTTGTGTTGTGGCTAATGGTTTTGTGAAACTCGCAGAACTTGGTCCTATCTGAGCTCTTTTCTTACTCTGCAGGTAGGGGAAGTTTGAGTAGCCCGATGCTATAGACTTCATGCGTGATTATGTCCCGCCTGCTGTTTAGAGGTGTCAATGTGTCGTAGTTCGGTTTGGGATAGGCTACCTGTTTCTGTTCTTTATTCGGTCTAAGGCTCTTTTTACGTGACTCCACCCCCGCGATCCCTTGCTTGTATTTTCCTATAACACCCCTATTTTTTATTTTAATTCATTATAGAAAATTTTATATTAAAATTTTGATGGAAGTTGATCATAGACCTTTAGAATTTTTTGATCAATATATTATTTCAGAATTTATAAAAAAAATTAATTTTTTTAAAAAACTTTAATTTTTTTAAAAAAATGAAAATTTCTTTTTGTACCTCGTAAATTACTATTCACACCACCCCTTCATAATTCTCAGCAGTCTTCATGAAAAAAGCTACTGTGTGATTTTGAAATTTTCAAACTTTGCACAGTAATTTGTCTGAAAATTTTCAATTTTTGCACAGTAGTCAAATATTAAAATATTCAATGCACAGTAAAGTTTTTTTCTATAAATAGAGAAGCGAAACACCGAGGAAATCACGAAAATTTTAAAACTTAGTAGTGTTGGGAGGAGAATACTAAGTGAAGAGAGGAAGATAATTTCCAATGGAAAGAGTTTCTGTAAAAATTATAAGGTAATAATAAATTTCTTTTATGATTACGAAGGTTATTTTTATATCACTTAAAAAATCTATTGTTATACTGGATATAATATTATTTTAAGTTACAATTCTGAATAGTAAATTACTATTTATAGTTACTATTTATGATTTACTATTTATCATTACTATTTACAATTTACTATTTATTATTACTATTCATGATTTACTATTTATTATTACTATTCACGATTTACTATTTACCGTCACTATTCATGATTTACTATTTACTGTTACTATTCATGGTAACTATTTAAAATTTACTATTTATTGTTACTATGCATAATTACCATTTACCATTTCCATTTCAAATAGTAACCTTAATTTTTATCTTATTTTTATACTGAAATAAATTGGTATTAATATTTCTAGAACTCAGAGGCGCAAAGCGAACTCACTTTTGGTAGCAATTCAAGGTAAGGGGGAGTGAGATATGAATATAATATGAAAAGACATAAGAATAATGGAGGAGTCCCTACTCCTTTTAAATTTAATAATAATATTATTTTAAAATAACAATTTTTTAACTTAAAAATTATAATAAATTTTAAATTAAGCATCTTGTGTAACTTGCTCTGAAATACCTATGCAAGGACCTGGACTTTTATAACCTATACGAACTGGACTAAACCTATGCAAGGACTTGGACTATTATGAACTATATGGACTGAACTAAACCTATACAAGGATTAGATTATATGGACTTACATAGACCTATGCGAGGAATGGACAAAAAGGACTCAATGTAACATCCTGATTTTGAATTAATTACCGAGTAAGGTTAGTTGCTGATTAATGGTTGATTTAGATTAATTGCTGATTGGTTAGAGGTGGCTGAATAATAATAACAAGTGGCCAGGTGAAATTACGCATGTGCCTTCTTGGTGGTATAATGGGCTTCGGTTTTCTCTCTCCCTCATTATTCACACTATTGGAGAAACGACTAAGAGAGCTGAGCACTCTTCCTTCTGCATGCAACCTGTATTCTTCTTCTTCTTTGCTGTTTCTTCATCTCTTTCTTCTCCTTCTTCTCCTCCTTCCATTCGAAGACGGTCAGAGTCTCGATTTGGAAGTCTGCAGCGTGGGGGTGCCTCGGAGTTGTGGAAATGGTCCACTATCGTTGAGGCGGAACTGCTCGTGAGGGAGAAAATAGCGATGGGTGCCTGGAAGCATGGAAGTACTCCATTGTTGGTGAGGATTGGACTGTTCGAGCGTGGGAACAGCTTTTGGAATCCTCCACTGGACCGAGTGAGGATAGCGTTGTGCATTGGAGGCTTGGAACTCCCCACTGTTCTTGCATGCAGAGCGTGGGTGTCTTGGGGGCGGAGCTGTTCGAGAGTGTGAGTGGCTCGGTATTCCTCCAAAGCTGTGCAGAGTACAACGACTGGGTTGTTCGGTGATGAAGGGTGACTGAAGGATCGATCGGGAGCAACCGATCGGAGTTGAGAGCTTGAAGAGTTTTTGGGATCTTCATTCCAGGTAGGGGAGCTGACTTATATCTCAAATGCATGGTTTATGGACGGGTTCCGGGTGAATTGCTTTAATGTGTTTTGTTATGTTTGAAATATGTTGATTGATGTGTTGTGATTGAGTAATAGTGCATGCAACGCCCGAATTTGTGATGGCTGTGATCTGTCTAGTGTTGTGGTGATTCCGTCCATGAGTGCATGTGTTAGGGGATTGCTATGCTGAGTTTCGTTTGTAGTTTTATACTTAAATGCATGCGAGACATGTCACTGACACTGCTAATACCGAGTGTATATGTGTGGGACTATTGGTCGATTCCCGTTTGGGATTTTTATATTAGGAAGCATGAGATGCTTGTTACTGTGAATGTTATTATGATTGCCGAGTGCCTGGTACGGGGAACAGTGGGTAAATCCCCGATTGTTATTTTATGTTAATATGCATGTGAATGCTGGGATGAATTTGTTGCGATTTTATAATGATTGCATGAGATGCATGTATTATGTGGTGTTAATGAGTGAAATGGCACTGTTGTACTAATGAATATATGTAAAATATAATAAAAGACCTTGGGTTGTACTTAAGGCAATGTCGAGTGCATTAGCGTTGGACGCTTGATGAATAAGACCGTATGCATTTGATTCGCCATTGGAAATGCTGAGAGCATATAGCGTGGGACGCTTAATACAGAATCGGCAATCAGATGATATGTGTGAAATATAATAAAAGACCTTGGGTTGGACTCAAGGCAATGCCGAGTGCATTAGCGTTGGACGCTTGATGAAAGACCTTGGGTTGGACTCAAGGCAAGCCTACTGAGTTGGACTCGGGGCTGCCCGTAACACTTCCGTTGTCGCTTGGAGTGATTGTGTTACATGAGAGGGCAAATGAGTATGGAAGATGATGGCTGTGTGCAATATGAGATGGAAGATGATGGCTGTTAATGGTGATTGTTTGATTTTAGTGGAACCCTAACTCTAGGATTTGGGGGAAATGAGTAATAATGTTATGAAAAATGATTTTTAGTGAAAACCCATGATAATGTGTGTGGGTGTTGTTAATGATGGAAATTAGTGATTATTAAAAATGGTTATTAAGTTTTGATGAAAAACCCTAAGTGTAGTGATTTGGGGATTTTGGCTAAATTGATGATTTTGATGACTTTGAATACTCTAGAATGATTATATATGAGGAAATGAATGTTTGAAGCATTGGTGTTGATTATTCAGGATTGGGAGAGGAGTGTATAAGAGTATGTATGTGGTTGGAGGAATTAATTTAGATTGTTGATGTTTATGATGATGTTAAAAATAGTTGCAAGCCATTGATAGTGGATTAAGGGAATAGATACTTCAGTTGATGCGTGAGTATGCCATTTTGAAATAGTTGAATTGGTGATGGTCTTAGATGGAGCCAAAAGGCTTATAATGAGTTTGAATAAATTTTGTTGATGCTTGAATGATTTATGTGATGATTTGGAGGTCTTAAGGCAAAGGGCCATAGTATTGTTGTTGTTAGGTGTGGTTAGCCCTTTAAGATTTAAAGAATCTTGGTCTTGGGAGAGGAATTCCCGAAGCCTAACATGAGCGTGTAAATTGGATTTAGACAAGTCTAGGACTTGATAATGAGTGTTGGGGGATGATACCTTATGATGGTATATTAATAGCATGTATATGTATGTTTGTGATAGGATTGTGTTCCGGACGATGATGCAGAACGTTTTCAACTTTAAATTTCGAGGACGAAATTTTTATTAGGGTGGGAGAATTGTAACATCCCAAAAATTTCAATCCCATGGATAATCATTTTTTCTAGATCATTAATGGTATTATCCAAATTCTGAGTGAATCAGGTCAGAAATAAGACTTTCCGAGTGAATAAAGGGATCTGTTTCCGAGTGAAGGTTTTGACCGAGTGAAATTCCGAGTGAAGATTATGTATTCCGAGTGAGTCATGACCGAGAGAACCACTCCGAGTGGAGTCCTGACCTCAAAGACATTTCTGAGTGAAGTGTGTCTGAGAGAACCACTTCTGAGTGAAAGGGGCTCTGACTTGGAAAGAAGTTCCATACTTTCGAGTGGAGTCCTGGCCGAAGACATTTCTGAGTGACTCATTTCCGAGTCAAACGTCTTCAAATGACTCGTTTCCGAGTCAAACGTCTTCGAATGACTCGTTTCCGAGTCAAACATCTTCGAATAACTCATTTTTGAGTCAAACGTCTTTGAGTGACTCGTTTCCGAGTCTAACGCCTTTGAGTGCCTCATTCCCGAATAAAACATTTCCGAGTGAAACGATTCCGAGAGAAGTACTTCCAACCGAAGAAAAGCTAATTTTGAATGAGTACTTCTCGGATCCAAATGTCTCCGAGTAGTGAATTTCGAGTGGGTTAGCTCAGAGTTGAGTGTAACTTTCCCAAAAAGGGTGTCTCCGAGTGTGACACTGCCGTGTGGGATTTCACCGAGTGAGACATTTCCAAGTAGGATAAAACCGAGTGAGATTTCCGATTTTTGCTTGATAAGGCACCGATTAAAATATACTGAGTGTTATTTTTAAGGGAAATACTTCTGAAGTGAAAGGTTGATTTTGAATAAGTACGATTCCGAGTGAATACTTTCCGGGGGGCGTAAATATCCGAGTGATGTACCTCTTCATTCTACTCGTGAAGTTGCCGAGAGCTTGTTCTCGGGTCCGACCTCGAAATTACCTTCGAATCCGGGTGAAATTCCCAAGTGGAAAGATTTTCGGGAGGACTGATCAACTCCAAATGATCTCTGTTATAAGATTTCCGAGTGGCAAAACTCCGAATGATCCTTTTATTTATATGATTTCCGAGTTCTGCACTTCCGAGAGAAGTATTTTCGAGTGAAGAAATTCAGTTAGAGATATATCCGAGTGGATCCATTCGGAAAGGAAAAGTGGCTTTGAAAGAATACTTCAGGCATATATATATAAATCCGAGTGAGATAATTCTGATGAGTCCGGATGAGACAGTCATTCCGAGGAAGGAAAAACTGATCTGAGTGTTTCAAGCAGAAACATGTCCGAGCAAATCCATTTCCGAGTGGAGCAGTTCTGAACGAAGAGACTGATGAATTCTTCTCGGAATGACCCGGTACCCAGAGGGTAATTTTAATGTGGCCAATTTTCCCTCTTGCAATCAGTTTCGCTACAGCACCAATTGCTCTAGCTAATTGTTCACCCTTTCCGAGTGTGATTTCTATGTTATGTATGGCTGTGCCTAAGGGCATACCGGTTGAAGTAGATTCATCTTTTTGATCAATCAAAACCCCTTCCCAAACAATACAAGTTTATTCCAAAGCATCCGACAGTCGGCAATTATACTGACCGGTAGAGTTCCAGTCGGCAAACATACTGACTGGTAGAGTCCAGTCGGTAAATATACTGACCGGTAGAGTTCCAGTCTGCAAATATGCTGACCGGTGGAGTTCCAGTTAGCAATTATTCCCAGAATACAAAACCAGTGTCAGAATTAATCTTTTATACCAATCTTGTCGTTTTATACATATTTTAATATATATTTTTCTTCAATCATACAAGGCTCCAGTAGGTAGGCGGCGGTAATGGTCAAAATACAGCTCACTTCTTATCTAAAATCTCTATTATTTCCATAATTGATGCACCTAACCTCCAGTCACAAGAAAGCTTGTCTCCCACTTGTCTTGTACATTATTAAATCAATACCACACCTCTTCCAAGTCTGAATTCTCAGAACAACAAACATTAGTAAAAGTCTCTCTTTCTTATTTCCTTCTCTACGTACAAGTCACTCTGATTTGAAGCTAGGACAGTAAGAAGAAAACATTTTTCAACCAATCTAAGACCCTTCATCAAGGTAAGAGGGGATAGGGTTGTGAATAAATATGGAATGGGTAGAATTGTATGCTGATTCTAGGATTCCAGATTTATTTTTGTAACTTGTTGCTCAATTTTGAAGCTGAAAATGTGTGAATTTGATTCTGACATCTTCATCAAAGTTGTATATCTTTTTGTTATGTGAATTTTGAGACTTGAACCGACTGATTTGGATATGTATAGCATGAATTATAGCCAAAATACTACAGCATGTCTGTTTGGAATACGTATCTTCTATTTTGTGTATATATTAATATTCTAGGAATTATACGTATGTTTTTAGACTTTGATGTCTTCACAAAAGTTGTAGATATTTATGTTGTGGATCTATAGAAAGTTGTTTCAAGTTAAAATGATATTTGTAGCTCTATTTATGCTTAAAATACAGAAGTATGTTCATACTAAAAATCTGTTGATATGAATTACGAATTTTATTTTTAAAACTGGGAATTTTGTGATGAGAATTACTGTTCAGTGTCTTCAAAAAAGTTTTAGATATTTGTGTTATGAGTAATTTAGAACTAATCCCATGCCAAAATTATTTTTGTAGCTCCAGAAACGTTGAAAATACCAACATATGTACGTTTTGCTACTTTCTTTGAGATGGTTTAGTATACTGTGGATATGTGATGTTTCTGTTTGGAATTTGAAATTATAGTCTTCATAAAAGTTATAGATAATTTTATTATGGAACTACAGAAAGTGGAATTACTTAAGAAGGATTTGATTTGCTCACGTTATGGTCATTTTACTAACATATGTTGCTGTTGTAAAATTCTGAAATTTACCCATAATAGCTTTTATGGATGAAAATGATATTTTTCATATGAGTGATGATTTATTATTGAATTATTGAGGGATTATTGATTATTATGGATGTTATTGAGTATCCTATACATGACATATATTATGCATATCTTTGTCATGAATTATTATGAATGACTAAATAAATGTATACATGAATGCCTTGTGGTTTATTGAGATATGTTGTTGAAGCAGTAAATCCATGATTCTGAAAATTATTATATGTGATGTGTCCTTTGAGGACTTGTGGTTTTCCAATTGATTATGGAAATATTGATATCATGGTATGTTAAATTGATAAAGAGAATTAAAGGCATTCATGCATCATAAGCATTTGGACGCACCATGAAATTTAGGGGTTCCATGATTGCCTACCCTGGTGGGGGGTTACTCTATGATGAGTTAAAGCCCTATTTTCGCAGGAGCCATGAAGGTATAGGGATTCATGGTTATACTAATTCCTACTTGTCTACTTCGGTACTTGCGTGCCATAGAGTGTAGGGATTCATGGTTTATGCTAAGTCCTACTTGTGTACTTCGGTACTTGAGCGCCATGAAGTGTAGGGATTCATGGTTTATGCTAAGTCCTACTTGTGTACTTTGGTACTTGAGCGCCATGGAGTGTAGGGATTCATGGCATTATGCTAAGTCCTACTTGTGTCTCTATGAGACTTTTTACTGTAGTATTCCCACCAAACCAAAATGGATCCAGCATGACATCATTTGACTAAGTTAAAGATTTATTAAATATAAATGAACTTGTTTGGCATATTCATCATATCATTGTGGTTTGTTGATTGTGTTTGTGCAATTTTACTTATTTTATATTTATTCTATATTCTGTCTCACTCTTACATTAATTTTTACAGTGCATGCTACACAGAATGACGAGTGATGCCATTAATGAAGCTTTATGATTTATTGCTTGGACTTGTCTTCATTTGAATCTTAATGGGTTGTAATGATATTATGTACCATGTACTGTAATTTTATCTATCGTTTCCGCTATATAAATGTATTATGTTTTATTCGTTCACGACTAGCATGCTTTATAATATTCCGCATTTATTAATTTTTACGTGACCTCAAAATTTAAATTACAAATTTCAAAAATAATTCTTTAAACATGAAAAATTTATTCCAAAATTTTGGAGCGTCACATAATATGCTCACCCTTATTTGTGGTTATTTTTACAGTGGATATAGGAAGAAGCAAAGGCGTATGAGAAATCACTCAACATAAACATGGAGTATTATGTACATATGTTTATACATAGTGTACATAGTAGTACGTATTTGCCTTGGCCGGCTCTTAAAAATATATTATGATATGTGTGAATAAATAGCGATTTTGACAATGGAAGAAGCAAAGGCTAAGTATATGTATATATGTATATGTTTCATGATGAATGTTATGATTTATGAGTATGAATGGATAGGATTGGAATGGTGCATATGCATAAAGTGCAAAATCAGGAACTGGAAGGGTGAAATTATGATCCGATGAGTTTTTGGACTGTCGGAAGGGATCGATAGATTCCCTATATCACTTATGAATTGTCTAAACAGGTTTTGATATATTTGAATGGAATTAGAAAGATTTAATGCATTCAAATTGCATATTCTGGTCATATTGCATTTTTCTGCATAAGTCAACCATATGTCAATTTTGGCCAATGCACATCGCCATTAGCTCTGTAATGGGGAAAATATAGTGCCCATGAAGTTTCATAGCAATCGGACTTGAAACAGGCAACATATGTAGGTCAGAAGTTAATCTATGAGGTTTGCATGTCATTTTATATGAAAAATTAGAATTTCCAAGTTCATGCTGCATAACTCGCTCAAGCGAGATGATTCTCGCTCAAGCGAGATAAGTCGGTTACAGGTAGGGGGCTTACTGGCCAATTCTTGCTCAGGCGAGAATGATGTTTCGCTCAAGCGAGAGTGAACCTCGCTCAAGCGAGAGTGAACCTCGCTCAAGCGAGACCTTAATGCATCAGAGGTGTGGCCTTTGACCTAATTTTGCTCAAGCGAGAATGTTCTTCGCTCAAGCGATTCGTACGAGCATTAGAGGGGTGCTTACTAAACGAATTTTGCTCAGGCAGACTTAGCCTCGCTTGAGCGAATTCGTGGCAGAATGGGTTCTGGAATTATCTCGCTCAAGCGAGGGAAGACTCGCTCAAGCGAGGGAAGACTCGCTCAAGCGAGTGAAGGTGGTAAATGGTTCTGGACGAATTTCGCCCAGGCGAGTATCTCTCGCCCAAGTGGAATGAGGGAGAGTTGGCTTCTGGAAGGATTTCACTCAAATGAGATAAACCTTGCTCAAGTGACACTCCTCTATATCTGATGAATGGATTCTGGATGAAACTCGCTCAAGCGAGCCAGGTCTCGCTCAAGCGACTTATGTAGAACTCGCTTAAGCGAGTAGGGCCTAGCTCAAGCGAGTTGCCCAGATCTCAAATTTTCTTCATTTTTCCTCATTACATTATTGTTATTATTATTATTATTATGAAATTGTATTTTCTTTTTTTAATAATTAAATTATGTTTTCCGCTACTCTTTGTGACAACCATAATATTGATTGTCCAAGAAGCATTATTAATTAAATTTTTACACCTTCTCATATCGCCATATATGAGATAGGTTCTTTCAAATGGTCCAGGGGTATTTATTGAATTTTAATTCGCGGCTTTTTTCTACATTTTATTTGATTTAATTAACCGTAAAAAATTTACCCTCAATTTCATTAATTCCATTAATCATATTAGGGTTAGGATGTTTTACCTAGGGTTAAAACATCCTAATATTTAAAATTAAATTTCTAAAATCCAAATAAAATTTTCACAAATAATTTAAATTTTAAAACAGGATTTGGATTAATGTAATAATACTGTCAACATTACATCAACCTGCCCATTCATAAATACATATATTTTACAAACCGGTATACACAGGAGCCGGCCAAGGCTACTACAAAACAACTATGTGCATCATGTACCATACATATATATATATATATACATAATCCACTGTAAAAATAAAAACAAATAGGGGGTGAGCATAAACATGTCAAATGATAGTTATTGAATCGGATTAAGTGTCCAATTCATAACTATATAAATCATAACCATATCACATAATCTTATCATATATCATTCATTCTCATATCATCAAATGATCATATCATCATGTTATTCTCAATAACATATATCAATACATTCATATGCTCAATCAAATGGATCCATTATTAAGTCTTTTAATTTGTGTTGCAACATTGGCTTTCAGCTGATCCGGCCGTTTTACTGGTACCAAACCGTTTGCCCTCTCATGTGACACAATCACTCCTAGCGACAACGGTAGTGTCACGGGCTAAATCCCAAGCCCCAAGAGGTTTGCCTTGAGTCCCACCCAAGGTCTTTTGTGGAATCCTCAAAACCACATAATATTTCATATTTGTTCATTACACAAGCATCCCATGCTTATCAAATGCATCCCATGCATTCATACATCATGATATATTTCATGAATAACATTCATATCATCATCATCATCAATCACATATCAACATCATATTTCCTACTGCATCTCATGCATAGGATTTATCATAAATACATACATAAAATATACAATTCATATTTCATATAAATTCAAAATCAATACCACTCACATATGAACGGAAAATACTATAACGCAAGTATATAACATATATTTGGGATTTTCTCATCAAATATATAATACTATCCCAAATCCGTTCATAAACTATATATTTAAAATGTAAACGCTCCCCCTACCTGGAATAAAGAATTCCAGCAGCTCCTCAGGCTATATCCAATCACAGTTCAGAAGTTTCGACTGGAATTTCTAACTCTGAACCCGTCCAAAGCTTTTTCTTCCTAAAAGCCAAGCTTCCACGTGAACGAGAAGAAGTGAAGATTGGTCTCCTCTTTGATTGATAATTTCCAGTAAAGATTGGAAAAGAAAAGGATTAGAGGTGATGTTTTACACTTTCAAAATTCCAAGCTGATCCAACAGTAGAATTTGATATAAATCGTTCATGAAAAAGAGACGTGAACGAAGTGAATAAGTACGATACACATATATTAAGAGATAAGGAAGAAACAAGATATTTAAAAGAGGATAGGACAATAGAGAGGGTCCCATACTTAGAAAAAGACAAGAGAATCTGCTAGAATTTAGAAGAATAGAGTTACGTGGAAGAGCCTCGATGATTGAAATAAATATCAGTTCTGACATTGTTTAGATATTTTGGCATATCTCTCTCTCATATCTTAATGGATTTTAATAAATTTGGTCTTGTTGGAAAGCTAAGACAACGAGGAATAACTTTGTAGTTGACCATAGTTCCAAATTCGGACTCTAACATGGTCAAAAGATTGAATTGAAAGTACTCGGGAATATCTCTTTCTGAGACGGATTCATCAAAGTCTCTTTTCGTTCAGAATTGCTTTACTCGGAACTGTTTCTGTTTGAAACACTCAGTCATAGCTATTCTTTCCTTGGAAGTGACTCACTCGGAAATGTCTCACCCGGAGACACCTCATTCAGAAATATCTCACTCGGGTATATCTCTGCCCGAGTCAAAGTCTTTCTTTAATCGAAAATATTTCTCTCGGAAGTGCGTCATTCAGAAATCTTACAACCGGAAGGATCATTCGGAGTCGAAGTTCAGTCCTCTCTCGGAAATATTTCCACTTGGGAATATCACTCGGGGTCGAAGACGAACCCGAGTACCTGCTCTCGGCAACTTTAAGACACCCGAGCACGAATTAAATGAAGGGGTTCACCACTCGGATATTTACTTCCCCCGAGAAATATTCACTCGGAAACGTACTCATTCAAAGTTAAAGTCTTTCTCTGTCCAGAAGTACTTCCCCTGGAAAAGACTAACTCAGAATGTCTCAATCGGTGCCATACCACACGAAAATCGGAAATATCTCACGGTGCTATCCCACTTGGAAATGTCTCCCTCGGTGACATCCCACTCGGGAAATTTGCACTCAACTCAGAATTATCTTGGCACGAGAAGTACTCATTCAAAATCAAAGCTTTACTTCGCTCGGAAGTACTTCTCTCGGAAACGATCCATTCGGAAATGTTTCACTCGGATTTGCCTCACTCAAGTGTCTCATTCGAACACAGAGTTTTTCTTCACTCGGAAATGATTCTCTCAGTCATGCCTCACTCGGAAACATCTTAACTTTACTTCACTCGGAAGTAGTTCTCTCACTCAAAAAGATCTTACTCGAAATCAGATCCCTTTCTTCACTCAGAAAGTCTTATCTCAAACATGATTCACTCGGGAACGTTTCACTCGTCCGAAATCAGACTCAGAAATTCTTCATTGATAACAGATGCCTGGCGCTTTTTAATTAAAAAAGAACTCCACCGATCCTTAATGAATTATTTTCAAATTTAGGATGTTACAAGGGTCGCTCCATAGTGTCGGGTACTTTCACAATAAAAACCTTCTCAATTTGACTAGTCTCTAAGTGTTTCCATGCCAGTTGAGCTATTCATGTTATTACTATCTGGAATTATAGAACAGTGTAAACTCCTGGTTGACCTAGTGTAAATTAAAATTTAAGGGCTCATACATATAGGTAAGTTATGATAAATATATTGCATAACATTCATAATTGACTGTGTATGTGATTGTGATTGATATTATTATATTAGTTTGTGAAAACCTTTTATTGCTTATGTCCCATCTGGGAATATTATATTCTGTTTCTCACCCATTTCTCCATGTTTTTGTTTCATATGTTTTAATTGATGGTTCGTACAGAGAGAAGGATCGAAGAATCCAGGCAGTAAATATAGTACGTTCTAGAAAGGGAGCTCGGTATGAATACCGTGGTCCAATGAATAAATAATGTCATTAAGTAACTGCTCATGGGCCATGAAGTCTCCTCTCTTTCTAATAATTTTTAATATTTATTTTCTTTGGATGGATGTAAACTTACTTTATAAATTTTTAATGATATTCATGAGGTATTTCAGAAATGTTGTATGTAATTTATTTTGATAGTTTCTTTTTAACGATCATATTTTTAGTAAAAAAAAATTATGAATTTTTTTAGAACTTATTGAGATGTAACAAAGGGCGTTACATTTCCCACCCGATTGGCTTCCCGTTCTTCCATGTTTATATATCGGGCTGCACGTTGCCTGAAATCATCCATGTTAAGAGGTGGTTTCTTGGCTAAGGAGTCACAAAACTTACCTGGCCGTAGCCTACTTCTGAGCTCAGATCTCGGATTTGAATGGCTTGCTCGTTAAAACGAGTCATGAATTGCTTAAGCGGCTGTCCTCTGCCTTGTATCAGATTGACCAAATTGTGTGAGGTTTGTCGCACCGATCGGCTAGAGGCAAATTTGGTCAAGAAATTCCCTATCAGTTCCACAAAATAGGACATACTACACAGAGGAATGTGTGAAAACCAATAGATATCAGATTTGGTGAGGGTCATGGGGAATGTTTTGCAGAGCAAGGTGTCAGATGCTCCTAAGATGAATAGGTTGATGGTAAACATAGTGAGGTGATCCTCTAGGTAACCTCTCCCATTCTATTTTTCCATCATTGAAGGTTCATAGCGTGCTGGTGTTGGGATTATGATTATCTCTTCTATGAATGGGTGTGTAGCTTAGGGGACTAGGGTTCAGATCTGTCTGCCTTTTGTTTGGTGGTTTGGGTGTTTTGGTAATTAGAGGGCTTCATCTTCTTTGGTCGATGATTTCTCAAGTTCTCATTCTCCTGTCTTTGTTCCTCCACCACACGTTTCAACATTTTGAAAAGAGTCAAAACTTCTTCTAGTTGGTTGTTCCTATCTTGTTGTCCTCCTTGATTCTCCTGGTGGTTTCCATCATCTTGTTGACTGAGATTGTTGCACGTGGTCACCATTGTCGTCTTCGTTGGAGTCAGTCCTTCTTTGTATGATATGGGAACCATTTTACCGGGTCCCGTAGTGGGCATCAAAATGTTCACTCTGAGCGTGTAAATGTCGAAACCCTAGAAAATTTCTCTAGAAAAATATGGTTTATATGTTTATTATTAAAAAAAATATCACTTGAATTACAGATGGGTACTGAAACTATATTTATACAACGATAAAGTAAAAGGTTCTTGACTTAAACCCCTTTAAAAAATAATAAATATTATCTACTAAAATCATAAAGAAATCAAATATTCAAAAAATATTTTTTAAAAATAATTAGGTAGGGGTGAGGATAACGGTGGGGAACAAAACACTACCAATCAATTCGTTGCACTTGCTAAATTTTAACATCAACATCTATTGTTAATTAGAAATATATTTAACTAATTTCAAATTAATGAATAATCTATCCTTTCTTTTATCCTTCACCCTAAAGGTTTTTTTTATTATTATATAAGGCGCTAAAGGCCAAATACACGCTGAAGGGTGACACATGGAGATTTTTGCCTAGTGGACAAAACATGTTCGTGAGTTGTCACGTCTATATTTAAAATGGGACAACTTGCAATCATAAGTGCGATCGTTTTCCCCAGAAAAAAATATATATTTTGGAGGATGCATATTCAACATTATGTTCTTTAAGCTTGCCCCGATATTCTTTTCTTTGTTTATTTATTTATTAATTAATGTAGGGTATCCCCCAACTAAAAATTAAAATATATAAATTATTAAAATAAGTTTTTTTTTTGACAAATTCTTTCAAATCACCAACATCATAATTCATAAATCTATAATTAATGGTCAACAGGAATCAAAGCTTCCTCGTATCAGTAAGTTGCAAACCGTGAAATTAAGAGAGAAATAGGCAGAGAGCCTATGAGCAAAGAATGTAAAATCATTATGAAAATATGAGATACAATAGTATAATATTCCTATTTATAGAGGTAAGTAATTATATCATAATGATAAAATTTCCTCTAATTCTATGATCCTTGCTCCGTGTATAATTATGTCATTTTTCGATATAAATTTACACATACATGTTTGAATTAATATTAGACTCATTTCAATTAAGTTTTGTGGGTTATTGTTCATTAATTAAGAAACGTTATTATTATTGTTTAAGAACTATATATATTCCTTCTCGTATAAGCATTTAACATATTTCTTTAAAGTAAATATATTACTAAGTTTATTATTTTATTGTGATTGAATATTAATAAGTTATTCACTTTTCACATGTAATTTCTCACATATGTTTTCCATCTAGTTATTAAGTTTCTCACAGAACCATATTAATTTTTATTTTCATGTTACACAAAATTGACATATATTATACCAATATTATCAGTTAAACATCACAGACTTAATAATTAAATCCTGAATTTAACTTTATTTATCTCATCACTCATACCCCTTTTTCATTACCCACCCATAACCTATGATGCATCCACCACCTCAACCCCCATTCACCCCACATTCTCTTTTTTTTTTTTCAACTGTTAATAATTTGATGAGCCGGGACAAATTTGACAGACTAGATCTGTTTTACATCCTTATTTGAAGAAACAAAACAAAATAAAACAAAACCTAAACTAAAATGAACCAAAACGTAATTAAACCTTATTTATATTAAAGCTTGAGCAATCTTTTAGCTTAGCTTTCATTGATGATATACATATGCATTATGTACTCATAACTACATAATGTCATATTTCTAAGAATCATACATCAGTGGTGCAAGATATACATCATCCAACAAGGGAGTTTAATCCATCATGGATACAACCTTAGTGATATCCTTTTTTTGTTTTTTGACGTCAAATGCAACCTTAGTAATAAATACATTCTTCAAATTATAATTATGATATCATATACCGTTCTTGGAGGGATGTTCTGCATTTATTTGGTTTATTGGTTTTATCTCAAACGTAGGATATTTTTAATGTGAAGTCTGATGTTTATAAAGCTCACAATGCCACGAATAATAATGATGATGCTGAGGGGCTCTGCTGAGGGCTTTGATACATTTGACTCTCTCCACATAGAAACAATGTGACTCATGTTGCTTCCATCCACAATTGACCTAAACCAAATAAAACATTGCTTTCCTTTTACATTTTGTTAAGTGAAAGAGATTACTACCATACTTAAACCAAAAAAAACATAATAAAATGATGTGTCAGTTTACTTATATGTTTGTGAACACAATATGAAAATATTAAATACTCCCTGCTAGATATTTAAATTATTTAAAAAGTAAAATTAAATAATTTCTTTCTTTGTAGTAAAATTTTCTATTTTACTTGTAAGTAACATTATAACCACAAGTTGAGAATGTTTTTTTGGCTTATAATAGCTCAACAGTGAAATATAGTGTAAAGAAATTAGTATATGAGTAATGTCACCGAATTTGTTGATGTATTTTGTTTGATGAGAGAGGTGTTTAGAAAGAAAATAAAAGAATAAGAGATAAATAAAGATTAATAGGTGATCTGATAGATAAGAGAAGAGAGATATATAAAGAAAGAAGAAGAAGAAAATATTAAGTATAGAATGATATTTAAGGACTAGGGTGATTATGTATGGAATAGGCTTTAAATTAAATAAAAAAATTATAATACTAAATTAAAACTTGAAAATTAGATTAAAGTTTAGAATAAAAATTATAATATTGTGTATTTTGTACTTGTTAAAAAAACATCTAAGAGAATAATAAAGGTCAGAAATGAGTACCCTACCCTGGAGCATTGGTACTGTTTGGTCTTGGAGAATCTAGAATGTTCTTTAATTGTTGAGGCCAGCAAGGGACAGCAAGAGCTCCCTTTTGCTTGAAACCATATTCCTCTCGAGCTTGGTCTAGTAGTTCCATGAACATAGGATCACTCAAATACTCTAACTTAACAATAAACCTCTTTGTTTCTTCTCCCTTTATTGCAAGCACAGCAAAATGCCCCTCCATAACATCCTCTGGCACCAAACTTCCTCCTTTCACTTTTTCTTGATTCAATCCATCAAGTGCAAGCCTTCTTAGCACAAAAAGTGCTGAGAGACTCTTTTGTAGCTTCTCAACAAAGCACCTAAGCATATTCTTGGAAGCCTTTTTAATTTAGAGGCATATGGTGTTAATTCTCTATATCAGAGTTTGGCCATTTTTATATATATAATGAGACTTAAACATGAGAAAGATTCATGAAATTTCCTAGAGGGTTGTCAAATGGATATAGCCATATACATGACATTCAATTTTGACATTTGATGGGTCATTGTCTTCCTTCACATAAGCGGGGCATGCAATTCTCTAGCTTTTAAGGGTCGTCAAGTTTCTCTCATCTTACTCTTTAAAATATGGTTGACTCTTTAGCTAGATATTTTTGAGAATTGATACTTTAGGCATTATAATATCCAGAAGGATTTCATTCTCAATTTTGATTGATTTGAATGTTTTTGAAACAACACAACTTCTAATTAAATTAAGTGCAAAATGATCACTGGCTTCAAAATTTCTTAATAAGGGTATAGCCTAAATCTATCATTGGGATTTTTAATATTTGGTGGCTCTTGCAGGTTACTAGTACTGTGTCGGCACTTTATCATCCGTTCATAGTCGTTATTGGCTGTTTTGCTTTTGGCCTTTTGCTGTATTTTCTTATATATTTATTCAGCTGTATGTATCGATCCATATATGCATCTATGCAGCCCCAAAATACTGTCATGTTTTTGTCACCTGTAAATGGTGGAACAACTTTATGAATAATATATCACCACTGAATATCTCAAATGGGGCATGAATGGTACACGAAAGACAGAAATTGAATAGAAAAATATATAAAAGATAACAAATGATCATCATGAAGGAGAATAGGAGAGATATACAGTACAGTACATAGGCAGAGCTTCAATAAAATTTTATACACAAGGAAAGTTAGTGTCCAAAAGTGAAATTATTGAGTTTAACTTAAGAAAAATCAGTAAAACCCAATATTAATTTTGTTCACTTATTTTGTTTAAAACAATCTTTTCCTTATCTGGAATTCTCCCATTCGAGTCTAAAGAGAATATATTAAAACAAAAAACTATGAAAAAAACTTCAATTTTTTTTATAATTATATATATATAAAAGTTTGGGGAGTATCTAACCCTTTTTATATGACTCACCAATATATTACAAAATTTTATACATATTAAAAATTTAGTTATAAATGCATTAAATTATATTAAATTTCTAAATTATTTTTAAAATCACCAAAAAATTAAATAAATTAATCATATTTTATTATAATGTATTATGTTGCTAGCTCCAACCTTAGATATTTAAATAATATTCATACTTATTTTTGTTGCATTAAATCATTCACCCCCCTATTATTTCTTTTCGTATAAAAATATGAAGCGTGTTGTTATTATTCATCGTCTTCTTCGTATACAACCAAGGTATTAATGTATATATTACGGGAAGTTTATTTCCATATTGAGGCCCTATACATTAACTATATAAGGTGTTGGTTCTTCATGTCTATGAATATTCCTTGTTTTAGAATAGTATCACCCAATGTAAAAAAATAAAATAGAGCAATGAGCATGGCGTATGGTCAACATCCCCATTGTTGAGCTTGCAACGGCATGTGATGCATGATGAATCGTAAGGATCACTGTTTTCCACTTTAACAGCTGTGCCGTTGGTAGTATATTGTTATTTATTTGGGAATGTGATTGGGCCTACAAAAAAAAACGCTTTTATCATAACTATGGGGCCTCTGCGGTCTCTGCATGGGGCCTACCATGTCACTTCACAATGTCAAGGTCAATCTAGGTTTTCAATATAACAGCTTATTTATCCAAAAAAAAAAAACCAGCTTATGGTTCCAATATAAATAAATTAAGGGCTTAATTATTTTTTTTCCTCTAAAAAGTTGTTTAATTTTCCCATTAATCCCTATAAATTTTTTTATATTAGTACCTGAAAAGTTTTTAAATGTTGTTATAGGTCCCTACTGTTAATGATTTCTATTAAATGATAGTGTGACAAATGGAAATTTTATATAATTAATAACAAATATTGTTAATACAATTAAAATAAAATAAAAACTAAAAACTAAAAACTAAAGACACATAATCATCTATTTCCTTCACTCCCTTTGTTAGGAAATTAGATCCATTTCCATTAGAGAATTTCCTTAAAAAACAGAGAAATAAGGTTAGGGAAGAACACAATCAACACACAACAATTTAACGTGGAAAACTCCAAGTCCCGAAGAAAAACCACGGCCGTTGTCAAAACTGACAATCAGATAATAATATTATGTGAACAATTTATACATCACATAAATCTCACTCTCATACACCTTAACAACCCCAAGTGCACCCACACTCTCAAAGCTCACTTCTCACAATACTCTAACACAAGAGCATTACAACAGAGAAAAAAAACTTAAAGTGTTTCTGAGTATTTCCCACTAGTGCTTAAGACCCCAGTACACCCATTTATAATTATGGGTATTTGAACACTTGGTGCATTTATTACAAAGGCCTTAAGGCCTATATAACATAAGCCCCCATGTCCCTTTGCAACTCCAAGCAATGTGGAACTTTTTAATCAACCAAGTTTAACAATCTCCACCATGATTAAAGAAGTATAACATCTGCTTCAATTGCCTACACTGACAATCACTTACTTTCATTGTCTATACCGACAATCATTTCATTGTCTAAACCGACAATCATTGTCTTTACCAACAAACATTGTTTAAATAGAACAAACATACTCCACCATAAAGAGTACAATCACTTGGAACTGGGATATCCCAAGAATTTCTTCTCCGGCACATGTCGAAACCTTGCTGACAATTTATGATGCAACTTCCATGTTGGCTTCCTCCGGAAGTTCTTCAGCCATCGACAAAACTTTACCACACACCTTGCATCAATACTGCCAACCAATGCCTATGTGCAATTATGGATCCGCTAGCAATAACTTATCCTTTTCCATGGCAGCGCGGACATGCCACAAGGATACACATTTCATCTTTATAGAACATTACTTTCCCTAAAAATAGTGGAAACATTGCTAGCACCTGACTCAGAGCCCCTTTTCGTTGTTGATCCTCTTGAATAATTTTTCTTTACATGCCCAGTCCTTCCATATTTCTAGCATACCAAATTTCTTTTCTTCACGTAAGGCCCATTACTAGCCACTAATGCCGAGTTTGATGAAGAGCTATTTTCATTCTTTATTCTTCTTTCTTCAGAGATGATCTTACCAGCAACTTCTTCAAAACTCAAAGTTTCCTTCCCATACATCAAAACAGGTTTGATGTGTTCATAGGAAGATAGAAGAGACCAAATGAGCCTTAACGTCTTATCTTCATCATCAACTTTGACCCCAATAGCTTCCAATTCAGAGACAATACCACTGAGGGCACTTAAATGATCTGAAATTTTCATATCATCTTCCATGCGTAAATTATGGAATTGTTCCTTCAACAACAATCGATTTGAGATGCCCTTGGCCTGATATAACCCTTTGAGTTTCTCCCAAAGATCTTTGGCTGTTGAAATATTCTACACATTTGTAAGAACATTCTTAGCCAAACACAAGCGGATCGTACTTGTAGCTTTCAAATCTAATTCCTCCCATTTCTCATCTTCCATACTAGAAGGTCTTTCTTTAAATGCCTTATGTAATCCTGATTGTATCAACACATCCTTGACTTGTCATTGCCACAAGCCAAAATTAATTCTTCCATCAAATTTCTCCACGTCAAACTTCACTGCACTTGAATAGTTTGACATTGTGATCGTGTGTGCAACTGTGCATAGGATTAGTTCCTAGGAAAAAGATGTGGGTCATAATGGACACGCTTAAATACCAAGTCTTTCCTTAGCCAGAACCTTTCCAAACTAACACTTACAGTACCACACTTTCAATAACCAAGGAAATTCTCAACCACACAGGGAATAAATCTTTTTTGATGTGGAAGATCAGACAAAGCTGCAACAACAGAGCATACTAAGAATTCATATCCCACCGAACCATGAAGCTCTGATACCACTATTAGGAAATTAGATCCATTTCCATCAGAGAATTTCCTTAAAAAATAAAGAAATAAGGTTAGGGAAGAACACAATCAACATACAACAATTTAACGTGGAACACTCCAAATTCTGGAGAAAAACCACGGCCGTTGTCAAAATCGACAACCAGAGAATAATATTATGTGAATAATTTATACATTACATAAACCTCACTCTCATACACCTTAACAACCCCACCCACACTCTCAAAGTTCACTTCTCACAATACTCTAACATAAGAGCATTACAACAGAGAAAAAAAAACTTAAAGTATTTATGGGTATTTCCCACTGGTGTTTAAGACCCCAGTACACCCATTTATAATTTGGGTATTTGAACACTTTATGCATTTATTACAAAGGCCTTAAGGCCTATATATAGCATAAGCCCCTATGTCTCTTTGCAACTCCAAGCAATGTGAGATTTTTTAATCAACCAAGTTTAATACCCTCTTCATTCTCTTTCTAGCCCTCCACCTTCCTTCTTTATCCTCACCCTTCACCATAAGCTCACACCAACATAATAGGAGTATAATCCATTGAACTTATGGTGGAGCAAACAAAAAATAATAGAACAAAATAAAAATTAGATCTTATTCCATTTTTTAGCCTTGTTTGTTATGTTAAAACTATCATATTGGACACTATAAGTGCCAATTACCAAAAATTGTTTGAGCCTAATGTTATTCCATACTAAGCCTCTTAGCATTGCTAAGGATCTCCATTTTACTCCAGTTCTCAATTGCATGGTGACTACTTTAACTCAGACCCAAACCTATAAGATTCATTATATTAAATATATATGTTAGAGATTTTTCACATGTTGAACTCCAAATAAAACTCTAACATGTGCCAACAATGAAAACAAATCAACACTTGTAAAAAACATTATTAATATGAATTTCCTATTTAAATTTCTTTTTTTATTCTTCATAGTAAGATAACCACAATGAAAATTAGCTACGCTACTAGTTGAAAAGTAATTAAAAAGCATAAAATGCAAAATGGAGCATTATTTTTTTCCTTTTTTCTTTTCTATTACTAAACTCTAAAACCAATTGTTCTAAATTGAAAACGCTAAGCCTACACTTTGACCTTTTCATCATAAGATCCAAAATCTCCAACCTTCTCTCTTTCCCATGCTACGACCATTGAGCCATAAAACCGTGATGTTGCCTCGTTTCTTATGCTATACACATAGGAAATCAAAGAGGAGAGACAACCACTTCATCTAACATCTTTGAGGGATTTTGAATAGGTGTGAGGGTGAATCAGAGATTGTGAATTTTGAACTTCGAAGAAGGTGGATTTGCACTTCAATTTGGCTTGTTTCACACCCAACAGTAGAGACGTTGTTGTTTTCAGAGACACCTTTGTCATGTTGTAATGGACTAACTTCCCCATGACCATACACGAGTCAGATGACACAATCCTTTTTCTTCCCTTTTCTATGTTTAGTGTTGTTGGTGCGTGAAGCCACCCTCACCCATGTTTCTAATATGTGTAAATAAGAAACAAAAGTAAGGGGTCCAAGTTTGCTATTGGATTTGGATAGGTTACAATGGGATAGGTTAGGCTTGAGGGAGAAGGGAAAGGAAAAGAGGAAAGGGTGAGAGAGAAAACAAATATTAGAGAAAAATAAAAATACATATATATGATGATGTGTATTGACATGTTTGACATATGTTACTAATGATTTGACATTTTTATTTGTCGCATCATGAGTTAATAGCGACCATTAATAATAAAGACCTTTGACAAACACTTAAGATTTTTAGGAATTAATACCAATAAAAAATTATAGGGACTAATGACAAAACCAGACTACTTTTTAGGGACCAAAAATATAATTAAGCTACAAATAAATAAAGGTTAGATCAATTAAGAGAGAAGGACAAAATAGAAGAAAAATATATTAATAATTAATGGTACCCTTAGGTAGCGTTTAGAAGAGGAATGAAAAAGAAGATGTAACAGAAGAACAATAAATGATAAAATGTTCTATTATATATTTGATACATATTAATGAGAATAGAACACAACTATTAGTTACTTATGTACCACTATGCTTTTTCTTGCTTTATTTTAATTTTTTATCCTCACAACTTTATCTTGTTTAATGTTTAGTGAACTATTTTTAAAAAAATAAAAAACTAGCTAATAATAATATAAAAAACTAGTTATTATTATTATTATTATTATTATTATTATTATTATTATTATTATTATTATTATTATTATAAATTCATTTAAAATTACAAGACCAAGATAATTAATAAAATTATGTATACTATAATAATATATTAATATTATTAGTAATAGAATAAATTATTATGAATATTATTATTATTGTTGTTTTCTATCATTATTATTATAATAGTTGTCATCGATTAAATTAAGTATATAGTATTTTACAAATTCACACTCAAAATAACGTTCTAGAGATTATTAAATTATAAATTTGGTCTATATATAATAAATAAGTAATTCAATATTTATTATTAAGATATTTTGGTGGTTTAAATATATTATTTTAAATTGTTCTGTTTCGTCCCGTTGCATTCCATTTTTTTCAAAGGAAGAGAACTGTTCCATTTTTTAAATATTTATACCATTTCGCTCTACCTTTATAATTTAACAGAAATGAAACAAAACACTAATATCCTGTTCTGTTTGGTTCTTACCTTTACACAAAACACTACCTTATGCAATAAGAAGATTAGAGAAAGAAATTAAAGATATATTTAGTTTTTGGACAATCTAAAAAATATAATCATTTTCTGTTTCAAATATTTTTCAATATTAAAGGGATGATAAAAAAAGGAATGACAGGAAAATTCTTTAACTGACAACTTTTGATGGGGTTTAAAGATCGTCCTAGTTTGACAAATGAAATATAGACACGTGTCATTAAATATTTAAGGAATGTTTCAATTTGGGTTCCATATCATATCCTAGTCATATAATCAAAATATCCTTATAAAGTATAAAAAATCTTTAATTTATTACGATTAAGTCCTTTTAGATTCTTATTATATATTGTAATTCCAAAATAAAATAAAGTTATTAATTGATAGCATTTTGCAACATTTAACTACCAATCAAATATATTAAAACCCTAAAAACAACCATTTACGATATTCCAAGTAATTATGGTGACACTTGGAGAGTGGTAGACACTTTAATAGTGGTTATCGTGACATAGGAGAAGAAAATTGTGTTTTTTCCTTTTTCATAAAAAAACATACATATACCCAATGCATCTCAATATGGAAAACTTAAATTTCAAAAAGATATGAAACAACTTACAAATTTAAAAAAATGTAAAAAAGGTTATGAACCAAATAAAAATTTAAATTGACACTTTAACATTAAAAATTAATTATAATATTTATTAAATATGCACAAATAGGTGTAATTTATTTATTTGACCATGTAGCATAGGGAGCTTATTAAGATTGGAGTGCAATACAAGTTTTTTTAGAATAAAAATACAAGTTGAGATTGTTCAATTCTATCTCTTTTTTTTAACAAGCTTTGGAAATCCATCACCAAATCTATAGAGCTCAGCAACAACCATAGTAACAATAGTCACAACACCATTAACCATTGGTAGCATACTCTGACCACCCCTGTATAACACCAGTTTCTTCGACCCCAACACACCTAGCAAGATGATTAAGGGTTTTAATATATTTGATTGGTAGTTAAATGTTGCAAAATGCTATTAATTAATAACTTTATTTTATTTTGGAATTACAATATATAGTAAGAATCTAAAAGGACTTAATTGTAACTTTAATTGCTGTTAACTTTCAAATTTCCTGTTTATCATGGAACATGAAAGTGGTCAATTGACCACCTAAATTCAACTGTTGTTAACTTTAGGTTAGCCACAAATTGTTGTCTGTCAGAGAACCAGCACCCGTAGCCATAGCCACAACATCATTAACCATTGGTAGCACACTCCGACCACCCTATATAACACTAGTTTCTTCGACCCCAACACACCTAGGAAGATACTACCATGTACCATTCTCACTTATTATACTATTTTGTTTAATTCTTTACCATTTTTTACATTATATTTTTTAGTACCTGGACTCTTATTTGTTTGTTATATTATACTCATGTTTTTCTCTATATATTGATTATTTTTTTATTTTTTTGTTTATTATTAACTTAATCAATCATGTTCTTTTTAATAACAAAATATTGCAATTGTTTTAATTAGTGCAACTTAATAACAAAGCACTAGGTTTGTATTTAGCGTCACATGTATCCATTGTAAAATAGTGATGAATTTAGCGATTGACAATGGCGCCAAAGCATTACTTGAAATTCAAATTTTCAAATTTCAAATTTTCTATTTACCATGGAACATGAAAGTGGTCAATTAACCACCTAACTTCAACTGTTGTTAACTTGAGGTTAGCCATAGATTGTTGTCTGTGACAAGCTGTCACGACTTTAAATTTATGTAGATAAATAATTTAGAGACCAGGCATTTGATGATGACAAAAAAGTCTTTGCCATTTCTGTCGCTAACCAGTTTGGTGATGGAAAAATTCATTGCTAATCCAATTATTTTTTTAGTAATGTCTCTTCCTTACTCAAAGAATTGTTACATGTGGTTAAAATGAAGTTCTGGTCTTGACTTATAACTAAAGTTAAATGTTTTATTTGTTCTTTGAATAAGATCAACAACCATTACTTGAAATCTTTATGAGGTAGGTGCCATTTGTACCCATTAATAATAATAAAATTATTATTTATTGGAAGAACTCAACCAATTTAAATGATGACTCATCAGTTTGACTATTGACATAATTTCTGACTCCGTGGATGTTCAATTTACATTTAAAATTATTATTATTATTATTATTATTATTATTATTAATAAGAGGTACTCTTTGGATATCTTCCATTGTGAAACTAGAACCTTGTTCTTTTTTTTGGCAAACTAGTACCTTATTCACTTGAGCTTTCCATGTTAAAAATATTAAATTAGAAAACATGAAATAATTTAAGGTTTGTATTTCAAAATTTTATAAAAAATACTGGCATATAAGAGAAAATTGCGGTTGCAATAAGAAAAATATTTATATTTAAACAAATATAAATTGATAAAGTGAAGAATGAGAGCATTGATTAATAATTATTGATTCGGTCTTGAGAACAGCCCCTGGACTTAAAGGTAATTTGACTAAAATCCATTCTGTGGAACTGGTATGAATTCTCTTTAACCTTACGCTTAAGCTCTGAAATTTTCTAAAACTTTTGATGGTACAGAGTTAGACTTAGAAAGGGGTTGAATAAGTCTTAATCTCTTTTTCTGAAACTTATACAAACCGCTCTAGAAAAATATTCAGTTAAACAAACCAGCGTAAGGAGTAGAAAATCACACAACGAAATTTATCCTGGTTTACTTTCAACTCAGAAGCTACGTCCAGTCCTTTCAGTCTGAAGAATTTTTCACTATTGTAAAATGCCTTTACAATCTGCACTAGCCTAGTGCAACAATATTCTTAACTTCAGCTACTTCTGACTTAAACCCAAGTATTCTTGACACTAGCCAATCCTGGCTACAAACTGAAATATTCTTTCAAAAGCCTCTTCAGGCCACAGTGTTTCCTAACACCAACAAATTCTGGTAACACACCAGAATATACAAAGAGAGTAGTAAAGGGTTTAAAGTTACAATCAAATAACTCAGTATACAAAGATATGAAATGATTACAAGGTACACTAAGTTACAGACTACTATAAGTCAAGGTCTGCACTAAACAGACCTACAAAGAAGACTTAAGTAGTGAATACAAGAACTTAGAAACTTTAAGATAAAGTCTCATAGACTTTGGTTTCTGAAAATCAATAGAGTATTCGAGTATGAAAATGAATAGCGTAACTATCTTGAATTCTGAAGTTTCTTGTATTTATAGTCCTTTTAAAAAATATCCGTTGGTTCAGCTTCAAAGGATGTTGGTTTCTTGAGGATTGCGTTGTCAGTGAGTGCAGATACATGCTTCAGAGAGATTTGCTTAACTAGGTTGCTTCAAAAGTCTTCAAGAGAAGATCCCATTTGCTTATGCACTTTTGGAAAACTCGTACACTCTATAGTAGTTGACCTTAGGCTATCTGTTCTTATCAGGTTCAACTTTTCTAACACCTTGAGACATGTGAAGCGGTTTTCTTGATAAGCGTGAGAAAGTCTTCAACTTTTTCGTGGATTGACTTTTTAATGGTAGCTTCAGAAATGACATGAGAAAGTTCATGCAGCTTTATATTTGAAAAGGAAAGATCATTTTTCAGTACTCGAAGAGTCAAATATCCTTTCGTAGTCTGTAGAGAAATCTTCTCAAGGTCTGTAGATACAAAAGGCTTGATTTAGAAAAGCTTCAAGTGAGTACAGACTTCTTCATTTCAAAGGTGAATTGATTTCTACAGACTCCTCCTATCTTGTGCAAATGGAGTTCTTTGGACTCCTATAACACTTCAACATAATCGTTAGACAAACAAGCAGTACAGACTTTAGTTTAGCTGAAAGTCTAGATGTGCATTATTAACAAATCACAAGGGGTTCAAACTATTCAATCATGAGTTCAGAGTAGTCTCTAACAACTTTCACTAACTTGAGCGTCGGAGTGTCCTTGCAGGTGACAGCCTATTTTGCCCCACATCGCGTAAGGCTGGTACTGTTGGTACGAGGAATCTCTTGAAGACCTTTATTTCCCCATTAGAATAGAGGATATAAAATCGGATCCCTATTGGACCGGTGTAATAATAAAGAGTAAACATGAGATTTAAGGACTGTTGTGAGGCTGGATATTGTACCTCGACCCAGACCAATTCAATTATTATACAATTAATCAAATTCATCCCAATTTTCTTTTCCTCATGAAATTTCCAAATGAAAAATTCTTTCAACTTAACAAATGATAGTTTTAATCGTACTATTTTTATTCTTATTTAACTATTTATAGAAAAGATAAAATTTATTTATATTTGATTGTCGATTTAAAATTTTAAAAATTAAAAATTATTTTTAATAGTATCTGTATAAAAAATATATCAAACAAAGATAACTAATGTATTACCATAAATGAAAGATAACTAAAAAAATTTGATATATAATTAAGGGTCGTTTGACAAAACGAACTTATAGTGTATGACTTATAGCTTTTTGAGTAGTTTACCACTTATGGCTTTTTAGTAAAACCAGCTTAAATTGTGTTAAGCTTATAACTTTTGATAACTCATAAAAGTTAGGAGTTTATAGTTTTTCAAAAGTTATTGTTGCGTCAAACAGACAATAAGTTCCCTAAAAAATTATAGGCTATAAGTCACTCAAAAAATCATAAATCATAGGCTATAAGCTCGTTTTGCCAAATGGACCCTTAATGAGGGAGTTTATCGCTTTTGAAAAGTTATAAACTTTCTCAATTAGTTTTCTACAAGATGAGAGCTTATAACTCTTAAAAAGTTATAAATTCTTTATTTTTTGTGTCCACCAAACAATGTTAATAACTCTTAAAATGTTATAAACTCCTTGAAAGTTATAAGTTTTTAAAAGAACCAACTGGATATTAAGACAATAATCATATTTTGTATTTATATTTTTCTTATCGTTAAATAGCAACAGAGAGATAATAATGGCAAAAAGATAAGCGAGGTAGGAGCTAGATAGATGAGAGAAAGGGTCAATACAGTTTGCTCACGCGTATGAGGAAACCGTTGCATGTGATAAGCCAACCACCAACCACCAACCACCATTTCAGACAGAATGGGAATTATATTCTATCATTTTTACTGTCATATTTATAACGCACGCACTTCTTTTTCAGCCCGTATATACTGCACATTCTTTTTAATATATATATTCAATTTGTAAAATTTATATAAGATAATAAATTAAAATAATTTTTAATCCAAAATTAATATTTTAGTGATCTAAATGCAAGTTCAATATAATTTTTAATTATATTTTTTATTTTTTATTTTTATCATGCGTCAAATTAGATTAAAACAATTATAAACAACAACTTTCTGTATACTAAAATTTAGACAAGCTACATTAATATTTTTCAGGATTTAATTTAAAACCCAAAATCAAATGTTAAGTTTGAATAGCTCTATATACCTGCTTGATCGTATGTATGTGAAATTTAACAACTTAATAGTATATTACCAATTTGGGGTACTTAACAGTAACGTGAGTGAAATGTTTTACGTTGATCAAGGTTAAAATGTTCGAGTCACTGTAGCGACTCACTGTCACATGAATGTGTGACTCACTAAATGGTATATATATCGGGCTGGGTTTATATTTTTGTAATATTTTCATCAATTACATGAATTAACATAGTTTTTTTTTTTTGGGGGATGGGGGTACTCATGAACTAACATAGTTGTTCTTGGGTTCAAGTTCTCATTTAGTGTTTTTTATTTTTTTAAGAGTCAAAACTTATTTACATTTTTAGTTTCATGGTACAGCTTTTACAATTTTAAATTTTAAAAAAGTTGTTATCAAATTTTCATAATTTTATTTAACTATTACATGTAAATAGCATCAAAATATAATGACGATGGTGGTTTAATTAATGTGATGAGGGGGATGATATTGATGGGATGACGGTAACCAAGATAGTTGTGGTGGTGCGAATGACAATGGTGATAATGGTGATGTGTCGATTGTGGCAGTGATAATGGTAGTGATAATAGAGACATGTATAAAAAATAGACTTATTCACTATAAAAAAAATCATTAGTAACAAAACTTTTTAAGAAAATATTTAGAGATATGCCTTTAGCTAAAAAAACAAAGTGTCAGTAAAATAGTTTGTGTCTTACTAATGATATTATCATTATGTAAACATTTGATGTGATATTAGTATTAATTAATTTTATATTAATAAAATTATTTATTAAACAATTATATTATATTATTGAAATATATCTGTTCACAAAAGAAGCGTATATGAACACTGTGTTTTTATTTCATTTATTATTATTATTATTATTATTATTATTATTATTATTATTATTATTATTATTATTATTATTATTATTATTATTATTATTATTATTATTATTATTATTATTATTATTATTATCTCTTTAAGCGTTTTGATCTTCGTCTTTCTCCATTCCTCTTCCCAATTTCCACTCTTTTGGTAATTGGAAGTGACAATACTCAATAGTCAAAGGTTCAGATTTCAACAAGATCAAAATAGCAAATACAGAGAATGGAACCAAGAGATCTCCTTGAGACTCAAAATGGTACACAAAAATGGCAATGAAAATTTCAATATAACAACCTAAATTGTAACATCCCTCGTTTTGTGTGATAGGTCCTTGAGACCAATGGTTTTAATTTTGTGATAATTCTATGTGTACTGATGGTTGGGCTACGGCAGATTGACTTGTGTGTGATAGTTAAGTTATGTTTCAGAAGATTTTATGAGTATGAGATGAATATCTCTACTTTAATTATGAGAGAAGATGGAGACGATTAAAATAATAACAATAATATGTTTAATGATCCTTATGATAACAGAAATTTATCAATTAGAACGTTAGTAACCTAATAGAAATATTTGAAGTGTTTTGACCAAGTTATTTAAACTGTGTAACTCCCTTGGTTTTGGCCCAGAAATTATCTAAGGAACTTGAGTCAATTGTCTTATCTGAAAACGTCTCTCACATCGTCCCTAACAATTTTTACGAAGAGCCCGCAGTCCCTTTTAACCTCCCAAGCCCTAAAACTTTAATTTTTAAATTACCCAGGTAAGCCAAAATGCGCATATGTACGTATTTTGGGTGTAATTTCCTCTCCCATTATTAGATTCGAGTCTTTCTTATCCCAAAATTTCTGTATCAAATTTATCTACAACTTTGATGTTGACCATGAGAGCTAATTCTCACCCCATAATTCCAGAATTTAAAATACTACATTAATTCATGTTTTTCTAGCAACAACTTGCACTAGGTTCAGTATTTTTCGCATATCTTTCTCGTATGACCATGAAATTGAACAATTCTTTCATCAAAGTTTTCTTAACTTAATTCTATACAACTTTTATGAAGAACATGAAGCCCAAATTCCTACCAATTTGGCCCAAAAAATTAATCTTTGCAGGGAACAAAAATCCCGTCACAGCCCTGCACCCCTTTTGTATTTAGGCCATAACTCTCTCATTTCTTAATGGAATGTTTTGTGCCATATATCAAATTAAAGATAACAAAAAGTTCTACGAGTTTTGCATTTGTCCCATTTCCAAATATAGACTAGAAGGTCCCTTAAATCCATGAGCAAGCTACTGCCTCTGTACTTGAGACATCAGCCTTTGCATGGAAAATGACCAATTAAATCACACCACCACCTTGCCACTTGTTTAGACCATGCTAAGTCCTTCTCTTTAACGCCTTGGCCGCTTTTCAGGAATGAACGACTCTCCCCATAGACCAACACAAGACCTTTCCAATGTGTTTTTGTCCTCACTCACACACTTCCTGAGAACTTCCCAAGAGGTCACCCATCCCATAATTACTCCAAGTTAAGCACGCTTAACTTTGGAGTCCTTATGTGATAGGCCACCGAAAAGGCTAATGCATTTGTTGGTATAGGTAGTACGAATTCATTTCTTTAAGATATCCTCGACTGTATAGTCCCATACCTATACAGTCTTTGGATCCCTCTCATTCTGGTATGTATTCGGTTCGTTCATGTGTCCCTCCCACTGGAAGCCTGCCAGGAGCCGTTCCTTGTCCATGCCTATGCACCGGCGATCACTCCCCGCCCTCAACAGTGACCGGGATGTCACATGCCCACCAGCTTCTGCCTGGTTCATCCCCGAACCATACCATACTAGGAGAGGCTAGGCTCTGATACCACTGTAACGCCCCAGCCGCTTTTCAGGAATGAATGACTCTCCCCACAAAGCACACTGGAAAGGTCCTCGTGTTGGTCTGTGGGGAGAGTCGTTCATTCCTGAAAAGCGGCCAGGGCGTTACATTCTCCACCACTCTACAAGATGAACATGACACCTAACAATTGCATGAAACAATCTTGACACCTCTCCCACTCACTCTTTGGTCGTGTGACTCCTTGGGAGGCAAGGAATTGCATGCCAATTTTTCACTTCTCCTAAAACTACTCTTGTTCTTCCTTGCTTTCCTTTCTTCTCCTCTAACTTAAAAAATTCCAGCAGCTTTCTTCTTCATTTTCTCATATTCTTCTCATCTAAAACAACATCATCCATCCATCATCGTCCATCCTAAATCACCACACCACCCTTCCTAAACTCCAAAATCCAAGGTATCACCTTTTGATCGTCAAACCTTCTTCTTTCTCCACCAAACAAAATTTTCTTCTCCTATTCACCATCACATTCACGTGATCCACCACCCTCTCATGCACCCATTTTCCTTCTCCTTGATGAACGCATATAATGGAGTCCTAGGAGCAAGCACTTGAAGTCCTTGTCATCCTTCCTTAAGCATGAAAATTTTGTGGTAAGGGAGGAGTAACTAGCTTGTTTAAATTCATAATCTTGCACATGCATGGTGAGGTATAAATGTTCCTTAAAATTTATACCTTGATACTCTCTTAAAGATTAAAATTTATACCTTGATACTCTCTTAAAGATATTTGATTTATATATAGTTTTAATCTTAAAAATCCTTAGGAAAAAAGTGAGATATTTAAGTGGTATCATGGTTGCACCATGATTTTATTAAGTTCTTTAAAATTATGAAGATTAAATTATGAAGTACTAACTTGTGATTTTTTATTGTTGTAGAAATTTTTATTGTGAATATGTGCATATGATACACTTGTTTGATAATGTGTGTTCTTGGTTAAATTTAGTGGCTTGTGGTGTTGATAATATTTTTGGAGATCTAAAATATTTTAAAATAAGTGTTTATAACTAAAAATAGAGTATTATTGCTGCTGGAAAAATTTTATGGTTAACTAAAAGATTTAATGTTAATAGATCCTAACGTAGAAATTTGCTTAAAATGAAAATAGTATACTTAAGATTTGGATGTATGGTTTAATCCTTGAAATTCTTGTGTTAAAAATGAGTTTTTAGACAAATATTAAATTTTGAAATTTTGTTTAATAAGGAAAAAAATGTCTTATATTTATGTTAATTAGATGACACGTTTGAAATTCAAAAGGAAATCGATTTAAAGTACGTTTGAAGTTTATTCTTGGCAAAATTTTGTGATGATTGGAGCTGCTGCATTTTAATGTATTTGAGTATTATTTATGGTCATAAAAATGTTATGAATGTGATGATTAATAAAAGAATTAAAAGGGACCCGAGTTTAGGCGTGAACGGTACGTTAGAAACGGTACAAAACACGTTTTTATGGGTAAACAGAGGAAATTGGTAAAACTGTTTTGGAGGAGTGTCTTGTGGTATAAGAGATGAATTTTGAGCATAAGAAAAATACCCAAATAATAAAAATTGATTGGGAGAATTTTTAACGCGCAATTTATCTTTAAACGCGTTTTTACGAACGTTAGAACGACGAAGCTTGTCACTGAGCAACCTTTCGTGTAGGGGCTGTTTCTGGATAGAATTCATATTTAAATTTAATATATTTAATTATTATTTTCAAAGTTAAACACTTTTGGCTTTGGAATCACCCAAATCAGAATTTTCTGGATAAAATACGACGAAAACGATGTTTTGACAAAGAAATGAAAATTTACTAGTTTGTACCTTTACTTTAGAAAAAGAGGATTCTTTTGTTTTCAATATAGATTTAGGAGAATTACCTTATAATAATAAAATATTTTATCTAAGGATTTATGAAAAATTTTAGAAAGTCAAAATCAATTTAATTCGTTTATCATTAGCCACTACGACGAAACGACCTTAGTAAGTGATTGAAATCAAGAAAAATATACTTGTCCTTAATTTCCTCTTAAAAGAAAAGCTTAACTTTTCTTAAGTTCATATTTTAAGAAACATAATAGAGACATATTACTCCTTTTTACTTAGATATCTATTATAAACTTACAAATAAATTGAATATTTTCATACTAGAGAATTTCCTTATAAAACCTGTTTAGGAAATAACCTTGATATTTCTAGTAAAATGATTTGGGTAGTGTTTAGACCTTGGTCCCTAGCGCCTACTACACGAAAAGATTTATGCCTTAGATACTTTACACGTTTTAAGGACAAATACGTCAAACAAGTAAAGGTTCCGTCTAGTACTCGGGTACCCTAGTAATAAAATAACCATATGACATGTTGCATTTGGAGTTTAGGAGGGATGTTGGAATAATCCCCTAGAGCATACAGTTATGGGTACACTGAAGAATCTTTCACGCCTCAATACCCGAAGACAGTCTAGGGAGTATATCGGAGGCGGGAATTCCAATGGCTTGGATTCGCGCCTGTCGTCGGATAGCCTGTGACAAACTTTGGTATACTTCAACAAGAGGCGGGATTTTCTATGACCGTGGAGTGCCTGTTCTATTGAGATAAGTGATTGACCCTTATGATCATTGGACTGCGAGTCCTTACCTATTTGTGAAAACCAGAACGAGGAGAGCTCCGGTCGCTGTAGTTGGGTAGGTAGTATAAGGCGGGATTGTTGTGCACATGGATATTGATATGTGAGATTGATCAGTAGAAGTTGGGCCCTATTGTATATTGGTAATGAATTATGACTTATGATAACTGAACCTAACACATGCATAGCATACCATCATTGTATGACTAACCCCGTTGATTTTCCTTATTTATGTACTGTATAATTAATCTAAGGTATATTGTGTAGCACCCCTATTTTTATTTTTATTAAAATTTTGAAGGAATTAAATTATGGTTCTTTAGAACTTTTTAATGTACGTATTATTTATGATTTTTTGAAAATTTTTTGAATTTTTGAATTATTTTAATAAAATAATATTTTTTAAATAATTTTAAATTCATATAAAGTGACTTAAAATTAAAAATATTTATAAGAAAGTGAAGTTAAATTATAAGAAAATTTTCTAAAATCTATTTCAAGTAGACTTATCTAAAAATGATCGGTTTGAGAAAAATCTTGATTTTTACCAATTGTAAAAAAATCAGGAATGTTTCAATAAATTTTTATTAACAGAAAATTTTAGATTTTTAAAATTTAAACTTTATATTACTTATTATAAAATTAGTAAGGACTGATATAATATCGCTAAATTTTAAAAAGGACTGATTTTGAATATTTAAAATATACCGAGTGAAAGGTTACTATTTAGCTTAATAATTCAGCCGACATTTACTATGCAAAATACTGTGCATGTACGAAATTTTTAAAAGGTGGACAGTAACAAGGATTGAATTTTCAAAAAATGCACAGTACTTTTATATTAAAATAATGGAATGCATAGTAATTTTCCTTCCTATAAATACCGAAGGAATTCTTCTTTAGAATTCACAATTTCAGATTAAGTTTTCTCAATATAGTAGTGCTAGTGAGATAGTGGTGGAAGTAAGAGAGAGAAATAAATTTTTTTTAGAAGAAAGTTCTACTAAAATCCTAAGGTAAGAATACATCTCTTTTATATTTTTTAGGGTTATTTTCATATCGTTTTTAGAAATCTATTATTATACTGGAAATAATATTATTTTAAGTTACTATTCTGAATAGTAAAATACTATTTCAATAGTAAATTACTATTTCAATAGTAAATTACTATTCAAATAGTAAATTACTATTTACTGTTACTATTTACATTTACTATTCACGTTTTACTATTTACCGTTATTATTCACAATTTACTATTTATCGTTACTATTCATGATTTACTATTTACCATTACTATTCACATTTTACTATTTACTGTTACTATTCATAATTTACTATTCACTATTCACTATTCACTATTTACTATTCACTATTCAAAATTTACCATTTCTGCTTTAAGTAGTAATCTTAATCTTCATCTTGTAACTATATTAAAATAAAATTGGTATGTTTTAGAACTCGGAGACAAGGCGCCCATGAATTTTCAATAACGAATCAGTATACAAGAGGTAAGGGGGGGGGGTGAAATAAGAATATAATATGAAAAGACATAAGAATAATGGAAGGAGTCCCCTACTCCTTTTAAATTTAATAATAATATTATTTTAAAATATTAACTTTTTAACTTAAAATTTATAATAAAATTTAAATTAAATATCTGATGTAACTAACTCTAAAATACCTGGATAACCTATGCGAACTGGACTAAACCTATGCAAGGACTTGGATTATTATGACCTGTATGGACTGAACTATACTTATGCGAGGATTGGACTATATGGACCTACATAAACCTATACGAGGAATGGATTACAAAGACTCAAAATCAATCTTATTAATCTAAATAACCATTAAGAATTTGAATTACATTTATGAGTGATATTTAATTTATTTGAATTGTTTATAATTGATAATATTTGATTTTGATTGATATTTAATTGTGATTAATAATATTTGATGTGATTGATAATATTTAGTTATGATTGATAATGCTTGATTTTGATTGATGATTTTGTGATGTGGAGTTTGAGCATATAGCGAGCATGACGGAAAGCTAAAACTTAGTAAGAATTTTCTTACATTACTCTTTAAATTTTTATTACTTTAAATCTTTTCTTCTTAGAAATTATTTTTATTAACTTTACTTTCAATATTTAGAATAAAAAATTAGTACTTATTTTAGAAAGAAGACATTTTATGAAAATTAATTTATAACAAATTGAGATAATTAAATCTTGAATTAAAATTTTTTTTTATAATTTTAAGCATTTTTGGTTAATGATTTAAAGATTATTCTCTTTTAATAAAATAAAATTTTCAAAAGAAAATTATTTTAACTTTCCAACTTAATAACTAAAGGTATTTGGAAATAATTGAGAATTTGATCTTGTTAAGATTCAATTTGAAAAAGATTATGTAAAGTTTTATATGAGAAAGTTTTAAGATATTTAAGGCTTAGAAACTCAATTTCAATGAGATTCGAAAACTGTACCAAATTTATTTCTGTGGGGCAGAAATTCAGAGAATTGAGAAAATGTACAGTTTATTGAAATGATGTTGTAAACCTTTAAGGTATTTAATAATTGAGTTTCTAAAAGCCCTAACCAATTAAATACGTGAGTAGTTCATGCATCATAAATCATTAAAGTGAAACAAAATGATATTGTCTGGGGATGGATTATAGAAACCGAGGATACATTAGAGGAGACTTAATTACAAGCCTTGGGATGAGAGGGTGTGAAAGGGTGCTTCAGGGGACCTGGAGTAGTTCCCTAGTGTCGGGTACTTTCACAATAAAAACTTTCTCAATCTGACTAGTCTCTAAGTGTTTCCATGCCAGTTGAGCTATTCATATTATTATTATCCGGACTTATGGAACAGTGTAAACTCCTGGTTGGCCCAGTGCAAATTAAAATTTAAGGGCCCACATATATAGGTAAGTTATGATGAAGATATTGCATAACATTCATGCATTCATAATTGATTGTGTATGTGATTGTGACTGATATTATTATGTATTGGTTTATGAAAACCCTTTATTGCTTATGTCTTATTCGAGAATATTATATTCTGTTTCTCACTCCTTTCTCTGTGTTTTTGTTTCATATGTTTTAAATTGATGGTTCAGAGGGAAGGATCGAAGAATCTCGGCAGTAAATATAGTGCGTTCTAGAAAGGGAGCTCAGTATGAATACCGTGGTCCAATGAATAAATAAAGTTATTAAGTAACTACTTCTGGGCCATGGAGTTTCCTCTCTTTCTTATAATGTTTAATATTTATTTTCTTCGGATGAATGTAAAATTACTTTAATAATATTTATGAGGTATTTCAAAAATGATATATGTAATTTATTCCGATAGTTTCCTTTTAACAATCATTTCTTTAGTAAAAAAAATACGAATTTTTCTAGTGTTTATTAAGGTATAACAAAGGGCGTTACAAAGTGGTATCAGAGCAGTTAATCTAATAGGCCTGGGGAAAAAGGTCTATCTTGCTTTATCTGTAAACTCTGTGTAGGTAATAGAAAATAGAATATCTGACTTAGTAGTAACTGTGATGGATGTGACAAATCTCAGTTACTGTGAAACAGGAAACTAATGGCCGGAAACGATCTTGCTGGAGTTGTAGAACGCTTAATCAATGCAATAGGAGCACGTGAAGGTCAAGGTAACGATGCCTTGAGAAGGCTGGACTTATTCGAAAAGCGCAATCCACCTCGTTTCAAGGGAGGATATAACCCTGATGGAGCATAAACCTGGATTCGAGAGATAAAGAAGATCTTTCGAGCATTGCAATGTAATGAAGCTGATAAGGTAGTCTTCGCTACTTATGCCTTATCTGAGAATGCCAAACATTGGTGGGATAACATGCATAGACAATTCGAAGTCAACGACATGGAGATCACTTGGGATCATTTTAAGGATATGTTTTTGGAGAAATACTTTCCAGCTGATGTTAAAGAGAAAAGACAATTCGAATTCCTGTCGCTGACCCAAGGAAATATGACCGTTGAAGAGTACGCATCCAGGTTTGAAGAGCTGTCTCATTTTCATTCTCATTATAATGATGCTACTAACGAAGGTGATCGGTGCACAAAGTTTGTAAATGGATTGCGGCCATAAATTAAATAAGCTATACGAATGTAGAAAATCCATGAATTTTCTGTATTGGTAAATCGCTGCAGGATCTTTGAAGAGGATCATAAGGATAGAATGACCAAAAGTCGTGAGCCCATTCATAAGGTGAGAGAAATGAGAAGTGAAGGACCTCACCATCACCAAAGAAGAGACTTCAAGAGAAATAAGCCTTACCAAGCGCCATTTCACTGGTTTGGAGCAGCATCTGTTCCTAACAGACCCGAAGCTTCAACAGGAAGCTATTACCTGTGGAGGACCCCATTTGAAAACGGATTGTCCTAAAAACACTTATGTTTGCTTTAAGTGTAACAAACCAGCTCATCACATCAAGGATTGTCCAGAGATGAAGAGGGAAAACCCTGAAGGTATGAGTACAAGCATAAATACTCAGGGAGGCGCACACAGTGCAGTCGGAAGGCCAAAGGCGAAAGGAAAGGTTTTTGCAATCACCGGAGAAGAAGCATCTCATTCTGATTCCATGGTGGAAGGTAAGTGTTGAAGTTGCATATGTAAGTATGCAAAGAAATTTTGATAATGAAAAAGTATTCATGATGATAATGGATTGGCAAAGGATCCTAAACAAAGGAGTTCAAGCACAAAGACAAGGCTAAGAACAAAGAAATAAAGATGCCTCACAAAGAGTTAAAGAAACATGAGCTATGGAAAATAAGGTTGATGTCATGAACTTAAATCATGAAGAACAAGCTCACAAGTTAAAGAAGAATCAAGTAAACAAGGCAATGAGGATCAAAGGAATAAGCCATGGGTCAATAAAAAATCAAGAACACATCAAAGACCTTAAAGAATTGTATCAGGTACATGTCCTAATCGATTACCACACTGGAATAATTGATTACCATAACTCTGTTTATGACACAATCGATTACAATAAGAAGGACAATCGATTACAAGGGTTCTGGAATGTAACTAATCGATTACAACTACACAACTAATCGATTACAGAGCTTCTATGTGCACCCTAATCTATTACACATAAGGCACAATCGATTACCATATTGCGTAACCTAATTAAATGCATCAGGTGCCACTCATAATCGATTACAAGGCAAGGCATAATGGATTAGAAGGGTTCTGTTTCATAGCTAATCGATTACAAGAGAAATGCTAATCGATTACAGAGCGAATTACACTAAAGATTTCAAAATGTAATCGATTACAGCTTGAGGGCTAATCGATTACCATAGTGTCAGAACGTGGGAAAAGTGTCTTTAAGTGGAACTCCAGCTCATTTCTTCACTCCCACTTTATGCCCACTTGAGGTTCCGTTGGAGACACTGTGCAATAGCTAGGAACCCTAAAAATGGCTATAAATGGAGCATGAATTCAAGAAAGAAAAGGGGAGACCAAGGTACAACACAAGGCAATCAATATTCTTCTTCTAGAGGTCTTCTTATTAGATTTCTCTTGTATATTCTGCAACTCTTGTTTCTAAACTTGTATATTGCTTAAGAGTTGTTAGATTGTGAGTTTCAATTTGCATATCCTCTCTTGTTGAGAGTTAGAAGTTGTGAGAGCTTTCATTTGTGTATCTACTCTATTGAGAGAGTTAATTACTTGTAAACCAAACACCAAAACACCAAGTTTTTCACTCTAGGTTGAGTGGTCACAAAGGTTGGGGTTCAACCTTTGGGTATTGAGAGATTGTGAGATTGGGTGGGTTGCCCTTTGCTTATGAGGATTGAGTTCTTGAGTGTGGGACACTAGGAAGCTGCAATTGCTCAAAGCTTGTATCTCAAATCTTCAATAGTGGAATCCTTCAAGTGGGTTGCTTGAAGGCGAGACGTACACCGGGTTGGTGGAACTCGTTAAATTGGTTTGCATTTCTCTCTACCTTGAACTCTTTATACAACTACGTATATAAACTGTTTGTTGAAATGCATGAGCTGAATGTGTGAATCAAAGTTGTTGTTCAAGTAGAAACTTAACTCTGCATGCCAAGTGTTTGATAATTTGCTTGAATCAATATTTGGTGAAGTTCTTAAAAATTGGAATTTGCTATAACTTGCCAAGTATCTAGAACATTGTTTCCTATCAACTCTTGTGTGATACTTACTTGATTGCTTTCACTTATTTCATACACACAAGCTGTTTGATAAATTGAATGAGCTAAATCTTTATAGAAAGCATCATATCATTGGTGAAATAAATCTAAGCACACCAACTATTTGATGAATTGCCTAAACCAATAACTTGTCTTATTATCACACATAAGGTTGAATATTGTCACTACACATCAAGTGTTTCATAGTGTGATATGTGCATAAAAGCTATTATCTCTTCATCATTGCATCATTTGTATATTACTAACCATTTTCAAGGGGATTCCGCGCAAAAATTTGAAACACTCAATTCACCCCCCCTCTTGAGTGCTGAGGCCTTGGTTAACAAGTGGTATCAGAGCTTGACTCTTGCCACAAGGCTTAACAGCTGCAGGAGATCAAGATGGCCTCCACTTCATATGATGTATTTTTGGAAAATAACACACTAAATAGACCTCCAATCTTCAATGGCAAAGACTATGCTATTTGGAAAGAAAGGATGAAAATCTTTATCCAAGACTATGATCTCAAGGTATGGAATGCTATTCAATTTGGTCCTTTCATTCCCAAATACATTGTTGATAATATAGAGTATGGGAAGCCCATGAACTTATGGACTAAGGAAGAAGAAAGAAAGGTACAATTCAATTTAAGAGCTAAAATTCTTATCACATTAGCATTAGAACCTAATGATGTTTCTAGAGTTATTACTTGTGATAATGCTAAAGAAATATGGGAAACTCTTGAAACAATTTATGAAAATGCTAATGATAATAAAGATGCAAGGATTAGCACCTTTTCTAGTCAAAAAGAAGGCTTCAAAATAAGTCCGGAAGAAGAGATCAATGAATCGGAAGAAGAACTTGCATGCCTAATGACAGAGCACTCCCAAGATGATGAGGTATGCTCTTTAAATGCTTTTAATGATGATAATGATGATGAAATTGATAAGGATGAATTATTAGAAGCATTTGAAGAATTGCATGAAAAATTTGTCTTGTTATCAAAGAAATATGCATGCTCTAAACAAACCATTTTGACTCTTGAAAAAGAATTACATGATGTTCACATAGAAAAAGAATATCTTAGAGTTCAAAATGATGAATTAGTAGCTTCAAATGTATCTCTTAGAACTTGTAATGATAATAATGATTGTGTGCTTATTGATAAATGTATGCTTCTTGAAAAAGAGAATAAAGAACTAAAAGAAGCACTTAGCAAGCTTACAAGTAGTCAAAAGAATCTAAGTGCACCTATTAAAGATCAAAGGCATACACTTGATAGAAGAAAAATAGGTCATTACAAGAACCATTTGCATCCTACAAGGAAAAATCCAAATCCTCCCTAAGATGCATAAACCATGAAAGAAAAGAGAACTCAATGTCTAATTGTTTTAAAAGGAAAGAATATAAAAGGAACCATTACTATCATACTATGACTTATTCATTGAATGCAACATGTTTTTATTGTGGAATATATGGTCATATATCTTCAGATTGCTTTATAAAGAAATCTCGTCAAAAGAGCATGAGAAAGGTATGGATTCCAAAAATAACTTTAAAATCCCAAACTAACAAGGAAGGACCCAACTCTCAAAGGGTACCTTAAAATTTTGAAATCTTGTAGGCAAACTTCAAAGCAACAACTTCTCATTGACGGATGACCAAAACTCATGGCCTAAGGAGATATCAAGAATCTCAATCTCCACTCCAAAACACAAAGGAGAAGAATAAAGCAAGCCAAGATTATGATGACTCATCATACATCTAATAGGTACCATTCAAAACAAGGAAATGGATAAGAAGCTTCAATGTGACTCACACAAGATAGATTGCACCAAGACAAAATCCAATGGACAACACTAAAGGTGATGCAACAAAAGGTGCAAGTAATTATCATATAATCGATGTTAACACTCATTCTTGATGAATCTTGATGTGTGAAAATCTAACTTTGATTTGATATATGATTGAGCATGAATGATATGAAATCTTGAGATGAATGAACAAATAATCTTAGGACCCCTTAAACTCATGAAATCCTTAGGATCAATGATGTATATGTATATAGTGATTGATGATTAGTAATGATTGATAATGAGTTTGATGAATGATTGTTTGAATAACACGGTCTGTGAAAAACTTGAGATTAAAATTGATTGTGCATAAACATGTATGAATCTTTGATAATGTTTAAACCCTTAATGATGCATGAACTCTTGAGTAAATATGGATTCTTGATGATGTATCATTTATTGAACAAGAGATATGTTGTTTAACTAGTGGTATCTAAATGACAAGCATCTCCTTAAAAAATTAGTATCAATTAAATTAGTAAGAGGGAGAAGTCATAGGGACATAATCTTGATTATGTGCTTGTCACTATGCCTTGAAAATAAATACATATATTGTGTGTACAAGTGGTATCTATGCTTTGACATTCTATGCAATTATATGTTGTTTTTAATAATGCCTAAAAGAAAGTAGGTATGCTCGATGTATGTTATAACAAGTGATTGCCTAGACTTTAACTTCATGACTAGTAATATCATAGGCATGAACAAGAGAGTATATTAAGAGACAATGCATGAAATGCTAAGAGATAATGCTTGATATGTTAAGTGATAATACATGACATGATCTTCCTTAATACATCAGGCTTGAGTAAATGGTATCTATCTCGATTGACATTATAATTCTTATCTATGTCGTATGTTTGATGATGCATGATCTTGACTGTGAAAAGAAGTGTGAAAATATGTATCATTGAGATTGAAAAGTATTTTTGAACAACATTATGAAAAATGATGTATGCTTGAATGTCAACAATCTTGTGATAATATGCGTAAATGTTTATAATTGATATCAAGAGTTTAAATTGGCAAATCCATCAAGTGGTATCATACATGACATCAAGATAACAAGTGGTATGACATATATGAGTACATGACTTGCATTACACATTTACAGCCACACGATGACCATGATATGCTTTTATGACTTGTCTATATGTGTTACTAATTATCTATGCAAAATGCTTTCTCTTACATATTTGATAAATGCTATATGTAAGTGCTTGACTAGACCTATATGTAACATCATAAGCACAAGATAGGAAGAGATTATTTGAGATACAAAAGTCATATGGAAAGGAGTGAATATATTGGCACATGTTCTAGCACAAATACAGGAGTAGTACAACAAAGCTGTATTAATCACTCCATCTTTGCTCTGATATCTAGACATAAATGAAATTGCATCAACTAGTGGTATCCATTGAAAGGGAAAGATTGTTACACTTGATTATTTGCCTATGTTGAAGTTAATGCTCACTCTACCACTATGCTCTGAATCATATGAATTATGTTAATTAATAAAGTGGTATCAACATCTATATTTATCCTTGTTAAATTGCATGATTAAGGGGGAGTTTCATAACATTTCTTTATAACAAGTGATATTTATTGATGATATGTTATCTCCTTATCAAGTGGTATGAAAGTCTGAGTAAATCATCTTTAGAATTTTTTTTCTGCATCAAAAACCCAAAATTGGTACAAACTCTTGTGGACTCAATGCTACTAACAAAATGCTTTGAAAAGAGTTAGTTAAAGCTATATAGGATGACTCAAAATGGCAAATCAAACTACCAAACTGGGCGAATAAAGAATTATTCAAGGAATACAACATGGATACAACAAAATGCCACACAAGGATGTGAAAAAGGGTATAAAACTTGCAAAATACCAAGGTATGATTGAATTTTTACTCTACCATTATGCTCTGTAAATTATACAAATCATATTAACAAGTGGTATGAATAACAAATTTCACGAGATGGATATATCACTTCATCCCTGCTCTGATGCCTAGATATAAGTATACATTGTTGAAAAGTCTTCTATGTTACTGCTCTGATACTTAGAAATGCATCAAGCAATATTAATGAAATGATTAACAAGTGGATTGTTATATGCAATGGTATCTAACCTTTGAGTGGTATTTACTCATATTATGGTATCTATTATTTCAACAGCGGTATCTATTAAAAAGAGGATATCATATGCTTTAAAAAGTAAACAAATGGTATCAGACTTGATTAAATTGACCTACAAATGATATCAAACTTGATCAAATTGGTATAATCAATTTCACATGTTAATAAGTGGTATACTTTCTACAAGTGGTATCAATTACAGTAGTAAGGGGGAGCATACACATGAATGATTATCCTTGATTTCACTTCTCTGTAATTACATTTATGGCACTCATGCTTTTACTCAATTATATGCTTACTTGGAAGAATATCATTGTGTGTTTTGATAATGCCAAAATAGGAGAAAAGTATGTGCTTATTTGAAGTGATTATGAGCTTATGTGCCTATCCTAATTGAGAAAATTACCTGCTTACTTATATTTGACTTGTTTACAACTGTGCAAGTAATGATATGTGTGCTTAATCATGTGATGCCTCACATACTTGAAATTGATACTCACCACATGATTAGAATAAGTTAGCAATCAATCATATGCTTACTTGATGAATAAATTATGTGATTGCTTATTGACTCTAGATGCAATAAAATGGTATATATCATTGATCATGCTTTAAGCTTTGATTTGAAATCTATATGAAATACTTGCTTTAAATCTCTCGTATATGAACTTATATGTTGATGGCATAGATTATGACTAAGTTAATGATCTTTTGATGATGCCAAAGGGGGAGCGATTAGTGGAAGGATTATTAAAGAGAATAGGATGTCATTTATGCTGAAAAGGGGGAGAGATATCATGTTTAGTGTAACACCCCGAATTTTATAAAAATGAATAATTGATGGAAATGAATAATAAATAAATAATTAAATTAATGAATTGATAATTATTGAGGATGATTCATGAAAATGTATGGATTGTTGTGACAAGGTATGAATACAAGTATATAAGATGATGGAGAGCTTGGATTCAACATGTGTAATAAATTTGGAATGTAAATTTACAAGTATGAATGTGTGAACAGGTGGAATAAGCTTTATAATGTGTAAAAACATAGAAGATGTTCAAATTTGACTTATAATGAGACTTTCCGAGTGAGAATGCCCAGGACGAGTTGCATAAGCCTTACATATTGTATATGAGTTGTTGGAAGGGAGTGTATTGGCTTTGATTGCAAATTTCATGGGCTGAGTTGTTAAGAATTACGTTTTGTTTGGGTCCTGATGGTCTCGCCCGAGCGAGAAAGGATCTCGCTCAGGCGAGGATCCACTGCATTGGTAAATTAGTCTCTGGACCAATTTCGCCCAGGCGGTGAAGTTCCCGCTCAAGCGAGCTGGAGAAAAATGGTTACTGGGCCTTTTTCGCCCAAGCGAGTGTGAATGGCTTGAGCGGAAGTATAAAATCTAAAGCTGGAATGGTGTTTACTTAAATGGGTGGCTGTTAAGGTTGTGTTTGACCGAGTATGACGAGTGTAGGGTGCGTAAGTAAGATTCTGGATGAGAATTCACTCGAGTGGGAACCTTAGAACGTAATTTTATGAGTTGTGGTGAATTTCCGAGTGATATATGTCCTAGTCTTTCCCTTCCGAGTGAATAAGGTATAATCCGAGTGGTTAACATGTGGGTAAGTCTGAGTGGGACTTAATTTGGTAAATCCCTCCAAGTAAGTAGGGGTTAGAGCAATTCCCGACTGGAACTAGATTGTGGGGGACCCCTTCTAAAAGAAAGGGAGGTTTATGAAATCTGCGAGTGGAGTCCCGAATAGGGAACTTCCGAGTTCAAGGTAACTTATCCCGAGTGGATCCCTCGGTGTGTGAAATTTCGAGTGGGAATACCACCGAGTGGGGACATATGGTGTGTTGTCCAGAAGTACTCTGGAATAACTCCGTTTGAGAGAAAAAGAAAGGAAGTCGGTTTTAGAGAAATTACCGAATGTAAGATTGATTGGGATTACTCGGAATTGGAATGCATTTCCGAGTAAAAGGTCAAATGAGAGAAGAGTTGGTTTTGAAATAATACACCGAGTGGGAACTAATTATAAGCTGAGTCGGCGTTGAGGTGAATGGCTGAGTGGTAGTCGATCAGGTGTGGAGTCAGTTTGGGAATGAAATGCTGAGTGAGTGATGTCTTATACACTCCGAGTGTATGTTAAATGTAAATTCTGAGTGAATAAGGTTTCATGTATTTTGAGTGGCTAAGTGTTAAGTGACTCCGAGTGGAATTTGATTAAAGAGTTTATTCCTGAGAAATGAATGGTTAAGGTATTCTCCGAGTGAGAAGAGGTATAAATGCCGAGTGGAAGAACAATGAGTGATGAGTCAGTACTAAGGCAAGTACCGAGTGAAGGATTGATTGAGAGGAGGACTCGGTTTCGGAATAAATCCCCGAGTGAAAACTGAGCAAGATGAGTCGGTTTTGATTATTTTTACCGAGTGGGAAACCGAGTGAGATGAGTCGGTTTTGGAATGAAGTTGCCGAGTGAAAGACTGCTTATGATGACTCGGGTTTAGAATAAATAGCCGAATGAAAGACTATAAGAGTGTGAGTCGGCCCTGAATGACTTGGCTTAATGGAAAGTGGATCGGCCTAGATTGTTATGCCAAGAGTGAGAACCGAGTGTGAGATGACTCGGATCCGGGTGAAGTTTGCCAAGTGAAAACCGAATGAATATTGGGTCGGTTTTAAGAAATCCTGCCAATTGAAACCTGAGTGCTGGGAAAGATGATTTCTGGTTGGATTCGCTTAAGCGAATTAATACCTCGCTCAGGCGAGCGAGTGTGGAAACAGGAACTGGGGTTGTTTCGTCTGTGCGAATGGAGAGGCATATGCGAGAAGGGGCTGTCTCGCTCAAGCGAATGTGGGTTTCGCTTGAGCGAGTGACACCCTGTTTGCGTGTTTCTTCCCTTTTCTCTCGGTTTTGTTTGTATTTCCCCTTCCTTCTCGGTTCTGATGGTATTGGACCCTCTTCCCTTATTTTATTAGATAACGAGGGAATATAAAAGGGCATTAATGTAATATATCATGACGTGATGGAATATTGGACTGCCATTTTAATTAAAACTGTGAGATTTTAATGGGAGGGGGATATTAAATCAAAAACTCTCACTTTCTCTCCACTTCACGTCACTTCTTCCTCTCCTTTCTACACTCTTCTTCTTCGTCTTCTTCCCTTCTCCATCTCCTCTTTTCTTCTCTCCAAAAACCAAAACCGTGTGGAGCTTTCTTACCCTCTCCCATTTTACTTTCATGGAGGCTCAAAGGAGAAGCTCATGGTTGGATCCTCTTCCACTCTTCTCCTCTATTTTCGTGCAGAACCCTCTTTTCCTTGGGGGCTCGTGGCCAACTCTTGGGTGAGGTAAGTTCCTCACCACTCTTTATGAGTTTATGCCTTAGATTTTGGGTTCTTGGTTTTGGAGGAGTATATATGGCATGGGTTGTTGGGAGAGCACTTATGATGAGAAACCCTAAGGTGGGGTGTTGTATTATGGCATTAATGGTGGGTTATTATATGTGTAAGGGGTTGATACTTGGATGAGTGGAAAATGAATGAGCGTTTATGGTGTTGTTGGGTTTTAGTGAAACCCTAATTTTAATAAATTGGGGAAAATATGGAATATGAGTGGGAAATATATTTAATGATGATAATGAGTGATATTGATATGGGAGAATGGTCATTGTCAATGGTTGATGAATATTAATATTGATAAGTAAGTTTTGGTGAAACCTTAGCCCTAAGAATTTGGGAAAATGGATATATTGTAACATGGGAAGTTAAATTGAATGTGAATAGGTGATATTTAATGCGTATATTGTTGGTTATAGTGATGAACAATGATGAACATTTTAGATAATCCTTAATGGTGGAACTAATAGGATATACCTATTGATTGGTGAATTGATAGGCCATAGATGGATGAGTTAAAATTGTTAATTTGGTGATGTTGTTGAGTTTGGTTGGTCCATAAGATCTAGAGAACCTTGGTTCTGGGAAAGGAATTCCCGAAGCCTAACACGATTACATATGTTGATGATTAACAAGTCTAGGACTTGGGGTTAAGCTTTATGAAAAGCTAACAAATGTTTAGAGTTATGATGGTTATTGATTATGTGTATGTATATGTATGGTATGTAGATTGTATTACGGGTGATGCAATGGAGCAATTGGAGCGTTGGGATGGTTTGGCTCTTCCCTCAAGGTAGGAGAGGAGTTATATATTCAAATTGCATGAGTAGTTTGATGGTGATTGTTGTATGTGTTCTATACTCATGCTTGCCTTGCCATGTATATGTATTGAATTAATTGAAATGACAATTTGATAATTATTGAGAACTATTATGATATTCTTGTGATGGGTGCAAGTAATTGACTTGCATGTGTGTGAGGCAATTATGGTTGCTATATATGTATATGTAATTCGTAACACCTTATTGCCACGTGTGTGGATTAATATTATGATGATTGCTATGCCCTTTGATATCCATGTGTGGATTGTTATGAATGATAAGATGAAAATCCACTAAATGAAGTGTGGTAATATTGATGAATAATATGTGATGTTGAAATGCCATAGTGGCTGTTTACAAGTATTGACTTGCGTGTATGATGTGAAATATATGCAAAAATATGTTGAGATGGAAATGCCACATTAAAACTTGAAAATAATAATTATGAAACCAACAAGGTTGAAACCCACTAAGGTGTATGGTGGTGTTGGTGATTGTGATGATGATGATGATGATGTTTGATGAGTGGCATTTAGGATGCACAGAGTGAGGATGCATTTGATTTGCATTTGCATTACATCCATGGCATATCATCGCTGTCTATATGGAATATTAGGGGGTTCCACTAGGCAGGCCCAGTGGGAGGGCGGCTCAGTGCACGAGCATATTGTTGATTTCCCCTGTGACTCGGTGTGTGAGTCACGAAGCTGTCCATAGTTTGGTGACGAGGCACCCTATGTGGCAGGCCCAGTGGGCGGGCGGCTCTATAGTGAGCGAGTTACCTCAGTGTCCGACGGGGCACGGCTCTCTCGATGTGTGTTCGGGAGAGGCCCGTAGCACTTTTGGCAAGTGAGGCCATGTTGTTGATCCGCAAGTCACAGGGTGACTAGTGCTACAGATGGGCGATAGCGGTTTGGTACCAGTAAAAGATGTTGTTGAGATGCATGCATGCTTTGAGATATGTGTACACATTTTACTACTGCAGTAGGGGCATAGTAGCACACCTATGCTTGACCCACAACTTGATGTTTATTCCCACAGTCGGATCCGCATTTGTTGTTGATTATTCCATTGTGCATATGCATTACCCATAAGAGCATTTGCATATAGCATGGAGATATGCCAGAATATGATGATGATTGATGATGATTGAGATGATGGTATTGGTGTTGATGAGATGAGAAGTTAATATAATGGAAGACCACATAAAAGTAAGAGAATATATGAATAAACGAAATGATGTGAATATGACGATCTGTATTTACGGCCCAATGTGATGAAGGGCGTGACTGTTTACGATTAATGATGATAATGAATATGAATGCCCTTGTTGATAAGTGGCTGGTGATTGTGTATATGATTATGTATGTGCTTGTGCTTATTTATGATATGAATTGCGATTCATGAGGCTTGTATGCCTATTGTGATAATGAGGTAATGAATGAATGATAATTTAATATTTTGATAGCAGAGCACACATGACGTTGTATGCATATACACATGATCACAATATATATATATTATTCGTCATTTTGAATGTGTAACTCACTCTCCCATGTGGTCTCCTTTTTAGCATTGTGATGCAGGTTACCATGGGATGAGTTCGGATTTCAATTAAAGCTTGGGTGAAGGTAAATAGTGGTAATGGAAGTGCCTTGGCCGACATTATTTATGGATTCTTGTGTAATGAATAAATTGTATATGATTGTATAGATGATTTAGAGATTTTGAGTATGTATAAGTTACTCCATTGAATTGATGAATGATATATATATATATATATATAGAATGTAAGAGATGATTTGATGTGTATTAGAAGGATTGAAATTGAATGATGTTAATTGATGGTTGTGATAGTCGGGAGAAGATTCCCGAATGTAGATGAATATATTTATGTATATGTAATTATATCTTAGGCATTACATGCTTATATAATTATGTAAAAGGATGATGGATGTCTATTAGGCTTACGATATGCCATTGCGTGTTTTGCCGAGCCTTTTCTCATATCGTCATATATGGGACTAGGCGTGTGCCCGGTATACACATTCTTCTTCCGCTGTAAACTCTATTATTTTCGTATACCGTTATGGGCAATTTATTTATCGATCCAGCTTCAGGTTTTATAATCTCACTCTCTGGTTTTTCTGTGATTTGGGTCATGATGTGGTCATGGTGATGTCTTAGAAATATTTTCAAAGGCGAAAAATTTATTCGTAATTTTTATTAATTATGTCGATCACATCGGGATTCAAGTACAGAAAATCAGGGGTGTTATATTTAGGGCATGTTTCCATCATTTGATATGTTTAAAACAATTGGCATAAGTTACAAGATTAAGGGGGAGGATAACTCTTAACTAGCATTCATTACATCATATAGGGGGAGAATACATGTAAACATTGATTGTCATTATTCTGTGAAACTAACACCCCACGAGATGAACATTGGTTGTCATCATCAAAAAGGGGGAGAATGTGTTTGAATGTTGAAACAGGTTTTGATAATGACAAACATGAAGCTTAAAGCAAAAACTCCAACAAGAAGAATTCAAGAAGTCAACATCATAAAGATCAAGGAATGAATGCAACATGTAACATCAATTGTCATCATCAAAAAGGGGGAGAATGAAGTTGCATATGTAAGTATGCAAAGAAATTTTGTAACGTCCTAGGTTATTTTGCATTTATTTTTATTCAAACGATTACATCTTACAATAATTTTTTTTTTCCTTTTCTTGAAAATTAATCGATATTTAGAGAAAAACAATTTAATTTGAACACAACGGATGAGAGAAAGGGAAATCAGGGTTTCTCGCTTGAGCGAAGCCCCTACTCGTCTAAGCGAGATTCCAGACTCTCACTTAAACGAGGTTCTATTCGTTTGAGCGAACACCTTTCGCACATCGGATTATACAAAACATACAACCGGACTCCCAAAACTTCACTCTAAAAATGGTTCTGTGAACCCAAGGAGTTACCATAGCTACCATGAAAACACATGCAAATAACAGTGGTATATTTTAAAATATAGGTTTTACATCTGATCCGGTCTTAATTAAACACAATTAATAATTATACTGAGAAGTTCTTATACACACATATGACTCTATAAAGAGTCACTCAAAGTCACTCGGACCCTGGCACCGTTCTCCCCCTTGGCGCGGCTCCATGGCTCCTTCCCCCTCCCTGTCTCTGGTTACTAAAAAAATATACAAGGGTGAGTGTTTGGCATTATAATTAATATAGAACGGAATTTAACACTATACATGCATATTGATACATACACATCAAGCATCACCTGTAAGTAAGCATACCGAAACATAGTGTATTTCATGCAGTAACTATATTAAACCAACTACACAATTCCATCACATTCATCACATTCATCACATTCATCATATTCATCACATCACAACTGACTCTCATACAATCTGACTCCTAGTATCCGGATACTAAAGGATTGGCCTTCAGCTGGGGGTCCTACTTGACACCCCGTGAACCCTGCTTGGTTCACCGAGTCCTGCTTGACTCTCCACCTCGACCACTGGGTCCTACTTGACCACTGGGTAGCTCAACTGGGCACGAAAACCACGGGAGACGGAAATGAGGGGATAACATATACCGTTGCCATCCCATACCACATAATCATTCAACAGTTTACCTTTCACATAATAATATCAATTCCTCATCACTCAGGTAGCCTGCTTGCCAACCCGACGTCCCATAACGATGATCATTTCAACGTTTGATATCACAAGATCATAACATGATAAACTCAACCACATCCGATCTTCCACTAATTAATAAACTCAGTCACACATGCACAAGCATAAACACACAATTACGTTTAGCAACATTTTCCTTAACCTGTTTACGTTACCTCAAAGGCCTGAATAAGAAGTGAGTCCTATTCTAATTAATTATAACCCGAACACCCCCTTACTCTGGTTCCACGCTTCGATGATCTGTTCTCTATGTCGATTCTTTCCTCCGAGCACTGGTTTCGCAGTCTCAACTCCGTCACTCAGTCTTCCGTTGCTTAGCCTACTGCCTACGGATCATAAAGTATAGCTCATCACTTCAACGCCCTTAGTTCATGGACAACATCTGGACTCACGCTCATGATAGATGTCCAATTTACCTATATTTTGCATGATTAATGAAGCATAAATTGGATATAATGTACAATGTTTGCCAATTTTGTAAGCTAAATAGAAAATAAATAGTGATATGAACATTGTACAGGATTGGCTAATTTTGTTACAATCTCAGGAAAATTCAAAGAAGAAAGAAGAAAAGAAAAGAAATGAAGAAAATCTACTAAGAGTTGAGCAAACAGAGTGATATTCGCTCAAGCGGAGGGTATATAGCTTGAGCGAAACATGATCGCTGAAGAAAAATTGAAGAGCCCACTTGGGCGAGACATGAATTTAACAAATAATAGCATCAGGTCAAGACTCGCTTGAGCGAGGAGTAATGCGCCCAGGCGAAATCAAGCCAGTATTGAAAAATGAAGTATTCGCCCGAGCGAACACTGAGGCCGCTTGAGCGAGATTGGTACAGAATGAAATAGCAGTAGCTTCGCTCAAGCGTTTTGAATAGAAAAGCCAGTGAATTTCTTCCAGAATGCAGCAATGTAGAGATCGCTTGAGCGATATTATTTCGTTCAAGCGAAATTTGTCCAGAACCAAAATTTAAAGGGCTCGCTGAAGTGGATGAAGAAACAGCTCAAGCGAAATGGAATGAAGTATCAGATATGAAGACCCGCTTAAGCTAATCTGAACCGTTGGAGTGAATCAAGCCCATAATGAAGCAGGACGTGGATTTTCTTCGTGCTGAAGAATGCTCATCGCCTGAGCGAAATATAAACTCGCTTGAGCGAGTATTCTTTTATATAAGCTTACTGCATGGCGGCTGGATAGGAGAGCTGGAGAGTTGGAAAAACACTTTGTACTCTGTCTTTTCTTCATCTTTTCTAAGCTGTAATGACCACCATGAGTGGCTAAACCTCTCCTTGGGATTGGATGTAGCCTTTCTTACTTGAAGATCATAAATGATATATTCATGAATCGGGTAAATTTGTTCTATGATTCTTGGTATTTCGTTTTGTCTTCACTGCTTGAATCTACTTGATCACTAGTTTCTTGAATTAAGTTTACGTTTGTTGTTGGAAAATAACTTTCGAAAACAGATCTAAATGAAATGCTCATTGTAAGTAAATAACCAGGGATGGTATTTAACGCATTGAACGTCTAAACAATCGGTTGTAATGCTGGAATGGAATTGAAACGATCAAGGAATTGACGTTATCAAATTTGTTTTTATGAATTTCGTAGTCAAGGAATTGATATGAATGACATTGATTGTGACGTAAAGTATTATAGTTCAAACCCTGTTTTCATGAATATACGTTGTGTATCGGAAGGTAAGATCGGTGAATCCTAATCCCAGTTGTTACAATTTGATAAACTCCTTTTATTTTATTACATATTCGTTCACATATTGTAGTTTATATTTTGAACTCAAAACCATGAAAACAATCGTTTTAATCCGCCGTAATATTTTAAGTTTCAATTGCTGATGATCCTTAGTGGGAACGATATCTTTTATAACTACAACTACCGTGTTTAAAACTTGGCACGTCTCTTTGAGTGTATTATACAAACTTGATTCTCTTAAAATACACCAGCAAGTTTTTGGCGCCGTTGCCGGGGATCGAAGTAATTGAATTAAGTTATTATGGTGCGTGAATACTGTACGTAGTGCATTTTTGTGTTGTTTTGTATCATTTTCTTGGTTAACCTCTCTTTTGCTAGCTTTGCTTATGATATTAAGAAGTCAGGGATTCAAAGAACAGGCTGAAATAGATCCTGAAATTGAGAAGACTTTGAAGAAAATCAAAGCCAAAGCAAAAGCACAACAAGAGGAGGACCAATCTTCTTCTTCTTCTTCTCCAATCTCAACACCAACAACCATTCCAAAACTTGAAAATATGGAAGGACGTCAACCACCAAGGCGTACCTTGGGAGACTATGCAAACCAATAAGGACCCAGATATTTTTCAAGCATAGCAATCCCACAAACCAGAGCTTTGGAAATGAAACCAGCATTTCTCAGCTTGATTAGTGCTCACCAATTTACTGGAATGTCACATGAAGACCCATATACTCACTTAGCTACATTTTATGAATTGGTAGGTACTATGGGCTTTGAGCAAGGAGATCTTGAATCAGCATATCTCCGCTTGTTCCCATTTTCTTTAGCTGGGAAGGCCAAAGAATGGTTGCAATCGCATCCAAACCAAAGCTTGAATAATTGGTCTAGTGTGGAGGAGAAATTCCTGTTTCGTTTCTTTCCACCATCAAGATTCATAAAAGCAAAGTCTGACATTTCAACTTTCCGTCAAGGAATGGAAGAACCTTTTTGTGAAGCATGGGACAGATTCAAGTCTTTATTGCGCAAATGTCCAAATCATGGATTTGAAGATATAGCACAGCTGAACATTTTCTACAATGGTCTAAGGCCTGACACAAAGATGATTTTAGATGCTGCTGCTGGTGGAACAATGATGACAGTAGATGCTGACCAAGCTACTAGAATCATAGAAGCTTTGTCATCCACAGACTATCAAGCACAGCATGATAGGCAGCAAGTACAAAAGAAAGGAATTCTTGACTTGAACACTTCTGATGCTATTTTAGCTCAAAACAAAATTTTGACCCAACAGATCGAAGCCTTAACTCAACAGATGGCCAAACTTCCTCAACAATTGCACTCAGTTCAATCTGCACAACCTCAGCAACAAATGAATGCAAGATGTGACTTTTGTGGAGGTGACCATCCAAATGGACATTGTGGGTCGCAGGAAGAAGCTGTCCATTACATGAACAATCAAGGTAGACAAAATAATTTTAATTCCAATTTTACTAATCAACCATTTCAGGGATGGAGGAATAATGCAAATCAAGGCCAAGGTTGAAGGCAAGAAGCTAGTACATACAATAGACCACAGGCTCACCAACAAGGACCGTCTCTGATGGAAAAGACAACTAGATTGGAAGATACATTGGAAAAGTTCATGCAAGCTTCTCTAACAAATCAGAAGAACACAGAAGCTTCCATTAGGAATCTAGAGACTCAGGTTGGACAGCTTGCCCGTCAAATAGCAGAACAAAAAAGACCTCAATATGGAGCCAACACTGAAGCGAATCCTAAGGAGCAATGTCAGGCAGTGATGACCAGAAGTGGAAAAACTACAGGTGTAGAGTTGGGTGAAAAAGAAAAGGAAGAATAAAGATTTTTGAAAGAAAAAGAAAAAGAAAAAAATAGAGAAAAAGATGAGAATGAAAAAAGTGAGACTGTAAATAAAGAAAAAGAAAAAGAGAAAGATAAAAAGAGTGATGTAGAGAAAGGAAAGATGAAGGTGGATGAAGGTATACCACAGCTGAAAAGCATGCCTTATCCCAAAAATCCTTCAAAGCGGGATAAAGAGAGGCAGTTTGCTAGGTTTATGGACATATTCAAGAGATTACAGATCAATGTACCATTTATGGAAGCCATGGAGCAGATGCCTACTTATGCAAAATTTATGAAGGATTTACTGACAAAGAAAAGAAGATTCTCTGAGGAGACAGTAGAATTAGAGGCCGGGTGTAGTGCTATAATTCAAAAAGCATTACCGCAGAAGACCAAAGATCCGGGAAGTTTTACAATTCCTGTCACCATTGGTAGCCTGCCAGTAGGAAAAGCATTACTCGACCTAGGAGCAAGCATTAATCTGATGCCATTATCTATGCTGAAGAGAATTGGTGATCTGGAAATTCGACCAACTAGAATGACTCTCCAATTAGCTGATAGATCAATGAAGTTCCCTTATGGAGTTGCAGAAGATGTTCTAGTAAAAGTAGACAAATTCGTGTTTCCAGTAGATTTTGTGATCATGGATATGGAAGAAGATTCAGAAGTACCTTTGATCTTGGGACGACCATTTATGAAGACTGCAAAAGTTATCATAGATGTTGATGATGGGAAATTAAAAGTAAGGGTCCAAGACGAGGAAATCAATTTTGATGTTTTTGAAGCCATGAAATATCCTGCAGACAAGCAGAGTTGTTTCAAAATTGATGCGGAAGAGGAGACAATTTCAAAACAGCTTCACAAGATGAACAATTCAAGCCCTCTTGAAAAGGCTCTAGTGAATGCTGTTGAGAGTTTTAATAATATGGAGATGAATGAAGTGCAGGAGGTTTTGCAAAGTCTTGAAGCCGGTAAGGTGATGACAAGAGAGGAAAGCAAAGTGGAAAAACTGGATGAAAAACAAAGTCCTGAGGTTCATAAGTTAGAATTGAAAGAATTACCTCCAAATCTGAAATATGTTTTTTTAGATGACCAAGGTAATAAACCAGTAATAATCAGCAGCACTTTGTTGAAAGAAGAAGAAGAAAAGCTGATTGAAATTCTGAAAAAGAATGAGCAAGCTATTGGTTGGAAAGTAAGTGATTTGAAAGGCATCAGTCCATCGTATTGTATGCATCATATTTTTATGGAGCAGGAATACAAACCAGTGGCTCAACCTCAAAGACGATTAAATCCAATCATGAAAGAGGTCGTGAAGAAAGAGGTGCTGAAGTTGCTTGAAGCCGGAATGATCTACCCTATTTCAGATAGTACATGGGTGAGCCCAGTTCAAGTGGTACCAAAGAAGGGTGGCATGACGGTAGTGAGGAATGAAAATAATGAGTTAATTCCAACCAGAACAGTAACGGGATGGAGAATGTGTATAGACTACAGAAAGCTCAACCAAGCAACAAGGAAAGATCATTTTCCATTGCCATTCATGGACCAAATGCTGGAAAGGTTGGCGGGACAAGCTTATTATTGTTTTCTGGATGGATACTCAGGCTATAATCAAATAGCAGTGGCTCCAGAAGACCAGGAGAAAACTGCATTTACTTGCCCTTTTGGTGTTTTTGCATATCGAAAGATGCCTTTTGGACTATGTAATGCTCCAGCCACCTTTCAACGGTGCATGCTGGCAATTTTTTCAGACCTTGTGGAAAAATGCATAGAAGTCTTCATGGATGACTTCTCCGTCTTTGGTAAATCATTTCATTCTTGTTTAGAAAACCTTGATACCATGTTGAAAAGGTGTGTGGAAACCAATTTAATGCTCAATTGGGAAAAATGTCATTTTATGGTAACTAAAGGCATAGTGTTGGGTCACACCATTTCAAACAAAGGCATTGAGGTGGATAGGGCAAAAGTTGAAGTTATTGAAAAATTACCCCCACCAATAAATGTCAAAGGTGTCAGGAGTTTTCTAGGTCATGCAGGATTCTACCGAAGGTTTATAAAAGATTTTTCGAAAATTGCTAAACCTTTGAGTAATCTGCTGCAAAAAGAGAATTCTTTTCAATTTGATAAATCATGTTTGCTTGCTTTTCAAATGTTGAAGGAAAAACTAACTACTGCACCTGTCATAATTGCACCCGATTGGAATCTTGATTTTGAAATTATGTGTGATGCAAGTGATTATGCAATAGGTGCAGTGTTAGGACAAAGAAAATCCAGAATTTTTCATCCAATATATTACGCTAGTAAAGTTTTGAATGAAGCTCAAATTAATTATGCCACAACTGAAAAAGAATTACTAGCTATTGTGTATGGGCTTGAAAAATTCAGATCGTACTTAATTGGTGCACGAGTTATAGTTTTTACAGATCATGCAGCAATCAAGTACTTGATGAATAAATCTGATTCCAAGCCAAGATTAATTAGGTGGATTTTGCTGCTACAAGAGTTTGACTTAACCATTCTTGACAAGAAGGGCAGTGAAAATCACATTGCAGATCATTTGTCCAGATTAATTAATGATGAAGTTACAAAGATACAGCCTGAAGTACCTGAAGAATTCCCAGATGAAAGGCTGTTGTTGATTCAGGAGAGACCATGGTTTGCCGACATGGCTAATTTCAAGGCTGCCGGAGTGATTCCTGAAGACTTTACATGGCAGCAAAAGAAGAAACTTCTGAAGGATGCACAACAATTTATTTGGGATGATCCTTACTTATTCAAGCTTGGATCAGATAATATTTTGAGAAGATGTGTATCTGAACAAGAAACCAGGAGTATTCTATGGCATTGCCATAGTTCAGCATATGGAGGACATTTCAATGGAGAAAGAACCGCTGCTAAGATCCTACAATCAGGTTTTTTCTGGCCCTCTATATTTAAAGATGCTAATTTTTTTGTGCAGAACTGTGATACATGTCAGAAAAGTGGAAGTATTTCAAGGAGGAATGAAATGCCACTGACAGCCATCTTAGAAGTAGAAGTTTTTGATTGTTGGGGCATAGATTTTGTTGGACCATTACCATCCTCACTTTCAAATGAATACATCCTGGTAGCTGTTGATTATGTTTCGAAATGGGTCGAAGCAATGGCTTGTGCAAAGGCAGATGCCAAAACTGTAATCAAATTTTTAAAGAAAAATATTTTCAGCAGATTTGGCACCCCCCGAGTTTTGATAAGTGATGGAGGATCTCACTTTTGCAACACACAACTTCAAAAGTGTTTAGAACATTATGGTGTTAAGCATAAGGTGACTTCTCCTTATCATCCACAAGCCAATGGCCAAGTGGAGGTGTCTAACAGGGAAATCAAAAGAATTTTGGAAAAGACAGTTTCCCAAAGCAGAAAAGATTGGTCTCTAAAGTTGAATGACGCTTTGTGGGCATACATAACAGCTTTTAAAGCTCCAACAGGGTTCTCACCCTACCAATTAGTCTACGGAAAGAGCTGTCATTTACCTGTAGAACTAGAACATAAAGCCTACTGGGCAATGATGTTGCTCAATTTTGATCCTGAAGCATCAACAAAGGAAAGAAAGATTCAGTTGGAAAAACTGGGAGAATGGAGGCGAGAGGCTTATGAATCATCAAGAATTTATAAAGACAGAATGAAAGCCTACCATGATAAAAAGATTTTAGCAAAAAGCTTCTACCCAGGACAATCAGTTCTTTTATTCAATTCAAAGCTCAAACTTTTTCCAGGAAAGTTGAAATCAAAATGGTCTGGACCTTTCCTTGTTAAAGAAGTCAAATCATATGGTACTGTTGAGTTACAAGATCCTAATTCTGACAGAACCTGGACAATTAATGGACAAAGACTCAAACCATATATGGGAGGCGGAGTGGAAAAGCTAGATATGCTGATCCACTTTATTGAAGACTGAACAATCAATCAGGCGTCGAGCTAACGACGTTAAACAAGTGCTACCTAGGAGGCAACCCAGTGTGTTTAATTTGTTGTTGTTTTGTTTAGTTGTGCAATTGTGTGAATGCTTTTTGAATGAGATGCTTTATAAGTGAGTGAGAAGACTAGAAGGAACCAAAGGATCAAATGATGAGATAAGTTTTTGAAGAAAATACAAGTGGAGGATATAAATTTTCAAGTATGGGGATATTCGCTCAAGCGCCCTCCATTTCGCTTAAGCGAATAAGCCAAATACCTACATTCGCTCAAAGTCGCTTAAACGAAAAACTTATATTTTGATACTGGAGAGAAGTCGCTTAAGCGAACCACTTTTAGCTTGAGCGAATGTCTTCTTCGCTTGAAAAATTTTACCTTTCGCTCAGGCCAAGACAAAGGAATAGCCACTGGACAAACTTCGCTTAAGCGAAGTAAAGTCCGCTCAAGCGAATTTTGCAGCACATTGATTAATTTGAAGAAAACCCCATTTTCTGCAATTGTCGCTCAGGCGCATTAAGTCCCGCTCAAGCGAGGTATCTTTTATAAAACACTGGAACAAAATCGCCCAAGCAAATCCATATCGCTGAAGCGAATTTTGTCCAGAAAGAAAACATTACATACTCGCTTAAGCGCGTTTCCTTTTGCCCTAGCGAATTTTACCCAGTATCTTAAACATAGTGATTCGCCTAAGCGAAAGTTACTTAAGTCAAGCGAGGGAATTATTGGGAGCATCAGGTACCTTTTAACTAGAATTTCGCTACAGCGAACCATAATCGCTTAAGCGAAATTAGAGAATGGAACATCATATTCGCTATAGCTGTTTAATCTCGCGTGGGCGAATTTAAGCGGTCATGGTTTCTTTTAAAAAGGTACGATCAAGTAATCCTCTCTTCTAAAACCTCTCAGCTTCCGAACTCCTCCCACTACCATCTTTGATTCCGAAAGGTCTCTAGCGGTTTCTTCCACCTTATTCTTCTTTCAGTTCTCATCTCTTCTCTTCTCTTCCATATTCCTCAAGTAAGTTATCTCATTTCTCATGCAAAGTTCATCTTTCTCTTCTTTATGATTTTCTTTCTTTGTTCAAAGTTTCAATGTGGGTTATGATTTCAGTTTTAGGTTAGTTAGGGTTTGATTTTCATCTCTGCAATGTTGTTTTGCATAATGAAAACCATATGTAAATCATGCCCTAGAATAAAGTAGTGAAACCATTTCCCTTAAGCATGCTCTGTTTTTTTTATTTTTGGTGTGGCTACTGAAATCCAATGCATGCAATTATATAATGTATCCGATTAGGTTCTGTGTTGGTAGGAACAAATAACCATGTTACAACCTTCCATCATGCTCTGTTTTTCAGTGAAAATATGGTAAACTAGATGGTGTAAGCAATTGTACTTTTCTGCCTTATGAACTCTATTGGCACTTTCTGTTTTTCAGGATGGCAAGAACCAAAGTAACAAGTGCTGATCCCCCACGACCTAGTGAAAAAGAAAAAGGCAAACGAAAGAGGGGTGAAGGAAGCTCGTCACAACAACAACCAAAATTCAGGAGTAAGGAGCATAAGCAACGCCTTGAGAACATAGACCACTGGACTTTTATTCCTGAAAGGAAGGTTGATTTACGTGCGGGAGAGTTTGATGAGTTCTTGGAATTACTGAGAAGAAGAAAATGGTTAAGAATTGCAAATCCCAGATATAAATTCGACCCAGAGATTGTCAAAGAATTCTATGCTAACGCATGGAACAAAGAGGGCACTTTAGAACGAAAAACTTGGGTTCGGGGCACCTGGATCTCGTATGATAGAGACACTATCAACGAACATTTAGGTGATATGCTTCGGTTACCTGACGGAGATTTGTGCACCTATGGCACCTTGAAGAAAAACTGACATATCTACCCCACACAGAAGCTTGAAGATAAACTCTGTTTACCAGGGCATCATATGTCCAGAGGGGCTAGCCAGCATCCTTCCAGACTTCTGAGGAAGGATATGACAATGCTGACTAGGGTGTGGACAGCATTTCTCTTAGCAAATGTTATCCCAAATGCCCATGTATCTGATTTACCCCTTCCAAAATGCGAGCTTCTCTTCTGCATCCTCTCTCGAAATATGTCTGTCGACCTTGCTCAGATAATTTCAGATGAAATCTTTAGGTTTGCACAGCAAAATCCGAAGACCACATTAGCTGATGCAAAACCTAAAGGCAGCCTTGGTTTCCCTGCATTCATCACAGGACTTTGTGCAGTCCATGGGATCGATGTTAACCCCACCACTCCGATTAGACCATCCATCGATCGGAAATTCATAGATTTGAATTGCAGGATACCTACACCCACACCACAGGTACAGACGTCTCCCCCACCACCACCTGTGGTATCATCACCTCTAGTTCCACCACCTTTCCAACCACCGCCTCCATCTACTTGTGATCCTACCCTCCTTGCTCATCTCCTTCACATTGAGCGACAGCAGGCCGCTCTTCACAGAGGCATGCTGTACCATTACAGAGCCAGCTATTGGAGTCATCCTTCAGGCCCTTTTATGCACCCCGACCAGTTCGTGGAGCGTGTTGCTTGGCCTGGGGACAGTCCCATTCTGCCGGAGGAGGAGAGGCCAACAGCTGACGCTGCTGAGCCAGAGGCACCACCATCACCACCAGCCACATCAGCAGGACCAACAGTTGTACCTGTCACAGCACCAGAGTCACAGGCAGCTGATACACAGACTCAGCAGCAGCAGGAGGCTGAGGACAGGGAGTTTGAAGAACAACTGGATCGAGTGGTCACTGATATTGTGATGTCGCATGACTGAGCATGCTACTGTGGTTCCTTTTTATTTTGTCAAGTTTATTTAAGCTTATGCTACTTTAAATTATGTTCCTTTTATTATGTTACTTTAAATTCAGTACTTATTATTCAGTATTTTCCTTTTATGTCAATTTCACATGATTTACAGTTAGATTTTCATGTTTAAGCCTAAATGAATTTTGTTCAGAGGCACCACCATCACCACCAGCCACATCAGCAGGACCAGTAGTTGTACCTATCACAGCGCCAGAGTCACAGGCAGCTGATACACAGACTCAGCAGCAGCAGGAGGCTGAGGACAGGGAGTTTGAAGAACAACTGGATCGAGTGGTCATTGATATTGTGATGTCGCATGACTGAGCATGCTACTGTGGTTCCTTTTTATTTTGTTAAGTTTATTTAAGCTTATGCTACTTTAAATTATGTTCCTTTTATTATGTTACTTTAAATTCAGTACTTATTATTCAGTATTTTCCTTTTATGTCAATTTCACATGATTTACAGTTAGATTTTCATGTTTAAGCCTAAATGAATTTTGTTCAGAGGCACCACCATCACCACCAGCCACATCAGCAGGACCAGCAGTTGTACCTGTCACAGCACCAGAGTCACAGGCAGCTGATACACAGACTCAGCAGCAGCAGGAGGCTGAGGATAGGGAGTTTGAAGAACAACTGGATCGAGTGGTCACTGATATTGTGATGTCGCATGACTGAGCATGCTACTGTGGTTCCTTTTTATTTTGTCAAGTTTATTTAAGCTTATGCTACTTTAAATTATGTTCCTTTTATTATGTTACTTTAAATTCAGTACTTATTATTCAGTATTTTCCTTTTATGTCAATTTCACATGATTTACAGTTAGATTTTCATGTTTAAGCCTAAATGAATTTTGTTACATACATTAGTTATAATGTTTAGGCGCAGAAATTTTGTTTAAATGATATGGAAAAGTGAAGAAAGATGTGAACTAATCTTAGGCTTGAATAAAAGGAAGGATGATTAGTTTTGGAAACTCTGATAATTCTTATGAATGTTGAATGAATCTTTCTAATTCTTGAGTTAGGAATTAGTTCACAATGCTTGAACCCTTTTCTGTGAGAATAAAGAAATCAAGACAATTAACCCAGTGAGATAGTGCAACTTTAAACACAGAGAGTTCATTGATCTTTGTGTAATCTTTCATTGCATGAGTTTCTGGTGAGGATTATTGCTTAGTCAAGCATGGATAGGATAGAGGCAAACTTTGTGTAGAATAGGTTTAAACAAGAGCCAAAAAGCCAACCTTCAAGTAATCAATCCAAATTTTGTGTTTAACCCCAACTGAGCCAAGAAAGTTTCTTTTCTTAACCTTAGATCATGCTTGTATAACAAAATAATCCAACCTTAATGCATGCTAAGGACAAGAACAATCTTTCAAGAAGGGTATGTGAAGAGTTTGGCTGTGACTGTCAAAAGAAAAGAGAAAATTTTTGGAAAACAACGTAAGATCCTCCTACCAAGGTCAAAGAATAAACAAAATGAAGGAGGAATATAAAGAAAAAGTTGAATGGCTTAAATGAAGCAAAAATGACATAACAAAAAGCCAAGGCCAAGAAATCTAAGTGTCCTTAGTATGTCTTTGCATCCAAAGAAAAACCAATGAATTTCTTGTAAGCCTGGCCAAGTTACAACCTATTAAAGACCTCTTGATCCATGTTTGTTTGAGTGGTTATCTTATGCAGTGAAATGAAATGCAATGATTGAATAACACCTGACCAATGATAAAAAGAGCAAACACTCACCTGGAAGGTATAACCAGAGAGGATTTCTTATTTTTACAGCAGAGTGGTTACTTGCAATTGTGTATTCTAATTTCAAACTTAGAATGTGGTTAGATAAAATGAAGCATGATTGAGGATTTATCATTTGTGAATAGTGAAAAGTTGTCCTTCATTTTATTTACAGCTGTGATTAATTAAGATCTTTGTTTCACTTAAACTCTCTCTTGACCAATTGCTTGAGGACAAGCAAAGTTCTAGGTTGGGGAGAGTTGATAGATGTCCAATTTACCTATATTTTGCATGATTAATGAAGCATAAATTGGATATAATGTACAATGTTTGCCAATTTTGTAAGCTAAATAGAAAATAAATAGTGATATGAACATTGTACAGGTTGATTGGCTAATTTTGTTACAATCTCAGGAAAATTCAAAGAAGAAAGAAGAAAAGAAAAGAAATAAAGAAAATCTACTAAGAGTTGAGCAAACAGAGTGATATTCGCTCAAGCGGAGGGTATATAGCTTGAGCGAAACATGATCGCTGAAGAAAAATTGAAGAGCCCGCTTGGGCGAGACATGAATTTAACAAATAATAGCATCAGGTCAAGACTCGCTTGAGCGAGGAGTAATGCGCCCAGGCGAAATCAAGCCAGTATTGAAAAATGAAGTATTCGCCCGAGCGAACACTGAGGCCGCTTGAGCGAGATTGGTACAGAATGAAATAGCAGTAGCTTCGCTCAAGCGTTTTGAATAGAAAAGCCAGTGAATTTCTTCCAGAATGCAGCAATGTAGAGATCGCTTGAGCGATATTATTTCGTTCAAGCGAAATTTGTCCAGAACCAAAATTTAAAGGGCTCGCTGAAGTGGATGAAGAAACAGCTCAAGCGAAATGGAATAAAGTATCAGATATGAAGACCCGCTTAAGCTAATCTGAACCGCTGGAGCGAATCAAGCCCATAATGAAGCAGGACGTAGATTTCCTTCGTGCTGAAGAATGCTCATCGCCTGAGCGAAATATAAACTCGCTTGAGCGAGTATTCTTTTATATAAGCTTACTGCATGGCGGCTGGATAGGAGAGCTGGAGAGTTGGAAAAACACTTTGTACTCTGTCTTTTCTTCATCTTTTCTAAGCTGTAATGACCACCATGAGTGGCTAAACCTCTCCTTGGGATTGGATGTAGCCTTTCTTACTTGAAGATCATAAATGATATATTCATGAATCGGGTAAATTTGTTCTATGATTCTTGGTATTTCGTTTTGTCTTCACTGCTTGAATCTACTTGATCACTAGTTTCTTGAATTAAGTTTACGTTTGTTGTTGGAAAATAACTTTCGAAAACAGATCTAAATGAAATGCTCATTGTGAGTAAATAACCAGGGATGGTATTTAACGCATTGAACGTCTAAACAATCGGTCGTAATGCTGGAATGGAATTGAAACGATCAAGGAATTGACGTTATCAAATCTGTTTTTATGAATTTCGTAGTCAAGGAATTGATATGAATGACATTGATTGTGACGTAAAGTATTATAGTTCAAACCCTGTTTTCATGAATATACGTTATGTATCGGAAGGTAAGATCGGTGAATCCTAATCCCAGTTGTTACAATTTGATAAACTCCTTTTATTTTATTACATATTCGTTCACATATTGTAGTTTATATTTTGAACTCAAAACCATGAAAACAATCGTTTTAATCCGCCGTAATATTTTAAGTTTCAATTGCTGATGATCCTTAGTGGGAACGATATCTTTTATAACTACAACTACCGTGTTTAAAACTTGGCACGTCTCTTTGAGTGTATTATACAAACTTGATTCTCTTAAAATACACCAGCAGCTCACCAGAGGAGTGGAGAACAGCCACGAATATAGCCATGCATGGCTCTTAACGGCCAAAGAATAAAAGAAATAAGGGAATTACAATTGGAACAGATCAGTAGACTCACCTTGAAGCCTCGATCACAGGAATGAGGTTAAATTGAAGTGTAGACACAAATGGAGTCCCTTTCCAGCGCATGCAAATCAGCGTTAAGAGAGGAGAGAAAAACGAAAGAGGAGGAATAGACCAACAGCAAAGGTAACTTATAAATAATGAAGAGGGATGGAAGAGAATCTCCATATATATATAACTCATGGGCAAGATCGTCTTTTCCTTTATTTTATTTGTATTCTTACTAAATTTAATCAATTCCATTATATTAAACTATTGCATAGTTATCAAGTCAATTATACTTATTTATTCCCTCAACGTTTAATTATTCACAATTCTCTAATACTTCGCAAGAGTATAGGCCCAATATGAATATCGGCCCCCGACGTCCTAACTTAGTGTTCATACCTCGGAAATCCGAGCTACAACCTGAGAGATCGGATACCTCATCCATGCTCACCTCTTGGTTACCTACATCCGTTGTTTCAGTCATTATGAGGTTAATCCGGTCTATGACCCCGTGTGAGGCGCTCTCCTCACAACGGTTCGGACCACACCACCTAACTCTGTCCGCTCTTCTCCTACACTCCCGATCTTTAACTCCGCCTGCTCGCTTCAGATACCGATCTCGACACCGGCTTTTCCAATCTTTGGCTCGGACAGAATAAATATTAAATAAAACTTCTAAAATATTTACTAACATTTTCCATTTCTTATAATTCTCATTAAAACATCAGGGATGTTACAAATTTTGATAATGACAAAGTATTCATGATGATAATGGATTGGCAAAGGATCCTAAACAAAGGAGTTCAAGCACAAAGACAAGGCTAAGAACAAAGAAATAAAGATGCCTCACAAAGAGTTAAAGAAACATGAGCTATGGAAAATAAGGTTGATGTCATGAACTTAAATCATGAAGAACAAGCTCACAAGGTAAAGAAGAATCAAGTAAACAAGGCAATGAGGATCAAAGGAATAAGCCATGGGTCAATAAAAAATCAAGAACACATCAAAGACCTTAAAGAATTGTATCAGGTACATGTCCTAATCGATTACCACACTGGAATAATCGATTACCATAACTCTGTTTATGACACAATTGATTACAATAAGAAGGACAATCGATTACAAGGGTTTTGGAATGTAACTAATCAATTACAACTACACAACTAATCGATTACAGAGCTTCTGTGTGCACCCTAATCGATTACACATAAGGCAAAATCGATTACCATGTTGCGTAACCTAATTAAATGCATCAGGTGCCACTCATAATCGATTACAAGGCAAGGCATAATGGATTAGAAGGGTTCTGTTTCATAGCTAATCGATTACAAGAGAAATGCTAATCGATTACAGAGCGAATTACACTGAAGATTTCAAAATGTAATCGATTACAGCTCGAGGGCTAATCGATTACCATAGTGTCAGAACGTGGGAAAAGTGTCTTTAAGTGGAACTCTAGCTCATTTCTTTACTCCCACTTTATGCCAACTTGAGGTATCCGTTGGAGACACTGTGCAATAGCTAGGAACCCTAAAAATGGCTATAAATGGAGAATGAATTCAAGCAAGAAAAGGGGAGACCAAGGTACAACACAAGGCAATCAACATTCTTCTTCTAGAGGTCTTCTTATTAGATTTCTCTTGTATATTCTGCAACTCTTGTTTCTAAACTTGCATATTGCTTAAGAGTTGTTAGATTGTGAGTTTCAATTTGCATATCCTCTCTTGTATATTCTGCAACTCTTGTTTCTAAACTTGCATATTGCTTAAGAGTTGTTAGATTGTGAGTTTCAATTTGCATATCCTCTCTTGTTGAGAGTTAGAAGTTGTGAGAGCTTTCATTTGTGTATCTACTCTATTGAGAGAGTTAATTGCTTGTAAACCAAACACCAAAACACCAAGTTTTTCACTCTAAGTTGAGTGGTCACAAAGGTTGGGGTTCAACCTTTGGGTATTGAGAGATTGTGAGATTAGGTGGGTTGCCCTTTGCTTGTGAGGATTGAGTTCTTGAGTGTGGGACACTAGGAAGCTACAATTGCTCAAAGCTTGTATCTCAAATCTTCAATAGTGGAATCCTTCAAGTGGGTTGCTTGAAGGCGAAACGTACACCGGGTTGGTGGAACACGTTAAATTGGTTTGCATTTCTCTCTACCTTGAACTCTTTATACAACTACGCATATAAACTGTTTATTGAAATGCATGAGCTGAATGTATGAATCAAAGTTGTTGTTCAAGTAGAAACTTAACTCTGCATACCAAGTGTTTGATAATTTTCTTGAATCAATATTTGGTGAAGTTCTTAAAAATTGGAATTTGCTATAACTTGCCAAATATCTAGAACACTGTTTCCTATCAAATCTTGTGTGATACTTAATTGATTGCTTTCACTTATTTCATACACACAAGCTGTTTGATAAATTGAATGAGCTAAATCTTTATAGAAAGCATCATATCATTGGAGAAATAAATCTAAGCACACCAACTATTTGATGAATTGCCTAAACCAATAACTTATCTTGTTATCACACATAAGGTTGAATATTGTCACTACACATCAAGTGTTTCATAGTGTGATATGTGCATAAAAGCTATTATCTCTTCATCATTGCATCATTTGTATATTACTAACCATTTTCAAGGGGATTCCGCGCAAAAATTTGAAACACTCAATTCACCCCCCCTCTTGAGTGCTGAGGCCTTGGCTAACAAGTGTATCATTAATAAGATTCCTTTAACTGTTATGTATGACTCAGGTGTATTACATTCCTTTATTGCCAATGACTATGTAGAAAAACTAAAATTACCTGTGATAGAACTGCCATTTGACTTATCTATACATACTCCTTGAAACAATCCCATTGTCACTTCTAAAGCCTGTTGGAAATTCCCTATTGTCATAGATGGTAGGGACTTTAAGGCTAATCTTTTCTGTTTACCCCTTTCTGGCTTAGAAGTTATTATTGGACTAGATTGGTTGTCTGACAATCATGTTCTAATAGATTGTCATAATAAAACCATAATGTTTAAAGAACCAGTGAATTTGAATCCTGAGGATTTGAGATTTCTAACCGCCGACCAAGTGAGTGCCTCTTTAAAAGGAGGGGCTCAAGGATTCATGCTATTGCTTTCAACGAAAGGAGAGCAAGAATCAAAAATCAAAAATCTGCCGGTTGTGTGTGAATTTCTTGATGTTTTTCCTAAAGATATCCCTGGTTTACCCCCAGAAAGAGATATAGAATTCGCCATTGATCTAGTACCTGGAGTTGGACCCATTTCAATTACACCATATTGAATGTCACCTCTAGAATTAGCAGAGTTGAAGAAACAACTTGAAGAGATGATAGAGAAGCAGTTTATACAACCCAGTGTATCCCCCTGGGGTGCACCAGTGTTATTGGTTAAGAAAAAGGATGGTAGCATGAGGTTGTGTGTAGATTATCGATAACTAAAGAAGGTGACAATCAAGAACAGATATCCTCTGCCAAGGATTGACGACTTGATGGATCAACTGCGTGGTGCCACAGTGTTCTCCAAAATTGATTTAAGGTCTGGATACCATCAAATAAGGGTGAAGAAAGAAGATGTACCGAAAACTGCTTTTAGAACACGCTATGGCCATTACGAATATCTAGTAATGCCTTTTGGTGTAACTAATGCACCAGCCGTATTCATGGATTACATGAATAGGATTTTTCATCCATATCTAGATAAATTTGTAGTGGTGTTCATTGATGATATATTAGTGTACTCTAAAAGCAGAGAAGAACATGTTGAACACTTGAAGATTGTGTTGGAAATCCTGAAAAAGAAACAACTGTATGCAAAGCTGTCGTAGTGTGAATTCTGGTTGGAAGAAGTGAACTTTTTAGGACATGAAATTAGTCAAGGAGGAATAGCTATAGACCCTTCCAAGGTGGAGGCAGTTTTAAAATGGGAGAGACCAACCACGATCACTGAGATTAGAAGTTTCTTGGGCTTAGCTGGATACTATAGGAGATTCATTGAAGGATTTTCAAAGTTAGGATACCCACTGACCAAGCTAACACGGAAAGGACAACCTTTTGTTTGAACGACACAATGCGAGAATAGTTTCAAAGGGCTGAAAGATCGACTTACTTCTGCGCCGGTGTTAGTACTCCCTGATCCATATCAAAGTTTTAAAGTTTACTGTGATGCGTCTAAGCAAGGACTAGGAAGTGTACTCATGCAAGACAAGAAGGTTGTAGCCTATGCATCGCGCCAATTAAGGCAACATGAGATTAACTACCCTACCCATGTGTGAACATCATTTTTTAATAATAAAAATTAAATAATAATTCCCCCCTCCATTCCGGAAATTCCGTCCGGAATCCGGAACCTGTCCCCTATGCTCCTCCTACCCTCACCTTCATCTTCTTCATCATACCCAATAAGCCATCATCTTCCGAAAAAAAAGACAATCTCATCCCCATCTTCTTCATCAACAACTCACAAAATAAAAAAACCATCATCAACAGCTCCTTCATTTCACATCCTCATCACTAGTAACAACCACAGCAAATCAATCTTCTTCTTCATCAATCAAAACAACAACCCAAAGCTCAAAGCAAAAAAAGGAAACTCCAACAACAACATACCTATCAAATAATAGCAAGAAAACAGCAAAAAGAGAAGGGGGATTCTGTCGCCGGAACACAACGTCGGCCAGCCGGTGAACGTCGTCCCTCTTTTCTTCTCCTTCATCTCTCTCTCTCTCTCCCCCACGGTCTTTCTCTCTCCTCCGATCTGATTTCTCTCTTCTTCGCTCATCAATTCTACCTGCTGATGCTCTTTTTATTTTTTTTCTTTCTTTAAACTTTAGGATATAGTTTTTTTTATTTTGTTTTCTTTCTTTAAGCCTTTTGGGCCTCACAATGAGGCCTATCATTTTTTTATTTTTGTTGCGTGTTTCTTTCTTTTTGTTTATTTTTTATTTTGTCTCTTTAAAAACCAAACATAAAAATGGTATTATTGTTATTATTGTTTTATTTTAAAAAAATAAAGAGTTCTTGTTTATGCTAAATAAAAAATGAAAAATAATAAAATTTAAATATTCTTCTTTTTTAGAATAAAAAATAAATGGTTTATACACGTGTGAACTTTTTCACCTTGTATCTCTCCTTCCTCACTAATTTTCCTTTATTATTAAAAATCAAATCAATCAAAAACAATTTAAATATTTCTTTCAAAATTAAATTCCTCTAGAACTACGTGACCCTGATTTCTCAATACACTTAAGAATACGTAGGAGCGGGAATCAGTTCCTGTCGGGCCCACTTTTTCATTACTAATTTATCTGTCTCTGCTATTATTTCAATTAATTTTATATAGACAATATTTTAAATTTTATCATCGCAAGGAGGTTAATTTAGACGCGACGTCTTGTTAATCTCATATTTTTATTTAAAATAATATTTTCTTTAAAATAAGGTTAATTTAGACGCGACGTCTTGTTAATCTTATGTTTTTTTAATATTTTTATTATTAGAATATTATTTTCTTTAAAATAAGATTAATTTAGACGCGACGTTTTGTTAATCTCATGTTTTTTAATTAAAAAATAATATTTTTAATCAACTTTATTTTATTTATTTATTTTATTTCATTAATTTTATTTTAATCTTTAAATTTATGTACAAATTAAGGTTAATTTGGATGAGACGTCCTGTTAACCTTTTCTTTCACTCTGTTTTACTTTTTCCTTATAATTGTTGTTTTGTCGAGTTTCTTACTGTCATAGCTTTGTCATTTCTTACTGCTATTGTTTTTATCTTCTACTGTCATTATTTGTTTTCTTACTATCACTGTTTAGTCTTCTATCGTTGCTGTTTTCTTCTTTCTTACTGTCGCTGTTTGGTCAAATTTTTTACTGTCACTATTCAGTCTATTTTGTCTGTTTGTGTCTGCTTTGTTATTTTGTATGTTTCTTTTTATAAAATAAGTTAAAATAATTTCTAGACTATTTTTGAAATAAGCGCTATCGATTTGAGGTAACCGTTTTATAACGGACAGTTGTGAGGTGCTAATACCTTCCTCACCTGTAATTCGACTCCCGAACTTAGAATTTCATTTTCATAACCAATGTTTTAAAATAGGTTTTCCCAGTATTTTACCTTTAAAAAATATTGGTGGCGACTCTCTGTTTTCTTTTCGAAAGGATTTTGAAAAACCCGTTTTATTTTTAAGGGTCGGCCGTCCCGCCGCGATCTCGGTCGCGACAGATGGTGAGTCCACTGGGGACATTTTTTAGAGAGTCAAGCCAATCAAGTTGATAGCGCATGTTTTTAAATAGTCTGTTAATTATTTAACTTCTTCCTCTATTTTATTTTCTATCAACGTTTGTATGTGATTTCTGTTTTGTATGTATTTTGTTATTTATGTTCTGTTAATGTCTGTGTGATTGTTGAACCCTAGGGTAGACGACTTTATTTTATTATTGTTTTGTGTTTGTTCTTTGTGCAGGATAGGGTAAGGTACATGTATTGAATGCCCTTTCACACACCACACTCACAATTTACACACACTTATAAGTGGCGCCCTATACCCGGGCCCCAAGTGAAGCTTAAGTTAGGGGAGGTTGGTAGCGGTGTCGTTTGGGATGTACTTCCCATCCGGCGATTGTAAGAACCTTAACTAGAGTTCGACCTTTCATGATGTACGCACCTAGTAGATTCCCTACTGTTGTGGTCACATCATGAGTAGGATCTTGGCTCTAGTGACCTTTTAGAAGTCTAGTGCAAGCCACCCAATGTGAGGAGTCCACTGTTAGATAGGCTATATGTCCCAGAAAAAGACTTTCAGAAAAACCTGACTTAGGACACAAAAGGGCAGACTTTACTATACTTTATCTCATTCTCGTTTTCCCTTTAAATCCAAATTGATGAACTGCTTACCTGTTCAAAGGATTACTTTACTCCAAAAATGACTTATTTTTTTCAAAAAACTAATAATCCTTTAACGAATTGGCAGTTCCCTCTCTTTTTGTGTACTTTTGAGTGTTTGGTTATAAATCTTCCTAATCGTCAAAACAAAAATGAAAACAAAAATTCTCTTCAAGCAAAATATTGACGATATTTGAAAGATCCATGACCCACACGACTTTGGTTTCACACGAGTTTTGTCGACGGCTACTTCTCAAAGTGAAAATGTTTTCCAATAAATTAATAAGGAAGTAGTGGTTCCTAAAACATGACAGTAACTGATTTTTTTCCTTTCTCTTTGTTCTTGCAGGAAGTTGTTTGGAACTTAGCGAGTACCTTTGAGCAATATGGAAATTAACATGAAATCCGATAGTTGTGACACAAATGTAACCGAATTGAGAAAAATATTGCACGTTAAGGCCAAAAGGATCGACGTGGGTAGTCTACAAACAATGGGGAGAAAATTAAACTTAACACAAAAATGGCTTTTACAAGAAAGTATGGGAGGATTCTGAAGCTCTTAGAAGTAGAAGTGCAAACTGAGGCGATCACGGCCTTAACACAGTTCTACGACCCGCCTCTCAGATGCTTCACATTTAGGGACTTTCAGTTGGCCCCATCTATTGAGGAATTCGAACAAATCTTGGGGATGCCTTTGGAAGGACAGATACCTTATGGTCATCTTGATCATCATGCAACTATCACTTCCATCACCCGTGTTCTGAAGATCCATCCTGAAACCTTAAAGAGTGTGCAACTGAATAGAAATCAGACTCCCGGATTCACTCGGGAATTTCTTGAGAAACACATGCAGGTCCTGGCAGAAAAGGAAGATTGGGAAGCCTTCATGGATACTCTAGCTATTACCATCTACAGTGTTGTCTTGTTCCCCAACATTGACAACTATATGGATTATGATGATATCACTGTGTTCCTAGCTCGCAAGCACAGGCTTGAGAATCCTATCATAGCTATATTGGAAAATGTGTACTATACTATGGATTTATGACATACACAAGGCGGAAAGAGAATTATTTGTTGTCTACCTGCTTTGTATGTATGGCTCACATCTCATGTCTTCCACCAAGTCTGTAAGGCCGAATGCCCTGTTTCTGATCTAAAACGGTGCCAACTAGCGGTGAAGAGCGAGCGTGAGTGGGCCAATCACCTTGTAGGGCTCATGGTTGAGAAAGTTAGATGGTATCCCCAATGGTTGGAAGTTGAACCAATCGTTCATTACTACGGAGATTACCCAAATGTTCCCCTTATTGGTACGCAAGGATGCATCAACTATAATCCTATCATAGCCAAGCGTCAGCTAGCTTATCCTTTGCTTGGACCACCTGATGAAGAGTCGCTCACTTCTTTCATCTTATATTACTCAAAGGGAAGCTATGCCTCTGCCATTCGGGATATAGCGAATGCGTGGAAGATAGTCCACCGAAAAGGAAAAGAATTAGGGGCCTGAAGCCATGCTGTGAGAGAAGAATATCATGAATGGATCCTGAATAGGGTCTTTATTGTTAAATTACCCTTTAGAAGTCCCTCTTATCTCCTAGCAAGCACTCCTGTTCCACCACTTGTCATGGAAGATAAAGCAACCAAGGCACTAAAGACCAAAATAGGAGAGTTGACTGCCAAGAATAAGAAGCTAGAGGAAGACTTGTTGAGGTGTCAGCAAGAATACACCCTTCAAAAAGGGAGAACTTGGAGAACAAGCAAGCCATTGAAGAAATTAGAAAAAAATGGAAGGTTGAAGAAGACTACATGATAAAACAAGACCAATGTCTTTGAGCGGCCAACTCTCAGCTGAAAATGAAGAGCAAACAAAGTGATACCATCTTGGTAGAGAAACATCTTCTGAAAGATATGTTGGCTCAATCCAAAGAAAATGAGCGAAATGTCATGGTGCAAAAGGAGCTTCTACAGTCACAAGTCCACAAATTAGAACAACAGCTTAGTGAAGTGGTGAAGGCTTGCGAGCAAGAGATAAATGGGGAACGACAACGCGCCATGAGCATTGAACAAGATTGTGAAGAGGCCATACGCCTCTTGGAAGCTGAGTTAACACAGCGAGATGAAACTTTTTACTCATGGATGGATCATTCCACTAATCTGGCATATCTGGCTAACGGGGCTCTAGAAGACCTCCCACTTTTGCTAAAACAAGCTGAAGAAATTGCCAACCCTCTCAATACTCCTAGAGAAATTACAACATTCTTAGATTACTGCAGAGGACGAATTTGTAAAATGAGGGAAATGATTACCCGAGCCAGGAATGGCTAATTTATTTTCCTACATTGTAACTCAGCCCTTTTTGGCAGTGATGTACCTTTTTTTTATGGAATTTCAAAATGAAGATTCCTTTGTCTCCACAATTATCTCATGTTAATTTCCGTTTAATGCTTTACTTAGTACTTTTGAACGTGACGTTCTGAGGAACGGTCAAAGGATTTGTCAAGTTCCGACATCGCTTCCCGCATAATCTCATTTTACTTTTCTTGATTTTGTTATTTGCTTGTCTTTCTAAATTTTATATTCCCTTCTTTAGACAGCACGGGGACGCACCCTTATGAAACCCGACTATAGAAGAAGCTCATGGCTGAAACAAAACAAATGAATGAGAGCCTCAAGAATGAGAATAATCAGTTAAGGGAACAAGTGGAAGAACTAACGAAGCTCTTAGAAAAGAGGATCACTGAAGGGGGCTCTTCTACAGGGAATGAGGAACAACCACTACCCCATTACATCCCCCAGGTTTTGGTCCGACACCGGGCCAAGCTGCAAAGCCCATAGCAGTTCCCCTCACCATTAATATTGGGAACCCCAATCAAGCTGCTGACCCTCACACCAAGCCTCATGACCTGTCATATGGTTATGCGCCACCATACACTTTCATTGGCCTAGACGGTAACCCTGTACCCTTTCCACAATACGGCTTACCTCTGGATATTTCCCTCCTCTATCAACCAACCCCCAAGATGGAAATACCCTACAATTAACAAATCCCCAAGTTCCAAACCCTACCCAAACAACCATTCCGCCTGTTAACCAAGCCCTAGGTCCTCAAACCACCCAAACAGCTCAGCCGATCCATATTGCCCAAGCGACATCCCAACCATAGGGTCCTGCACTAAACACTAGCCTGATGAACCAAGCACATTCGACAATGCCTTTTTACCCATATTACGGTTGCTCGTATGGGTACATGAACTCTTACACTGCCAACCCACAAGGTGTGACTCAAACAATAAATCCGATTATTGATCTTGGCACAACCACAGATTCCCAGCAAAAGGGGAAGATAGAGATCCTGGAGGAGCGATTACGGATCGTGGAAGGTGTGGAAGGCCTTGGCTTAACAAATGCTTCTGAACTCTATTTAGTTCCAGATGTCATTATCCCACCAAAGTTTAAAATGCCATATTTTGACAAGTACCAAGGGATGACTTGCCCTCGAAACCATCTTACAATGTACCGTCGAAAGATTGCTTCCCATGCCTCTGATGACAAGCTGTTGATACATTGCTTTCAAGACAGCCTAGCTGGGGCTGCACTCACTTGGTACACTCATTTGGAACGAACTCGTATTCGCTGTTGGAAAGACCTAGTGGATGCCTTTCTGAAGCAGTACAAGTATAACTTAGACATGGCGCCTGATAGAATTCAGCTCCAAAACATGACAAAGAAGGATAATGAGACATTCAAGGAGTATACACAACGCTGGCGTGAGACAGCCGCACAAGTAGATCTTCCACTCTTGGAAAACGAGGTAGTGACCATGTTTATTGACACACTCCAATCACCTTTCTACGATAGGATGATTGGCAGTGTTTCATCCAATTTCTCTGATATTGTTATTATTAGAGAAAGAATAGAGAGTGGTCTAAGGACAGGGAAGATTTCCAAAAGCCTGTCTGGGGCACCCGCTGCAAAAAGATCAGCACTAGGTGAGGGGAGAAAGAGAGATGGGGAAACCAATTCCATATCTTATGACAAAAGGAAAGCTCAGTCCAGATCATTCGGCCCTGCCACTTTTCAACATGCCAATCACTTTTCTCATGCACCATACCCACATATGGCAGCCGCTGCACATAACCAGATCCCTTATCCCACCTCATCACAATCCCATATGCGTCCACCCATCATTAGGACGCCAAATCCACAGTCAACATAGTATAATCCCCTGCGATAGTGGTCTCAACCCCCTAATCCCAACCAAAACCAAAGAAGACCAAATAATGAATGAACACCGGTCCAATTTGACCCAATTCCTATGACATACACTGAACTTCTACCTCACCTTATTCGATACTCCCTTGTAGTCCATTGTCCTGCTAAACCATTGGAACCTCCCTACCCTAGGGGATATGATCCAAATGCCAGATGTGATTATCATGCTGGGGCACCCGGGCACTCCATAGAGAATTGCATGGCCTTAAATTATAGAGTACGAGATTTGATCAAAGCCAATTGGTTAAATTTTAAGGAAGGTATGCCAAATATGACCACAAATCCCTTACCCAACCATCAAGGTTCTGAGATTAATGCTGTGAAAGAAGATGAAAAGCATGTGACAAATGTCTCTGACATCAAGACACCATTGAAGGAGATTCATGCCCAATTATTCAGGAGAGGTTTAATAAGAAAGCCTTGGGACTGTGAAAATGATAATGAGCAGACTGTTAGCCACCAAAATTTTTGTAAGGTACTCCAGGGACTCATGGATAATCATATCTTCCAAGTCTATAGGCGCCGCGGCAGTGATGTGAACATGGTTTATGGGCAATTAGAAATGTCAGTTCCTAAGCCACTGGTAATTTACTACACCAAGAACCCTTCAACGACTATAACTCCTACGCATCAGCCTGTCACAATTCAGATACTCGCTCCCTTTGCGTTCAAAGATTCTCGCTATAACGTCCTTAATTTTAAAATAAAATTTCAATAAACCAAATAAATTTTTGCAAATAATTTAAATTTCAAAACAGAATTTGAATTAAATAATAAGATTTTCAAGTTTACATCAGTCGACCGGCCCAACAAGTACACAAATAATTATAACACTCGGTATGCAAAGGAGCCGGCCAAGGCTTCTACAAAATAACTATGTATAATCCGAGCAGCTGAGTGACTTCACATATCATCGTTGTGTCCTACATCCATTGAAAAATAACAACAGTAGGGGGTGAGCATAAATATGTCAAATGACAGTTACTGAATCGGATCAAGTGTCCAATTCATAACCATAAATAAATCAAAATCATAACACATAATCACATCATATATCATTCATTCTCATATCATCAAATGATCATATCATCATGTTATTCTTAATAACATATATCAATGCACACATATGCTCAATCGAATAAATCCATCATTAAGTCTTTTAATTGTGTTACAACACTGGTTCCCCGAGCCATAACTCAGCTCTCAGCTGATCTGGCCGTTTTACTGGTACCAAACCGTTTGCACCCTCATGTAACACCATCACTCTCAGTGACAACGGTTAGTGCCACGGGCTAAAACCCCGAGCCCCGCTCAAGAGGTTGCCTTGAGTCCCACCCAAGGTCTTTTGTCTTTTTCCTTGAGTCCCACCCAAGGTCTTTTGTGGAAACCACATCATATTTCATATTCATTCATCACACAAGCATCATATGCTGTTCAATATGCATCCCATGCATTTATACATATCATGAAAATTCATGAATAACATTCATATCATCATCATCAATCACATATCAATATCTATAATATGAATGAAAGATATGAAAACATAAAACGTCATATAATCGGGGTCTCACACAATAATTCATACACATATATGTATATAATAATAACACCCCAAATCCATTCATAAACTATTCATTCGAAATGTAACGCTCCCCCTACCTGGAAATAAAGGGTTCCAATAGCTTTTCAACTGATATCCTAGTCACTGCTCATGAATTCCGACTAGAATTGCAGTTCTGAATTAGTTCAGAGCTTCTTACTTATGAAATCTAAGCTTTCTCGTGAAGGAGAAGAAATGAAGGTGGATTTCTTCTTTGCTTGTTAATTTTTCAATAAAGATTGGAAAGAAAGGATAGAAGTAATGTCTTGCACTTCGAAAGTTTCTAACTGATTCAACAGTAGTTAATATATATATATATATATATATATTGTTCATGCAAAAGAGACGTGAACAATAGGAAGAAGTCTGACACACGTATCTTTAAATGATAAGGAAGGAATAAGATATTTAATGGAAATGGGACAGCACATCAGAGCGGGTCCCATACTTAGAAAATATCAAAAAATGAATCTGCTAGAATGTAGAAGAACAGAATGACGTGGAAATCCTCAATAATTAAAATAATTATTAATTCCGACTCGGTTTCAGTATTCTGGGCACATCTTTCCGAGAAGATTCAACACAGCCTCTGTCCATTCAGAATTCCTTCATTCAGAGAAAATTCACTCGGAAAGGTTTCATCCCATGAAACACTCAGCTTCCCTTCGTCGGAAATGACCCACTCAGAAATGTCTTATTCAAAAATACATCAATCAGACATATCTCACTCGGTTATACCTCTTCCTGAGTCAAAGTCTTTCTCTTGCGTCACTCGGAAGTCTCTCAACTGAGAGATTACTCAGAGTTCAAAGTCCAATTCCTTTCTTGGAAATCATTCCACTCGAAAGGATCACTCGGGGTCGAGGACAATCTCGAATACAAATCCGAGCACAAGCTCTCGGAAACTTTAAAACACCTGAGCACGAATTAAATGAATTCACCACTCGGATATTTACTTCCCTCGGAAACTATTCACTCGGAACGTACTCATTCAGAGTTAAAGTCTTTCTCTATCCAGAAGTACTTCCCTTGGGAAAGACTCACTCGGTATGTCCCAATCGGTGCCATACCACTCGGAAGTCAGGAATATCTCACTTGACGCTATTCCACTTGGAAACGTCTCACTCGGTAACACCACACTCGAAAGTTACACTCAACTGGGAAATTCCCCACTCGGAATTCACAACTCAGAATTATGTCAGCCCGAGAAGTACTTACTCGAAATCAAAGCTTTTCTTTGCTCGAAAGTACTTCTCTCGGAAACGTTTCACTCAGAGACGTTTCACTCGGATTTGTCTCACTCAAAAGTGTCTCATTCAGACACAGAGCTTTTCTTCACTCAGAATGATTCTCTCGGTCATGTTTCACTCAGAAACATCTTAACTTTACTTCACTCAGTAGTTCTTTCACCCAGAAAGATTTTTACTCGAAATTATATCCCTTTCTTCACTCGGAATTATCTCAACTTTCCTACACTCGGAAGTATCTTATCTTGGGAGCGTCTTTGCCCGAATGGTATTCATTCAAAGTCAGAGCTCCTTCCTTTTCGCTCGGAATCAATCCACTTGGAAAGTCGGACTCAGAAATATGTTAATCTTCCTTCACTTGGAATCATATTCATTTTTCACTCGGAATGTCTTGTCTCAGACATATTTCACTCAGAATTTCTTCACTGGTCAGACATTTTTCACTCGAAAACTCTCCACTGAGCTTTAATGAATTATTTTCTAAAATTATAAATTTTAGGATGTTACACTCGCACTGTTCCTTGGAAATATAATATGGAAGTAATAGCTAAAAGCTCAGAAATGAATGACCCATTTTTGTCAAACGTATCAGGGATAGGAGGAGTGACCCGGAGCGGTCGAGTTTACTCCCCACCGGGATTAAGGAAGGAACCAAGCCCAGTGAGTGGAGCTGGTAGTAGTGGGAAGGCCAATTTGGTCAAAGGGGACATTGATGGAGAAATCAAAAGAGTTGTAACTGATGAGGAAGCTCAGGAATTTTTGAAATTTATTCGCCAGAGTGAGTACCAAGTGATAGACCAGCTGAACAATACCCCCGTAAAGATTTCCCTCTTATCACTTTTGCTGAATTCTGAGCCCCACCGAAATTTTTTGATGAAGGTACTTAATGAGGCTCATGTAACCCACGACATCTCCATCGACAAATTTCAAAGGATAGTGGGGCACATTGCTGCTGACAATTACCTATCATTTACAGATGACAAGATACCTATGGAAGGAATGGGGCACAATAAAGCCCTCCATATCTCAGTTAAGTGTCGAGATCACATATTGGCGAAGGTGCTTGTCGACAATGGGTCATCGTTAAACGTCATACCAAAATCTACATTGTCCAAGCTCCCTTTTGATGGGACCTATATGAAACCAAGTTCTATGGTGGTGAGAGCATTCGATGGCACTAGAAGGGAAGTAATTGGTGAAATTGAGCTTCCAATTCAAGTAAGGCCATGCACTTTCTAGGTTCTCTTCCAAGTGATGGATATTATGCCTGCCTATAGCTACCTGTTGGGTCGGCCCTGGATCCACTCAGCTGGAGTGGTTCCCTCTACTTTGCACCAAAAACTAAAGTTTATTATTGATAATAAGCTAATTATCGTTTCTGGTGAAGAAGATTTTCTGGTCAGTAAACCCCTATCCACCCCTTACATCGAAGCTGCAGAAGAGGCACTTGAAACTTTCTTTCAAGCTTTGGAGATTGCAAATGCCACGTATGTTGGAGAAGGAAATGTAGAAATAAAGGCCTATATGCCAAATGCATCCCTGATGATGGCCAAAATGATGTTACAAGGAGGGTATCTGTAACATCCCTGATGTTTTAATGAGAATTATAAGAAATGGAAAATGTTAGTAAATATTTTAGAAGTTTTATTTAATATTTATTCTGTCCGAGCCAAAGATTGGAAAAGCCGGTGTCGAGATCGGTATCTGAAGCGAGTAGGCGGAGTTAAAGATCGGGAGTGTAGGAGAAGAGCGGACAGAGTTAGGTGGTGTGGTCCGAACCGTTGTGAGGAGAGCGCCTCACACGGGGTCATAGACCGGATTAACCTCATAATGACTGAAACAATGGATGTAGGTAACCAAGAGGTAAGCATGGATGAGGTATCCGATCTCTCAGGTTGTAGCTCGGATTTCCAAGGTATGAACACTAAGTTAGGACGTCGGGGGCCGATATTCATATCGGGCTTATACTCTTGCGAAGTATTAGAGAATTGTGAATAATTAAACGTTGAGGGAATAAATAAGTATAATTGACTTGATAACTATGCAATAGTTTAATATAATGGAATTGATTAAATTTAGTAAGAATACAAATAAAATAAAGGAAAAGACGATCTTGCCCATGAGTTATATATATATAGAGATTCTCTTCCATCCCTCTTCATTATTTACAAGTTACCTTTGCTGTTGGTCTATTCCTCCTTTTTTGTTTTTCTCTCCTCTCTTAACGCTGATTTGCATGCGCTGGAAAGGGACTCCATTTGTGTCTAAACTTCAATTTAACCCCATTCCTGTGATCGAGGCTTCAAGGTGAGTCTACTGATCCGTTCCAATTGTAATTCCCTTATTTCTTTTATTCTTTGGCCGTTAAGAGCCATGCATGGCTATATTCGTGGCTGTTCTCCACTCCTCTGGTGAGCGTGAGTCCAGATGTTGTCCATGAACTAAGGGCGTTGAAGTGATGAGCTGTACTTTATGATCCGTAGGTAGTAGGCTAAGCAACGGAAGACTGAGTGACGGAGTTGAGACTGCGAAACCAGTGCTCGGAGGAAAGAATCGACATAGAGAACAGATCATCGAAGCGTGGAACCAGAGTAAGGGGGTGTTCGGGTTATAATTAATTAGAATAGGACTCACTTCTTATTCAGGCCTTTGAGAACGTAAACAGGTTAAGGAAAATGTTGCTAAACGTAATTGTGTGTTTATGCTTGTGCATGTGTGACTGAGTTTATTAATTAGTGGAAGATCGGATGTGGTTGAGTTTATCATGTTATGATCTTGTGATATCAAACGTTGAAATGATCATCGTTATGGGACGTCGGGTTGGCAAGCGGGCTACCTGAGTGATGAGGAATTGATATTATTATGTGAAAGGTAAACTGTTGAATGATTATGTGGTATGAGATGGCCAACGGTATATGTTAGCCCCTCATTTCCGGCTCCCGTGGTTTTCGTGCCCAGTTGAACTACCCAGTGGTCACGTAGGACCCAGTGGTCGAGGTGGAGAGTCAAGCAGGACTCAGTGAACCAAGCAGGGTTCACGGGGTGTCAAGTAGGACCCCCAGTTGAAGGCCAATCCTTTAGTATCCGGATACTAGGAGTCAGATTGTATGAGAGTCAGTTGTGATATGATGAATGTGATGAATGTGATGAATGTGATGAATATGATGGAATTGTGTAGTTGGTTTAATATAGTTACTGCATGAAATACACTATGTTTCGGTATGCTTACTTACAGGTGATGCTTGATGTGTATGTATCAATATGCATGTATAGTGTTAAATTCCGTTCTATATTAATTATAATGCCAAACACTCACCCTTGCATATTTTTTTAGTAACCAGAGACAGGGAGGGGGAAGGAGCCATGGAGCCGCGCCAAGGGGGAGAACGGTGCCAGGGTCCGAGTGACTTTGAGTGACTCTTTATAGAGTCATATGTGTGTATAAGAACTTCTCAGTATAATTATTAATTGTGTTTAATTAAGACCGGATCAGATGTAAAACCTATATTTTAAAATATACCACTGTTATTTGCATGTGTTTTCATGGTAGCTATGGTAACTCCTTGGGTTCACAGAACAATTTTTAGAGTGAAGTTTTGGGAGTCCGGTTGTATGTTTTGTATAATCCGATGTGCGAAAGGTGTTCGCTCAAACGAATAGAACCTCGTTTAAGTGAGAGTCCGGAATCTCGCTTAGACGAGTAGGGGCTTCGCTCAAGCGAGAAACCCTGATTTCCCTTTCTCTCATCCGTTGTGTTCAAATTAAATTGTTTTTCTCTAAATATCGATTAATTTTCAAGAAAAGGAAAAAAAAATTTATTGTAAGATGTAATCGTTTGAATAAAAATAAATGCAAAATAACCTAGGACGTTACAGTATCAACCTGGGAAAGGCTTGGGGCATGCCTTAAAAGGGAGAATGGAACTGGTGCATCTTCTAGAAAATAAAGACAGGTATGGTTTGGGATACCGACCTTCAGCAACTGACAAAAGAAGGGTAGCGGAGGAAAAGAAAAAGAGGAGGATTGCTTATTTAGAGGGTCGTGAACCCCGTATTGCTAGAGTCGCCCTATGTGACCTCTACCAGAGCTTCCAAAGTGCGGGTCTGACACCCCCTGATCAAGTAGTTGTTATTGAAGATAATCCCTATGAAGATGGAAGCTTTGTGATCCCTTGCTCGCCAGACAGAGATCTTTGTAACTGGGAAGCCATCGAGCTACCCACGACTTTAAATTTTCTATCAAAGTAATTGGCATAACTTTAATGACTCGTTGACCTCATTGTTATGCGTAAGGCTTTAGGTTATTTTTCTGTAATAAGGGCAAACACATGTTTTTATCATTTTTCAGTTTTCACAATAAATATGTATTGAATTCCAATCCCTCTTACTTTCCCTATCTTTGCATCGATTCCCTTATCCTTTACTTATTCGTTTTTTTATTCACCATAATAACCTGAATAAACGCAGATCCAAAGATGATCCTCCTGAGAATAATGAGCTTGCAATAATATTTCATGACTTTGACCACCCGGTTGACTATACTGACGAGGAATATGAGGAAATTTGTGATCCTTCACCTGAGTTAACAAGGTTATTGAAACAAGAGGACATAGAAATTTAGCCTCATTTGGAGATAGTTGAGATTATTAATTTGGGGAATAAGGAGAATAAGAAGGAAGTCAAGATTGGTACCTCTTTGAGTAAGGAGCGGAGGCAAGAACTGATTAAGCTGTTAATGGAGTTCTGTGACATCTTCGCTTGGTCTTACCAAGATATGCCCGGCCTTGATACTAGCATTGTTGAGCATAAATTACCACTGAAGTCAAACTATCCCCCGCTAAAGCAAAAACTGCGTCAAATGAACCCCAAAATGTTCTTGAAAATCAAAGACGAAGTTAAGAAGCAGTTTGATGCCGGATTCTTAGCAGTGGCAAAGTATCCTCAATGGGTAGCAAATATCATCCCTATCCCAAAGAAAGATGGAAAGGTACAAATGTGCGTAGACTATCGGGACCTAATTAGGGCTAGTCCCAAAGACGATTTTCCTCTGCCACAGATTGATGTCTTGGTTGATAACACAGCCTAACATATCATCTTCTCATTCATGGATGGTTTCTCCGGGTATAACTAGATTAAGATGGCACTCGAAGACATGGAGAAGACCACATTTATCACCTTGTGGGGCGCCTTCTGTTACAAACTGATGTCCTTCGGTTTGAAAAACACTGGGGGAACCTACCAAAGGGCAATAGTGACCCTCTTCCATAACATGATGCACAAGGAGATAGAGGTTTATGTGGAAGATATCATTGCCAAATCTAGAACCGATGAAGAGCATATTATTGATCTGAGAAAGCTTTTTGAAAGGTTAAGGAAGTATAAGCTCAGGTTGAACCCGACCAAGTGTACCTTTGGCGCAAGATTAGGCAAACTATTAGGGTTCATTGTAAGCAAGAGAGGAATAAAAGTAGATCCTGACAAGGTCAAAGCAATTCTCGAAATGCCTCCTCCCTGTACAGAAAAAGAAGTCAGAGGATTCTTGGGAAGGTTGAATTACATTGCTCAGTTTATCTCACAACTGACAGCAACTTGTGAGCCGATCTTTAAGTTGCTCTGTAAGAACCAACCGGTGCAATGGAATGAAGATTGTCAAATGGCTTTTGAGAAGATAAAGCAGTATTTGCGGGAGCCACCGATCTTGGTACCGCCGATTCCTGGAAGCCCACTTATCTTGTATCTAACAGTGTTGGATGAATCTATGGGTTGTGTATTTGGGCAACATAATGAGACTAGGAAGAAAGAACATGCCATTTTTTACTTGAGCAAGAAGTTCACTAACTGTGAAATGAGGTATTTGGCTCTAGAGAGAACTTGTTACGCATTAGCATGGGCAGCCCGACGTTTAAGGCAATATATGTTAAGTCACACTACTTGGCTGGTTTTCAAAATGGACCTTGTCAAGTATATCTTTGAAAAACCCGCCTTAACTGGAAGAATCACTCGATGGCAGGTTCTATTAACTGAATATGACATAATCTATATCACTCAGAAAGCCATAAAAGGGAGTGCTTTAACGGACTACTTAGCCCATCAACCCGTAAGTGACTACCAACCCATGCACTTTGAGTTCCTGGATGAGGATATCTTGGCATTGTTTAATGAAGAAGACACCCAGAAAGACAAATGGATTTTGAGATTTGATGGAGCTTCTAATGCATTAGGGCATGGGATTGGGGCCATCCTAATTTCACCAGATAAAGAATTCATCCCTATATGTGCCAGACTTTGTTTTAACTGTGCTAATAACATCGCCGAATATGAGGCATGCTCTTCGGGGATCCAAGTAGCATTAGATGCAAAAGTGAAGAAGTTAGAAGTCTACGGGGATTCCGCCTTGGTCATTCACCAACTAAAAGGCGAATGGGAGACCAGGGACAGCAAGTTAGTTCCTTATCAAGCTCATATCAAGGAGCTAATCAAGGAATTTGATGATATCTCTTTTCACCATGTCTCCCGGGATGACAATCAAATGGCTGACGCTTTGGCCACCCTTGCATCAATGTTTAAATTGAGCAATGACTGTGATATGCCCCTTATTGAGGTAGAAAGACACAACAAGCCCGCATACTGCCAAGTAATAGAAGAAGAGTCGGATGGGAAACCATGGTACTATGATATCAAGAGATATATCCAGAGTCAAGAATACCCTGAGGGCGCCACAGAAAATGACAAAAAAACCCTAAGAAGGCTAGCAATGAGTTTCTTCTTGAACGGTGATGTTCTTTACAAGAAAAATCATGACTTTATCCTCCTTCGTTGCGTCGATACCGTTGAAGCAAACAAGATCATGGCAGATATTCATGAAGGATTCTTTGGAACTCATACCAATGGGCATGCCATGGCAAGAAAGATCTTGAGGGCTGGATACTATTGGATAACCATGGAAGCCGACTGTTTCACTTATGTTCGAAAGTGACACAAGTGTCAGATATACGCTGACCATCTTCATGCACCCCCATCATCCCTGAATGTCTTATCGGCACCGTGGCCCTTCTCAATGTGGGGCATAGATGTTATTGGATCCATTGAGCCAAAAGCTTCAAACGGTCATCGTGTCATCCTGGTTGCCATTGATTATTTCACCAAATGGGTAGAGGCAGCTTCATACACCAATGTAACAAGGAACGTTGTGGTCAAATTTGTCAAGCGAGAATTGATATATCGGTATGGTTTACCAAATCAGATCATTACTGACAATGGCACGAATTTGAACAACAAGATGATGAAAAAACAGTGTGAAAGCTTTAAGATTCATCACCACAATTCCTCTCCTTATCAACCAAAGATGAATGGGGCGGTTGAGGCGGCCAACAAGAACATTAAGAAGATTACACAAAAGATGGTTGTAACATACAGAGACTCGAGCGAGATGCTCCCTTTTGCTTTACATGGGTATCTTACCTCAGTCAGGACTTCGACAGGGGCAACTCCATTCTCTCTAGTTTACGATATGGAAGCGGTTGTACCTTTTGAGGTAGAGATTCCATCCCTTAGGGTAATAATAAAGGTGAAACTAGAAGAGGCTGAATGGGTCCAAGCTCGATATGACCAATTGAACCTGATAGATGGGAAGAGACTGAATGCCCTCTACCACGGTTAGTTGTATCAGAAGCGTATGAAACGAGCGTTTGAAAAGAAAGTATGACCTCGACAATTCCAAGTAGGGGACCTGGTCTTCAAGAAAATTTTACCAATCTGAAAGGACAACCGAGGTAAATGGACACCTAACTATGAAGGTCCATATATTGTGAAGAAAGCCTTTTCTGGGGGAGCCTTGATACTCACGACCATGGATGGTAAGGACTTAACGATGCCCATAAATGTGGATGTGCTCAAGAAATACTTTTCCTAGAAAAAGATTATCAAAATAAAAAGAAGAAAAAAGGAGAAAAGTAAAAAAAATGCTCGCTAGGCTGAAAACCTGAAAAGGCGGCCTAGGCAAAAGTTAGAGCGACCTGGTGAGTCAAAAACCTGAAAAGGCGGCTCAGGTAAAAATTAGGGTCAAAATCCTGACAGTATGACTAAGACTTCGCATGCAAAAAGTGTGAGTTCAAACTGGGGCACATAGATCATGACTGAATCACTTTCTTAGAAGCAGAGTCGAAGGGTGAGCTTGAAGTCATGATATCGGGTTTAAGATGCGCGTTATCCTCAGAGGTTCACTAGAAGATCAGCAAGCTTTCCCTGTTTCATCCATTATCATCCTATGTATTAGACTTCTTTTGTTTTCCCCACTTCCCTTTCCCTGTACCTACTCAACCCGTGAATTAATTTCACTCTTTTTCGATACGTGTTTATATTGTGAATTTCATGGATATGATAAGAGATATGTTTTCCTTTACCAAATAAAATGAAAAAAAATTATTTAAAGTTGTAGGGGGTAAGATGCTCCTATTGCTCGATCTCACCTCAAGCAATCATTATGAAGACTGAGCCCAGACATGCTCTTTGAAGCTAGAATTTCCTCATTCGTTCTATTCAGTCATGAGTCACCTCAAGTCTGTAGGGATCATGGTTCTGTGGGAAGTCTCCTTAGATTCTTATTTGTTTTACTTTGTACTACTAACTCTTTTCTGCAGGTTATTGCAACAAACAGTCACGTCGAGTCTCGACAACTCGATCAAGTTCTTTTCCCCAGTAGGATCACGATCGCTAAAGTTGACACTTCATAAGACTTTTCCTCCTTAATCACCAAAGTAGGACATTCTCAAAGTCTTCTCCTTATTCGCCCAAGCTGGCACTTTTTAAAGACTCTTCCTCAATTGCCAAAGCTGGCACTTCTCAAAGTTTCTTCCTCAATCGCCAAAGCTGGCACTTCTCAAAGCCTTCTTTCATCGCCTAGGATGGGCACTTCAAATTTCTTTTATCACCTAGGATGGGCACTTCAAATTTCTTTCATCGCCTAGGATGGGCACTTTTAAATTCCTTTCAGTGCCTAGGATGGGCACTTTAAATTTCTTTCATCGCCTAGGATGGGCACTTCAAATTTCTTTCATCGCCTAGGATGAGTACTTCAAATTCCTTTCATCGCCTAGGATGGGCACTTTCAAATTCCTTTCATCACCTAGGATGGACACTTTTAAATTTCTTTCATCGCCTGGGATGGGCATTTCAAATTTCTTTCATCAACTAGGATGGGTACTTCAAATTACTTTCATCGCCTACGATGGGCACTTTCAAACTCCTTTCATTACCTAGGATGGGCACTTTAAATTTCTTTCATCGCCTAGGATGGGCACTTCAAATTTCTTTCATCGCCTAGGATGGGCACTTCAAATTTCTTTCATCACCTAGGATGGGCACTTTTAAATTCCTTTCATCGCCTAGGATGGGCACTTGCAAATTTCTTTCATCGCCTAGGATGAGCAATTTTAAATTTCTTTCATCGCCTAGGATGGGCACTTTCAAATTTCTTTCATCGCCTAGGATGGGCACTTCAAGTTTTTTTCATCGCCTAGGACGGGAACTTTTACATTTCTTGTTTCCAGAACTGGCATTCATTTCATCGCCTAGGATGGGTACTTTTAAATTTCTTTCATCGCCTAGGATGGGCACTTTCAAATTTCTTTCATCGCCTAGGATGGGCATTTCAAATTTCTTTCATCGCCTAGGATGGGCAATTTTAAATTTCTTTCATCGCTTAGGACGGGAACTTTTAAGCTTCCATTGCCAAGGATAGGCACTTTTAGGATTTTCTATTTGCCAAAGTTGGCACCCTTTCAAGCTTTCATCACCAAGGATTGCCCCTGTCAAGCTCTCATCGCCAAGGCTGGAACTTTTGAGTTTTTTTTTTCGATTGCCAAAGCCGACATTGTTTAAATCTTCTGTTTGTCAAAATTGTCACTTCTTTGAAGTTGTTGATGTCAAAATCCTCGATATAAATGAATCATTCATATTATCGTGAAAAGAAAGTAAAGAGGGGCAACTATGAACATCATTTTTTTAATAATAAAAATTAAATAATAATTCTCCCTCCATTCCGGAAATTCCGTTCAGAATTCGGAACCTGACCCCTATGTTCCTCCTACCCTCATCTTTATCTTCTTCATCATACCCAATAAGCCAGCATCTTCTAAAAAAAAACACAATCTCATCCCCATCTTCTTTATCAACAGCTTCTTCATTTCACATCCTCATCACTAGTAACAACCACATCAAATCAATCTTCTTCTTCATCAATCAAAACAACAACCCAAAGCTCAAAGCAAAAAAAGGAAACTCCAACAGCAACATACCTATCAAATAATAGCAAGAAAACAGCAAAAAGAGAAGGGGGATTCTGTCGCCGGAACACAACGTTGGCCAGCCGGTGAACGTCGGCCCTCTTTCCTCCTCCGTCATCTCTCTCTCTCCCACGGTCTTTCTCTCTCCTCCGACCTGATTTCTATCTTCTCCGCTCATCAATTCTACCTACTGATGCTCTTTTTATTTTTTTTCTTTCTTTAAACTTTAGGATATAGTTTTTTGATTTTGTTTTGTTTCTTTAGGCCTTTTGGGCCTCACAATGAGGCATATCATTTTTTATTTATTTTTGTTGTGTGTTTCTTTCTTTTTGTTTATTTTTTATTTTGTCTCTTTAAAAACTAAACATAAAATGGTATTATTGTTATTATTGTTTTATTTTGAAAAATAAAGAGTTCTTGTTTATTGTAATATCCCAGATAATTATAGAAAATTTTGTGAAGTGGAAAATATTAAAAATTGTTTTTAGGAATTTATTTGATAATTTTATGAATTATGGGTTAATTATAAAAGGTGTGATTAGAAGAAGAGAGGTTTAATTTAAATCTTTAAAGAAATTATAAAGGAAATGGAGAAATGACCGGTTGAAGAGGTAACCGGTTGCCATGAGTTTAAATAATGGTTTCCTTCTATTTCCTTAATCATTTGCGTAATCATTCATTCAATCATTCACGAGAATCTTCTTCTTCATCTGCTACTTTTCTTCTTCTTCTTCCTCCATTGTTGAGAGCTGTAAGCTTTGAAGGGAGGTCCATCTTTGCATCAAACCTTGAAATAATTACATAGCCATGACAGTGGTTTCAAGGTGAGTTCATTGAACCATTTAAAATTGCTACCTCACCTCTTTCATTTCTTTTCTGGACCGAATGGTCATGCATGTGGGGGTACTGTTCCGATCTCCACTCCTCTTGGCTGTGAGCCTTAAAGTGGCCCTTTAACCGTGTGAGTGGTGGTGTGATGTAACGTGTTTCATGTTCCAAACCCGTAGGTGGTGGAACAAACACTGGTGGAACGCTTAAAGAAGTTGCTACTGGAACGGAGGTGGAACTGTGAACCCAGAAATTGTTGAAGCGTGGAACAGAGGTAAGGGGGGTGTTCGGGTTATAATTAATTAGAATAGGACATACTGTCCGAGTCGTTGGAATGACTATAAACCGGGTAAGAGATAATGTTGAGTGAAAAATATGTGAATGTGTATGAATGTACGTATGAATATGCACACCGATCGGTTTAGGATCGTGTGTGTGTGAGACTTGAGAAATATTTAATGCTGTGATAATAAAGATGATGCTGGATGAGTTGTTGTATGTGTATGCATGTGTATGGACACCGATCAGTTTCTGATCGTGTGTGTGGTATATTCTGATTGAAAGTGAATTATTTGATGCTGTGATGAGATGATGCTGGGTGAAAGTTAATGTATATGCATGTATGTATGTGGACACCGATCGGTTGAGGATCGTGTGTGTATGTGTAAATCCGATTGAAATTGAAATGATGCTATGACAATCAGTGTTTTGTGATAATGTGGAGTCGGGATTGACAAGCAGGTCACCCGAGTGATGTTGTTAATGGCCACTTATGAAATGTGAATAAATGATTATGTGGTGGAGGATGACCGACGGTATATGTTACCCTCGTTTTTGGCTTCAGTGGTCAAGCAGGACCCAGTTGAGCTACCCAGAGGTCTATGACACAGTGGTTGAGGGGGAGTCAAGCAGGACTCGGTGAACCAAGCAGGGTTCACGGGGTGTCAAGTAGGACCCCCAGCTGAAGGTCGATCCTTTGAGTATCTGGATACTGTGTCAATTTTGTTGAGTCAGTGGTGAAAATTGATGATTTGATAATTTTGCTGAGTGCAATTGTTTTAATTGCCGAATGAAAATTGAAATAATTGCTGAGTGATGTTATATTTACCGAGTGGTAAATTGGTTATAATTGCCAAATGAAAATTTAAATCATTGCTGAGTGATTTGATGTATTTGCCTAGTGTAATTTCATATATTTGCCAAGTGATTGTTATATTTTCCGAGTGGAAAATTGTTATATTGCCGAGTGGAAGTTACTTGCGGAGTGTGATTGGCTAGGTTTGCAGTGTTAATTGCTATGATTACCGAGTGTGTGTATTGCTGAATGTTCCTTGTTAAGATTGTCGAAGGAGAACTGTTATATTGTTGAGTGTGAATTACTATAATGCCAAGTGTTAATGGATATATTGCCGAGTATGAGTGTATTACCGATTGAGTTAATTGCTTAGTGAAATGTGCAGTTTTGAGGATAAAGCAATCGGACGGAGTTTATACTCGTATTTTATTTAAATTCCGTTCTAGATTAATTATGATGCTAAACACTCACCCTTGCTGTGGTTTTCAATTTTTAGTAACCAGTGACAGGGAAGAGGTCAGAGCCATGGAGGTGCGCCAAGCGGAGGATTGATGCCAAGGCACCGAGTGAATTTGAATGAATTGTAATTTATATGTATTGAGTTTTTCTGAGTGTTTGATGCTACAGTGTTGCCTGTATGATGAAATAAATTCAAATTGAGTCGATTACCGGGTGAAGCTAGCCGAGTGGATTCCTTCTTATCCAAGCAAGGGCTGATTGAATTGGTGCCCATTTTCGATCAAGTGAGTATCCCTCATTTCTTTGAGTGAAGAATAACCGAGAGACCCACTTTCGAGTGGAAGATTGTTGTGTCTTCGAGTGAGCTGTGGCTGAGAGAATCATTTCCGAGTGAAGAAAGTTAAGAATGCTTCCGAGTGAAGATATAAGTGAATTTTTCTGAGTGAAGTAAGATTAAGCTGTTCCTGAGTGAGAGATGACCGAGTGAACCCTGACTGTTTTCTTTCTTCCGCTGTTTCTAAATAACTCTATTTTATTAATGGATGTATTTTGGATCGGTTTCAGTCGGTTATTGCAATTTTAAGCATGATTTTATTATTTTGAATGTATGACAAAAGTAGATATTATTTTACATTAAAACCGAGTGGATTTTTATTAAAACGCAAAAAATTATTTTGGAAAAATTATTAAATTGATGCGGGTCATCACTGTTGGTATCAGAGCGGTTCTTTCTAAAGCCGGGTGTATGGGTGAACTTAGTGATTTGTGTGAGTCCTATACTGGACTGTGTTTGCATTCTATTGCAGTGTTTGTGATTGTTTGTGCAGCTTGGCATCATTCCCTTGGTACTCCAGTGGCGTTGTATTTTATATGTGTAAGGTAAATATCCGACTCCCTGGTAGATTATTGGTTATAAATGGTGATGTGTTTATTCATTATAGAATTATTTTATGGCTGGGAAACTAATTCTGGTAGAGGAGATGATTTTTTCTCGGGGTTTTCCAAATTGATGAGTAGGACTGAATCAGGTCCCACTCTTGATAAATAAATTCCTGAAAAGGAATTCCCCTGCTTATAAAGGAGGGTATGACTACGGTGGGGTGTATGTTTGGATAAGAGAAACCGAACCAGCTCTCGGAGGAGCAGAAAGTACAGATGAATATGACGAGTGAACTGCTGGTGTGGGTGAATTTCCGAAGGAAGTTTCTTGTCAAGTACTTCTCGGATAATTATAAAATTAGAAAGGAAATGGAATTTGAGGATTGGAACAGGGCCGAGTGTCAATGGCCGAACACACTACTAAGTTTGACGAGCTGTGTAACTTCTATCACTCTTTCTCACTGAAAGGAACCGAGAGTAGTAAGTGTGCCAAGTATGAGGCAGAATTGTGAATTGGACTTCGCAGTATGATTATGCCGATTGAGATTCGGGATTATCCAACTCTGGTGAACGAGGATAGACTGACCGAGGAAGTGCAATTATAGAGGATCCTTCAGTCGGAAGGTAAGAGGTCGTGAAGGCAGGAGGATCCAGTTTCAAGAAAATGGATCGGTTCTTTTGAGGCGGTAAGTCTTCCGCTACGTCTTCTTTCTCTTCTGGTCGGACTTCTACTGGCTGATCTGGTAGTCAGTCGGGTAGCCGAGCGTGCTATAGTTGTGGCTGAGGGCCATATTGTGAAACACTGTCCGACTGGACAAATCGTTTGTTTCCTATGTGGACAACCGAGACACCTTAGGCCCGATTGCCCACAGAGGCAGCAACTGAGTGGGCATGGTAACCGAGCCAACACTTCTGGGACCCGGGTGCTAATTTTCCGAGAGGAGGTTAAATCCTGTGATGAAATGAGAATAGTAAGTGCGTTGGTAGCTGAGAGTTTGTTTGAATAATGGGATTTGATATCCATAGAATGAAATAAATGGATGAATACTCTGGTATAATTATTCTTAGGAAGGATGAATCCCCTATACATTTCTACCTGGTCAGAATGACGATTGATATTAGTTGTTCATTTGGGTGTTGAACATACTTGATGGATAGTACGAAAATTCTTTTAAGTGAAAGAATAAACTATTGCAATAAACTGTCCTGTATCGAGCTTAAGGTTAGTAAGCAAGTGATGGTATGCTAGTAACGTCGAGCAACCAAAGATGTGGAAACATCAGTGGTATAAGTAAATAGAAGGGATTATAAAATAAACCGAAAAGGGAATGGATGAATTATAGGTGATGCAAGTTAGCAACGTTGTAATAAGGTTAACTTTCTACGAGGGGTGAGCCTCCTGTAGTGATTCTACAAAGTGGTTTAAATGAACGTTACTAGTATGTCATGTTCAAATTGATAGACGATTGATTAACAGACATTGGGAGAAACTCTGAGTAGGTAATGGAGGACGGTGTAAGAATGCCGAATATGTTGAAGGTAATAGACAAAGGGTGGTTAGTAATAATTTTCAGTGAGATAACTGATGAAGCGAGAATTTACTCAGAATAATTAAGAAAATGTATTATGAGTAATGGTTGAGTGAAGTATATATATATATATATAGGACTGTTGTGTATATGATAAGGAGAAGTAGTGAATGAAGGACATGGGACAAAGTAATTAAAAAGTGGGTGAGCAGGCAAATAATAAGAATGAAGAGCAGTAACACCTAGTCGTTGGACTTTGCACGGATATTAATGTTACATGGGAATCATAGCGGCTGGCCACCGTGGGTTCCTTTTAACATTAATTCATTGTGAAGTTGCCAATAGGCATAGGTGAATGGATTATGATGTAAACAGCTTGCATATCGATCAATGACATGAATGGTTGGACTGTATACCCGACTTCCACCTGGCTTAACTACGAAGTGTTGAACTACTGAGACTGATCACCTCAGGTAGTTGCACTAGTGGTTGAGGTCGTGTGGAGTAGAGGAGACAGACGTGTTTTAGCCAATTTTGGGTAATCAGATTTAGGAAGAAAAGTGTATGAGTCGTATTTCTGAAATTGATAAGTGATTAGAGATCAGGAGTAAATAGAGATGACCTTAAAAGGAAATCTGATGATTGAGTTTCTACTAAGGTACACTGAGTGGAGAATTTTCGAGTGAATTATGTCTGAGACAAGACCTTCCGGGTGAAGAAAAATTTTGTCCGAATGAGACGCTTGAGTGAGGCAATCCGAGTGAAACATCTTCGAGGGAAAACGTTTCCGAATAGATCATTTCCAAGAGAAGTATTTCTGAGTGAAGCAAAGCTTTGGTTTCGAATAAGTACTTCTTGGGCCGAGACATTTTTGAATAGTGACCGAATGGAGTATCTCTGAGTTATGTGTCTTTCTGAGTGAGGTGTCTCCAAGTGTGACACATTCCGAGTGGGATGGCACCGATTAAGATGTACCGAGCGAGCCTTTTTCCAAAAAAAGTACTTCTGGACAGAAAGAGGAACTTCGAATGAATATGTTTCCGAGTGAATAGTTCCTGAGGGGAGTAAATATCCGAGTGGTGAATTCATTTGATTCGTGCTCGGATGTCTTAAAATTTCCGAGTGCTTGTGCCTGAGTCGTCTTCAACATTGTTTTCGACTCTGAGTAATATTCTCAAGAGGTAAAGATATGGAATTAACCGAAGGTATTGATGAATTTGGAGATTTCGAGACCGAGTGGTGGTGCCTGCAAAATGTGATTTCAGGCAAGCCGTGCTAACTGAAGCATATGAGTCCTTTTGGGTATTCATCCCGGTATTACAAAGATGTATTACGATTTGAAGAAGGAATTCTAGTGGTCGGGTATGAAGAAGGCAAAAACCGAGTTAATCCAAGAGATGAATGAGCAAGTTGCTCTAATCCGAGAGGGAATAAAGATTGCCCAAGACCGACAGAAGAGTTACTATGACAATCGGCATAGACCACTAGTTTCAGGTGGGTGACGGTATTTCTGAAGGTTTCACCGACCAAAGCTGTAGGTCGGATATTGAAGTGCCAAAAGCTTAATCCGAGATACATCGGACCGTATCAAATATTGGAGAGGATTGGTGATGTTGCTTACCGACTGGATCCTCCCCAGTCGTTAACTAATATTCACAATGTGTTTCATGTCACAACTCCGAGTGAACATTCTGTGTGATTCGATGATTGTGCCGAGTGATTCTATTGAATTGAAGGAAGACCTAACGGTGGAAGTTACACCGATCGGTATTGAGGAGTATCAAACCAAACGGCTAAGGAACAAGGAGGTGCCATTGGTAAAGGTGAAGTGGTAGAATTTGAATGAGGTAACCTACACATGGGAATTGGAATCGGACATGAGACGGGTGTACCCCAATCTTTTCCAATAGGTGTGTTAATTTCGGGGACGAAATCCCTTTTTAGGGGGGTGGATGTAACATCCCGGATAATTATAGAAAATTTTGTGAAGTGGAAAATATTAAAAATTATTTTTAGGAATTTATTTGATAATTGTATGAATTATGGGTTAATTATAAAAGGTGTGATTAGAAGAAGAGAGGTTTCATTTAAATCTTTAAAGAAATTATAAAGGAAAGGGAGAAATGACCGGTTGAAGAGGTAACCGTTTGCCATGAGTTTAAATAATGGTTTCCTTCTCTTTCCTCAATCATTTGCGTAATCATTCACGAGAATCTTCTTCTTTATCTGCTACTTTTCTTCTTCTTCTTCCTTCATTGTTGAGAGCTGTAAGCTTTGAAGGGAGGTCCATCTTTGCATCAAACCTTGAAATAATTACATAGCCGTGATAGTGGTTTCAAGGTGAGTTCATTGAACCATTTAAAATTTCTACCTCACCTCTTTCATTTCTTTTCTAGACCGAATGGTCATGCATGTGGGGGTACTGTTCCGATCTCCACTCCTCTTGGCTGTGAGCCTTAAAGTGGTCCTTTAATCGTGTGAGTGGTGGTGCGATGTAACGTGTTTCATGTTCCAAACCCGTAGGTGGTGGAACAAACACTGGTGGAACGCTTAAAGAAGTTGCTGCTGGAACGGAGGTGGAACTGTGAACCCAGAAATTGTTGAAGCGTGGAACAGAGGTAAGGGGGGTGTTCGGGTTATAATTAATTAGAATAGGACATACTGTCCGAGTCGTTGGAATGACTGTAAACTGGGTAAGAGATAATGTTGAGTGAAAATTATGTGAATGTGTATGAATGTACGTATGAATGTGCACACCGATCGGTTTAGGATCGTGTGTGTGTGTTGTGAATATATATGCATGTGTGAATGTGCACACCGATCGGTTTAGGATCGTGTGTGTGTGAGACTTAAGAAATATTTAATGTTGTGATAATAAAGATGATGCTGGATGAGTTGTTGTATGTGTATGCATGTGTAAGGACACCGATCGGTTTCTGATCGTGTGTGTGGCATATTTCGATTGAAAGTGAATTATTTGATGTTGTGATGAGATGATGCTGGGTGAAAGTTAATGTATATGCATGTATGTATGTGGACACTGATCGGTTGAGGATCGTGTGTGTATGTGTAAATCCGATTGAAATTGAAATGATGCTGTGACAATCGGTGTTTTGTGGCAATGTGGAGTCGGGATTGACAAGCAGGTCACCCAAGTGATGTTAATGGCCACTTGTGAAATATGAATAAATGATTATGTGGTGGAGGACGACCGACGGTATATGTTACCCTCGTTTTTGGCTTCAGTGGTCAAGCAGGACCCAGTTGAGCTACCCAGAGGTCTATGACCCAGTGGTTGAGGGGGAGTCAAGTAGGACTCGGTGAACCAAGCAGGGTTCACGGGGTGTCAAGTAGGACCCCCAGCTGAAGGTCGATCCTTTGAGTATCCGGATACTGTGTCAATTTTGTTGAGTCAGTGGTGAAAATTGATGATTTGATAATTTTACTGAGTGCAATTGGTTTTAATTGCCGAATGAAAATTGAAATAATTGTTGAGTGATGTTATATTTACCGAGTGGTAAATTTGTTATAATTGCTAAATGAAAATTTAAATCATTGCTGAGTGATTTGATGTATTTGCCTAGTGTAATTTCATATATTTGCCGAGTGATTGTTATATTTTCCGAGTGGAAAATTGTTATATTGCCGAGTGGAAGTTACTTGCTGAGTGTGATTGGCTAGGTTTGCAGTGTTAATTGCTATGATTACCTAGTGTGTGTATTGCTGAATGTTACTTGTTAAGATTGTCGAAGGAGAACTGTTATATTGCTGAGTGTGAATTACTATAATGCCAAGTGTTAATGGATATATTGTCGAGTATGAGTGTATTGCCGATTGAGTTAATTGCTTAGTGAAATGTGCAGTTTTGAGGATAAAGCAATCAGACGGAGTTTATACTCGTATTTTATTTAAATTCCGTTCTAGTTTAATTATGATGCTAAACACTCACCCTTGCTGTGGTTTTCAATTTTTAGTAACCAGTAACAGGGAGGAGGTCGGAGCCATAGAGGTGCGCCAAGCGGAGGATTGATGCCAAGGCATCGAGTGAATTTGAATGAATTGTAATTTATATGTATTGAGTTTTTCTGAGTGTTTGATGCTACAGTGTTGGCTGTATGATGAAATAAATTCGAATCGAGTCGATTACCGGGTGAAGCTAGCCGAGTGGATTCCTTCTTATCCGAGCAAGGGCCGATTGAATTGGTGCCCATTTTCGATCAAGTGAGTATCCCTCATTTCTTTGAGTGAAGAATAACCGAGAAACCCACTTCCGAGTGGAAGATTATTGTGTCTCCGAGTGAGCTGTGGCTGAGAGAATCATTTCTGAGTGAAGAAAGTTAAGAATGCTTCCGAGTGAAGATATGAGTGGATTTTTCTGAGTGAAGTAAGGTTAAGTTGTTCCCGAGTGAGAGATGACCGAGTGAACCCTGACTATTTTCTTTCTTTCGCTGTTTCTAAATAACTCTATTTTATTAATGGATGTATTTTGGATCGGTTTCAGTCGGTTATTGCTATTTTAAGCATGATTTTATTATTTTGAATGTATGAGAAAAGTAGATATTATTTTACATTAAAACCGAGTGGATTTTTATTAAAACGTGAAAAATTATTTTGGAAAAATGATTAAATTGACGTGGGTCGTCACATTTATGCTAAATAAAAAATGAAAAATAATAAAATTTAAATATTCTTCTTTTTTAAGAATAAAAAATAAATGGTTTTTACTTATATTAGACTAAAAAGATAAAAATACTAAAAGTTAAATGTCCTTGTCTTTAAAAATATAATAAAATTTCTATGCTAATAACGATCTTAAAAAAACAAAAAAATGTTCTTTTCTAAAATAAGTAAATAGTTTCTTTATTTATGATAAATTGAAAAATAAAAAATATATTAAAATATCAACATCCCTTTTATAAGAATAAATAATCTTTTATGCTAAATCAAATATCTTATAAGTGGTGTCGTACAAAATGACTTTTGCCTACATACACTTTACAGGATTTTGAAGGTTTATACACGTGTGAACTTTTTCACCTTGTATCTCTCCTTCCTCACTAATTTTCCTTTATTATTAAAAATCAAATCAATCAAAAACAATTTAAATATTTTTTTTTCAAAATTAAATTCTTCTAAAACTACGTGACCCTGATTTCTCAATACACTTGAGAATACGTAGGAGCAGGAATCAGTTCCTGTCGGGCCCACTTTTTCATTACTAATTTCTCTGTCTCTGCTATTATTTCAATTAATTTTATATAGACAATATTTTAAATTTTATTGTCGCAAGGAGGTTAATTTAGACGCGACGTCTTGTTAATCTCATATTTTTATTTAAAATAATATTTTCTTTAAAATGAGGTTAATTTAGACGCGACGTCTTGTTAATCTCATGTTTTTTTAATATTTTTATTATTAGAATATTATTTTCTTTAAAATGAGATTAATTTAGACGCGACGTCTTGTTAATCTCATGTTTTTTTAATTAAAAAATAATATTTTTTAATCAACTTTATTTTTTATTTTATTTTATTTCATTAATTTTATTTTAATCTTTAAATTTATGTACAAATTAAGATTAATTTGGATGAGACGTCCTGCTAACCTTTTCTTTCACTCTGTTTTACTTTTTTCTTATAATTGTTGTTTTGTCGAGTTTCTTACTGTCATAGCTTTGTCATTTCTTACTGTTATTATTTTTATCTTCTACTGTCATTATTTGGCTTCTTACTATCACTGTTTAGTCTTCTATCGTTGTTGTTTTCTTCTTTCTTATTGTCGCTGTTTGGTCAAATTTCTTACTATCACTATTCAGTTTATTTTGTCTATTTGTGTCTGCTTTGTCATTTTGTATGTTTCTTTTCATAAAAGAAGTTAAAATAATTTCTAGACTATTTTTGAAATAAGCGCTATCGATTTGGGGTAACCATTTTATAACGGACAGTTGTGAGGTGCTAATACCTTCCTCACCTGTAATTCGACTCCTGAACTTAGAATTTCATTTTCATAACCAGTGTTTTTAAATAGGTTTTCCCAGTATTTTACCTTTAAAAAATATTGGTGGCGACTCCCTGTTTTCTTTTCGAAAGGATTTCGAAAAACCCATTTTATTTTCAAGGGTCGGCCGTCCCACCGCGATCTCAGTCGCGACACCATTACTTAGAGTTAGCCGCTGTAGTTTTTGCCTTAAAGATTTGGAGGCATTATCTATACGGAGCAACATTCGATGTGTTTAGTGATCATAAGAGTCTCAAGTATTTATTCGACCAAAAGGAGTTAAACATGAGGCAACAGAGATGGATGAAGTTCTTAAAGGATTACGACTTTGAATTGCAATACCATCCTGTAAAAGCGAATGTAGTAGCTGATGCTTTGAGTCGAAAGTCTATACATGCATCAACAATGATGATTAAAGAGCTGGAATTAATAGAGAACTTCAGAGATATTAACCTAACAGTAAAGGTTAATGTTAACAGCTATAGATTAGGAGCGTTGCAAGAGACAAGTGAATTCCTGAGACAAGTTTTAGAGGCTCAACGAGAGGATGAATTCCTTCAAGAGAAGAAAGAACTCTTGAAACAAGGAAAAGAAGTCGAGTTCAATGTGGGAAAAGACCAATTGTTGAGGTGTAAGGATCGAGTGTGTATCCCTGATCAACAGGAGTTGAAGAAAGCAATTCTGAAAGAAGGCCACAAAAGTTATATGGGCATTCATCCAGGAGCTACTAAAATGTATCAAGATTTGAAGAAGTTATTTTGGTGGCCTGGAATGAAGAAAGCAGTGGCAAAGTACGTGGCTGCATGTCTAATTTCCCAGAAGGTTAAAGTGGAACATCAAAATCCCCCTGGAATGCTACTATCAATGGAAATACCAGAATGGAAATGGGATAGCATTACCATGGATTTTGTGACTTCTTTACCCAAAACTCCATTAGGACATGATTCAATATGGGTAATAGTTGATAGACTAACAAAGTCTGCCTACTTTATTCCCATCAATATTCGTTACTTTATGGAGAAGCTGGCGAAATTATACATCGAGGAGATTGTGAGATTGCATGGAATTCCTTCAAGTATCATTTCTGATCGAGACCCTCATTTTACATCACAATTCTGGAAGAGCTTACACAAGCCTTTGGGAACAAGACTACGTCTAAGTTCAGTATATCATCCTCAGACAGATGGACAATCAGAAAGAAAATTCCAATCTTTAGAAGACTTGTTACGAGCTTGTGTGTTAGAGCATAAAGGAAGTTGGAATCAATTCTTACCATACGTGGAGTTCACCTACAACAACAGTTTTCATGCTAGCATTGGCATGGCATCTTTTGAAGCATTATATGGGAGAAAATGTAGGACCCTGCTATGTTGGTTTGAGACTGGTGAAAACTTGATGCTAGGACCAGAGTTGGTACAACAAACCACGGATAAAATCAAAATAGTTAAGGAAAAGATGAAGGCAACACAGAGCAGATAGAAAAGTTACTATGACAAAAGAAAGAAGCCGCTCGAATTTCAAAAAGGAAATCATGTATTCTTGAAAGTCACACCTACGACTAAGGTCGGTCGGACAATGAAATCTCAAAAACTAACTCCTAGATTTATTGGTCCATATCAAATACTTCATAAAGTTAGTCATCTTGCCTACCAAATAACATTACCACTTTTTCTTTCTAATATCCATAATGTTTTTCATGTGTCAAACTTACGAAAGTATATATCTGATCCTACACATGTTATTGAACCTAATGTCATACAAGTTAAAGATAATCTTACATATGATGCACCACCTGTCAGAATAGCTGACAGAAGAATAAAACAGCTAAGGGACAAGACAATTCCACTCGTAAAGGTCATTTGGAGTGAAACGAGAGGGGAAGATGCTACATGGGAACTAGAAACTGAGATGAAAGAGTTTCATCCTCATTTGTTTTACTGAATAATGTAAATTTCGAGTTGTAACACCCCTATTTTTATTTTTATTTAAACTTTTGAAGGAATTAAATTATGGTTCTTTAGAACTTTTTAATCTACGTATTATTTATAGTTTTTTGGATTTTTTTTTGAATTTTTGAATTATCTTAATAAAATAATATTTTTTAAATAATTTTAAATTCATATAAAGTGACTTAAAATTAAAAATATTTATAAGAAAGTGAAGTTAAACTATAAGAAAATTTTCTAAAATTTATTTCAAGTATACTTATCTAAAAATGATCAGTTTGAGAAAAATCTTGATTTTTACCAATCATAAAAAAATCAGGAACGTTTCAATAAATTTTTATTAACAGAAAATTTTGGATTTTTAAAATTTAAACTTTATATTACTTATTACAAAATTAGTGAGGACTGATATAATATCGCTAAATTTCAAAAAGGACTGATTTTGAATATTTAAAGTATACCGAGTGAAAGGTTACTATTTGACTTAATAATTCAGCCGACATTTACTATGAAAACACAGTGTATGTACGAAATTTTCAAAAGGTGCACAGTAACCAGGATTGAATTTTCAAAAAATGCACAATACTTTTATATTAAAATAATGGAATGCATAGTAATTTTCCTTCCTATAAATACCAAAGGAATTCTTCTTTAGAATTCACAATTTCAGATTAAGTTTTCTCAATATAGTAGTGTTAGTGAGATAGTGGTGGAAGTAAGAGAGAGAAATAAATTTTTTTTGGAAGAAGGTTCTGCTAAAATCCTAAGGTAAGAATACCTCTCTTTTATATTTTTTAGGGTTATTTTCATATCGTTTTTAGAAATCTATTATTAAACTGGAAATAATATTATTTTAAGTTACTATTCTGAATAGTAAAATACTATTTCAATAGTAAATTACTATTTCAATAGTAAATTACTATTTACTGTTACTATTTATCTTTACTATTCATGTTTTACTATTTACTGTTAGTATTCACGATTTACTATTTACCATTACTATTTACGATTTACTATTTACTGTTACTATTTATGTTTTACTATTTAATGTTACTATTCATGATTTACTATTTACTATTCACTATTCACTATTCAAAATTTACCATTTCTGCTTTAAGTAGTAATCTTAATCTTCATCTTGTAACTATATTAAAATGAAATTGGTATGTTTTAGAACTCGGAGACGAGGCGCGTACGGATTTTTAATAACAAATCAGTATACAAGAGGTAAGAGAGGTGAGATAAGAATATAATATGAAAAGACATAAGAATAATGGGAGGAGTCCCATACTCCTTTTAAATTTAATAATATTATTAAAATATTAACTTTTTAACTTAAAATTTATAATAAAATTTAAATTAAATATCTGATGTAACTAACTCTAAAATACCTATGTAAATACCTGAATAACCTATGTGAACTGGACTAAACCTATGCAAGGACTTGGATTATTATGACCTGTATGGACTGAACTATACCTATGCGAGGATTGGACTATATGGACCTACATAGACCCATGCGAGGAATGGACTATAAAGACTCAAAATCAATCTTATTAATCTAAATAACCATTAAGATTTGAATTACATTTATGAGTGATATTTAATTTATTTAAATTGTTTATAATTGATAATATTTGATTTTGATTGATATTTAATTGTGATTAATAATATTTGATGTGATTGATGATATTTAGTTATGATTGATAATGCTTGATTTTGATTGATGATTTTATGATGTGGAGTTTGAGCATATAGCGAGCATGACGGAAAGCTAAAACTCAGTAAGAATTTTCTTACCTTACTCTTTATTTTTATTACTTTAAATCTTTTCTTCTTAGAAATTATTTTTATTAACTTTACTTTCAATATTTAGAATAAAAAAATTATTATTTATTTTAGAAAGAAGATATTTTATGAAAATTAATTTATAACAAATTGAGATAATTAAATCTTGAATTAAAGAAAAATTTTATAATTTTAAGTATTTTTGGTTAATGATTTAAAGATTATTCTCTTTTAATAAAATAAAATTTTCAAAAGAAAATTATTTTATTTTTCCAACTTAATAACTAAAGATATTTGGAAATAATTGAGAATTTGATCTTGTTAAGATTCAATTTGAGAAAGATTATGTAAAGTTTTATATGAGAAAGTTTTGAGATATTTAAGGCTTAGAAACTTAATTTCAATGAGATTCGAAAACTGTACCAAATTTATTTCTGTGGGATAGAAATTCAGAGAATAAAGAAAATGTACAGTTTATTGAAATGATGTTGTAAACCTTTAAGGTATTTAATAATTGAGTTTCTAAAAGCCTTAACCAATTAAATAGCGAGTAGTTCATGCATCATAAATCATTAAAGTGAAACAAAATGATATTGTTTAGGGACAGATTATAGAAACCGAGGATACATTAGAGGAGACTTAATTACGAGCCTTGGGATGAGAGGGTGTGAAAGGGTGCTTCAGGGGACCTAGGGTAGCTCCCTAGTGTCGGGTACTTTCACAATAAAAACTTTCTCAATCTGACTAGTCTCTAAGTGTTTCTGTGCCAGTTGAGCTGTTCATATTATTATTATCCGGACTTATGGAACAGTGTAAACTCCTGGTTGGCCCAGTGCAAATTAAAATTTAAGGGCCCACTTATATAGGTAAGTTATGATGAAGATATTGCATAACATTAATGCATTCATAATTGATTGTGTATTTGATTGTGACTGATATTATTATGTATTAGTTTGTGAAAACCCTTTGTTGCTTATGTCTTATTCGAGAATATTATATTCTGTTTCTCACTCCTTTCTCCGTGTTTTTGTTTCATATGTTTTAAATTCATGGTTCAGAGGGAAGGATCAAAGAATCTCGACAGTAAATATAGTGCGTTCTAGAAAGGGAGCTCGATATGAATACCGTGGTCCAATGAATAAATAAAGTTATTAAGTAACTCCTTCTGGGCCATGGAGTTTCCTCTCTTTCTTATAATGTTTAATATTTATTTTCTTCGAATGAATATAAAATTACTTTATAAAGTTTTAATAATATTTATGAGGTATTTCAGAAATGATGTATGTAATTTATTCCGATAGTTTTCTTTTAACAATCATTTCTTTAGTAAAAAAAATATGAATTTTTCTAGTATTTATTAAGGTATAATAGAGGACGTTACATATTATGTATAATCTTTCTCTGTTTGGTATTTATATTTAAGTTGCCCTTGCATGAGGATATTATGGGTTGAGAACTTTTTACTCACCCCTTTTTGTGTTTTATGTTATGTTTCTTTTTCTGTGGTCATCAACAGAGGGTCAAGGAGAGCATGAGCAGGACTTGGACTACCTGCAGTAGAGGACGCCAATTTGGAAGCATCGATTGTGTATATTTTCTTTTATGTCGAGATCGTTGTAGACTCGACATTCCTATTATGGTGTTATTTTATAGTAGTTATTGGGAGCCTGTGAGCCCTGTACTCTTTTAAGTACACTTATGTTAAAAGAATCGACCTATGTGATAAACTTATTCAAAATCATGTGCAGATGATCACCAATCAAAAAAGAAAAAACTCCTATTTTTAGTTACTCCTTAATTATGTAGGACGTTCCAGTGTGGGACATTGTCCTAGTTAATTGAGGGTGTCACACAAATCAGAAATCACACCAACAAGAAGAACAACAAACCAAGAACAACATCAATTTGAAAAATCAAAACTCTCCCTTCTCATTTTTTTTCAACTCAACAGCAAGCCAATAGTAAAAACACAACAAAAGCAATATCAAAAGGAAACAAAAAGAGAAAAGAAGGAGTTTTTAGCTTGCTGCCGTTGGAACCACCGTCGCTGGCACCGCGATCGGCCGACTACCCCAGACCGGTTTCCTCCTCCGCTGACTCAGATCCGCCGCCCACGTGGACTGCCTAATCCTTGCCCCCTACACACGCCGAGCCACAAACCAGACCGCCAACCACTTGCGAGCCGACCTCCTTATTCTGTAAGCGCCTGACGCTGAGCTTCCCGAGCCGACCTCGATGCCGGCAGAACTTGGCCTCCTGCACGATTTGGCTGCCCAACCCCAATCAGCGCGAGCCCCGACCTCTGCCTTGCCCAAGCCACGATCTCGCGACCTCGTATTGCCCCGACCGTGTCACCCTCGCCCGACCGGCCATCAACCAGACGACCAGTCCCGCGCCGGCCTCACGCTCGCCACCCTCCACTGCTGATCTCTTTACTTCTCTCTCTCCTCCGCTCACCTTCTCTCTCTTCCGTTTTTTCTTCTATGATGCCCACTCCTCACTTTTCTTATCTATTTCTTTTCAAATAACCTAATGGGCTCTTTTTTGTTGCCTTGGTTTTTTTAGTTATGGGCTTCAGAACCAAAAAGGTTATTTTTTTCTTCAAACAAAAAAAAAAGCAAAAAAGAAATATTTTATTATTATTATTACTATTGTTATCAATGTTTTAGGTATCTAAAATTCCTAAGTAGGAAAATAAATATTTTATTATTATTATTATCATTATTTTGTTTAATTATTCATTTATTTTAGAGTTGCTATTGAGTTTCTTTTACTTTATTTCTAAAACTTTAATTGAAAAATAAATAGCTTTTATTTATGTTAAATTTAAAAAATGAAAAAAATATTAAAATCTAAACATCCTTTTTTAGAATAAAAATAAATAATTTTTATTTATGCTAATTTTAAAAATGAAAAAAATTATTATATATATATATATTTCCTTTTAGAATAAAATATCACAAAAACCTTATAGCAATGTCGTGCAAAATACTTTGCCTACATTTGTCGTATAAGATTTTGAAGGTTTATGCACGTGCGAATTTAATCACCTTGTATTTTTTCTTCTTCATGATTTTTTTTCATTATTAAAATTCAAATCAATCAAAAATAATTCAAATATTTTTGAAAATTAATTTTCAAACAAGAACTACGCAACCCTGATTTCTCGATACGCTCGACAATACGTAGGAGCGGGAATAATTCCTGCTGAACCCACTTTCCTTTTATTAATTTTTATGTGTCATCGTTTTATTCGATTAATTTCACACTGTTACTATTTTTATAAAAAGGGATTAATTTAGACGAAACGTCTTGTTAATCTTCTCATATTTTCAATATACTTTATTTAATAATAATATTTCTCACAAAAGAGAGATTAATTTAGACGAGACGTCACGTTAATCTTTTCATATTCTCAATATACTTTATTTAATAATAATATTTCTTGTAGAAGGAGTTAATTTAGACGAGACATCCTATTAATCTTTTGTACGGTTTTAATTCACTTCATGTTATCTCACCTTGTTTTCTCTCGTCTTGTTTCATTTTATTTAATCTAATTTGTTTATTTTATTTTATTTTAATCTCTAAATATTTATTACAAATTAAGATTAATTTCAACGAGACGTCTTGCTGATCTTTATTCTGCTTCATATTTGATTATTATTGTTATTGTTTAATTAAGTTGTTTGATTTAGCACTGATTGGGACAAGACGTCCTGTTAATCTTATTTTGAAGATTTCTTTGTTCGTGTTGTTTGTTCCTTTTCTTGATAATTTAAAGTAATTTTTAAGCTATTTAAAATGTGCACAATCAATTTGAGGTAACCATTTTACAACGAACAGTGTGGGTGCTAATACCTTCCTCACATGTAATTCGACTGTCGAACTTGAAATTTCATATTTTACGATCAGTGCTTTAACAAAGGTTTTCCTAGTATTTTACCTTAAAAAAATATTGGTGGCGACTCTTTGTTTTTCAAAAGGATTTTGAAACAATTTATCTTTTTCGGTCAGCCTCCCGTTGCGATCATGGTCGCGACAGCTGGCGACTCCGCTGGAGACGTGGAGAGTCAAGCCTACCAAATTAATAGTGCATATTTGCTTAGCCATTAATTATTTAATTTCTTTATTTTTATTGATACCGTTTATTTTTTGTCGATGCTTGTATGCAATTATTGCTTTGTTTGTATTTTTGTCATTTATTTTCTGTCAATGTTTGTATGTTGTTGAACCTTAGGATATGCGACTTTATTCTATTATTCAGTGTTTGTTCTTTATGAATGATGGGTAAGGTAAAGGTATTGGATGCCCCTTTCACACACTACACTCACGATTCACACATATTTTCGAGTGTGGCCCGATACTCGGTTCCAAATGAAGCTTAAGATTAGGAGAGGTTGTTAGCAGTGTCTTGTCTGGCTATTGTGAGAACCTTAGCTAAAGTTTGACTTATTCATAGTGTTCCACACCTAGTAGGCTTCCTACTATTGTGGTTAACATCATGAGTAAGATCTTGGCTCTAGTGACTTTTAGACTGTTAAACAAACTTTAGAACTGGTAGGAGCCCTTTAGACGGAACCCAACTTGGGGCACCGAGGGGCATATTTTTTCTCTACCTTATTTTGTTCTCGTTTTCCCTTCTAATCCAAATTAGTGGACCACTTGCCCGTTTAGCATATTAAAATTTATAAAATGAAATCCTTTTTTTCTAAACTAGTAATCCTTTAACAGGCAAGCAGTTATTTTCTTTTGTACGCTTTTGGGTCTTAAGTTACGAATTTTTTGGGTTGTTAGAAAAATAATAAAAAATAAACCTAGGTTTTTTGAAGGATGATCAGAAAGCTCCTAACTTTTGCTTTTCTCTCTCATTTTCTTACTGTGAGTTCCATTGATCATTACTCCTTTCAGATATGAGGAAAATACCTTGGAAATAAGGTATTCAGGGAGTAATCAACAGGGCATACCATTCATGAACTGACTCCCTTCTCTTTCTCCTTTTTTTTAGGAGGCTATCTTGAACTTGGAAAGTTTCCTTATAAGAGAATGTGGAAGTTAACATGGTATCAGATAGTCATGGGAACAGACAAGGAAGTAGGATCCCTATTGAGGGAAGCCGAAGAAATAACGAACCCTCTTACTACCCCCAAGGAAATTATAACCTTTTTGGATTATTATTAGGGCCAGATTAGTAAGATGAAGACTATGATTACCCGAGCTAGGAATAGCTGATTAATTTCCTGTATTTATAATGAACATTTATCATAATAATGAATTTTGTGGTATCTCGGAATGAAGGATTCTTTTATGTCTATGATTATCCCATATAAATTTCCATTTTTACTCTACTTAGTACTTTTGAACGAGATGTTCTGAGGAACAATCAAAGGGCACTCGTCAAGACTCGTGATCGCTTCATGCACCATTTTATTTTATGTATTTTACAATTTTATTGTTTTATTTCCTTTTATTTTCGCCTGACAAGTTTTGTTTTAACAAAAGACACCATGGAAGGACACCCTTACAGAACCCGACTTCAGAAGAGACTCATCGTTGAAACGGAACACACGAATGAAGATCTTAGGGACGAGGTTAACCAGTTGAGAGAGCAAGTAGCGAAACTAACAAAGTTTTTAGAAAAGAGGATCATATAAGGGGACTTTTTTGTGGGTAATGAGGAGCAGTCGACTACCCCGCTACATCCCCCAGGTTTCACTCCCACACAGGCCCAAGCTACAAATCCCACAGTGGTTCCCTTTACGATTAAAACTGGGAACCCCAACCAATTTGCTAACCCTCACACCATACCTCACGGTATGTTGTATGGTTACATGCCTCAACAAATTTTTGTTAGTTTGAATGGTATCCTTGTACCCTTTCCACAATACGACTTACCTCTAGGCTATTTCCCTCCTTCGTTCACCAACCCCTAAAATGGTAATACCCTATAATTGACAAATCCCTAAATTTCGAACCCTACCTAAACAACCATTCCTCTAGTTAACCAAACACCTGGCCTTTAACCCTCTGAACCATAAGCCACTCAAACACATGCTACCTAAATGACCCAGCCGATCCCTAACCCATAAACTTTGGCACAACCATACAACCCCGCATAAAACACTGGCCCAACACATCAAATGTCACATTCCACTCCTTTTTATCCATAGTACAATTAGCCGTACGGGTATATGATGCCTTACACTACCAATTCACAGGGACTCACTCAAGCTGCAAACCCCGTCACAGCATCGCAGTCATAGCTTCCCAGCAAAAAGGGAAGATCGAGATCCTGGAGGAACGGCTACGGACTGTGGAAAATGTGGAAGGCCTTGCTTAACCAATACTTTTGAACTCTGCCTGGTTCCAGATGTTATTATCCCGCCGAAGTTCAAAATGTCATATTTTGATAAGTACAAGGGAATGACTTAATCACGAAATCATCTAATGATGTACTGTCAAAAGATGGTCTCCCATGCCTCCGATGACAAACTTCTTATACATTGTTTTCAGGACAACCTAGCTAGGGCTGCACTCACCTCGTATACCTATCTGGAGCGAACTCACATCCGTTGTTGGAAAGACCTAGCAGACGCCTTTTTAAAGTAGTACAAGTATAACCTAGACATGACGCCTGACAGAATTCAGCTGCAAAACATGGTGAAAAAGGATGGTGAGTCATTCAAAGAGTATGCGTAATGCTGTCTGAGACGGTTGCGCAAGTAGACCCCCCACTTCTTGATAAGGAAGTTATGGCGATGTTCATTGACATGCTTCAATCCCCTTTCTACGATATGATAATTAGGAACGTGTCTTCCAACTTCTCCGATATTGTTGTTATGGGAGAGAGGATAGAAAACAGAGTAAGGACAGGAAAGATTTCCCATAGCTCATATGGGGCACCTGATGTGAGGAGGCCTGTTCCTGGGGATGGAAGAAGAAAAGATGGAGAAACCAATGCCGTAGCTTATGACCAAGGAGGACCCCATAATAGAATGTTTGATCCTGCTATTTTTCAACCCATCAACCATTTCCCATATGCACCGTACCCATATATAGCTGCCAATGCCGTAGCTTATGACCAAAGAGAAAAGATGGAGAAACCAATGCCGTAGCTTATGACCAAGGAGGACCCCATAATAGAATGTTTGATCCTGCCGTTTTTCAACCCATCAACCATTTCCCATATGCACTGTACCCATATATAGCTAACGTTACCAACAGCCATCCCCCTTATCGTTTACCTCAGTCGTCTCATTTTCGTCCACCCATAACCCGAGCACCTAGCCCTCAACCTATGTCATACCGTCCCCCATAACAATGGTCTCAACCCCCTGATCCCAACCAAAACCAAAGGAGACCTAATAGTGAACGTGCCCCTGCCCAATTTGATCCAATTCCCATGACATATATTGAACTTTTACCTCACCTTATCCGTAATTCCCTCATGGTGCCCTGTCCTTCCAAATATTTGAAATCGCCTTACCCTAAGGGGCATGATCCCAACGGGCGGTGTGATTACCATGCCGGAGCACCTAGGTCTTCCATTGAGAATTGCCAGGCCCTAAAGTATAAAGTACGAGATTTGATCAAGGCCAAATGGCTAAATTTCCAAGAGGGAAACCCAAACGTGGCCACTAACTCCCTACCCAATCATGGGAGTTTTGGGGTAAATGCAATAGCGGGTAAGAAGTATATAAGAGATATGGTGGACATCAAGATACCATTGAAGTTGATTCATGCTGAGTTGATCAAAAGAGGATTGGTGAGAGAACCTTGGGACTATGAGAACGATGATGAACAGGCTGCCAAACACCTAAGCTTTTGTGAAGTCCTTTAGGGGCTCATGGACAATCATATTCTGCAAGTCTGTAAATGCCTTGAGAGCGATATAAACATGGTCTAGGGGAAACCAGGGGTGCAGGCCCCTAAGAGAAGGATGGCCCGTTCAGAAGGTCGTGAGCCTCGCATCGCAAGAGCCCCCTATATGACCTTTACCAGAGCTTCCAGAGTGCAGATTTAATGCCTCTAGGTCAAGTGGCCGCCATGGGAGATAGTCCCAGTGATGGTGCAGACTTTGTGATACCTTGCCCACTAGGTAGAGAGCTTTGTAATTAGGAGGTTGTCAAACTCCTCACAACTTTAAATGTTCAATCAAAGTAATTTGTATTGCTTTTAATGACTCATTAACCCCTTTGTTATGCCTAAGGCTTTGGGATGTTTATGTAATAAGGGCAAAAACATGTTTTATTATTTCATGTTTTCATCAATGAATACGTGTTGAATTTCAATCTATCTTTTGTTGCTTTCCTTATCTTTGCATTGATTCCCTTTTCCCTTTACTTGATTGTTTCCTTTTTTTCATTCACCATAACAAGCTGAATAAATATAGATCCAAAAATGACCCTCTCAAGTATAACGAGTTCGTAATCCCATTTCACGACTTTGACCACCTGGTTGATTACGCTGACAAAGAGGGTGAAGAAGACTATGGTCCCTTGCCCGAATTAACCAAGATATTTGAATAAGGGGTTGGAGAAATTTAACCTTTTCAGGAGGTAATTGAAACCATCAACTCAAGGAGTGAAGAGCTTTAAAAGAGGTCGAGATTCGCTAAGTTGTTAATGCCTTTTGGTTTGAAAAACACTGGGGGAATTTATCAAAAGGAAATGGTATCCTTGTTTTATGACTAAAATAGAAGTCTATGTGGACAACAACACTGCCAGGTCTCGAAATGAACAGGGGCATATTTTTCGTTTAAGGAAGCTTCGGTATTGACCAACATGGATAAGGATGACTTACCGATGCCTATACATGCTGATGCAATCAAGATACCTTGCCAAAAAATAAAAAACAAAAAAGAAAGACAAAAACCAAAAAAACAAACAAACAAACAAACAAAATTAAACAAAAAAAAAAGAATCAAGGTTAGCTCCTTATACACATACCAATTGGGGCAAGTTGACGCCTTCGCATTCTCATATCGGGGCACAGATGTCATCAAGCCAAGAACGCAGTGAAAACCATGTTTCATCCTTGTTGTAATCAACATCCCAACCCTAAAGGGTATAATTACTTACCATGCCAAGGAAATGGTCTACCATGCTAAGTCATTAGCATCATAGTTTTTCGTCACATTGGCTAAGGACGAATAAAGCGGCTAGAACAAAATAAAAGCCAAAAAGAAGACTCGAAACAGTCCCATCTCATCGGTGCCAAAAAGGCTCACCCTATTCCCTTTGGTACATGATGTTAGGGCAAAGTTTCCTATTCAAAGTGGCATCTGTTCCCCCCAAAGGGTGAAACTAAATCAAGAGAGGCCAAGTGGGCTCAGTTTCAGTTTAATTAGCTTAAACTTTTTGTCATGAAGGACACAACATTGATTAAAAAAAACATGTCATAAAGAAAGAAAAGCTCGCTAGGTTGAAAACCTGAAAGGACGGCCTAGGCCAAAATTAAAGCAACCCGGTGAATCGAAAGCTTGAAAAGGTGGCTCAGGCAAAAATTAAGTTCAAATATCTGGTGATAGGATTGAGTCTTCCCATGTAAACAATACGAGCCTAAACTAGGACACGTGGACCATGGTCGAACTACCTTCTCAGAGGCAGAGTCGAAGGGTGAACTTGAAGTCGTGATGTGGGATTGTGATGCGTGTTGTTCTTAGGGATTCATTGGGGGATCTATAAACCTTTCCTGTTTTGCCAGTTGTCGACCTTTTCTATTCGACTCCGTTTATTTCTTTTCTTTCCCTGCTTTCCTTTCTCTGTACCTGTTTAACATGCATGAATAAAATTTTACCCTTTTCAATACATGTTTACATTGAGAGTTTCATTGATATGATAAAACATGCATTTTCCCTAATAAATAAAATGTGAAAGTAATAACTATTTAAAGTCGTGAGGACAAGACGCTCCTGTTACCCGATCTCACCTTAAGTCATCATCATGAGGACTGAGCCAGACACGCGCTCCAAAGTTAGGGTTACCTCATTCGTTCTGTTTCACTCATGAGTCATCTCGAGTTCCAAATGGATCTCCTCAAGTTTCAATTTGTTTTTATCTTTGCACTGCTTACCCTTTTCTATAGGTTGTCATAGCAGATAGTCATGTTGAGCCTCAATGCCTCAATCGCTAAAATTGGCACCTTTTAAGTTTCTTTTTCCTTTATTGCCAAAGTGGGCAACTTTTAAGTTTCTTGATTACCAAAGTTGTTACCTTTTAATTTTCTCACTGCTAAACTTGGTACCTCTTTAAACTTCCTTGTTGTCAAAGCTGATACCGCTTTTAAATTGTGAACACCATTTTTTTATTTTTTTTCTAAAGCATGATTAAGAAGATAATTTTTAAAAATAAAAAGTTCTATAACCCATTTGCCTTTGGCTCCCACTGCACTAGAGAGCCATCCTGGTTTGAACATGATTCCTCAATAATATTACCAACTCCACTATAAACATGGGAGGCCAGTTTGGAGATGGAACCATGCTATGTAAAGTTGTTCAATAATTCACAAAAGCATCAACAAGAATTGGTTTAAAAACCCATGCGGAAGAACAAAGAGGGGAGGAATTTTTCAGAAATCAGATTCAATATATCCATCTTCCTCATCAACCATCAACAACCACAACCAAACAAAATAAAAAAATAGCAAAATATATAAAAACAAAAAAATAGAAAAAGAAAAGAGAAGAAGAAGCTATTGCTGCCGAAAACCCCATTGTCGGTCCTTCCTCCTTCCGCCGGTTTCTTCTCTTTCTCCCTCCTCTCTTCTTTCTCTCTCCTCTCTTTCTGTTGCTGTTGCTTCTATTTTCCTTTTTTTCTTTTATGTTTCTTTTGGCTTCTTGGGCCTTAGCTAATGAAGCCCATTTTTTTATTTATTTTTCTCCTTTCTTTTCTTTTTGTGTCTTAGTAATGGGCTTTTCTAAAGCCCAATAGCATCGAAAGGCCTTTTTTTCTCTACTACAAACAAAAACTCACACCCAAAAATATTGATTTATTTCTAAATAACTTTAACTAAAATAATAAATGATTTTTGTTTATGTTAAAATAAAAAATATTTTTTAAAAAAAATAATAATAATAAATAATAAATAATTTTTATTTATGGTAAGTAAAAAATAAAAAATAAAAAAATTAAAGATACATATTTTTTATTTGTGCTAAATTAAAAATAAAAAAGAATTTAAAATCTAAACATACTTTTTTTAATAATCAATAAATAAATGGCTTTTATATATGTTAAATTACAAAAAGAAAAAATACTAAAAGTTAAAAATCTTTTTTTGTTTTTAGAAAAATATATAATAAATTTTTATGCTAATTTAAAAATAAGAAAAACTTTGAACTTAAATATCTTTTTTAGGATAAGTAAATAGTCTTTTCTATTTATGTTAAATTTAAAATATAATATCGCATCTTATAAGTGATGTCATGCAAAATACTTTGCCTACATGCACTTTATAAGACTTCGAAGGTTTATGCACGTGCGATTTTCTTCGCCTTGTATTTCTCCTTCCTATGAATTTCCTTTCATTATTAAAAAATTAAAATTAATAAAAAATAATTTAAATATTTTCAAAGTTAATTTTCCCTAGAGCTATGTAACCCTGATTTCTCAATATACTTGAGAATACGTAAGAGCATGAGTAATTCTTGTCGGGCCCAATTTCCTTCTAATAATTTTTGTGTTTGCCTAATCTCGATAAAATTTTGCATTTTGATTTTAGGAATTTGTTTTCTCACGAGAACGTTAATTTAGACGAGACGTCTTGTTAATCTTTTCAAGTTTTCAATCTATCGTTATTCATTAAGTAATAATATTTTTAAAAGGGGATTAATTTAACGAGACGTCTTGTTAGTCTTCTCATATTCCTAACATACTTCATTTAATAATATTTTCATAAAAATGGTTAATTTGGATGAGACATTCTGTTAATTTTTTGTTTTGATTAACCAACTTATTTTATCTCATCTTATTTAACTTTATTTTAATCTCTAATTTGTATTACAAATTGAGGTTAATTTGGACGGGACGTCCTGTTAACCTTTACTTTCACTCTGTTTTATTCTTTCTTATTGTCATTGTTTAGTCAAGTTTCTTACTATCACTGTTTGGTTTCTTATTGTCACTATTTAGTCAAATTTCTTACTGTCATTGTTTAACCAAGTTGTTCGATCTAAGATTAATTTGGACGAGATGTCCTGTTAACCTTATTTCGAAACTTCCTCGTCTATTTTGTCTGTTCCTTTTTTAAAGAAGTTAAAATAATTTCTGAGCTACTTATAATGTACGCTATCAATTTGAGGTAACCGTTTTATACGGACAGTTATGAGGTGCTAATACCTTCCTCACTTGTAATTCGACTCCTGAACTTAGAATTTCACTTTATGACTAGTGCTTTTAAAAGAGGTTTTCGCGGTATTTTACCTCTAAAAAAATATTGGTGGCAACTCTATATTTTCTTTATTTTTCCTGTTGTACTATTTTCTCTTTTGAAAGGATTTCGAAATTGATCTAATATTTTTAAAGGGTCGGCCGTCCCATCGTGATCCTGGTCGCAACAGATGGCTACTCCACTAGGGAAAAGGACTTTAAGAGTCAAGCCAACCAAATTGATAGCGCATGTTTTGAATAGCCTATTAATTATTTAACTTCCTTATTTTTTTGTCAATGTTTATGTGTAATTTTTGCCTTGTTTATATTTTGTCATTTATTTTCTGTTATTGTTTGTGTGCTATTGAACCCTAGGGTAGACGACCTTATTTTGTTGTTCTGTGTTTGTTCTCTGTGAAGGATGGGTAAGGTACAGGTTTTGAATGCCTTTTTCATAGACTACACTCATAATTTGCACACACTTTTGAGTGGAGCCCTATACTCGGGCTCAAATGAAGCTTAAGATTAGGGGAGGTTGATACCGGTGTCATTTAGGATGTACGTCCTGTCTGGCTAACGTGAGAACCTCATCTAGAGTTCGACTTATTCATGATGTCCTACACCTAGTAGACTTCCGACTATTATGGTCAACATCATGAGTAGGATCTTAGCTCTAGTGACCTTTAGACAATTAGTGCAAGCCACCTAATGAAAGGTATCATTGTTAGCTAAACATTAAAACCAATAAGAGGCCTTCAGAAAAAACCTAATTTAGGGCACTAAGGGGCATACATTCCCTTTATCTTTTCTCATTCTTATTTTCCCTTTTAATCCAAATTAATGGACCACTTGTCCGTTTGATAGATTGTTCTCTTTTAAGAAAAAATGATTGCTTTTAGCTAAACTAATAATCCTCTAATGAGCAAGCAATCTTTTCTTTTTATACATTTTTTACTTAATTTTTTTGGGTCCTGAGTTATGGGTTTTCTGAATCATCTAAATGAAACAAAATGTAAGATCTTTTGAGGATGATCTGAATAATCGCAACCCATGTAGATCCTGATTTGTCATAACTTTCGTTAATTGTTACTTCCCCGGGTGTAAAAATATTTTCAAAATAAGTTTCTAGGAAAGTAATGATTCACGAGACACGTCAAGTTCTATAGACTAATTTTCTCTTTCCTCTTTGTTCTTGCAGAAAGCTATTCGGAGCTTGGTGGATATCTTTAAGAGAAAACATGGAAATTAACATGGGACCAGGTGGTTGTGGTACGAACAAAATTGAGTTGAGAAAATTACTGCATGTCAAAATGAGGAAAATAGATACTGCTAGTCTATAAGCTTCGAGAAAGAAAATGAATTTGACTCAGAAGATAACATTCTCAAGAAAGTATGGGAGGATTCTGAAACTGCTTGAAGTAGAAGTGCAAGTTGAAGTAATCATTGCTTTGGCTCAATTCTATGATTCGCCTATCCGATGCTTCACATTCTGAGACTTTTAGTTAGCTCCATCAGTAGAAGAATTTGAATAAATTCTAGGGGTTCCCCTGGAGGGACAAAAGCCTTATTGTCCTCTCGAGCATCATGCAAATATCTTTTCCATCGCCAGTATCCTAAAAATTGATCCAGAAGTGTTAAGAAAGGTGTAACTAGACAGAAATCAGACCCCAGGATTTGGCCGATAGTATTTCAAGAAGCATATGCATATTCTAGCTGAGAGAAAAGATTAGGAAGCCTTCATGGATACCTTGGCAGTCACAATTTATGATGTCATTGATAACTACATCGATTATGAGGCCATTGATGTCTTCCTCGCCCCTGCCACTTGAGAACCTTGTTACTACTGTTTTGGCAAATATCTATTACACTATAGACTTTTGCCATACCCAAGGGGGAAAAAGGATCCTTTGTTGTCTACCTGCATTATACGTATGGCTTACATCTCATGTTTTCAAGCAAGTGAATAAAGTTGAATGCCCTATTTCTGACTTGAAGCTATGCGAACTAGGATAAAAAAATAGGCATGAATAGGCTAGTCATTTAGTTAGGCTCACTACTGAGAAAGTGAGATGGTACCCCCAATGACTAAAAGTTGACACGATCATCCATCATTGTGGAAACTACCCAAATGTTCCTCTTATGGGTACTCAGGGGTGCATTAACTACAATCCTATCATAGCTAAGTGCCAACTAGCTTATCCTATGCTTGGTCTGCCCAAAGAAGGATCATTGACCCCTTTCGTCTTCTACTATTCCCAAGGAGATTACACTTCCGTAATTTGAGGCATAGAAGAAGCATGGAAAAAGGTTCATAAGAAGGGGAAAGAGTTGGGAGTCAGGAGTCATGCCGTGAAAGAAGAGTATTATCAATGGGTCCTGAACAGAATCTCTATTGTCAAGTTACCATTTAAGGGCCCTTCCTATTTCCCAACAAATACACTTGCTCTCTTACCCACCTTTGAGGATAAAACGACCAAAGCAATGAAAGCTAAGATAGAGGAGCTAACTACCAAAAGTAAGAAATTAGAGGAAGATTTGCTAAAAGCTCAATAGGACTGCATCCTTCAAAATAGGGAAAGCCAAGAAAATAGGCAAGCTCTCGAAAATGTTTGCAAGAAGTGGAAGTCTGAAAAGGGGTACACAAGGAAGTTAGGCCAATGCCTCCAAGTAGCCAACTCTCAATTGAGAATGAAGAGTAGGCAGAGAGACACCATGTTGGAAGATAAACAACTTCTGAAAGAGATGTTGGCCAAAGCCAAGGAAAACAAACAAAAAGCCTTAATGCAAAAGGAACTTCTGTAGTTGCAAATTAGTAGAATGAGGCAGTAACTAAATGATACGATAGAAGCTTACCAGCAAGAATTCTTTAGCGAGCGACAACACGCAGCAAAAATCAAACAAAGGTGTCACGAGGCAATGCAAACCATGAAAACTGAAGTGGCATGACAGGATGATATGATTCATTCATGGATGCAATGCTTTCCCAATCTGGCATACTTGGCCAATAGAGCATTAGAAGACATCCCACCCCTGTTAAGGAAGGCTGAGAGAATGACAAACCTTTTTACTACCCCCAAAGAAATTATGGCTTTCTTGAATTATTGTAATGAGAAAATTCATAAGATGAGGGCTATGATAGCCAAGCTAGGAATGGCTAATTTACTTTCCTTTGTTGTGTAACAAACGCCTATGGCAGTAATAAGTTTTGTGAACTTCAGAATGAAGGATTCTTCCATTACCACAATCGTCCCGTGTTAGTTTCTATTGTTGCTTAGTACTTTTGAATATGACGTTTTGAGGAACAGTCAAAAGATACTCTCCAAGTTCCGTAATGGCTTCGCACACCATTTTATTCTTTACCGCTTTGTTTTATTTATTTAATGTTTTTCTTTTAACAAATTCTAGTTTTTTCCTAAACGCATCACAAGGACTCACCCTTATGGAACCCGACTTTAGAAAAGACTCTTGGCTGAAACAAAATAAACAAACGAAAACCTCAAGAATAAAGTCATTCAGTTAAGGGAACAAGTAGCGAAACTGACGAAGCTCCTAGAAAAGAGGATCATAGAATGGGGCTCTTCTGCAGGTAACGACGAACAACCATCTACCCCACTACATCCCCTGGGTTTTGGTCCAACACAGACCCGGGCTGCGAACCCTGCGGTAACTCCTCTCACAGTTAACATTGGGAAATCAAAGCAAGCAGTTGATCCTCAACTACCTTATGGTATGTCCCACAGTTATGCATCACAACACACTTTCATTGGTCTGGATGGTAATCCCATACCCTTCCTACCTTATGGTCTACCCATAGTGTACTCTCCCCTATTCCTCAATCCACAAGATGGTAATGATCAACAAACAGTGAATCCTCATACTCCAAACCTTGCCCAACCAGCAATTCTGTTCGTTAACCCATAGCTAAATCCATAACCCTCTGAGGCCCAAACCACCCAAACTCAAATCACCCAAACGGCCCAGCCGATCTATATCGCCCAAGTGACAGCCCAACCACAGGGTCCTGCGCTAAACATTAGCCTGATGAATCAAGCTTATTCAACTGCGCCTTTTTACCCATATTACGGTTACCCGTATAGGTATATGAACTCTTACGTCACCAACCCGTAAGGCGTCACTCAAACAACAAACCCGGTTGTCGATCTTAGCGCAACCATAACTTCTCAGCAAAAAGGAAAGATGGAAATCTTGGAGGAACGATTACGGATTGTGGAAGGTGTGGAAGGCCTTTGCTTAACGGATGCTTCTAAACTTTGCCTGGTTTAGGATGTTATCATCCCACCGAAATTCAAAATGCCAGATTTTGACAAGTATCAAGGAATGACCTGCCCTCAGAATCATCTCACGATGTATTTTTAGAAAATGGCTTCTGATGCATCTGATGACAAGCTATTGATACATTGTTTTCAAGACAGCCTAGCTATGGCTGCACTCACTTGGTACACTCATCTGGAGAAAACTCGCATTCATTGTTGGAAAGATTTGGCGGATGCCTTTCTAAAGCAATACAAGTATAACTTAGACATGGTGCCTGATAGAATTCAGCTCCAAAACATGACGAAGAAGGATAATGAGAAATTCAAGGAGTATGCAGTGTTTATTGATACGCTCCAGTCACCTTTCAACGATAGGATGATTAGCAGTGTTTCATCCAATTTCTCTGATATTGTTATTATTGGAGAACGAATAGAGGGTGGTTTAAGAATGGGGAAGATTGCCCGAAGCCCTTCTTGGGCACCCACTGCGAGAAGACCGATGCTAGGTAAGGGAAGGAAGAGAGATGGGGAAACCAACTTCATTTCTTATGACCAAAGAAGGACCTAGTCGAGACCAATCAGCCTTGCCACTTTCCAACTTGCATCATACCCGTATGTGGTCGTCGTCGCCCATAGCCAGATCCCTTATCCCGCCTTACCATAAGCCCACTTCCGTCCACCCATCATCAGAGCACCAAATCCACAGCCAACGCCATACCGTCTCCCACAACAGTGGTCTCAACCCCCTAATCCCAACCAAAACCAAAGGAGACCAAACAATGAACGTGCCCCTACCTAATTTGACCCTATTCCCATGACTTACACTGAACTTCTATCTCACCTTATTCAAAATTTCCTTGCATCCCCCTGTCCTGCTAAACCTTTGGAACCCCTTACCCTAAGGGGTATGATCCAAGTACCCGATGTGAATATCATGCTGGGGCACTTGGGTACTCCACGGAGAATTATTTGGCCTTAAAGTATAAAGTGCAAGATTTAATCAAAGCCAATTGGTTAAATTTCCAAGAAGGAAACCCGAACATGGCCACCAATCCCTTACCCAACCATGAGGGTTCAGGGGTTAACGTTGTGGAAGAAGATGAAGAGTACATGACAAATGTCTAGGATATTAAGACACCGTTAGAGAAGATTCGTGCCTAGTTATTTAGGAGAGGTTTGGTGGAAGAACCTTGGGACCGTGAGAACGATGATGAGCAGACTGTGAGCCACCAGAGTTTCCGTGAGATCCTTCAAGGACTCATGGACAGTCATATCTTCCAAGTCTATTGGCGTCCTGCCAGCAATGTGAACATGATCCAGGGGCAATCAGAAACGCTAGCTTCTAAGCCACTGGTAATTTACTACACCAAGAATCCTTCAATAACTATAACTTCTATGCATCAGCCTGTCATAATCTAGACACCTACTCCCTTCGCGTTCAAAGATTCTCGTACTGTTCCTTGGAAATATGGTATGGATGTAATAGCTGAAAGCTCATAAATAAATGGCCTATCTTTGTCAACCATAATAAACATATCAGGGGTAGGAGGGGTGATTCGGAGTGGTCGAGTTTACGCTCTACCAGAATTGAAGGAACCAAGCCCAGTAATCGGAGGTGGTAGTAGTGGGAAGGCCAAGTTGGGTAAAAGGGACATTGATGAAGAAATGAAAAGAGCCATGACTAATGAAGAGACTCAGGAATTTTTGAAGTTTATTCGCTAGAGTGAATACCAAGTGACAGACTAGTTAAACAACACCCCCACAAAGATTTCCCTCTTATCACTTTTGCTGAATTCTGAGCCTACCGAAAGATTTTGATGAAAGTTCTTAATGAGGCTCATATGACCCACGACATCCCCGTCGACAAATTTCAAGGAATAGTGGGGTATATCACGATAGATAACTACCCATCTTTTACAGACGATGAGATACTTAGACGGAATGAGGCATAATAAAGCCCTCCACATCTCAGTTAAGTGTCGAGATCACATATTGGCAAAGGTACTTATTGACAATGGGTCATCTTGAAATATCATGCCAAAATCTACGTTGGCCAAGCTGTCATTTAATAGGACTCATATGAAGCCAAGCGCCATGGTAGTGTGAGCATTTGATGGAACTCGAAGAGAGGTCATGGGTGAAATTGAGCTTTCAATTCAAATAGGGCCATGCACTTTTTAGGTTTTATTCCAAGTAATGGATATTATGCCCGCATATAATTGCCTGTTGGGTCGACCTTGGATCCACTCTGCTGGGGTGGTCCCCTCCACTCTACACCAAAAGCTAAAGTTCATCATCAATAATAAGCTAATTATCGTTTCTGGTTAAGAGGATTTTCTGGTCAGTAAACCCTTGTCCACCCGTTACAATGAAGCAGCAAAAGAGGCATTTGAAACTTCCTTCCAAGCTTTAGAGATTGCCAACACCACCTATATGGGAGAAGGGGCTGCAATGATGAAGGCCCGAATGCCAAGCGCACCCCTGATGATGACAATGATGATGTTACAGGGAGGGTATCAACTTGGGAAAGGCTTAGGGCCTGGTGTGAAAGGAAGAACAAAACTAGTGCATCTTCTAGAAAATAAAGACAGGTACGGTTTGGGATACGAATCCTCAACAGCTAACAAAATAAGGGTAACAGAGGAAAAGAAAGAGAGAAGGATTGCCCGTTTAGAAGGTCGTGAGCCCCGTATTGCAAGAGCCCCCTTATGTGACCTCTACCAAAGCTTCCAAAGCGCGGGTATGGTACTTCATGATCAAGTGGCCGTTATTGAAGACAATCCGTATGAGGATACAAACTTTGTGATCCCCTGCCCACCAGGGAAGGGTCTTCGTAACTGGGAAGCCATCGAGCTCCCCACAACTTTAAATTTTCTAGCAAAGTAATTGGCATAACTTTAATGACTTGTTGACTGCATTGCTATGCCTAAGGCTTTGGGGTGTTTTTCTGTAATAAGGGCGAACACATGTTTTATCATTTTAAGCTTCCGTCAATAAATACGTGTAGAATTCTAATCTTCATTCTCTTGCTTTCCTTATCTTTGCATTGATTCTTTTTATCCATTGCTTAATTATTTATTTCTTTTCATTCACCAAAATAACATGAATAAACGCAGATCTAAAGATGTCCCTCTCGAGAATAATGAGCTTGTAATCCCATTTCACGACTTTTGACTACCCAATTGACTACGCTGACGAGGAAGGTGAGGAAGTTTGGGATTCTTGGCTTGAATTAGCAAGGTTATTGGAACAAGAGGACAGAGAAATTCAACCTCATCAAAAGGCAGTTGAGATCATTAATTTGGGAAATGATAAGGATAGAAAGAAAGTCAAAGTCGGCATTTCCTTTAGTAAGGAACGAAGGGAAGAGTTGGTGAAAATATTAATGGAGTTTCAAGATGTATTTGATTGGTCTTACCAAGACATACCCGGCCTTGATACTAGTATTGTCGAGCATAAATTACTCTGAAGCTGAACTATCCCCTGATAAAGTAAAAACTATGTCGGATGAAACTAGAGATGCTCTTGAAGATCAAAGAAGATGTTAAGAAACATTTGGATGCCGGGTTCTTAGCAATGGCAAAGTATCCTCAGTGGGTAGCAAATATCATCCTTGTCCCAAAGAAGGATGGGGAGGTACGAATGTGCTTGGACTATCAGGAACTAAATAAGGCTAGTTCAAAAGACGATTTTCCTCTGCCATAGATCGATGTCTTGGTTGATAACACAACCCAACATTCCATCTTCTCATTCATGGATGGTTTCTCTGGGTATAACCAGATTAAGATGGCACCTAAAGATATAGAGAAGACCACATTTATCATCCTATGGGGAACCTTTTGTTTCAAATTGATGTCCTTTAATTTAAAAAACGCTGGGGCAACCTATGAAAAGGCAATGATGACCCTCTTCTATGACATAATGTACAAGGAGGTAGAAGTTTACATGCATGGTATCATTGCCAAATCTAGAACCGATGAAGGGCATATTGTTGATCTGAGAAAGCTTTTTGAAAGGCTAAGGAAAATTAAGCTCAGGTTGAACCTGGCCAAGTGTACCTTTCACGCAGGATCAGGCAAACTGCTAGGGTTCATTGTAAGCAAGAGAGGAAGAGAAGTTGATCCTGACAAGGTCAAAGCGATTCTTGAAATGCTTCCTCCCTGTACAGAAAAACAAATATGAGGATTCCTGGGAAGGTTGAACTACATTGCTCGGTTTATCTCACAACTAACATTAACTTGTGAATCGATCTTTAAGTTGCTTTGTAAGAACCAACCGGGGAAATAGAATGAAGATTGTCAAATGGATTTTGAGAAGATAAAGCATTATTTAGGGAGCCACCGATCTTGGTACCGCCGACTCCTGGAAGGCCACTTATCTTGTATCTGACCGTGTTGGATGAATTTATGGGTTGCGTATTAGGGCAACATGATGAGACTGGGAAGAAAGAACATGGGATTTACTACCTGAGCAAGAAGTTCACTAACTATGAAATGAGGGATTCAGCTCTGGAGAGAACTTTGTTGCGCATTAGCATGAGCAGGTCGACGTTTGAGGCAATATATGCTAAGTCACACTACTTGGCTAGTTTCCAAAATGGACTCTGTCAAGTATATCTTTGAAAAACCTGCCTTCACCGGAAGAATTGGTCGATGACAGGTCCTATTAACTGAATACGACATAATCTATGTCACTCAAAAAGCCATAAAAGGGAGCGCTCTGGTAGACTACTTGGCCCATCAACCCGTAAGTGACTACCAACCCATACACTTTGAGTTCCCAGATGAGGATATCGTGGCATTGTTTAATGAAGAGGATACCCAGAAAGACAAATGGATATTGAGATTTGATGGAGCTTCTAATACACTAGGGCATGGGATTAGGGCCATCCTGATTTCACCAGATAAAGAATTCATCCCTGTCTACACCAGACTTTGTTTTGACTGTACTAATAACATCGTCAAATATGAGGCGTGCCTCTGGGGATCCAAGCAGCATTAGATAAGAAGTTTGAAGTCTACGGGGATTCCGCCTTGGTCATTCACCAACTGAAAGGAAAATGGGAGACTAGGGACAGCAAGTTGATTCCTTATCAAGCTCATATCAAGGAGATAAGCAAGGAATTTGATGATATCTTTTTTCACCATGTCCCTCGGGATGACAATCAAATGGCTGATGATTTGGCCACCCTTGCATTGATGTTTAAATAGAGCAATGAATGTGGTATGCCCCTCATTGAGATAGAAAAACACGACAAGCCCGCATACTGCCAAGTAATAGAAGAGGAGTCGGACAGGAAACCATGGTACTATGATATAAAAAGATATATTCAAAGTCAAGAATACCCTAAAGGCACTCCAGAGAATGACAAAAGAATCCTAAGACGGCTCTCAATGGGTTTCTTCTAGAAAAATAATGTTCTTTACAAGAGAAATCATGACTCTGTCCTTCTTCGTTGCATCGATACTGTTAAAGCAAACAAGATCATGGCAGTTATCCATGAAGGATCCTTTAGAACTCATACCAATGGGCATGCCATGGCAAGGAAGATCTTGAGGGTCGGGTATTATTGGAGAACCATGGAAACTGACTGTTTTGCCTATGTTCGAAAGTGCCACAAGTGTCCAATATATGCTGACCATATTCAGGCACCCCTATCATCCCTGAATGTGAGGCATGAAAGTCATTGGGCCTATTGAGCCAAAAGCCTTGAACAGTCATCATTTCATCTTAGTCGCCATTGATTCTTTCACCAAGTAGGTGGAGGCAGCTTCGTATGCCAATGTAACAAGGAACATTGTGGTCAAATTCGTCAAGCAAGAATTGATATGTCAATATGGATTACCAAATTAGATCATTACTGACAATGGCATAAATTTGAACAAC